>BSBN01000241.1:11680000-12413422 GCA_027924645.1 Cunninghamia lanceolata | reverse complement strand
GAAGCATATCTCTGATTGAAAGGACTAATATTTCTGTTATTTACTTCTGCACCTCATAAATTTGATCAAAACACCTTTGCTTTACATAATTCGCATTCAAAAAAAAAAGCATAAAAATATAGCATCTTTAGTTCATTTACATTCATACTTCGAGCATTTGATTGCTTGCATATTTCATGGCTTCCTCTTGTTATTCAATGGAAGATTTAGTTACATACATTACGGACCCTGAGACCTTTTGCAAATTCATCAACATGAATCCTCAGGTCCTGCAACAAATAGGGAGAGATAGGGAGATAGAGATTGAGCGAGATGTCCAAAGATGTAGGCAGATATAGGAATGATAGGGGAGAGAGAGGAAAGAGATAGGGAGAGATAGATAGGTAGAGAGAGAGGAGATAGATTGGGAGAGATAGATAGGTAGAGAGAGAGGAGATAAATTGGGAGAGATAGAGGAGACAGTAGGAGAGATAGGGAGATAAAGAGTGAGTGAGATGTCTAGAGAGATACGTCTGGAAGAGATTGAGAAGTGGAGGGATGATAGAGAGAGGGAGACAAGGGAGAGATAGGAAGATAGAGAGTGAGTGAGATGTCTAGAGAGATACGTCTGAGAGAGATTGAGAAGTAGAGGGATGATAGAGAGAGGGAGATAAGGGAGAGATAGGGAGATAGAGGTTTAGGGTTGCTTAGGTTTAGAGTTTAGGGGTTACATGTTAGGGGTTAGGGATTAGGGGCATTATTTAGAGTTGAGGGATTTAGAGAGAGAGAGACTTCTTTTTACATGCAACCATAAACCCTAAATAATGCCCCTAAACCCTAAACTTGAGCAACCAGAAACCTCTAAACCTTAAATAACACCCCTAAACCCTAACCCCTAACCCCTAAACCATAAACTCTAAATAATGCCCGTAAGCCCTAACCCCTAAACCCTCAACCTGAGAAACCATAAACCCCTAAATCCTAAACCCCAAACCCCTAAACCCTAAACACTAAACCCAAGCAACCCTAAACCTCTATCTCACTATCTCCCTATCTCTATCATTCCTCTACCTCTTAATCTCTCTCCCTATGTCTCCCGAGTAGCCCTAAACCCTAAATAATTTCCCTAAACCCCAACCCCTAACCCCAAGTAACCCCTCTCTCTCTCTCTCTCTCTCTCTCTCTCTCTCTCTCCTCTCTCTCTCTCTCTCTCTCTCTCTCTCTCTCTCTCTCTCTCTCTCTCTCTCTCTCTCTCTCTCTCTCTCTCTCTCTCTCTCCTCTCTCTCTCTCTCTCTCTCTCTCTCTCTCTCCTCTCTCTCTCTCTCTCTCTCTCTCTCTCTCTCTCTCTCTCTCTCTCCTCTCTCTCTCTCTCTCTCTCTCTCTCTCTCTCTCTCTCTCTCTCTCTCTCTCTCTCTCTCTCTCTCTCTCTCTCTCTCTCTCTCTCTCTCTCTCTCTCTCTCTCTCTCCCAAAACCCTAAATAATGCCTCTAACCCCCTAAACCCTAAACTTGAGCAACCCTAAACCTCTATCTCCCTATCTCTATCATCCCTCTACCTCCCAATCCTTCTCCCTATCTCTCTAAACATCTCACTCGCTCTCTATCTCCCTATCTCTCTCCTCTATCTCCTCTCTCTCTCTATCTCTTGCCTCTCTCTCTCTCCTATCATTCCTTTATCTCCCTATCTCTCCCCTCTATCTCTCCCTCTGCTTTATTGTCAAATGAAATGAAAACAAGAAAACTAGGACTCTCTTTCTATCTATCTATCTATCTGTCTCTCTCCTAAGCAAATTGGAAAACTAGGAAAGCTAGGAATAGGATTTAATTAGGAGGTAGATAGGTCAGAGTGAGAGAGAGAGAGAGATCCGAAAAAGTAGAAGTGTAGCGTCAAGGTGCACTTTTGACAACTTAATTTTATCTTAACATTCCCAAAGTCTTACATGATTAAAAGTAATGTTAATCTATTTGGTGGAAAAGTGGAACCTTTACAAAGTTGTAGATGGAAAAAATGACTCCACTTCCCAAAATCTCGTAAGTATATAAATGAAGGTTTTGAAAATAATTATGTATCATCAATGAATAATCTAATGCACTCATCCACAAACTTGTAAATTGCAGTGAAGTTCAACATGCCCATGCCTCATAAAGTTCCACAATGTTCATTTACCAAAAGACCAACTATTATGTGTAGACTTTTCTTATGTTTACATACATTTCAAAAAAGAACTTACAAAGTGCCAACATTACAATACATAACATAATGAAATTTGTTTAAAAAGTTAAAAAAATCTTCAAACAGATGTAGTTGACTCATATATAGCCAAACTCCATGATCTTTTCTACTATCTTATTTACTTACACCAATGGAATGGTACATGGGCATCCATCAAAAGAATAATGATAGAGGGATTCTTATCAAATATTATATTTGGTAACTTTCTAGTAAATATTTATAAAAACTATGGAAACATAGACAAGGCATTGCTAACTATTTGATAGAATGCCTCAAAAAAATGTGATTTCAAAGATTACCATGATTATAGGAAATGCAAAAAATGAATCTAAAAATGGACATTACAATTTTTTTATCAATGCTCTTTACAAAACTTAGAAAATAGACAAGCCTTTTCGATCATAGATGAAATTAGATGCAATGGTCATAAGAATATGGCGGGATATCGATAGACCACCTTTTTAGCATTTTACACAAAGCTAAAGATGAATACTTATGACCATTGCGGGATATCGATAGACCACCTTTAGAGAGAGAGAGAGTAACATATAGGGTAAAGCAAAATGGATATCCATTTTGGGAAACCAAAAATGAATATCCGTTTTGTAAAACATGAAAAGGAAAAATGGTATTTTACCAAAGAAAAATGGGATATCCGTTAATAACAGATATCCATTTTGCTTCGCTTTTGCCTTGTATGTAGGCTTGGGGTTGTCATAGTTGACTTTCCCTCAATTCTAACGTTTTTACAGGTTTCACTCTCTTCTTCAAACTTCACCCTTCGTGCTGACGACTTTTTTTTAATGCAAAATTGATAAACGAAAAGGGTTTATAGAGGAAATTATTAGCTTTCTAAAAATATAATATTTTCTTAATTATCATTTTGTTAAATAATTTTTAATAATTTTCTATATAGTGTGTGTCTGAAATCCTGATGGATACACTGATTGAAAAACATCAATAAATTTCAAACCGTTTCACCTTTTTCAGATCCGAAAGATGCATCACACTCTATGCTCCATTGGCTATAGGTTTAAAAAAAAAATTGAATTCCAATTTTTTTCATCGAGTTAGGTTGGTTGGACAATTACTCTTTAGTTTTTAAAAAATGTCATAGTAAAAAAATCATAACTAATTATTTTATTGGAAAAAATTTTCAAAAAAATATGCATCACATCCGGGCACCAGTCCTCTACTTATTTTGAAAGTTTCAAAAAAAAAAAAAATTCTCATAGTTAGGTTGGTTGGACAAACACCCACTTTTTATTTTTTTCTGAAAAATTTAATAGTTGTTCATTGAAATGTTCATTTTTCACTAAGTAAATTTAGTTTTAAAAAAAAAATTAGTAGCTCATAAACTAGACTCAATTCTCTACAAATTTCATTCTTACATCTTTTTCAAATTGTGTAGATAATCCATTCAAATTTTCACATGAACTTGATTAAGTCTAATTTTTTGTATTTTCATTGCCACTTAGAGGTATAGTTTGGCCCATCATGATCCTGCACATACCCAGATCTAGGGTATCATTTTGGTCATCATTTCCCTTTCTAGTCTCTTCTTCTAAAGTTTCTTGTTCTGGAACTGAAGGATTGCCTTCCTCAACTTGTTCCTCTAAAACAACATAATATTTATCTTTATCTAGGGCCTTCCTCAAAATTTCCTCTGTTTCCTTTACAACTTCCTTAGTTTTACCAAGCATTAGCTTGTTCATCCAGATCTTGCTTCTAAATTCCTCCTTTACTTCCTTGAGGATTTTATTTGCTTCCCTTCTAGTTATTACTGGACATAAGGTGGAGAGGACATGTTCTCTAAGTTCTAGGTCTTTAGCCTTGGTGGCTTCCTTCCTCATCTCTAGTATATTCCTTAAACTTTTAGGAATTTCTTGCAAAATTTCCAGTAGAGCTCTATTGAATTTATTCAAGTATAGGATGGTGGCATCCTCCAAGATTTTCTTATTTACTTTATCAAAACTATCATAATATTCTCTGATAGGCCTTAGATTTCCATGAGCAGTAATTTTTTTTACAATTTCATCAACTGTCATAGCAACCTTACTAGTATCTTGCTTTTTACTTGCCTTTTTTCTTCCGGAAGGCTGGTCCTCAGAAGCCTTTGAAGTCTTGTCTCTCTTAGATCTTATTTCTTTAACTTCTTCATATGCCCCCGTCTCCTCATCATCTTTTGTGCTCATATACATTCTTGTGGCTTTTGTTTTCTTTCTCTTTCTTCCTTCATCAGATGATTTGACTTTTGGTGTCTCAGTGGGAATTGACTTAGATTTCTCAGAGACAGTTGCAGAACTTCTATTTTTTCTTGATGAGCTATGTGTGACTTCCGGAGCAGCTATTGGTTCACTTTTTGCCCTCTCTTTTAAAGCTTGCTCAGTTCTTCTCTTCATCTTTTCAATAGCCTCTTTAGTCAGGCCAATACTTTCTACATATGCCTTAACTTGATTCTAGACTTTTCTCTTGGTTTCATCCTTCCAGAGTTCTACATGTATTTTCACATGTAACTCATCATATGTTCCAAACCTTTCTACTTCAGGATCTCTTGGTTTTCTTAACAAGTGTTGGGCATATAGTTTAAGAACCTGTTCATCTACCTCATAGCCCATAGGCATGATCCATATTGTCCTAGGCTCTACTACTTCCATCAGGCACTCATCAGTATCTATCATAAAAACATATGGTGTCTTTGTACTTTTCTACAACTGATTTTGGGATTCTCTCCCTACATGCAAAGTGCTTCGGAAGTTTTTGAAATAGCCCCAAGGTGTGGTCTTTTGGGGATTAGCATCTCCAATACTATACAAGTATTTCCTGATCTGCAGGCCACTGGTTCATTATTTGTCCAGTAAAGACTGGGTATCCCATGCATTCAATTCATGAAATAGAAAAATAGTCTCATAGCAAGGGTTCCATATTTGAAGATATTCTTTCTATCTTTCTTTATCTTATCTAGATTCTCCATTAGCTAATTCAATGGGAGTGTACATAGGTCATAATCTGTGTTTTCCTTCACCATTTGATAGGCTACATAAATTGCAGTCCCGAAGACTGAGTTCTCTCTACTGGAGTGGTATATCTTGTAGCCTAATACCATGGATACAAATTTTACTGCCGGATAAATTATATCATTGATGGTCATGGTCCTTTTATCATATTTTGATCCGATGACCTCTGTAACTATCTGATTCCTTATGGACTTCAACATGGACAATCCTTTGGTTGAGTTCAACCCTATTACAATTCTGATTGCATCTTTAGTTATTTTGAATGGCTTCCTTAACCACATAAAGTTTCCATGCATTCGGCTCAACACATATCAGACCCACTCATCCTCATCAAAACATGGAAACTGAATAACTTGAGTGAAATGCTTATCCTCTAGCACTTTGTACTTTGGTTTGAGATTGTAATTATCATCTTTCAGGTAGTCATCATACACATCTATCAATTTAGAGTTTCCAAATTCATCTAATTGCAGTGTATATACGCCCTAATATCCTCCACGTGTAAAACCCCATTCAAAACCTTAGAGAATGCACCCATTGGATCCACATCCACAGATTCGTAAGGATGTTTCTTAAATTTAGGTCTTGGGTGCTTAGTAATGTTAACAACTAAAGGTGTAGCCATTTGTAGAGATTGAAATTTCAAAGAGATTTCACAAGAAACAGAAATACCTTGTTCCACAGATTAGGGTTTTGCTTGGAAATCCTCTTCGTGCTTCAACTCTTGAAAGTTCTCATCTCAGAACTCGTTCACCTCTTTTCTCCTTGGATGCAAAGTGATTTTTAAATTACTTGGGTTACTTTTTATCCTTTGCATTCTAACCTTTTATTGCTGTAACACCAAAAAATGTCCCCTTGGGGGCTTTCCCTCATAAGGTTTAGCTCCTGAGTCTTTTGCATGTATTTAGGACATCTTAGTTCATAATTTGGCATCCCGATGGAATGAGCCCTAGGTAACATGACAAATGGGACCTAGGAGGACCCCTTGATCTTAACCCTACCCAAAATAGGGGGAAGGACTTGGACACTCGTGCCCTAGTCCCTGCCCTATTTTGGGGCAGTCCCAATTTTTGGGTGTCAGTTTATGACTGTTATTTGGGTCCTATGCTGACACAGTAAGTTTAAATTACAAAAATCTTGGTGGGAGTGTTTGTTGCATACAAAAGCATGCTTAGTCATTAATTTGTAAATTAGATGATGTTCATGTGATTTTGGCATCCTAAGGTGATTTAAGGTTTTCATTGTATTGTAAGAGCAAATTTGTACAGTATGTGTTTGTGTTTGCAGATTTGAGCATCCATTTCATCATGGAATGAAGAGCATCTTCCTCCCATGATATCTTCACTACAAGGTGACATCATATTGTGTTTTCATCATTATTTCATTTGGATTTTTGCCTCTACCTCCCTAGGCATGCACTCTCTATCTGACAATGATGTTCGGAGACTTAAGTGTCCTCTGGGGCTTGACTGAATCAAGCCTCCAAACACCACAACCCCTTCCCAAAGTTTCCATGATTGCAGGCTATAGGTTGCAAAGCTAGGCAAAGTGAAGCTGCAAGAAGGCATCTTGAAGTGTCAAAATTATAGAACAGAAAGAAAAATAGTACCCTGGACTTGGGCACCCGGTCATTAGTCCTCCAACTTCTGTAACAGGAAAATCTCCGAAACAGCAGGGAAGAGTTACAGACTGAGTTTCCAAATTCAGACAAAAAGCAGGGCATTGGACTTGGGTGTCCACTATTTTGTCCCTGACTTTTCTACCTCAGAACCCCAAAAATAGGTATTCTGTGATTTGATATTTTGCTTCCCTTTGCAAGAGCTTTTTCTGTCATTCTTATGTTTACAGTGGTATTTGCAAAATTAGGGTTTTAATGGTCAATTAAGCATAAGAGAAGGAATATTGATAAACAAATTCCCTAATCCAAGTTTCCCTACATCTCACAGTGACCTAGGGTAGATAGTGAATTGCCACTCGACCCTAGATCCTTGAATGTGTAGGGTGAAAGGAGGATTCAAACATCTAAACACTAAAACATAAACAAATCCAAATTTTACCCTAAACATTTTGGTGAGCCCATGTTTTTTGACTTAAATTGCAACTTGCTAAGTGTTTCTCTTCTGATTTGGATTGATTTCATTCATACATATAGTCATTCATCTTATTGCATTGAGAAAATTACAAAAAAAATTGAAAAATTGGAAAAAATTGAAAAAAATTGCATTGTTTAGCTTACTAATTTGTATCAATTCTTTCTAAATTTCCCTAATTCATGATTTTTACATCAGATCTGATATAAAATATAGAAAAATAAAAAAATTCATAAATTTGCATTACATTTTCATCATTAATTTGCTAGGCTTTTGTAGAAATTTTGACAATTTTCATATAACCTAGTAATTCCAAAATTAGGGTTAGTAGGCAAAATATTCTTTCAGATTTTTCTACTGATTTTAGAGGCTCATTAAAATTATAATTTGGCTGTATTCTTGCATTCTAGTGTAAATTTTCATTTAGATTTAAAATATTTGCATTTTTGCATAGAAAATTTCAACAAAAAACTAGTAATTTTCATTCATTTTCATTAGATTTGCATTGGAATTTTGCATATTAGGGCTTGAAAATCATTTTAATATCTGAGATTAATTCATTTCCATCATAAATCAGACTTCAAAACATTCACATAGCATTTTGCATCAACATCTCAAACCTAGGGCTTCAAAAACAATGATTTTCACTAAATTTGGCCTTATCGACTCTATAAACTTACACCATAGGCATGTTTTGAAAGTATTTTTGAATTAATTGGCTTTTATAATGGTATTAATTTTCTTCCCTTCCTAAAAATATTCACAACACTCTTTTAACGGGCTCTTGTATTGAAAATTCGGTGAAAAACTACACATTTTGACTATTTTTGCCCTAGGGTTTGACCTAGTTTGCACTCCAAGCATGTTGTGAAAATTTTTATGGATTTATGTGACTGATATAATTAGTATTATTTTATTCACAACCTAAAATTCATTACAACACCCCTTTTTTTAGGTCTTGGAATTGAAAAACCGTGAAAAAATTGCATATTTTGCTATATTTTCACTAGGGTTTGACCTTAAGTGGCACTAAAAGCATGTTGTGTTGGGTATTTTGGCACCAAGTGTATTTTATTACTGATATTATTTTATTTTCATCATCATTTTCCTCACAACACCCTTTGTTATGCTCTCTTGCATTGAGTTTTGGTGAAAAAATTGCCTATTTCGACATATTTTCACTATAGTTGACTTGGCATTATCTTGGATTCGCATCAAGAGTGTGTTGAGAAGGATCTTATTGCTGTTTTGGACTGATATCAGACATATAAATTGATTCCCTTGATCAAAATCCTTATAACACCCTTTGTTTCACTTGTTTACATTAAGAAAGTACCAAAAAAGCAAGCATTTTAAGTCATTTTCATACATTCTTTTGCACTTGTCTTTTGCATCAAATTTGAAAAGCTTTTAAAATCTGAGTTTACATTGAAAACAATGCAATGGCACCTTCATGTCATTTTTCTATGGTATATCTGCATGCATTTATCAAAGATCTTGATTTTGACAAATTTCTAATTCTCATGAGTGAACATCCTTTGATATTAGAAGATTTAACCAAATTCATCTCTAGGAACACTCATGAGAAAGATGAGAGTGAAATTCCTTTTTCCTCCATAGAGTATGATGATGATGATGATGTACCTTACTCTCATCCCATTTCTCTCCCTGGCCAAGATGTAGCATTAGTGGATGAGAAAAGGTCTCTCACATTAAATACTTTAGGGATGCATGTTGTGTGTAATCAAGATGGAAACAATGTTAATTTGATACTTATTAATAGACTTGGTAGCACTATTCCTAAGATGGTTGTGCGTGGGGAACCTAATGCACCTTCTTGCTTAAAGCCGGTGATTATGGTTCAAGGTGTTCAAAATGTGTTACAACAACCACACCACAATGTGATTGCTCACACATACAACACCTATAATAACAAGCAAAGTAACCAAGCACTGCATGTGCCTGTCTCTCTTCCATGTTCTCAACCTATGCTCCCTTAATCACCTCATCTTACTAATAAAAGTGTTCAAGAGTATGATCTTGTCAAATAGCTTCGCGCTACTCCGGCTTAGATCTCTCTTTGGGATTTAATACAAACATCACCCACATACCATGGAATGCTCCAAGAAGCTTTGCAAAAGGTGATTGTCGGACCTACTACTAAGCCTAATGATGTAGCAGCCGTATTGGATAGTATACATGCAAGAAAGACAGATATTCTCTTTCAACCACAAGAATTACTGTCAATTGAAGTTCAAAACCAATATGATCCTCTTATAATCTTTGTCACAATAAATAGAATGTTGGTAAAATGAGTTATGATTGATAATGGATCGGCTCTTAATGTTTTTGGCATTAACTTATTACATAATATTAAAGTTGATACATCTACCATCAAGCTGGAACCATTAAGCATCTATGGTTTTGACAATGTTGGACGACAATCCATAGGTACTATAACTTTACCTATACAAGTGGGACCTGTGATTGTGCCTACTCTGATTCATGTCATGCCTAGTTCTTTATATTACAACATGATTCTTGGTAGACCTTAGATTCATGCATTGGGGGCAATCCCTTCCACTCTACATTGTTCAATCAAATTTATATTCAAAGGTAAACTTCATACTATTCATGATGATCCTGAACTAGACAATTGTTTACACATTGAAATGCAAAACCCAGTTTGTAATCATATGAGCTTAAACAATTTGCAAGGTGATCCATCAATGACTAATGTTGTACAAGAATCTTAACCATTGAATACACTTGTTGGTGATGATTGGGGTTCATTAGATTTTAATCCTTGTAGTATAGGGGAATACAAATTTAATAAACCTAACACATCAAAAGTCGCATCGATCTCGTCTAAACAATCTTTTGAAATGTCTCAAAAACACAAAGTTTCATTGGTTGAAAATAAAGACAATACCCTCACTTATACTACAAATTATAATACCTATGAGGCTTCACCTTCTTCTAAAGAAATGGACTCTCTATATGGTCGTGGATTTCAAATCTTGTACAAAAATAATGACTATGTCGGTAATGCTTGTGCTGTAAATCAACAAGGAATTAGAGTACCTTTACAAGTTGCTAGAATTAATTACACAAATGGTATAGGATACCTCTCTTTGAAACCCACCAAAGGCTCTGGTCGTTCTAAACTTAATGTTAATACAATATTAAAACAACATGAGAGATATCCTAAGTGTGTATGTTCTTAACGATGGTGCTAACAGGTAAGTATCTCTAACCCTTTATCTCTCTCATCATGTGCTTCCCCCGTGATGTGTTATGTGTTGTTTAGGCCTCCTAGGATGACCTCGGGTTCTCCTGTAAGCTTCAGGATACCAGGAGACCACCTCTGTTGTGACCTTCTTCTATTTGTATCATCATTCTTCTAAATTGCCTCTCTTTGATTTCATTGTTGTGTGTTGTCTTATAGACATAGCATTGCGGTTGGTGACTTGGGGGCACCCTCCTACATGACTGTCCCTAAGACACTTATTTCTCCTCTCTTATTTATTATTTCCCTTCATCTAATGTTTCCATCTAGCAAGCGGATGATGACAAACATTTATACTAATGTGGACCTAGTGTCCCTTTTGAGAGCAATCAAAAATTGACTTAGTTCCTAATATGATGATGGGGTTGTATATCTTATCTGATGCTTGCCTAGTGGAAGTACTCATGCTTTCTATGTAGTGAATTTGATGACGTTTCTATCGCATTTACAAACCTTAACAATACTGTTATTCTATGCACCTTTGTTTGTCTTTGAATCTGGCCTTGGCTGTACTCGATTCGGAGAGCTTCGTGATATAGCCCCATGGTTATCCTTGAACTCTAAATTCATTGTATAACCTTGTCTCTTTGTGTGGTTAATCATATGCATTGACGTTGTTATTTATCATGATGTTGTAGACACTAACATGTTTCTTGCAAGGATGTGTTTGTGGGAACATTTGGCGATCGTAAAGTACATGTCACCTCCGGGGGGCATGGGCTTTGCGAAAGTCTATGTTCCCTTGTGTGTTTTCTTCCTTCCTTAATGTGCTTGATATCAATACTTGATATCAACCACCTTAAGGTGGGGGCATATATAAGGTAAGCTATCTATTGTAGATGTTAGCAATGTGCTTGTCCTCAGGTGCAAACTAGTGCAATGAGTACTTCCTGCATCCTGAGTTTATTTGCAATCAATCAATCTAACTTGAAATCTATTGAGTATACCTCCTTTTCACTATAAGGCATCTCCATGATGTGGGTGGGGTTTTATACTTTTGAACTCATACCTCCCTTTCACTGTAAGGCATCTCCATGGTGTGGGCGGGGTTGTATGTCATGCTTCCTTTTCATTGTAAGGCGTCTCCATGACACGGGTGGGGTTGCATTTTCAAAAAGTCCTCTATGGAGGCAAGAAGTGGTTCTGTGACTAAATCAACCCTTAAGTGTGTTTTTGGTGATTGTTGTGGCAAAACCCAATTGTCGGTGTGTGCCTGTAATGTGCCTGAGATGGTGTTGGACCTAGAAATAGGAACACTCCATTGCTTGTCTGCTATGTTTTCTCCATGTCTTCAAAGTGTGTGTGTTTGGCGTGTCTGTTGCCCCATGTGCTTCCAGCATTTTGGGAGGTTTTATGTGTCTTGTGTGTGTGTTGCCCCATATATACAAAGACCTATGCGATGAGTGCATCATGTATTATGGGAGGTTTGTTTACTTTCTAGTACTTGCATCTGCATTTCATATATATAAGAAAAAGAAAAGAAAAGAAAAGATATCATGCCTGTCTTCCATGCATTAATGTGTCTTCTATGCATTGACTATCTTCTTCGTGTTTTGTGTGACTATAATTGTCTTCTCCGTGTTTTACATGCCTGTTATTGTTTTCTATGTGATTGGCATGTCTTCTCCATGCTTATTGTGTTTTTTGTGTTTGTGACCTTACTTTAATGCATATATTGGCCTCAGGTTTATACATACATTAAAGTGGGGGCTAAATGTAACGTCAAAAAATGTCCCCTTGGGGGCTTTTCCCTCATAAGGTTTAGCTCCTAGGTCTTTTGCATTCATTTAGAACATCTTAGTTCATAATTTGGCATCTCGATGGAATGAGCCCTAGGTAACATGACAAATGGGACCTAGGAGGACCCCTTGATCTTAACCCTACCCAAAATAGGGGGAGGACTTGGGCACCCGTGCCCTAGTCCTACCCTATTTTGGGGTAGTCCTAATTTTTGGGTGTCATTTTATGACTGTTATTTGGGTCCTATACCGACACGGTAAGTTTGAATTACGAAAATCTTGGTGGGAGTGTTTGTAGTTGCATATAAAAGCATGCTTAGGTGTTCATTTGTAAACTAGATGGTGTTCATGTGATTTTGGCATCCTAAGGTGATTCAAGATTTTCATTGTGTTGCAAGAGCAGATTTGTGTGGTATATGTGTTTGTGTTTGCAGATTTGAGCATCCATTTCATCATGGAATGAAGAACATCTTCATCCCATAATATCTTCACTACAATGTGACATCATATTATGTTTTCATCATTATTTCATTTGGATTTTTGCCTCTGCCTCCCTAGGCATGCACTCTCTATTTGACAATGGTGTTCAGAGACTTAAGTGTCCTCTGAGGCTTGACTGAGGCAAGCCTCTAAACACCACAACCCCCTCCCAAAGTTTTCATGATTACAGGCTACAAGTTGCGGAGCTGGGAAAAGTGAAGTTGCAAGAAGGCATCTTGAAGTGTTGAAATTGCAAAATAGAAGGAAAAATAGTATCCTAGACTTGGGCACCCACTCATTAGTCCTCCAACTTCTGTAACGGGAAAATCTCTGGAACAGCGGGGAAGAGTTGCAGACTGAGTTTCTAGATCTGAACAAAAAGCAGGGCATTGGACTTGGACGCCTGCTCTTTTGTCCCTAACTTTTCCACCTCGGAACCCCAAAAATAGGTATTGTATGATTTGATATTTTACTTCCCTCTGCAAGAGATTTTTCTATCATTCTTTCATTTACAATTGTATTTGTGAAATTAGGGTTTTAATGGTCAATTAAGAAAACTGATAATTAAATTCCCTAATCCAATTTTCCCTACATCTCATAGTGACCTACGGTATGATAGTGAATTGCCACTTGACCCTAGATCCTTGAATGTATAGGGTGAAAGGAGGATTCAAACATCTAAACACTAAAACATAAACAAATCCAAATTTTACCCTAAACAATTGCAATAAATGCTCTTTGTCCTAATTCATCCAGTTACTCTGTCTGTTGATGCAGTTTGTCATGAATTGCTTTGTAAATCACCATATCCACTTCTTTCTTTCATAAATTCTTTCAAAAGATCTGTAATAGCCCATTTTACCTTTACTCATCATGCCAGATTCAGGCACCCACTTAATGGCTAGGGGAATTAGATTTTTATTAAAGTTCTCCTTGAGCCAAAGCTCCTAGTTTAATTACCAGAAGGATTATCAGCACCTGATTCCGGTGCAGACCTGTCACCACTATTCATTACACCTTTCTTTACCCAAATTTTATTCATTTCACTTTGAATCTCGTCCGTATCCACTTTATCCTTTCCTTTGTCTTGTTTCTGATCTCTGTTTACCAAACCTTTTCCATCATTGTTTCTGCTCCTGCAGAATCTTGCAATATGACCAGATCTATTGCAATTAAAGCATACAACATTTCTTTGCTTATTTACTTGATTCACTCTTGATCTGCACTGCTTGGTCATGTGTCCAAATCCATTGCATGCAAAGCAGTAGCCATTAAAAGAATTGCTATTTCCTTTATTGTTAAGGTTATTCATTATCATACTTCTACATTCATTGGATCTATGACCATACCTCTTACAATTGAAACACTGACTGGAGAAGGATGGACTACTTTGATTCACTCTACTTCTACATTGAGTAGCTCTATGACCAAATTTATTGCACTTAAAACAATTTCCATTGAAAGATGGATACCTTTGAGCATTAGGTTGTCTTACCGGAGGTCTTCTAGGTCTGTTTCTCCCATTCCTTGGTTGAAAATTTCTTTGTCTGGATGCAGATTTTTCACCTTTCTCATATCCAAGACCATGCTTGTCATTAGCCTTCTTCTAACTTTCAAGCAGTGCTTCAAGTTTAGCTGATCTTATCTTGAACTTCTCTTTGTATTCATTTGCAACTTCTAGGTCATGTTTGAGAATGACAATTTTCCTTTCAAGTTTTCTCTCATTGTCTCTACTTTCTTCTAGATCAGACTCTACATGGATAGCTATTCCATCTAATCTGCAGCATTCTTCAGTTCTTTCTTTTAGAATTTGATTTAGGTCTTCTTTAGTTTTCTTCCAATCTTCAATTTCCTTGGTTAGCCTCATCACCCCAGATTCCATCTCATGTTTTAGGACAACAACTTCTTTAGCTAACTTCTCACATTCCTTTGTCTTCTCTTTTTGGACCTCATCCTTGTCATTATCTTCATTAAGATTTCCTAGTTGAAGTAGCTCCTTCCTCTTTTCATTAGATTTGCTCAATTTTTCTTTTAAAGTCTTAATGAAGTCTTCAGCATCTTTAAGGTTTTCTTGCAATTCTTTGACATCTACTCTCGACTAATCAAGATCTTCTAAAGCAAGTTTAAGTTGTTCCTGGAGGTTGTATGAATCCATTTTATTGCCTTTCCAGATCTTCCTCAAGTGGTTAAACTTTTTCAAAGGAACATTGATCTGATACCAATTTTTGGAATTAGGGAAAACACTTGAGAGGGGGGTGAATCAATTGTCTCAAAACTTTAATACTTGCTACAGTTAATTCTTCTTTACCACTTAATAACAAATTAAAGATTTAACCATGAAAAGTAAGAATCAATAACACATGAGCATAAGCACAATAACACAATTGACACCAAGATTTTTAACATGGAAACCCAGTTAAGGGAAAAACCACGATGAGGGTTAACCCACAAAGATTATACTTTGTTAAAAGTATTATAAATGGGAAGGCACATGCCTTCGAGCTCACTACCTAGAGCCCACTGCTCAAAAGAGGCTCAATACCTACAAAATGATTACAAGAAGATTACAGATTGTTTGAACTGATGAATAGCATATGTCAATGTAATAATTCAGTCCCGGTTGGGCATAGAATACTAATCTTACACACTTCATCTTCACTCTGCCCTGTTTACTGCTCTGCCATGATCCAGACCTTAGATCTCTCCTCTTTCACACTTCTATCTGCCCTTTTTCGTTCTTCATATTTGTATACCATTATCCATCAATACACTCGAATCCATCAGCTATATATATCTGCCTCAAGAAATTCAATCACCTTTCTGTCAGCCTTATGAAGAACTTAACAAACAATACAAGTACTTTGTTTTGTCGACTGAATCCATACACCAATATTGATGCGTACAAGAAATATCACTTGCAGGTCACCATATATGTTGTCCACTAACATTATATCCCATACACAACTCACCAAAACACTTCTACTAGATCCGCACAAGGATCTAACACAAGTTGGTCTATTCTTCGCTGAACTGTTCTGTCATATTAGGACTTGGTACTTAGATGCTCATAAATTTTAATCCCTTTGTCACCGAAGGTTGAAATCTTAGATTTAGATTATCCTAACATTCCTCTATACTCCCTCAAATTTGCAATACAAAATTTTTAACTAGAGAGATCCACTGACCAAAATACTGAACTTTGCCATATACCCTACTCCTGTCTATCCAGACTGGACAAATCTTGGAACTCACTTCCGATATGATCTGATACTGCAGTGCGGATGTGTGGAATGGACTTAGTTGCCATCAATGACAACACATGACATGTCTTACAATGTCTCTTGCCAACAGAGTCTAACTCTTCCCTTCTCTCAAACCTAGGACCAACAACACCAATGTTTGCCATTCTATTGGCTAAGTTACTCCCTTCTCTGTAGAATAGAAAATCTTAACTTACTTGAAGGTATTTAAGGTATCCATAGAATCTTCAACTATATTTTTGATGGTGCAATATTAGGACATATGACTCATTTATAAGACAT
The DNA here is from genome assembly GCA_027924645.1 of Cunninghamia lanceolata. Classification (NCBI taxonomy): domain Eukaryota; kingdom Viridiplantae; phylum Streptophyta; class Pinopsida; order Cupressales; family Cupressaceae; genus Cunninghamia; species Cunninghamia lanceolata. The sequence continues at coordinate 12,397,054 of BSBN01000241.1, read as the reverse complement.
TTAATTATATTGAGAGAGTCTCTCTCAATGATAAGATGATAAACCTTCAATTTATTTACCAACTGAATTCCCTAAAAGGAAACCTTATATTCCATAATGTGGCTAGTTTCAACACCCAAATAAACCACATAGGCTATCACAAAACCACCTCTAAAATCTCTAATAATACCTCATCCCCAATCTTTCCTAGGTTTCCTTTCAAGGAGTCATCAAAATTTAGTTTCAACTAATTATGATTAGGGCACACTCATTTGGTAGAGTTTCTTCCAATTTTCTTTATATCCAGCTAAGCACTATAAATAATAGACAACTTGTATTTGGAAATAATTCTTTGTTCCACATCCAATAAGGAAACAAATTTTATTCTTTTATTGATCACTGAGAATTTCTCAATTACATGGCATTAGAAATTTCCAAACCCACTCTCTCAAAGCTCAACTTCTTTCCCTTAAATATTTTGTCATTTCACTACAACCAAAGACCCCAACGAAGATGGGTCAAAATAAGTTTCTGGAGACCTCCTTAAGAAGGGGCATGAGAAAGGGTGGATCATTAGAGAAATAAATCGAAGAGGAATCTTGATTGAGACTAGTAAAGCTCAAATTTACTTAGGAGAAGATTGAAAGTCTTCCAAGAGAAAGGATGGTCCACCAAAAGATGATAGACAAATTATGAATCCATTTACAAAGGGGACACCTATTGTGCAACATCAAACCTCTTTTAGAAAGATGTTCCATACTACAAATTTTGTTTTAACTAGAAGACTAGAAGAAGAAGTTAACTTTCAAGGGAAACCATAGATAAAGGGAAACCATCTAGAGGAAGATTCAAGGGAATGGAGTAACATGATTTAACACTATAATAGAAATTAGAAGAAGTAGACCACATAAGCTCATCAAGATTCTCCACTTGGTTAATGTAGAAACCATTAAGATGGTTGACAAGGGAAAAGGCATTTAGAAGAAAAACAAGGCCAAAGGAGTCATATAAGAACGGTTTCCAAGACCTAAGGAGTTTTAAACTTCAATATAATTTGACGCCTTTTTTCCAATAGCTAATTTGAAAGGGATACATAAGGATTGCTAGGGGAATAAAGAGCTCAAAGATTCATTGAGAAGCCAAGAATCATCCTAAATTCAAATATTAGCCCCTAAGCTAACATTTCATTTGGAGCCTTTCCTTAATAGTATAGATCTCTACATTTGATCAAATTATTGATGTAGGAGCATCTGGGCAGACTGACAATTGGCATCGACCAAAAAATTTACAGTTTGTTTTCTTTTAGTTTTGGTTTGTCTTGGTTTTGTTGACATCTCTCAGCATCAGGAAACAAATTGTGTGATCAAATTTGTGAAATTTGAAATTTTGCCGAATTGTTGTTTTCAAGGCTCCATAGGCAATTTTCAAAAATTATTTCTGGAAAAACTGTAAGAGATGGAGTAAAACCCTTTTGCAGATGAATTATTGGAGGTACTACGCCAAATGTGAAAAAATAATCAGAGTAATATCTTTCACAGTTTGAGAAATTTTAATGCTGAAAGTTTGTTGAAAAAATGTGTTGACAATTCACGAAAAGTTAACATCTCATGATTTTTTAAATCTGGAGATAAATCCTTTTAAGGCAATCTTAAGGAGGTCATCACACATATCTTGGATTTTTTTTGCACAAAAAGGAGCTCCTGGGTAAGAGTTATGCAAAAAGTCAGTTTTCCAATCACCTTGGCACACAAAGTCAAAGTCGCATATTTGGAATTTTTTTCCAAACAGTGTATGCAACCTCACAAGGTAATGTTTGGTGGATTTTATTTATCTCATATACATATTTTTAAGCCAATTGAAAAATCAAAATGGGCAGTGATGAAGGATTTTCTATTCTTGTCATAATTTCACCTTTTTACTATATAATTGCTCCCTAGCAAAATAAAAAGAAAATCATTTTGTGGGCAGAATATTAAGGAAAATAAATATGGGAGATTTCAATGCCTAAAGTAAAGTTGAAATTTGGATGCCATAATGCTGGGAATGCCTCTTTGAGGCTGGTTTAAATTGAAAAATATATTTTCCTCTATCCATGAAGGAGGATTGTGAAAAGAATATGGTTTGTTGTCTAAACATAAACAAGAGGAGAAGAACTTGAAATTTGCTACCAAAAATCAGGTAATAAAATTTCAGATTTGTATTATTTTGTAGTTGAGTCATTTGTTGTAGAAGGGATGCCATGTAGTGGGAAAGAAAGTGTTGGAGTTGCTATCCAAGAACAGAGGAGAGGCAAGTTGGAATGGATAAATAAAAGATGCCATTGAAGGCCATATCTATAGAATTCTTGTAGATTGATTTTGTTTTGAATAAATAACATCATAATTTTAGTTGCAATATTTTAGTATGTTGGGCATAGTATTTTACCCATGTGCATGTGTATATTTGGCTGTGTGAGATTTTGTGAATTGTTTGTGTTTTTGTCAAAAGAGGAGAACCCTCTTGCACCAAGTGGTATCAAAGCCTGAAGGTCCTGAGAGTGTAGAGGATATACTAGGATGTGTGGGTAGAGGCACTAGTAGAGAAGAGCTTGTGTGGGCTATTGCAGGTGTGAGAGAGAAGTCCTAAGTAGACAGATCTAGTAACCACAGAAGAGGTATCCTTGCAGGTTGCAGGGTGAGTGAATATGGATTGTAAAAGATTGCAGCAGTGAGTAGGATGAAGATACATGTGTGGAAGCCAATCATATAGGATGGTTGGAGAAGGTACAAAAGGAAGGGATTCCTTAGAGAGATGACAGAAAAGATTGACATGATTAACAGAATGTTGGAAAAATGTGATCAATTAGAAGTCATGCAGCGTGACAAAGCCAAGAAGGATGAGTTTGTAATGAAAACATGTCATGGAGATGACATGAAAGGGAAAGATGAAAAGAAGAAAGAAGAAGTGGTAGCAAATATGAAGAATGAAGAAGGGGAGATCCTTGTGCAAAAAGATCAAGAGGAAAGAGAGGAAATTCTAACCAAGGTTGCAAAGGAGGAGAACAAGAGTTGCAACCCTTTGGTAGAAGGGGCATGGGAAGAAGAACATATGGAAGTAGCCCATACATTCCAAGAGGAAAGAAAACCATAAAAGAGAAAAGACAAGGCGAGAAAAGAGTGGAAAAAGAAAGAACATTCAGCTGTAGCATGCCAATTTGAAGGTAGAAAAGATGTGGAATGTGAAATTGCAGCAAAGAAGGACCCATGGAAAGGCATAAAATATGTGGGACGACAATGTGGTGAAGAGACAATTCATGAAGAAATGAAAAGAGATGAAGCATTAGAGATTGCAATAGAGGTATGTTTTTTTAAAGATATAGAAGAAGAAGAAGGAATTGATGTAATAGCATCAACAATAGATCCTTTGGATGATACAAAGATAGAAGTGGAAGGACGCAAATTTGCAGCCAAGGAGTTGAAAGTTGCAGAAGATGTAGAGGTAGAAATCATAAAGTTGGAAGGCCCCAGGTATGATAAAAAAGTGGAAGAAGAAGAGAATGATCTCCTATGGAAAGAGGAGATGAAGAAAATAAAACAGATGCTTGAAGGAAATTGGATAGGAGACCATGAAGAGATGAACGATGCAACAGAAAATGAAGGCAAAGGAATTGGGACAATGAAAAGAAATGAGGTACAATTTGATAATTTTATGTGATTTGTTTCAAATGATGAATATACTAGAGGATAAAGGACAAGAAGAAAAGAGTAGATGCATGGAAGCTTTCCATTTTCATGAGGATGTTGCAGATTTGATTATGGAAGAGGGGCATAATTTGTTTGAAGAAGGAAGTGAAAAGATGGAAGAATTGTTTAGTTTGAGTGAGCACTTGATGAAGATGAATGGGACAACTGAGAGTGATGTTGTGACAGCGAGAAGTGGAGAGGTAAACTTTTATTTTTCTAAGTTGTATGAAGAAGAAATTGATGAGGATTTGTTTGTTGTTGAGAAAGACAAGGAGTTGCAAAATGATGAGATGAAAACAAGCAAAGATGCATATTTGTATACAACATGTTCATGTGAAAAGGAGATTGTAAAAGATGCTATAGTTTGGAAATTTGGTACAATAGTTGATGATATGGGAATGATGATGGGAATAGATGGGGTAAACAAAAACCTCATAACAAAATATGAGTGGATGAAGATTGTAGCTGAAGATGGTGAAGGAAACATGTAGCAGTGAAGAAAAAGGTAAACTTGTTTGCATTTTGTGATGATATTGTTTTGCATTCATTTGTAGTGTTGAGGGTTGAGGAATATGAAGAAGAGACGATGGAAATTGTTGATTTCCATGAATATGTAGGGATAGATTTGTATGTACATGATGCATAATGTGATGTATATGATGAGGGAAATTGGTGGAGGTGGTCAAATTGTGTTGGGTCAAAACCCATGAAAGAGGAGAAGAGTAGTGAGTTTGTTTGGTGGAGGTGGCCGGTTGATGATGGTGGGTTGGACCTCACGAAGGAGGATAGGAATGGAGTGAATCATTGGAAGAGGATAGTGCATGGTAGATGCAAATCGATGAGAGGAAGGAGGAAGAGAGTGCAAGTTTGTTGGAGGAGCATGAAGCTTGTTCCGGTGAGATGTTAGAAAAAGAAGTAAAAGAAATAATTTTCGATGCACACATTTCATTGATGGAGTTTGATATAGATTGCTTGCAATCTGGAAGAATGCTCATACCATTCAACTCCATGTTTGTGAGTGTATGCTCACAAAGTTTCCTACCTGGGTGTCTGATGCAGGAGCATCTGGGTGGACTGGCAATCGGCATCGACCAAAAAAATTTGCAATTTGTTTTGTTTTAGTTTTGGTTTGTTTTGGTGTTCTTGACATCTCTCAGCATTAGGAAACAACTTGTGTGGTTAGATTTGCAAAATTTGAAATTTTGTCGATTGGTTATTTTCAAGGCTTCGCAGGTAGTTTCCAGAAATTATTTTTGGAAAAACTGTAAGAGATGGAGTAAAACCATTTTGTAGAGGAATTATTGAAGGTACTATGCCAAATGTGCAAAAATAATCAGAGTAATATATTTCACGGTTTGAGAAATTTTAATGCCGAAAGTTTGTCGAAAAAATGTGTTAACAATTCACGAAAAATTTAATATCTCATGATTTTTTTAAGTTTGGAGCAAAATAATTTTAAGGGAAGATTAAGGAGGTCATCACACACATCTTGGAAATTTTTTGTGCAAAAAGGTGCTTCTGGGTAAGAGTTATGCAAAAAGTTGATTTTCCAGTCACCCTGGCACATAGAATCGAAGTTGCATATTTGGAATTTTTTTCCAAACAGTGTATGCAACCTCACAAGATAATGTTTGGTGTATTTTATTTATCTCAACTACATATTTTTAAGCCAATTGAAAAATTGAAATGGGTAGTGATGGAGGATTTTCTATTCTAGTCGTAATTTCACCTTTTCACTATATAATTGCTCCCTGGCAAAACAAAAAGAAAATCAATTAGTGGGTAGAATATTAAGGAAAATAAATATGGCAGATATGCCTAAAGTAAAGTTTAAATTTGATAATAAATAAAACAAAAGGAGAAGATGATATTGGGAAATTGAAAAGCCTCTTATGAGAGCGTACAAAACATTTTTTTGAAAATGTTGAAAGGAGAGAAGGCGCCTAGGAAAAATTTGGACGCCATAGTGCTGGGAATGCCTCTTTGAGGCTGGTTTAAATTGAAAAATATATTTTCCTCTGTCCATGAAGGAGGAGTGTGAAAAGAACATGGTTCGCTGTCCAAACAGAAACAAGAGGAGAAGAACTTGAAATTTGCTACCAGAAATCAGGTAATAAAATTTCAGATTTGCATTATTTGTTGAAAATATGTGCCTAAGCGGTGTTGTCATTGATGTCAACATATCCTTGTTGCCATTTGTGTCAACTATATCCTATTTTGTTATCTGTATAGAAGACCAGATTGTTGAGGATATTGAGAAAATTAATGGTGATCAATGTATGCAGACCATATGGATGTGTAGAGGTTTGTTTGAAGAAGCTCCAGTTATGATTTGAGAAGTTTGCATTAAGATCTGAAGAAGTTATGGCCATCTGAGTATAACCGGTTCCTGTAATACTCAAGAGAGACAGAGTGACAGGAAAGAAGTCCAGATTGCTCCAGTAACGTAAAATAATGATCTGCGGATCTAGAGGCATGTTTGGGAAGTCAGTGTGTATCATCAATACAAGTGGTTCATTGTTTAGAGGTTTGCAAGCAATCCTTCTAGTTTGACAGTCATGACAGATAGTGTTCTTGAGGTTCCAGATAAAGATGCAAGTGATTCTGATGAGTTAGAGGAGTGTAGATGTTTCTGTTGAATTCAATGTGCTTGTGGAGATCTCTAGATCATGTAGCTACTGTGTTAGAGGTCCGCATTGAAGTTTGAGCTTTTTTTTTGAAGATTTTCCTTTTCGTTGTTGATGTTCTTTCGAGTCTTGGCAGACTGGATGATCCTAACATGTTGCAGATGTTATAAGAGCATTTTATGAAGTGTGGCATGTTTGTAGAGGAAGATTCAAGTCTCAGTTATGCTTGGCCAACAGTGTAATGATCCGCATCAAGTTTAGCCAACCTTGTTGATCATTCCAAGGTTGATGAAGCATACAAATACTTGTTGAAGAGTTGTTGAAAATCATCCTTGTGCAAAATGAATTAAATCTGAAAAAGGATCAGAAGTAGAGCAGAGAAGAAGAGGAGTGAAAGAAGTATAGAGTGAAGAGTCAGTGAAGAAGAATTTGGAGATAGAAGTAGAGGTTTTTGGAAGCATAAAATGAAACTGAACCAAGCATGAAAAGATGCTAATTGTCAGTTACTTCTTTCTGTGTTAAACACAAATTTCTTGTAGGCAGTGAGCCTCTCTTTTGAGCAGTGAGCTCTGGGCAGTGATCTTGAAGGCAAATACCTTCCCATTCTTTTAAGTACTTTTAACGGGGTATGAATCTTGTGGGCTAACACCCACTGTGGTTTTTCCCTTAACCAGGTTTCCACGTCAAAAATCTTGGTGTCAAATGTGTTGATTATGTTTCTTCTTATGTGTTGATGTTATATGCTTTAATGTCTGCATCATTAATAAATTTGCCAATTGTGAAAGAAGATTAAAAGAAAAGAAAAGATTAATTTTGGGGACAACTGATTCAACCCCCCTCTTAGTTGTCCGGGCTAATTCTAACAATTGGTATCAAAGCCAAGTACCTCTAAAAGATGCTTGACCGCTTAAAGAGATCCAAGATGTCGTCTTACAAGAAGGAAAGTCTAAGATTTGATGGAACAAATTACTCCCTCTGGAAGGTACACATGCAGTTTCATCTGGAATGCATGGGTGATGTCTTTTGGTTAATAACCAAGAATGTGTATAAGATTCTGAAGAATGGACCTTCAACTATAGATGAACTCAGAGATGATGAACACAACATTTGAGCCAAAGAAGCATTGTTGAGTGCCCTGTCAGATACTGAGTTGGAAAATGTCCTGAATTTGAAAACTGCTCATGAAATCTGGAATAAGTTGGAAAATCTGTATGAAGGTGACAAATATGTTAAATGTGCCAAGCTACAAAGTCTGAAGGGTAAATATGAAAGATTGGTAATGAGTGAAGATGAAAACATAACTTCCTATAGGTAGAAAGTAAATGAACTTATGATCAGTATCATAAATGTAAGTGGAGTATTGGAAGAATCAGAAATTGTTACCAAAGTGCTCAGATCCTTACCTGCAACATACAAGCATAAAGTTGCAGCCATTAAAGAAATCAAGACAGTAACAACTATCACAAGGGATCAGTTAGTTGGTAAGCTTTTAGCATTTGAAATGAGTGAGTTTGGTGATTCTCTCCCTAAGTCTGAATCTGCATTCAAGTCTAGTGTATATGGAAAGAAAAGATATGATCCAGGTGAAAGTTCTTCAGGAAGATCAAACAGATTTGTGAAGACAAGAAAGGATCTTGAAGATGATGAAATTGAGACTACAGATCTTGAAACTCTTATTTCCAAAAGAATGCCAAAAGGATCTAGTAAGTATGAAGGAAAGTTGCCATTAAAATGTTTTGCTTGTAATAAGATTGGTCATTTTGCCTCAAGGTGTCCGGAGAGGTTTTCAAAACCAAACCCTAACAGATACAAAAGTCAGAAAGAATTTCTACTATGTCCAAGAAGCTGGAGAAGAAGGAGTCACAGATGATGAATATGATCATGGAGAAGGTGATTGGGTGTTCATTTCTATTAAAGAAGAAGATCCAATGTCTACTGAATCTGCTAGCTGTGCAAATGTGGAAAGTGCCTTTGCTGCTCAGGTTGTTGAAAAGGATAATGGGTGATTGATAGTGGATGTTCTTATCACATGACTAGTGACAAGAGTAAGTTTGTGAGTTTTGAAAAATATGAAGGTGGCCTTGTGAAATTTGGAGACAACTCATCTGGTAGAATCTGTGGCAAAGGATCCATCTCTTTTGATGGTAAGAATTGCACCAATGATGTTCTGTATGTAGAAGGACTGAAACATAATCTTCTCAGTGTTGGACAGTTGGTTGACAAGGGTTATGATCTTCGATTCAAGGATGGAAAATGCATAATCTTGGAGAGCTCTGGAACTGAAATTGCATCTAGTACTCAAACTAGAGGTAACATCTTTCATTTAAGTAGTTCTAGAAAAAGTTGTTTGATTGCTCAGATAGATCAAAGTTGCTTATGGCATAGGAGGATGTGTCATGTGAATTTTGATAACATTGTCAAAATAAGTTCCACTCAGGTTGTAAGAGATCTTCCAAGACTTGTGAAACCTGATAGCATATGTAGAGAATGTCAATTAGGTAAATAGAACAAAATTTCATTCAAAAGTAAGGAACAAGCTTCAAGTGGATGATTGGAACTGGTACATACTGATCTCTGTGGTCGTGCTAGAATTAGGAGTGTGCAAGGAGACAGATATTTCATGTTGCTGATTGATGATTACTCCCAGATGATGTGGGTAACTTTCCTAAAAGAAAAATTAGAAGCTCATGACAAGTTTAAAGTGTTCAAGGTGATGGTTGAAAATGAGATTGGTGGGAAATTGAAGTGTCTGAGATTCGACAGAGGTGGAGAATTTACTTCCGGTGAGTTTGATGCTTTCTGCGAAAAGCATGGAATAAAAAGACAGTTCTTTGCTCCTAGGACTCCTCAGCAAAATGTAGTTGTGGAAAGAAAAAACTGGACCATTCAAGAAGCTGCAAGGACCATGATGATGGAAACAAATGTTCCTCAAGTTTATTGGAGAGAAGCCATGAGTACTACTATCTACACTCTTAACCGGGTGCAGATCAAAGGAAATTCTGGTAAGACTCCTTATGAACTATGGTTTGGTCATCCTCCCACTGTGAGATATTTCAAATTTTTTGGTAGTAAATGCTATATCAAAAGAGATTTGGATCTAGGCAAGTTTGAAGCAAGAAGTGATGATGGAATTTTTCTGGGTTACTCTACTCAAAGCAAAGCATACCAGTGCTTTAACAAGAGGTTGAAGAAGATTGTTGAAAGTGCTAATGTCAGAGTTGATGAGAGCAAAGAAGGACATTCCAGGCCCTGTGGATATGATTCAGATGATCAAGATGAAAATCCAAGTCAAGAAAGGCAAGTGTAATCTCAGATTCAGATCCAGATTGATCCGGTTAATCCAGTAATTCAAGAAGATAGTGCAAAAGTTGAGGAACAAGCTAAAGAAACAGAAACTCAAGCAATTCCCAAAACTCCCAGGTATGTAAGGATGAATCATCCTAAAGTTCAAATCATAGGAGATAAGAGTAAAGGTGTTCGAACCAGGAGAAAATTTTCTAAAGACCAAGAGGAGATTTGTTTAATTTCAAAAATTGAACCTAAATCAGTAAGTGAAGTCTGCAATGATGAAAATTGGGTTAAAGCAATGGAAGAAGAATTGATGCAAATTGAAAAGAATCACACTTGGGATCTTGTTCCTAGACCTGAGCATAAAAATGTGATTGGAACCAAATGGGTCTTCCGGAATAAACTAAATGAAGATAGTGAGGTTGTAAGAAACAAGGCAAGGTTGGTATGTAAAGGCTATTCTCAAGTGGAAGGAATTGATTTTGAAGAAACATTTTCTCCAGTGGCAAGGATAGAGGTAGTCAAATTATTTCTTGCTTTTCCTGCTTTCAAAGATTTTAAAATTTATCAGATGCATGTCAAATCAACATTCCTAAATGGAGATTTGGAGGAAGAAGTCTACATTGAGAAACCAAAAGGATTTTAGTTGTCTGATCAGAGAGATATGGTCTGTAGACTGAGAAAAGCATTGTATGGACTCAAGCAAGCCCCAAGAGCCCGGTATGCAAGATTGGATAAGCATTTGTTTAAGCTAGGTTTCAACAAAGGTACCGTTGATAGTAATTTGTACTTTAAGATTAATCATGAGGACATTCTAATTGTTGAAGTCTTTGTTGATGATATCTTTTTTGCTGGAAATGAATGTATGTGCAAAGCATTTGCTGATCAAATGAAAAGTGAGTTTGAAATGTCAATGTTTGGTGAGATGAATTTCTTCCTAGGTCTGCAAATTGTTCAGTCAGATAAAGGTATCTTCATATCTCAGTCCAAGTATGTGAAAGAATTGTTGAAGAAGTTTGGAATAGAAGATTCAAAGCCAGTAGGTACACCTATGGTAATCGGATGCAAGCTAAGCAAAGATGATGACTCCCCCAAGGTAAATTAGAAAAGGTATAGATCAATGATTGGAGGATTGCTCTATCTAACTCAGACCAGACCTAACATCATGAATGTAGTTGGACTTGTTGCTAGATTTCAAGCTGATCCAAAAGAATCCCATTTTGTGGCAGTCAAAAGAATTTTTAGATATCTCAAGGGGACAATTGATTATGGACTATGGTATCAAAAGGACAATGACTTCACTCTTCATGCATATACATATGCTGATTGGGCAAGAGATGTGGATGAAAGAAAAAGTACTAGTGGTGGTGCATTCTTCTTGGGAAGAAGATTGGTCTCTTGGATGAGAAAAAAGTAAGAAGCAATATCTCTGTCTACTGCAGAGGTAGAGTATATAGCAGTAACAAATAATTGTATTCAAGTTCTGTGGATGAAGCAAATTTTGAAGGACATCAAAATTGTGTTTGAGGAGCCAGTCACAATTTTCTATGATACTTCAAGTGCTATAAGCATTTCAAAGAATCTAGTATTACACTCAAAGAAAAGCATATATCTATCAAGTTTCATTTCTTGAGAGAGAAAATAAATGAAAATGAAGTCAAGTTGGAGTTTGTGTCTTTCAAAGATCAGAATGTGGATATCTTCACTAAGCCTCTTCCCAAGGATACTTTTGAGTATCTTAGAGAAAAGTTAGGGGTTATTACCCCTCCTGATCAAAACTAAGATACACTAAGGTGCATCAATCCGGTGGAATTCACATTCATATCTTGTGATTTGAATTGATGTTAAGGAGATACTACTCAAGGGGGAGTAGTTAGTATGCAAATTTTGGGATCAATCTGAAGCAAAAAGGGAGAAAAGATAGCAAATATGTGCCCTTTGCCATTGATGTCAAAGGGGGAGAGAAGTCATGTGAAAAACTAGTTGCTAATGAAAGGGGGAGCAGTAAAGAAAGTAATTGCAGAAGTAAGAAGAGAAAGGGGGAAAAGTTCTTGTCTTCATGGTTGAATTTAGTTTTTCACATCATATGTTTCCATCAATGACAAAGGGAGAGATTGCTACAAATATGTGCCTAAGCAGTGTTGTCATTGATGTCAACATATCCTTGTTGCCATTTTTGTCAACTGTATCCTATTTTACTATCTGTATAGAAGACTGGATTATTGAGGATATTGAGAAAATTAATGGTGATCAATGTATGCGGACCATATGGATGTGTAGAGGTTTGTCTAAAGAAGCTCCAGTTATGATTTGAGAAGTTCGCATTAAGATCTAAAGAAGTTATGGCCATCTGAGTAAAACTAGTTCTTACAATACTCAAGAGAGACAGAGTGATAGGAAAGAATACCAGATTGCTTCGGTAATGTAAAATGATGATCTATAGATCTAGAGGCATGTTTGGGAAGTCAGTGTGTATCATCAATACAAGTGGTTCATTGTTTAGAGGTCTGCAAGTCATGGCAGATAGTGTTCTTGAGGTTCCAGATAAAGATGCAAGTGATTTTGATGAGTTGGAGGAGTGCAAATGTTTTTGTTGAATTCATTGTACTTGTGGAGATCTCTGGATCATGTAGTTGCTGTGTTGGAGGTCCGCATTGAAGTTTGATCTTATTTTAAAGATTTTCCTTTTCGTTGTTAATGTTCTTCCCAGTCTTGGCCGACCGGATGATCCTAGCATGTTGAGGATGTTCTAAGAGCATTTTAGGAAGCGTGGCATGTTTGTAGAGGAAGATTCAAGTCTCAGTTATGCTTGGCCAATAGTGTAATGATCCGCGTCAAGTTTAGCCGACCTTGTCGATCATTCCAAGGTTGATGAAGCGTACAAATACTTATTGAAGAGTTGTTGAAAATCATCCTTGTGCAAAATGAATTAAATCTAAAAAAGGATCAGAAGCAGAGTAGAGAAGAAGAGGAGCGAAAGTAGTATAGAGTGAAGAGTCAGTGAAGAAGAATTTGGAGATAGAAGCAGAGGCTTTTGGGAGCATCAAATGAAACTGAACCAGACATGAAAAGATGCTAATTATCAGTTAGTTCTTTCTGTGTTAAACACAAATTTCTTGTAGGCAGTGAGCCTCTCTTTTGAATAGTGAGCTCTGGGTAGTGAGCTTGAAGGCAAGTGCCTTCCCATTCTTTTAATTACTTTTAATAGGGTACGAATCTTGTGGGCTAACACCCACCGTGGTTTTTCCCTTAACTAGGTTTCCACTTCAAAAATCTTGGTGTCAAATGTGTTGATTATGTTTCTACTTATGTGTTGATGTTATATGCTTTAATATTTGCATCATTAATCAATTTGGCGATTGTGAAAGAAGATTAAAAGAAAAGAAAAGATTAATTTTGGGGACAACTGATTCACCCCCCTCTCAGTTGTCTGGGCTAATTCCAACAATAATTGAGTAATTTGTTGTAGAAGGGATGCCATGTAGTAGGAAAGAAAGTGTTGGAGTTGTTGTCCAAGAACAGAGGAGGGGCAAGTTGGACTGGATGAATAGAAGAGGCCATTAAAGGCCACATCTGTAGCATTCTTGTAGATTGATTTTGTTTTGAACAAATAACATCATAATTTTGGTTGCAATCTTTAACTATGTTGGCCATAGTATTTTGCCCATGTGAATGTGTATATTTTGGCTATGTGAGTTTTTGTGAATTGTTTGTGTCTTTCTCAAGAGAGGGAGAACCCTCTTGCACCAATTATTCTAGAAGGAGGAGCTAGAAGGAAGTTGATCATTAGTAAGGAATTTTAATGCTTCCCATTAGAAAGGTATTTCACCTTGATAATTTCATACCACTAATTGTTCTCTTTCAACAATCTAGAACCAACTTTAGCTAAGAGAGTTTTGTTAGGGGATCTCAATTTCCTCAACCCAGGGCCACCCTAAAATTTGGGGAAGCAAAACTTATCCCAAGATACTAAAGTAATTCTTTGTTTTTCCTTGACCTGAGACCAAAGAAACTTCCTCTAAATCTACTTAATCTTTTATAAAACTTTACTAGGGATCTTGAATAGGGACAAAAGGTGGATATGAAGGCTCTGGAGAGAGATTTTTAGGAGTTGCAATTTCTTAGCTTGACTAATGATGCAAAGGGTGCTCTCCTCTGCCAACACACAACTCAAAATCTCACAACACACAGCCACAAGATTGCAACAAAACTCTATTTTATTGAAATTCAAAATAAAATTCACAATTATTTGCATAGTATTACATTATGGCCATCATGACCTCTCATCTCACTCACTCTGGTTCTCCTATCTCCTCTTGGCTCCTTCTCTATGGCGCACTTCACATCAAATTTGGTGCTTCCCTGTCTTAGCGGCCTGCACACTCGGTATCCGCCCTTTTCATTGGCAACGAAGCCACTTACACTAGTAAAACCCACGGAGTGCCCATGGATTTGGGATTTACAATAGGGGATAGATGTATTAGAAATTCTCATCCATAATCGTGGGGTAAAAGCACAAACCTATGTCACACTTTATAAAGGAATCGACCAACAACAAAAAAAATTGTGAACTTCGACCTCATAAAAGTGGCATTTATGTTTTGAATTTCAAAATAATGTAAACTAATGAAATGTAGATCTCTTGGTTAGATATTTTGATGAATTTGATGAATTTTAGTGTAAATTCCATATCTAGTGTGTAATTGAATTTCTAAAAGTATTCAAGTGATAAAAGTATTCAAGTGATCTCTAAAGTTGATAAATAACCTTTGAAGGGGTTCAACTGAACAACAAAAATTTCCAAAAATTTCCTACCATTTTTTGCAAAAATTTTAGGTCCCTATGATGAAAATCAATTTCAGCACTGAGAAGATACACCAAGCACAAATGTCTAAGGCATGAATATCTCATCTCGAAATGTTGCAAAGATTTGCTTTTTGGCATGGACCACTACTCCTTGGACTCTTCCTAGTAATATCGCTCTATGCATCAATTCAAATTTTGAATATGTAAAGGTCGAAAGCAAGACAAATCTTGCTTATCTCACTTATCTCAGTTGCCATCAAAGAAGGTAAAGGCAGATGTTTCTAATGGTCCTCTTTCAAAATCAAAAGATATAGGAACAAAAGTAGGAGGCAAGCCAAAAGTTTCTCAGGAAGAAAAAACAAGACTTGCATTGGTTACTAATTTGTCTAGAAAAGTATTCAAGTGATCTCTAAAGTTGATAAATAATCTTTGAAGGGGTTCAATTGAACAACAAAAATTTCCTAAAATTTCCTACCATTTTTTGCAAAAAAATTAGGTCCCTATGATGAAAAACAATTTCAGCAATGAGAAGATACACCAAGCACAAATGTCTGAGGCATGAATATCTCATCTCGAAATGTTGCAAAGATTTTCTTTTTGGCATGGACCACTACACCTTGGACTCTTCCTAGTAATCTTGCTCTATGCGTCAATTCAAATTTTGAATATGTAAAGGTCAGAAGGAAGACAAATCTTGCTTATCTTGCTTATCTCAGTTGCCATCAAAGAAGGTAAAGGTGGATGTTTCTAATGGTCCTCTTTCAAAATCAAAAGATACAGGAACAAAAGAAGGAGACAAGCCAAAAGTTTCTTAGGAAGAAAAAACAAGACTTGCATTGGATACTAATTCATATGAATTACTAGAGACATTTTAGGGCTCTGTTCTGGTTGGTAAAAAGTACCAGCCAATATTTGACTTCTTCTTGGAGCTCTTAGACGCTGCCTTCAGAGTTGTTGCAGACAATTATATGATAGATGATAGTGGTACTGGGGTAGTGCATTGTGCTCCTTTATTTAGAGAAGATGATTATCGTGTCTATTTAGAAGCAAGTATTATTAAAAAGGGTGTGGATCTTATAGTCCCAGTGGATGCAGATGGGTGCTTTACTGAAAAGATTGTTGATTTCAAAGGCCAATATGTAAAAATAGAGGAGTTCAAGCAACTTACAAAATAAAAATAAAAATGACAAATAAAAGACATTTGAGGCTCCATGTCAAGAAGAAAAAAAAATGAGGACAACAAGACCTAGACACCACTTGATGGTTTCTTGTTTTAAAATTTATATATTGGAGGCATGAGATAGTGGACTTAAGTACCTATAAATTATTATTTGAGAAAGAGGAATATGTTCATGTGATAATGAATTATCACTTGTAATGACAAAATAAGTTGTATTGTATATTATTGTATCCAGAAAAGCAAATATATTAGTATGTTTACAAAAGGAGTTCAATTATTTTTATGTTATTAGGTTCTTTTAAATGAAAGGTGGTTTGATATTGTTATTTAAATTTCATATAATCAATGGTCACTTTACTTCAAATTTACATGTTTAATCATGAATAAATATTATACCTAAATTTAGATTTTGTTACCTTTGAAATAGTGTGTTATGAAGCTTGTTAGATATTGTATAATCTTAAATTGTTTAATTATTTTATTTGAAATTAAACATAACATTAGCAATTAGATTTTCCTTTAGAGAAATATAGAATAAGTTAAAGTCCTTGATAAACAATAAACCTTAGAATTGTCTCTTTTGCAATTGTAAATCCTAGTTAGTTTAAAAAATTTATAGTATCATGAAAATTAAATTATTAAGTAGACAAATAGTGAAAAAATAAATAGCTATATTGGTGTTCTTCGTTTGCAACCTAGTAAAATTGTTCAATACTATATTGAATATTTTCATAGCTATATACATCGAATGGGATAAAATTAAACGTGAATTTGAAGATAGCAGTCTATACACTGGATTAAATCAAATTACTCAAACATTTTTGAGTCATCAACTAGTCTTTGAACACACTTATATTTGTACTCCTAATATTCAACACTTAGAGTTCATAAACAACCTTAGAATCAGAATTCACAATCCTAGTTGAAGTCACTAACACAAGTCTTTAGTGTAGATAGAATTATACACAATTCACATATTCATTAGTAGAGCTTCATATTAGGACACTTATATTGAACATGGGGAGATTATAGGCACTAGGAACACATGGCATTAGATGGGATCCCCAAATACTCTTCCTATTAGGTGTTGATGAATAGATGCAAACCATATTTTCCCATTTTGAAATTCTTAAGACAACTCTAATTAAGATTTTTTATGTTTATGTGGCTCATATTATTTGTGATTAATAATGTGGGTGATTGGTAGATATTTCCACATATTTGCAACATTAGCATTTTTTGACTTAAATATTGACCTATCATGTAGCCTCTAGAATTTTGTTGATTTTCTTAATAATAAATTTGGTTAGTGGTGGCACATATATCCTATGATTTTTAAAGGACCACTACCATATTGCCCACTTTTATAATTTAAAATATATGAGATAGTGGACTTTATATTTATTAATAGATATGTTTTGTTGGATTTACGGTTTTTAAAAATAATTTAAGTTTGTTAAATCTAGCAACTTTAGCTAAATTCTAGGTAGTTTCTAATTTTACTAGGTTTAAATATGTACTACTTCATTTGCTTAGATATCTTCCTATATTCATTTTCTATTTCTCAACTTAATATTATTTTAGATTAGGAATATAGCCTAATTAGGACACATTTAGAAATTTAGATAAACAAAAAAATAACACTAACTTATAACGCATGTAAGTCATAATATAAATTTTGAAATGTAAATATAAATCATGTGACTCATAATAAGAACATCTCTAAGATATAAAACATAAGTACATACATATAATGTCCAAATATAAAACATGTGAATCATAATAACAATGTCTCTAGATATAAAAGTTCATGTGACTCATAAAAACGTCTCTAAGATAAAGTATAATAACATGTAAGTCATAATGTCCAAATGTACTGTAAATATAAAACATCTGAATCATAATAACAACTCATGAATGTCTCACTCTATGAGTGGATTGAGCCTCGCTCTGTCTTGAGCTGTGACATCCTGATCCCTGATTGGAGCCCTCAACTGATCTATGACCCGAGCATTGTACTGAGTTGTGGGCTGGGGTTTGCACATGAAACACCATAAAATTTTCAAATTCTATATATATACATGTACAAATATAATTTGTTTTTACTTTTAAATAAATAAATAATACTTGACAAATATAAATTACCTAACATACACAATCTGCATCATGTAGAGGAGTCTCAATAGAAGCATGACCTGATCCTACAACCTATAAATGACATGTGTTCATACAATATATAAGCATATTTGTATTTAGTTAGAAAACTTGTACACTTGATGTCTATATGTAGAAAGTTAAGTTGATATATATACATGTGTACACTTAAATCAAACTTATACATGTACATGTGATATATAGACCTAGTTTTTAAATACCTCATGATGATGACTAGGATCGCCAGCATGATACAAATCTCCATATCCAGGTTGTAAAATAGTAGCTTGTGTCTAATACACATGTACATTTAAGATTGCAATCAAGAGTCAGAGCTTCAATGTATGTGATTTTATTTAAAATTGAACTTATAATTTTTAAATATATAATTTATGAATTTAGATTATAATTTTTAAATAAATTTTACCTCAACTGCACCAACAAAGGCCCTCCCAATCCCACTGAGGTCAGAATCATGGAGAGACAATGATACACATGTAGATGGTGCAATATCAGTGCCGAAAAGAAGCCTGCTATACTCACCTCCCATAACATCATGTGCAGTAACCTCAACCTCAAGACCAACTGGAACATGTGGAGGGGTGGAGCCTGTAGGACTAACTGGAACATCCTGATGTCCCCCCAAACCCTGTGAACCTGACTCACCATGGCTCCTCCGTCTACCAAAATATCACTCAAGATGTGAGGATACAACATCAAGTGGGATCCCATACTGATCGCTGATGAACTGGTATGAATCTAATAAATCACTAGCCATGCATCTAGTCATATTCTAGAAACCACTCTCTCCACTAATCTGTGCCACATCATGTGGCGATGGTATATCAGCATGAATGTAACAATCTGAATAGCTGGTCGATGTGGCCTCAATGGATGGAATGTCAATCCTCAGGCATAACAAATACCTGCCAACACGATCAAATGACAACTGATCAACCTTAGTGGTAATAGTCACCATGCTCTCAAAAAATGTGCATCTCGAGGGGGTCAATGTCGATTGGGTGGCATTTGCTAGTTCCACATGTTTTGGAAGAACCAAAAGATTTGGGCCAACTAAGGACCTCTTATTCTGAAGAGGTGGCACATCTTCTCTTCTATACTTAGGTCTCTCTGCAAACCTCCCTTTCCCCTAACCAGCATGTTTAGGGAAAGATGTATAATCGATAGATAAATCTAAATGGAACTCTGCATATAATTGTTTGCAAAAATACAATGGCAACTCATCATTGTTTGGCCATTGGTGATGAGCTGCCAAAAACCTAGGATAGATGAAAGGACCGACAACTACATCCACACACTTGGTGGGAGAATAGCCTCTCACTCTCTTTTTATCCCTATAAGAAGGGAACATGCTGAGAACATTATCTACTGAAACTGGGCCTAGAAATAGATGTCCATTTCTCTTGGCCAACAACACTCTGAGAAAGAGATGCATAGAACTTGTCAACACTAATGTCATCATAGGGATTGTATGATCAAATAACTTGGATCATACATGTGATCTCATCCCTAATCCTAACCAACCTGTCTCTACCTGACAGGTTTGGTGTATTCTGAATAGAACTATTTAGTTCATCAAAAGCTCTTTGAAACCTCAGAATGATGTCAACATATAATGTAGAATTATCACTATCACCAGGTTGCCCTAACAGATGTGATTGATGTGATGATTGGTCATCCATTTGGACCTAAATTTATCTGCAGTATGATAATTAAATTTTCTGTCAAACATATTGTATGTCACTATGTAAATAAACATGCATATAAATTTTCCAACTACTACATACATCTTTAAAAAATCCATGATATAAATGCATACATGCTTCTCAAATAAACCTGCACCTTAAATGCTTGCAAATACATAAATAATAGGCCTATCAACCAAATTTGAATCAACCATAAAACACAGAACTAGGAATGCATAGAAAATCCAAATTTAAAGTCACATGTAGCATGTAGCATATTGACATGACAACCATATAGGAATTTATATAAATCATATTTTATCATAATTCATATAAATCATATTTTATCCTATAGTAGTTGAAGTCATAAGAAGGTATATTTCCAATCTAGAAAAAAAGCATTCGACAATCTAGAAAAGGCATACTCTATTTAACATTCTAGAGTATTATATATGTATATATATCTAGTGTATGTTGTTTCCTTCTTTAACCATGTTATTCCCTAGCATTTGATGGGCAATTTTGAATGGATAACCTTACAAGGGATAAAAGTGCATGTCCTGCATTGCTGTAGCACTTGATTTGACCTATTTTATGTGTGAACTGACTCCCACCCAACAGCCATCAGCCACTTGCTACTTCTGATCACGACAACCTTACCAATAACTTATGCACAAATTCTTTCTTGAATGGTTTCAAATTGTGATTAATTTTCCATCACCACAACCTTGATAAAAACTTATGCAGAAAATTCAATAAAAAAGAATCTATGCACAAATTCTCTCTAGAATGATATCAAATTTTGATATATTTTTTTATCTTATATTGTGTGGATGAAATTTGATGTTCCTTGTAGTTTCCTATTGCGTCATGGTATGGGGTCAGGGCTTAAATTTGACAGTCGACCTTGCCTGTCAAGCAATTTTTTTATGACAGTTATCTATTCAATGTTGCCTTTAAAATACTACGACCTATCTTAGTATAAGTAGATTATATAAAAATCAAATATATATATATATATATATCAGCATAATCCTATGTAAATTTTGATAGTTTGTCCAAAATCTTTCCTTTCATATGATACAATCTTTTTAAAATTTTGATTGTATTTTACAGCAAAAATGGCTAAATACAGCTATACAACTGTCAAATAATTTTTACTATAAAATACAATCAAAATTTTAAAAGACTATATCATATGAAAGGAGAGATTTTGGACAAACTGTCAAAATTCATATGAAAGGAGAGATTTTAGACAAACTGTCAAAATTTATATGGGATTATGTTGATATATATATTTGGTTATTTATATAGATAACTGTCATAGTATTTAAGCCATGTTCCCTAGCATTTGATGGGCAAATTTGAATGGATAACCTTACAAGGGATAAAAGTGCATGTCCTGCATTGCTGTAGCACTTGACTTGACCTGTTTTATGTGTGAACTGACTCCCACCTAGCAGCCATCAGCCACTTGCTACTTCTAATCACTACAACCTTACCAATAACTTATGCACAAATTATTTCTTTAATGGTTTCAAATTGTGATTAATTTTCCATCACCACAACCTTGATAAAAACTTATGTACAAAATTCAATAAAGAATAATTTATGGACAAATTCTCTCTGGAATGATTTCAAATTTTGATATATTTTTTTAGCTTATATTGTGTGGATGAAATTTGATGTTCCTTGTAGTTTCCTATTGCATCATGGTATAGGGTCATGGCTTAAATTTGACAGTCAACCTTGCCTGTCAAGCACATTTTTTATGACAGTTATCTATTCAATGTTGCCTTTAAAATACTATGACCTACCTTAGTATAAGTAGATTATATAAAAATTAGATATATATATATATATATATATATATATATATATATATATATATATCAGCATAATCCTATGTAAATTTTGACAGTTTGTCCAAAATCTTTCCTTTCATATGATACAGGCTTTTTAAAATTTTGATTGTATTTTACAGCAAAAATGGCTAAATACAGCTATACAACTGTCAAATAATATTTACTGTAAAATACAATTAAAATTTTAAAAGATTGTATCATATGAAAGGAGAGATTTTGGACAAACTGTCAAAATTCATATGAAAGGGGAGATTTTGGACAAACTGTCAAAATTTATATGGGATTATGTTGATATATATATTTGGTTATTTATATAGATAACTATCATAGTATTTTAAAGGCAGTATTGAATAGATAACTATCATAGTATTTAAGCCATGTTCCCTAGCATTTGATGGGCAAATTTGAATGGATAACCTTACAAGGGATAAAAGTGCACATCCTACATTGTTGTCTAGCACTTGATTTGACCTGTTTTATGTGTGAACTGACTCCAACCCAATAGCCATCAGCCACTTGCTACTTCTAATCGTACCACAACCTTTCCAATAACTTATGCACAAATTCTTTCTTGAATGGTTTCAAATTTTAACTGTAAAATACAATCAAAATTTTAAAAAGACTGTATCATATGAAAGGAGAGATTTTGGACAAACTGTCAAAATTTATATGGGATTATGTTGATATATATATTTGGACAAACTATCAATATTTAAGCCAATATTAAAAATTTTACTGTATCAGGCATTTTTACTGTAAAATACAATCAAAGTTTTAAAAAGACTGTATCATATGAAAGGAGAGATTTTGGACAAATTGTCAAAATTTATATGGTATTATGTTGATATATATATTTGGTTATTTATGTAGATAATTGTCATAGTATTTTAAAGCCAGTATTGAATAGATAACTGCCATAGTATTTAAGCCATGTTCCCTAGCATTTGATGGGAAAATTTTAATGGATAACCTTACAAGGGATAAAAGTGCATGTCCTGCATTGCTGTAGCACTTGATTTGACCTATTTTATGTGTGAACTGACTCCCACCTAGCAACCATCAACCACTTGCTACTTCTAATCATGCCACAACCTTTCCAATAACTTATGCACAAATTCTTTCTTGAATGGTTTCAAATTGTGATTAATTTTCCATCACCACAACCTTGATAAAAACTTATGCACAAAATTCAATAAAGAAGAATTTATGCACAAATTCTCTCTAGAATGATTTCAAATTTTGATATATTTTTTTAGCTTATATTATGTGGATGAAATTTTACAAACCTAGTTTACTTGCACATACAATCCTATAAGGTGCAGGTTTATTTCAAACACTAAACTATACATCATGCCATAAAAAATGTTTGACAGAAAATGCCAAGGCAAAGATCTAGATACATCGTGGCATACAAAATGTTTGACAGAAAATACATGCCAAGGTGAAGATGGCATACCTAGTTGACGAGACTATTGTAAAAGGTGGTGGGGACGTCCTTTGCGCGAAAAGATTTCAAATAATAGGTCACTGTCAGTGTCAGAAAAAGGCCGCCGTGAAATGTGGCAATTTCAATTTTTTTAATTTTTAACAACATGATTTTGGGCAAAACAATCTCGCCCCCAGATTGACTCATCTGAAAATAGCTTGCCACATATGCGTCACGCAACGGCTACATGTATTCAGGAGAAACTATCTCGCCCCCAAATGGACTCGCGAAAAAATGACTCGCTCTAAATTGTTTTGTTGGCCGAAAGTGTGATACAGATTTGTGTTTTTACCCCATGGACTCACGAGTGCGATACTTCTAGGAGATTACCTCTGGAAGAATGTTGTTCTTGGATGAAACAACTTCATTTGTAGTTGAGAATTTATTAACCTCCATATCATGGTTTAGCTAACTGGCGAACTCACTTATGTAGATGGGACTGGTCAGTCAACAGAAAACTGACTTTTGATATAACTTTTTACCATAACCTTGAAACTGTCTAAAAACTTTCCAAGGGGTGTAAATCAACATTACCAAGCTCTCCACAAAGTCATTATATCTCAAACCTCACATAAATTGAAAATTTAAAACTTTGCCAAATTACCAGTAGAAGTCACGAAACGGTTAATTCTCAAAAAACATAAGGTGTAAGACTATGAAACCCTTGTCATCAAATCTAAGATGAAGTCAACAATCTTCTCATAAGATGATTTGCCCAAAAACTTCACCAATCCACCTGGACAATTATTTTCGTGAAGGTTGCTTATTGTGTGTCGAAACCCAAATATGGCGAAAACTCAATTTGATCAAATCTAATTATTCCACCTGCACTCCAAGGCCAAGAGATGCCAATATAGACCCAAGCAAACCAAAACTAAAAGAAACAACTAAAAATCTTTCTGGGTGATGCCAATTTCTTGTTCGCCCAGGATGCTCCTACATTAGACACGCTGGGTAGGAAGTTTGTGAGCATACACTCACAAACATGGAGTCAAATGGTAGAACCATTCTTTCAGATTGAAAGCAATCTGCAGCAAACTCCATCGCTGCACAAAAAGTTACTTCTTTTTTCTCTTTTTCCAGCATCTTGTTGGAACAAGCTTCACTCTCCTCCAACAAATCTACACTCCATTCTTCTCTCCTCCTGTGGAATCATGTGCACCATGAACCGTCCTCCTCTGCCAAATACTCTTTACTCTCCTCTCCTCTTGTGGGATCCAACCCACCACAAACTGACCACCTCCACCAAGTTACACTTGCACCATCCTCTACAACCTCTACATACAAATATGAAACATCCGCATACCAATCTACAACTACAACTTCATCTTCGACAATAACATCCTCTTCTACTCTCATTATGGAAGATAAATCATAAATGAAATCAAAATTTTCATAAATTACCTTATTCTCCTTCACTGCTCCAACATCTTCTTCATACTCCATTGCAACATTGATTGTCTTTCCTCCATCAGCAAACTTATCACACCACTCTTCTTCTACCTCCAAAATCTACAACATTAAATCATCTTCTTCCTCATTCTTTGTTGCAACCTCTTCGCATTCCATTGTTGCATCTTTATTTTTCTTCTCTTCACCTACCTCTACTGCAAACTCACTCTTTGAACTCTCTTCTTCCATGCTTTCATCCAAGCATACTACCACATTCTCATGATTGACCAATTCTTCCTGCTGCCTTGCTTCCAATATATCCACTCTCATGGTTATATCAACCATCATTAAGGAGATCTTCCTCTTTTCATACTGCCTCCAACCATCCCATATGATGGGCTTCTTTCTCACAAATATCCTCATCTCACTCACTACAATTTGTCACACATCACACTCTCAATTTGCAAATACTATTTCTTCCACGACTCCCTACCTCTCGATTGCTCAGGGCTTCTCTCTACCTGCAACAATCCTCACACGAGCTCTTTTCTACTGCCTTCCATCCTCTTCTCTACTCACAAGTCCTAGTATAGGTTTCCTCACATTCAACTCTTTTCCTATACACTTAGAACCCCTACTCTGATACCATATGATGCAAAGGGTGCTCCCCTCTGCCAACACATGACTCAAAATCTCACAAAACATAGCCAAAAGATTGCAACAAAACTCTATTTTATTGAAATTTAAAATAAAATTCACAATTATCTACACAATATTACTTTGTGGCCTTCATGACCTCTCAGCTCACTCACTCTGTGTTAGGGATTGCATGCAGAAGATATCAATTAAATGCAAATAAAGATTAAACAGAGGAATGAAAATACACAGAAATAATAATAGTGAGAGAAAAGTTTTAACGTGGTTCACCCAAACTCAGGCTACATCCACCAATAGAGAGTCCAATATTATTATCCAGTAAATCAAACCGATTACAACCAACAATCCTTGCAACTTAATACCGCTACAAATGCTACAATACATCAACGGAAACCCTAACCCTTAGGTGCTTTTATCAAGCCTTATGTTAGTTACAAAAATAGGGTTTTTTTATGTCGGCCAATAGAAAAAAAACTCCCGATGCCTTTATAAAATAATAAAATTCATTTGAAGTTTTGGGGGCGCTACCCCTCGACCCCGTCCTATATCACGATAGGGAGCATGCCAAGGGTGTTTCCCTTGGACCCCACAAGGGGCACTATCCCTTGACCCCATCTTGGGGGCGCTACCCCCAAACCCCCGCAAGGGGCACTGCCCCTTGACCCCGTTAAATAATTTGGGGGGAAACCACACCGATAAAATTGGGGTAAATTTAACCTCTAAATCTAATTAGGATCCATATAACAACACTCTGGATCTCCTATATCCTCTTGTCTCCTTCTCTATGGTGCACTTCACATCAACTTTGGTGCTTCCTCTACTCCCCTGTCTTGGCAACCTGCACACTTGATATCCCTCTTTTCTTTGGCAACGAAGCCCCTTACACCTTCTCAATTCTTCTTCATTATAGAAGCGAACATATTGTCATCAATCTCTTATTTTTCCCAAGAAGCAAACTTCTTCCTATTTCTGGTTTGTTTCTTTCACAAAAAGTCACACTAGCCTCTCTTCTCTTCCACTCTGCCTTTGTTTGTTTTCAATCTCCCATCAAAGAAAAGACAAAATTGGTATTAATTCCCACCACTTCTGCTAAGGCGACTTCCCCCATAGTTAAAGTTTAAAGTTTCTTAAATTGTCATTCCATACGAATGGAAGATGAGGTGATACCTTCCTAGAAGAATTTGAACCTATTTGTCATGCCATCTAATTGTTTCAACTTCCCTAAGCCAAGACCCGACCAAAATATCTAACATTTCCTCACGTAATATTTGTTTGAGTTCATCTCTCATCGTGGTGTATACTTTGGATAGCCTCAACTCCACACAATTATACCCTTCTCATTTGAAGTGTAGGGAGCCCCGTGTTGTAAGGCAAAGAAGAGTTTCCACCCATAGAGAAGTTGAGTATGCCATCCATGCCATAGTTCTCTATGAATCATTGGCATACCACTTAGCAAAGGCATAATGATCTACCTTCATGTTATAAAACTTAGCACAAAATGTACCATCTGAAGAAACCAAGTATGTGTTGTCGTTGGGTTTCCAATCAGAAGAATTCAGAAGAATAGAAGAGATACAAGACACTGTCTTCTGCTCTTGACCCTTGCTCTCACCCACACAAATCACTACCAACAAAATAACAAGTAAAACCCATGGAGTGCCCATGGCTTTGGGATTTACAATAGGGGATAAATGTATTATAAATTCTCATCCACAGTCGTGGACTCATGAGTGCGATACTTCTAAGAGAATACCTCTGGAAGAATGTTGTGATTGGATGAAACAACTTGACCTTTAGTTGAGAATGTATTAACCTCCATATCATGGATCAGCTAACTAGAGAACTCACTTATGCAGATGGGACTGGTCGGTCAGCGGAAAATTGACTTTTGATATAACTTTTTACTAGAACCTTGAAACTATTTGAAAACTTTCCAAGGGGTGTGAATCAACATTCCCAAGCTTTCCACCAAGTCATTCAGTCTCAAACCTCACAAAATTTGAAAATTTAAAACTTCACCAAATCGCCAGCAGAAGTCGCGAAATGGTTAAGTCTTAAAAATCATAAGGCATAAGACTATGAAACCTTCGGCATCAAATTCAAAATGAAGTCAAAAATATTCTCGTAAGAGGATTTTCCCAAAAACTTCATTGATCCACCTGAACAATTATTTTCATGAAGGTTGCTTGTGCGTCGAAACCCAAATATGACAAAAACTCAATTTGATCAAATCTGATTATTCCACCTACACTCCAAGGCTAAGAGATGCCAATATAGACCCAATCAAATTAAAACTAAAAGAAACAACCAAAAATCTTTTTGAGTGATGTTGATTGCTTGTTCATCCAGGATGCTCCTGCATCAGACACATCGGGAAGGAAGTTTGTGAGCATACACTCACAAACATGGAGTTGAATGGTAGAACCATTCTTTCAGATTGCAAGCAATCTACAGTAAACTCCACCACTAAAATATGTGCACAAAAAGTTATTTCTTTTTCATCTTTTTCTAGCATCTTGTTGGAACAAGCTTCACTCTCCTCCAACAAATCTGTACTCCATTCTTCTCTCCTCATGTGGACTCATGTCCACCATGAACCATCCTCTATCAAATACTCTCTACTCTCCTTTCCTCCTTCGTGGGATACAACCCACCACAAACCGACCACCTCCACCAAGTTACACCTACACCATCCTCTACAACCTCTATATACAAATATGCAACATCTGCATACCAATCTACAACTACAACTTCATCTTCCATAATAGCATCCTCTTCTACTCTCATTATGGAAGATAAATCATAAATGAAATCAAAATTTGCATAAATTACCTTTGCTACTCTAACATCATCTTCTTCGTACTTCACTGCAACATTCATCTTCTTTCCTCCATCGACAAGCTTATCACACCACTCTTCTTCTACCACCAAAATCTACAACATTAAATCATCTTCTTCCACATCCTTCATTGCAACCTCTTCACACTCCATCGATGCATCTTCATTTTTATTCTCTTCAACTACCTCTGCTACTAATTCACTATTTGAACTCTCTTCTTCCATGCTTTCATCCAAGCATACTACCGCATCCTCATGCTTATCTCCATTATGCTTGACCAATTCTTCCCACTGCCTTGCTTCCATTCCATCCACTCTCATGATTATATCAACCATCATCAAGGAGATCTTCCTATTTTCATACTATCTCCAACCATCCCATATGACGAGATTCTTTCTCACAAATATCCTCATCTCTCATTGTAATCTATCACACATCACACTCTCAATCTACAAATACTATTTCTTCTGCGGCTCCCTAGCTCTCGATTGCTCAGGGCTTCTCTCTACCTACAACAATCCTCACATGATTTCTATTGCCTTTTATCCTCTTCTCTACCCATAGGTCTTGGTATAGGTTGCCTCACATTTAACGCTCTACCTATACACTTAGAACCTCTGCTCTGATACCATATGATGTAGATGGTACTCCCCTTTGCCAACACACAACTCAAAATCTCACAACACATAGCCACAAGTTTGCAATGTAAAACTCTATTTTATTGAAATTCAAAATAAAATTCACAATTATCTACACAGTATTACATTATGGCCATCATGGCCTCTCATTTCATTTAGCAATGTATTGTGCATTATTGTAATGTGAATGTTGCATTGTATGGATTTATCCCATATGCATCACATGAAATTGTGAGTTGACCAATGAAGTGAAGGGTACCCAATGTACCTATTTTAAATTGCTTATATATGTCTTCTATCTTACATATTATCTTGTAAAACAACATAGGTCTTGTGAATGTGTGTTATGTATTTTTATAACATGGTATCATATTTTCAAGTTTGAGTGTGAAAGCCCAAAGTCTATGTTTTGTGTCGGTTTCAAGAATAGTGTTCACATGGTGATACTCCAAGGGTGTGGTTAGTAGGTTGACAAGTTAAGATGTGACCTTCATTTATTCTTTATGTAATAGTTTGGATTTGAGGTCCTTTCAAATATGGTGTGAAGGTGTGTAGTGATCTATGAATCAAGATGTTGTTTATTACAATGTTCATATATGAATTTCATACTTTGTTGATCATGCTTAGCATTGTTTGTGTGTTAAGTAAATGTTTTTAAGCACAACATATGCATGGGTTGTGTTGGATATTGTTGTAAAGCAACCTCTGTGTGGACTTCTGCATAATGTGAGTGTAATGATGGACAACTCATGTGCACAAAGGTCACCATATTAATATGTATTGCACATGTTTTGAATGATGCATTTCTCTTAATTTAATTGATTATATTTTGCTACATAAATTTGTTAATAAATTAATTTTTCTTTAAATTTAAAAGATTGGTAAGTTCATGCATTATATGTTGGAGACTTAAAAATAAAACAAGAGCTGAAAGTTAGTGAGCATGTGCTTATTGCATTTATAGAACTAATTACCCATTATTATAGATTTAAAATTATAAAACTACAAAAAGATAATTTGCATTTTTATTGTCTTTATATTAAAGTTTTTTATAAATAGAGAAAACAAATCTTTGATTTTTCCATTATAAATATATGTATATATGAATAATTCCATTATTTTATAGATATTCAAAGTATTGAAAGTTGAAGCACCAATACTTTGTACAAATATTTAATTTCTTATTATTATTTTTTTTAAAATAAAAGTGACTTTGTTGTTCTCTCTTGTTGTTTGGGCTCTAGGCCCAACCCAACATGGACTTTGAGGTGTACCTTCTAGCATCCACTTTTTTTTAATAGTGTAATAGTTTATTTTTTATAATATAAAAAGTAATATAACCATTATTCACCATTACATAGTCCAAAAGAATCAACAACAAAAAAAAAAAATTATTTAATAAATTTCTATTGAAACCAAAATCATATATGGGTATCCAAATTTTTTTAAATAATTATGTAACTTTTTCATTTCAAATGGATACGTGTTAAAAACCACAATACACAATACTTCTGTCACTATCAAATTTTCTCTTCTTTAACATGCCTAGCGGGCAAATACATTGCACAGGGACTGGAAGTGATGTTCTTCCATTAAACTTTTAACAGTCAATAATATCATCATAGATTTTTCTTGTATTTTATCTTTATTCAATTTTCATTCACTAATACAGAAAAAACATTGCTTTTGAAACTTAGTAAAATGCACTGATTGCATTATGGGGCTTTGCATATATTTGTCATCAAACATTCAAATTCTTGAAAAGATTCAAAAAACAACATGAATGGGTAAATAATCAGTTAGAATAACAGTTGGGATGAGGTTGAATTGCACACACCATTGAGAATAAATGAGAGATTAGTACAATATAGTAAAGGGCACAGAGTCAACAATGATGGCTAGTATGTTATCTTCTCCTTCCATTTAATTGTAATACAGTTGTTTTCATTAATGGGTCCGCCATCTAACATAAAATCCCACATCTCTCTCCATGCTTTCTGATTTCTTCGAGGAGCCTGTACTTTGCTTTAATATAAACTTTCATGTACTAGCCTTTGCTATGATGATAGAGTAAAGCATACGCAGTATGACATAATAATGGTCTTTGCTATTATATTTTGTAAGAAATTGGGCTCTGTCTATTGTCAACAAGATGTGACCAACAGCTTCAAAGTTCACTGTCAATGATTAATTCAAAAGAAGAATTTTGCTGCCTTTCTCACTTTGATTTATGAGGTGGTCAGAGTGGGTTCAATGTATACCAACTGCTTCTCTTTTATAAGTTTTTTGGAAGGAACAAAATGGCCGTAATAATTTTGTGTAGGACCCATCACATTTCAATGCTTTTTTAAGCAGATTATAATTGAATTGAATTTGAAAAAGCTGAAAACGTTTTAAAAATTGAAAATATTTTAATGTTAGGCAAGTTTTATAAAACTGTTGGATAACTAAAATAATAAGAATTATTGTTATATCATTTGCAGGTTTCTTGATATGGACATTTTAGCAACTATGTTAATTTTCATATAACTAGTTAATGATTAATAAGGCAAAAATATAATACACCATTTACATAAAAAGTGAGTGGAATGGAACCACTTCCTAAAGTCTAAGCAAAAAATCATAAATAATAAGACTAATACTACTGAATATATAGAAGAAACAACCTTATAATAAAATTTATTTTAGAACATGTTACTGGAAGTCAGAATCATAGATACAATTATCTTTATGATAACTACTTTTTCCTTAACAATATTCATATGTGCAGTTGTTAACTGTCACAAACATATTACCTAATGTATTATCAACTGCAATAAATCCAAGATAAAATAAAATAAAAAGATTTTAAATAGATCTATAAGTATAGTGACAGCTGAAACATTAATTTATTTAGCATTATGGGTATGTAATGGAGGAGAAACTTTATTCAATGGAGGATTAGTCTACATACCCCCATACACACATATATAGATATATATAAGCTTCCATTAGCTAAGGCGGGAAGAGATAACATGGAATAACACTATTGTATGAGTTTTTTCTCAAGCATGGAAATTCTAATTGAAAGAATCAAAAAGAAAATTTGAATTAGGAAATGGTCAAACATTGGGAAGTGAGAGAATAGGCAGGAGTAGACAAACAGTGATATCAGTCTGAAATTAAATGGCACAGAAAACTGTATCACCCTGATAAAAAAAAAAAAGGAAGCCCAAAAGAAATAAGCGCTCAGGACAATACAAGTTGTCATTGAGTTGCTTTCATTAATGGGTCCGGCCCATATTACATGAAATCCCACATTTCTCTCCATGATCTCTTCGTTATTGACAGATGCCAAAGATTGTATTTTGCTTTAACACCAACTTCGTCTACCAATCTATTCTTTAATGCATAGAAGCATAATTATAGAAGCACTTTGCATGATAACAACCATTGCTTTTAGATTGCTTTTAACAATTTCATGCTCTATAATTGTCAGCAACATGTGAGCATATAATTCAAAATTGATTGTGAATTGTCAAAATATTGAAAGGAATTTTTCTTCACTTTGCTTTTTCCAATCTTATGATTAAAGTTGATGAGAAGGTGAAAATAAGGGTCCAGCAAATACCAACCCCCTCCTGTTTCTCTAAGAATCTTGGGAGTTTGGCTAAAATATTTAGTTTCAATTCTAACACAATAACATGTCTCCATGATTTGCAATATAAAGTTCGATGGACTTCAAATTGTCCAATTAAGCTTGTACAAAGTTAAAGCAGGGTTTTCAATCCACAGCAGATGATAATTGTGACTTACCAAACTTAAAATTCATTTTCATCTGTCAACATCTTGAAGCACTTTAAAGATTGTTTCTAGATGTGAGAGCCCAAAAGGAATTCTAAATAATATCACTCCTTTTCAGTCCAGACAATGATAAGAACATTTCTAACTTACAGCAGCCAGAAAACTTCGGTTTATTTAACCAATGATAAGTACAGCCACCCAACAAAGTCTTGTTATTGTATATAATTTAATAGCCAGGGGGACATAATGCCTGCATCGCTTTATAATATGGTTTTAAATATCTAATTTGCAAGACAAACTTATGGAGACAAGTTGATTTATTTAAACTATCATGATGAATAGCACTTTGCATCTTTTAGGTGGGTCATAAAACCCCATTTGAATCACAGATAGCATGAGTTCCTTATGTGTGGGAAAAGCTATATATTAATACTATTGAGTGATACCTAGACATCCATTAAACAACCAATTGTCCAGTTGGTAGAGCTATATAATAATAATGAAGATTATCTGTAATCTGCTTTCTATATATATGTGTAAAAGATATTAATAACATTATCATTGGTGGTATTTTATTATTAAGTGATAACAATAATATTAAAGGGTAAATTGTAGTAGTGTGAGTGTGTTCACAAAAATCTTTTAACTTAAATTTAACAATTAATTATATTTCAATTAATAATTAAATATGATATTTATATATAAAATATTCAAATATTTAAATCATATCTTTCACACTATATTTTATTTTAAAACTAATAATTAAACTATTGACTCAAAGAGTAACATTCAACAAAATAGAACAAAGATATAAGCTCCCACCAAACCAAATAAAATTAATAAACATACTACATAGTCATCATAGTATTAGGACTCAATATCAATCTAAGTCTACAAATTATAGCTATTTAATATAATAGAATAATTAATTATGTAAATAAAAATAATTTATATATAAATTAGTAATTATTTTATAATTATATAAGTAAATATTATAATGGTGAAGCTATTAATGGCATGGTTCGGTGGTTAAGTCAGCTCGGTTGTAGTGGTGGCCACCAAGGTTAAAACCCCCGCAGGGCCAATGAGCTCACAAGTATGCGTGCCTTCATTGGGTTGATGTGCTCGCAGGTGCACTCTTGAACCCCTTAGCGCCTTCGCTGGGTTGGCGTGCTCGCAGGCTATGTACCTTCGCTGGGCCGACGAGCTCGCGGGTTTGAACCTCCAGCAGTGATGCTGACAGGGGCTGTGGTTCCCCATGTTGCAGGCATTCATGCCAGGTGCGTGAACCAAAAAATACATATATATTATAATGGTGAAATTTTCATACCCATGCCAATTCCTATTTAGTTTTTAGTCCATTTTGAAATCTTGAATGTATTAATATAATTATATAGCAACATGTGACACACTTTTGTGTTAAGTTTGGCTCCTTCCCTAATTCTATCCATCCCTCATTTACTCCTTAAACACACTTTTCCACACATTCAACATTATCTTTGCCCCATTTGTACTTATCCCCACATATACGCTTCATTATTAGCTCAAATCTCCATACATCCATTATATACATTGAGATTATCCATTATGTGTCCCAAGTCATTCCCACAAAGTGTAGGAGTGATCCCACAAGATGTGGATTTTCTCAAAAATTCAAATTGTCAATTTCTTCCCTTTTCCACTAGCCATTGGAAGTAGACTTAGTATGCATTTGTGAGACAATTTGATATTGTGGGACTGTGTACATGTAGAAATGAACATAAAAGGACAAATTAAATTAAGTTAATCTACCCTATTCATAGCTACAAGCAACATCAAGTGAAGACCTAGAAAGATAATTACAAAACGATGAAAACACATAAATATTCTCACCCAAAGCCTCCTTGTTGCACACAAGAAAGTATGGTTGTGTCCAAGGATTGATTGTGATGAGGATATGGAAGTCAAGTGCTCCTAGCAGAAAAGTAACCTTGCATTCAAATGAGCTATGAAAATGGCATACAAGAGGTCTAATTTATAGATTTTTCGAAGGGTGGATGGAGGGCTTAGATTGCCTTGAAAGATCAAGTGCTAGGAATGATTGAGAGGATGGGAGGCATGAGAAGCTTCCAAGTGGCACCATGTGAATGGTGGTCAAAAAGAGATACAATATTCAATGGGAATCAAGAGTGGAGATTTTCCTTGAGTGGAGTGGATGGTGAGAGATCAAAAATAGATTTTTGGAGGGATATGAAAATCTTGCCCATTCCCAAAGTACCTAGGATTTACAAATAAAGGCCATACCTTTGACCCTATGTGCATATTTGGGACTTGTGCAATATTTACCCTGATTAATCAATTTTTGGAATGTGCAAATGATTATGGAAGGTTAATGATGTGATTTTGAAAAATAATAAAAAGTGTACAAAATAGGAAACTAAATGAATATTTGAATTTATCTAATTTTTGAAATGGGATGGGCTGAGCTTAGATAAATAAATATTTAAATATAGTTATCTAAGGTTAGACTATAGGGAAAGGTTAATTAATTGAATAAATAGTCTTGATTTTATTCAATTAGTTGTGGGTGAATAGTGATGAATAGCGAATGAATAGTTATTTTATTAATTAAATAGTAAAAATTTAATTAATTAATTTTTCAAGGAGAATTGGATAATTTATCAAATAAATATGATTTATTTGACTAATTGTTGAGGAAATAGTGAGTGATGACCTCATTGTGGTTGAAGCGATGATGAAATGATTTCAAGTGTCTACATTTTGCCCGTATTTGAAATGGAGTTAAAAATAACATCGTTTTAAAATAAATAAATAAAATATAGCACTTTTTGATGAAGAAGGGGTGATAGGATGCTCCTATCAATTAGAAAAATAAAAAATTATGGTAGAGGGATTGTGCCCCCTCAAGAGATCAGTCAGATGAAGAAGAGTGTGGGTGAGCTCTCAAAAGAAAAAAATAATAGGAAAAGTGGATAGAGGAGGAAAAATGAGGATCAACAAAAGAAAAATGGAGAAAACTAGACAAAAAATGTAGAAGTTAGGTCAAAATGAGTGAAAAGGGGTGAAAAGTGTTATGGGAGGGAAATTAGGGCTAGGGGTGTATAAATAGCCCTTAGGGGGTGAAAATATTTTCATTTTCACCCCTAAGCTTTAGAAGAATTAGAGTCCAATAGAGAAGGAGCTTAAAGCATATGGAGAACATGCCAATACATATTCATCAAGTAGAGTGGGTTAGGTGGTATAAGCAACTAGTAGTGAGGGGGGTACCGATATGTATGATCTAGACCCTCTCTAGGCTAGGTTAGGTGCATTTATGACTAGGTAGGGGGTTCAAAATCTATGGGAATGTGTGCATTGATATTTGAAGAGTCACATATCAATGGGAACATGGGGTAAATGATTGTGGATGTAAGATGAATGACTGCATATGTTCATGAATCTGTGTATTCACAAAGCACACCCAAAAAATAGCACATGGGTTTTGGATGAATGCACACATGTTTCAATGTATGGATAAAAAATTAGCATGTGTCAAAAAATGAAGTGTGGATTTGGGGAAGGGAGGATTAGAGTCTTTTGCAAGGTTTGACATGGTTTCTAGCTAGATATAGAAGTGGTTGGACCCTTTGGTAACACACAAGTAGAGTTCTAGAGTGCTCTAACTCACAGATTTCTAGGAGGAGCATGACTAGGGATGTTTGGATCCGATAAGGATAGAGTACATGGCATGAATGTCCGTCATCAAGGCACAGAGGGCTATGCTCTAGATGTTGGTAGAGAGATGGATTTTGAGACTAGCACCTTCATCTTCCAATGGGGGAGATTACAATGACCCTTGAGGATGTCTAAAGGACTCTACGACTACCAGTTAGGGGCCACATGGTGTATTACAAGGAGACACAAGATGACTTGGCATTGCTACAATTGTTCAGAAAGTCATCTCTACCAAGACAGGGGATGATCCTATACTTGGATGCATGCATAGAGATGGTTGAGGAGTTGCTCCTTATCATGTGGCACCCACTATCATCAAAATAGATTTGCCTAACAAGATTGGTTGATTCTTCCCTATTTTTTGCATGATATTTTAGCGACATGTGCATTGACGAGAAAGTATTGCATGGGGGGACTACATGTTGGTGTAGTTGTATAGAGATTTACATATGATTAGTTATAGGAGGGGGGCATAGCCTAGTGCATGTGATGTTATTGTAGGTCTAGGCCTAGGAGCACATTGTCATGCTCAGGATGAGTTGAGACTAAGACTAGAGATAGGTATATGAGTCATACACATTTTATTTGGGAGGGTAGAGGTACACCCATGTGGCTAACCAGTAGCATTGGAAGCTAATGTTTGATGAGGTGCAAGTAGTGATTTAGAGGTTGTACCTAGGGTGTGGCATATGGCATAATGATGACAAGGTCTACCTGTTCATACAAAGGCCACACTATGTTATTAGGTGAAGATCAAATATCATTAAGAGATATAAGACAAATAGGGTCACTAGATAGTTCAAGATATGGTAGGGGATCCTTGTAGAGGATGTGCATGTATTCACACAGGTAGCCTATGAGGAGATTATAGGTTGGAGCAATTAGCTTGATTCTTTGGTGGCATGATTGGAATGGATGCATGTGATTCCTATGCCATGGAAGAGTGACTAGATGTGACAGATGCAGGGGTTATGCCTAACTAAATACAATGGTGAGATCATAGGTAGCCACTTAGATTGATCATGCCTTACCAGGTGTATGCATAAGTAGTGATACACATGGCCGTACAAGAGGTGCACAAGCAACTAAGGCACATAGAGAGGATTGGGTGGGTATAGTGGGTAGTGATAACAAGGATGGGAGGAGATGGTTTTGGAGTGCCCTAATGGGCACATGGAGATGGATAATGGTGCCATAGTAGGTACAAGTACAAGGACTACAATAGCCATAGTAGGTGTCACCCCAAGCACCACCAAAGCGAGGAGATGACAAGTAGGGGGTGATGGCCATGATGATGAGGCCATGGATGTGGGTATAGGAGATAGGTAGGTACAGGCCCTAGAGACAGGAGGAGGAGGAGATGCTCAAGATCTAGCTAGAGGTTAGATTAGGTATCGTGCTATCAAAGTGTGATGTAGCAATTACAGAGTGAGATCAGCTTAGAGTGGATAAGGAATCTTTTCAGGTGAGGATAGATAACCTCTAGGATAGGTTGGATGGGCTTATTGTGGAGAGGAATGGGTCGCAAGCTCAGCTATAGAGGTCATAGGTAAATATGCAGAGGCTATGTTATAAGAAAGATCAAGCTAGAGAAGCACTGGGAAAAGCAATTGACTAGCCCAAATAGTGGTTGATGCACAAATAGCCACTATAGATGTTATTAACACCAATAGGGAGGTAATGTATTATCACTCCCTGTATTAGGCACTAGTTCACATCAATCAGAGAGAAGATTTGTATCTGGACTACACACAAAGAAAGACTATGAGCAGAGTATCTAGTAGAGTAGCATCAGGGTTAGTGGGTATGCAACCACCACCTCCTCTACCTCTTAGTCGGGGTGGAGCACCTTCAAGCTCACATGGGGATAGTGCTAGCTAGGCCTAGTAGATGTCAGTGTACATTTTTTTATCATGATGTATTATTTTGCAATGTACATTTATTCTTTTGATGATGTATGACATTGGATGTATATCTTCTCTATGGGGCTCCCATTTTTTTATGATATTATATATAACTCTATAGAGTTTGATGTACCCCCCATTTTTTATGATATGTATATGATATTGATACAATTATACCATGAGTTTTTATTTTTATGATATATATGATGTGGTTTGATTATGCACATGTGATGGATGTATGATTATGGTTGATGGTTTGCTTTATGCTATGATGATTTATATGTGTTGCTTATTTTATTGTGGTTATGATATACATGATATGATGGTAAAATGTGAATTAGTTTGACGATTTTTAAAACACATTGTTTATGAATATGTGATACATCCTTATATGGATATGATTATATGTGATGTATATGACTGATAGATTAGATATATACATATGTTCATAAGATGATTATGATAATGTATTTATAATTTATATGTCGATGTGATGGGATAAATCGATACGTATGATGTCTAGATGTGCATAAACTATGTGGAAAATATCACACCAGTTCTACAATAAGTTGTTGAGGAAATTTTACTTCGAGTCTCGTAACTCTTGAATTGGAAATAAGCATTTTAGAAAGCTTGTGGTTTTGGAAAAATTGACAGTGACTATGGTGTGTGAATAATTATCATGAGATTTTATGATCTATGATGCACTATTTATTTTATGCACATGTGATGATGTTTTATTTATGGATACATAGGTTATGATGATTTGGTATATGATGTGTATAGATATAATTGTATGGGATATATGATGTATATGATGGATGGACTCAATGCTTAAGATAATTCACTTATTTGATTATGATTTTGATATGATATGATCTAGTATAATATGGATATAATGATTATGGTATGCATGACTAGATGATGCAAATGTATGATGGAATGAATATTTTTGTTCACGGTATAAATGTTTAGAAGAAAAGTGATGATATATGGAAAATGGGAAGATGATGGATGGATGTGAATCATACAGATGAATAATCAAATAATTAACCAACTAAATCATTTGCACATTTCAAACTATGATTAATCAAGGTAAAATGGACGAGATTTTAAGATAGATAATAGATAAGTGGATGATGTTTTTTTGAATGCAGGTGTTATGTTGAAATGTAGTGAGAACTTATTTTGATATAGCACAAGATATTATGCACTAGGGTATAATGACCAAGGTGATGATATATCTCCTACATAGTGTTAACTTGCAAATGGTAGACAAAAGGATGCCTCAACACAACACAAGGTGTTTGGTACCCTTGCGATGAGACAATTGATAGGAAGAAAGATGCCCTGACACATCACAAGGCATTTGACAACCTTGGTGGGTACTATGTTGGGAAAACCAAGCAAACATATCACATGACATGATAAGACCATGCCCCAGTATACACCATTCAATATGCACCATGATATGAAGGATCTTAGTGGCATTGAAGAGGTATAGTGTCAGACAAAAGAAAGATTTAAAAAAAAGATCAAAAAGCAAGAATGGACTAACATACAATAGTGTTACCTTTTTCCAAGGTGTCAATGATGATGATGATGATAAAATTGATGCCACGTGATGAGGAAAAATATATCCCATGAAGGCAAAGGACAGAGATGGAATGAATCCTGATGTGGGAAATGATATGTCTCATGAAGGTAAGGAAGGAGAATGGTCTTCACGATGGTAGATGATGTGACTAATGGATGTTATCAAGTTGCAATAGGATATTTGCTGTAATGTTTGAGTTTGATGTTTCAAGTGTTTATCCTATAGATATAAGATCATAGGGCTTGTAAGTGCATGAAGCTTTGAATCAGGAAGAAGATTCATCCACAATGTTGAATAAGCAATAAGGTTAATGCCAGAAGCCCTTTCCAAAGAAAAGCGCAATCCATTGCCCCCAACATATACTGGGGTCGATGGTGAGGGATTTTCTGGTGGTGTGTTACACAAATCTCTTTGGAGATAGGAATATGGCATTCTCTTAGTTTAGATTGTATCCATGAATAAGTGAAGCATATTATAATCACTCTTGAGGGGAATGGAAGGATGGATGAGGTGGATATAATGATTGGAGAGGGTATGTGTATGGATATGGTAGAGGAAGAATGGAGTCCTCAACCTGTGGATTGAAACTACCTAATGATAAAACAAGTTAGGGTGATATGTATTTACTTCCAGCTATAACTATTCTACTTGCAAACCTAAAAACACAAATGTTCTATGAATTGTTGATAATTGGAATGGCTAGGAAACTAACAATACTAGGTATCAACATTTTAGGAGATGAAATATAGAAAATTTGAAATATTGCGAGAGATGTGAGATTGTGGATGGATTTATGTTGCGATAAGTGCTAACGAAGAATGTGTTTAGTCACTTCATAAGAAGATGGTATGTGTATGGGTAGATGGGTGATTAGGTGTGGAAGAAGTAGGTGATGATATAATAAAGGACCTAGAGGATAATGGTCCAGTCTCGATATACACATGGTTCCTGTGAGAAGGTTCTCACCATGGTACTTGTTCAAGATGCCACAAGAAGTGGTTTTCACCATAGGATGAATTATTTCTCCACTTGTTTATTTTTAATTTTTTTGTATTTTTGACTTTTTTATTTTTTTAGATTTTTTAATTGAGCTAAATGATATTGAGAGGCTCATCGAGCTCCTGCCCATTTAGAGTAGCTAGTTGATATGCACCTAAACCATACTCAGTGATGATGACATAAAGACCCAACCAATTAGGCTCAAACTTACCTTTCCTTTCTTGGTCTTGAAGATTTTTTTTTATTTGAACCTTTTATCACAAGATCACTAATTTCAAATTCTTGAACCCTACTTTTCTTGTTGTATCTTCTTCAAAGACAATTCCAATAGTTTTGTAGATAATTTAGGGCCTTGAGGTGCTTCTCATCAATTAATTCTAGCTCATGGAGGTGTTCAACCTGATACTCATCA
This sequence comes from Cunninghamia lanceolata, assembly GCA_027924645.1. Lineage (NCBI taxonomy): Eukaryota > Viridiplantae > Streptophyta > Pinopsida > Cupressales > Cupressaceae > Cunninghamia > Cunninghamia lanceolata. Next base: position 12,356,306 of record BSBN01000241.1, on the reverse strand, counting down.
TCGATGAGGTCACGCAATGAGATGTGTAATGATTGGAGTTCAATCTCTATCGACAAGATAGATTTAGTACTGAAGACTAGGGAATATGGTGTGGCCCCAGTAGGAGTGTGAATGCTAGTACAGTAGGCCCAAAGGGTGAGATTGAGATGGAGGTGACAATCATGGCATACATCATTGAAAACTTTTCAAACAAATTGAGCAAGGTCTTGTTGATTGTGTCTACTTGACCATTAATTTAGGGATAATATGGGGTGGACCAGTAGTCTTGGATGTGGAAATGCTCATAGAGAGTGTGGAATTCAATATTTTTTAAGGATTTACCATTGTTAATGACAAAGGTGGATGGGATTCCATAGAGGCAAATGACATGATGAAGAATGGACTTGGATATTTGGGTACTTGTAGTCAAGGTGAGGGGATGACTTTAACCCACTTCATGAAATACTCAATGGTGATGATAATAAACTTATGACTGCTAGAGGAGGAGGGATAGATCTTGTTGATGAGATCGAGGCCCCACTGAGAGAAATGGAAAGGACTCATGATTGGTTGCAATGCCCGTGATGGTGCATGAATGAGGTTTCCATGTTACTGATAGGATGGGCACCATTTGATGTACTAACATACATCAAGTTCCATAGTAGGCTACTAGTAACCTATTTTTCAAAGCTTCTTCACTAGGACCATGCCACTGGTATGGGCACCATAAATACCATTGATATGTACTTCTTTAAGTGTATGATTAGCATCTTCCATGTTTAGGCAACATAGTAAAGAACCATGATAGCCCCTTCAATAAATTGTGTCACTAAGAATGATGAAGTGAGAGGTGTGTTGAAGGAAGGATTTACGTTAGTTTTAGAATAGGTTGGGTGGGAGAGTTTTATTGTGGAGACAGGTATAGATGTTGTGATACCACAAGGATTCAGGACCAGCAATATCACAAATAATATTAGATTCTATGGTGTCATATGCAAGTATGAGAATATTCTTGACTAGGAACTCAACACACTGATTATCATGTACCATATCTAGAAAAGATCCAATAGTAGCTGTGGAATTTTCTACTTTATTGTGAAGGTGGGAAACCTATTCAAACTAGATTTATGTGAAATACTACTTGAAATTGTATACCATTCATTTGTAGGTGATAATCTTGTCATCCTTAGTCTAATATTCATCATTTATTTGATTGCAATCTATGAGTCCCCGTAGACTTGAAGCTATTGGATGTTCCACTATATAGCTATTTTAAGTCATGTGATTAAGGCCTTGTATTTTTCCATGTTGTTTGTATAAGCAAAGCCCAATCTGAAAGCCTTTGGTATAAAGTCCCCTTATGAAGTGATGAATAGGATGCCAACATATAATCCATGATTTGTGTAGGAGCCATCAAACTATAGTTTCCAATATGTAGGCTCTGTGATCATGAAGATGGACTCATAACAAAGGTTGATGACTAGCAAATGATAGTATATCAACAGTTCTTCTGCCAACTAATCTATGACAACCTAACCTTTGATTGCTTTTCTATCCACATATTCGATATCAAACTCACTCAACAACATAACCCATGTATCCATTCATCATGTCATGTAATCCTTAGATAGGAGGTACTTAAGTGGATCGATCTTTAATGTAAGCTTTATTTGATGACTCAACATATAGTTTTAGAGTTTTTGAGAGCTAAAAATGATAGCTAAGCATGCTTTTTCCATTGGTGTATAATTAATCTCATAATAAACCAATCTGACTATTATAATAAATTTCCCTTTCACGACATGTTTCATCATGTTGTACCAATAGTGCTCCTAGTGTGATGAATGTAGCCAAAATGTATAGCAAAAGGGGTTTTTTTTAAATAGGAGCCATGAGGACCAACGATGATGTCAAAGGCTTATTGGTAGGATTCATCCCACTAAAAGTATTTGTTCTTTCTAAGAGGGTGATAGAAAGGTTGGCATTTGTCTACTAGCTACACAATAAACCTTCTAATAGCTTGAACCTTACCTTGAATATTGTGGAGCTAATTCAAGTTCCTAGGAGGTGAAATTTATGTGATAACGGTGACTTAAGTGGGATCTAATTTGATACCTCGTTGAGAGATAATGAATCCTAGAATTTTCCTAATGTGATGCCAAAGAAACACTTCTTGGGATTAAGGAGTGCCTTATATTCTCTTAATCAATCAAATAGTCAGTCAAGGATGTGGGGTTACCCTTCTCTTGTTTTGTATTTTCTGATGAGATCATCTATGTAATCTTTCATTATGTCATGTAGCATGTTATGGGAGATAACTGTCATATCCCTTTGATATGTACCTCCTACATTTTTCAACCCAAATGGCATTACTTGATAGTATAAAGTGCCCAAAGGTGTTGTGAATATTGTTTTGTGCTAATCTTCAGGGGTAATCTAAATTTGATTATACCTAGAGAACCCATCCATGAGAGAAAGCATCTTTTAGCATATTATGAGATCGAAAATGATGTCAATGTTGGGGAGGGGAAATTCATCCTTAGGATAGACTTTGTTTAGGTCTCTAAAGTTGGTGCAAACTCAAAGGCTACTAGATTTCTTGCCAACTAGAACGATGTTGAAGATCCACTCAAGATAGTCGATAGGGAAGATGAAGCCCACTTCAAGGAGTTCTATAGTTCCTTTTTCATAAGAGATACAATCTATGAATGCATTTTTCTATTTTTCTTTACCATCTTGGCCTTGAGTTGGACAACAAGGTGGTGAACCATGAAGGATGGATCCAACTCTAGCATGTTAGTGTAGGACCAAGAAAAAATATCATGTGTCTTTTATAGGATAGTTGATATGTTTTTTCTTACAAATGAGAGAGAGGTTTCCATGTAAGTGATCTTCAGATCCTATTTTATTCCCAAGTTTATTTCTTTTGTTTACTCAACCAAGATTATAGAGCACTCCTACCAATACAGAAGTGCTAGGGGAAGGTTGAGTTCCTCTTCTAAAGCACCTCAAGGAGGTTTTCACCAATACACATCTTTATTTTTTTCTTTTGTGTCTAATAGAGCCTCAGAGAGGTTTTCACTAGGGATAATTTTTTTTTTTTTTTATTTTTTTTTTTTTATGACTAAGGAACTCTTCCTACTCCCCAATGTAGGAAATAGCATCAAGGTCAATGTTGAAGCCTAATTTGTGATCACTTGAAGGGATACCATCATGGATCTCTAGGAATTCTATGGTAGCCTCATCATTTTTAAAATTATTGAGAGACATAGGATTTTGTTGGTCCCAATCAATGAGGTCAAGATATTGGACCAGGAGGTCAATGATAAAGATGGTGTTATCAAGGAAGAGGCAGGAGATATCAAGATCTTTAAAAGAGACTAAGATAGTTCTTTCCATGGTGTTTTCAACAAGGTTAGAGGGTTTTTGTGTGCTCATAGAAGCAGTACAAGATTTGTTGGTTTTGAGACTGAGAGGCATGTATCTAAATGCACAATCATCTACAAAATATTCAACCTGTATTGGGTTGAGAGTGTGCCTTTCTCATGGAGACAAAGGCCTTTACCCTTGTAGTTCATGTTCTTGCAAATATGCAGTGGAATAGGGTAATTCTATTTGAGATTGCCAAGTGTAGATTTCTCATCATCTAATGTATACCTATACAACTAGGATTCTATAGAAGCCGCAATCCACACTATATAGTTTTTGGTGTCTTTGATTTAGGTTGGTTTTGAGGATGACCATAGGATCGTGGAGAAAGAGGAAATTGGCCTACATAAAAGGTGTTGTGTAGCTCATGTTCTCCACATCCATTGTTGATGATCTTGATCTTTTTTTTAGGATTTTGGGAAGGTGATGAAGTGGTTGTGAGGGAATCAAGATTGATGTAGGATGGGGAGAAATTATCCTTGCTGTAGGTGGTGACATCAATGCTAGGAAAATGATGAGCTTCTTGATAAGAAGCCTCCATGGATTTTCAATACTCAAAGGGTTGTGGATCGGTGTGAATGATGACTTCAACACTATTGTGAGGGAACTTTAAGCATTGATGGTATGTGGAGGGGATGGATTGCATCATGTGAATCCATGTGTGGCTAAGGAGAAGGTTTTATGGGAGATCAAGATCAACAATGTGACATGTTGTTTACTACACAATGTGCCCCACCTGGATGGGGATACAAATAATATCATTTGATTCACACTTTACATTATCATAGGATTTTATGTCAATGACCTATGGTTCCAAGTCAATCACAAAATATCTCAACTATCTTATGAACTTCAAGGTACACAAGTTCAAGCTAGATGCGTTATCCAAAAGGAATCATTTTACCTTATATTTGGTGATTAGAACCTCAATGTGGATGGATTTATTATGGGATGGATTGATCAAAGGCATTTCATTCTAAATAAACACAATTTGATAAGTAGATGAGAGATGGCCCATAAGGGCTTGAAATTGTTCAAGGTTAATATCGTTTGTGACTCAAGATTCTTATAGGGCTTGATCCCGTATGTCTCTATGGATGGGAAACCTCTTGAGAATCTCTAGGATGGATATCTATGCTAGAGTCTTTCCAAGGTGCTCTAACAAATTGTAATGGGGATCTTGTGAGGATGATGATGATGAGGGTCCTTGGACAGTGACCCTACCATGTCATGAAGTGACAACGTAGTTAAGATTTTTGGATTTTATCTTGATGGTTGCAATTCGTGTAGATTTAAAATCAATATGCCCCATAATAGTGTCATAGTTATGAAGGGGTTTTATTGTAGAAGACATGATTGGTACGATTATTTTGGGATTGGTTTTGGTTGGAAGTGGATGGCTGGGATGAAGTAGATTGGTCATGCGTAGGAAGAGACTTCTGATATATACCCAATTGCTCATTTGGCAAGGAGGATGAGTTTCCTTCTACTTCAATTTCATTCTAGTCAATTAGGTCTTAGATATAGTTATCTAATATCAAGCATTTGATGATTGAATGACCTTTGATTTGATGGTCCTCACAATTTAAATTTTCCTTGTATCATGCAATCTTAGGCAAGAACTGGTATCATCAAAAGGTTTGTTTGTGGGGAATATCACCATGTTTACCTAGACTAGTTTGTGGAAGACCACCTTCATGGGTTCCCCTAAGGAGGTGTATTTATGTTTTAGATTATTTTGGGAAGATTATTTAGATTGTCCTTGCAAGATGCTTACATTGTTAGGTTTTTAGAAATTCTAAATGGTTTGATTATCATTATATGTCATCATGGTTTGCATATGTTTGGTGTTAGTGAACCCATCACTAACAACATTTTTGTTTTTAGCCCAAAAAATTAGTTTGTTATTAGATTATTTGTCATTGTGTTTGTTATAAATTTTCACCAAACCTTTAGATGCAAGGGTTTCAAAATGGTGACCCATTTTTCAATAACCTCATCAAAGGTATAGATGCAAAACACCTGGAGGTGAAAATCTATCTCTTGATTAAGATTTTGTACAAAGATTTTGATGATTGTTCTTCTGGAATAGGCCAAGGAAACTGACTAGTGAGTCCCCTCCACTATTGTAGGTAGGGGATGAAGCTCTCACCACTATGTTATTTTGCATTGCAAAGTTCGAGCATGGTAAGTTCATGTTTGACATTATAAGATAACTGTACAACAAACTTCTCAGATAAGTCAGCTAAGGAAGTGATGGAGCCTTGAGGTAGATGCATTAACCATTCCAAGGCCTACCACCTAAGATTTAGACGAAGAGATGTAGGAAATTTTGCTAACTATAAGAGACTTCTTGGAAATCCATGAGAAACTATTTCACATGATCACAGGGGGCTCCCTTCCTTTGTATCTATCAAATTTAGGGATTTCAAAGTGATGCGAGAAGAGTACCATTATCAATGCATGGTCAAAAGGATAGGGACATATATCTTCAAACTTTTATTATTTTCATTGTGTCCCACTTTGCAATTCTTTAAGGGTGTCTTTCATCTCCTTCCACTCTTAGTCAAAGGGGGTACCAAGAGGTGGATTTTAAGGGATAAAGTTGATGGAGTTGAGAGGTGATAGCTATAGGATGTTAGGATGAAGGGGATTGAATGTTGGATGAGATGATTGTAGTGTCATTTGGTATGAATGAAGTGGTGGTATCGTAGTTTGATATGAGGTGGAAATATATGTAGATGTGAGAGGAAGTTGATATATTGATGGGTTGGGTAGATTGATATTGGCGGTATGATATGGTTGGATAACTCATTAGAGGTCGATGTTGTGATGTGGATTGATATTGAGAGGTGGTTTGATGGTAGATGATTTGTGGTAGCATGGATTGGAGAGGAATGGTGTGTTATAGAATGGATAGAGGGGGAATTGATTGGACAATGCTAGTAATGTTTGGGAATGATGATGGATGGGTATTAGAGAGCTTGGAGATGTATTAATTAGATGTCTTTTGTGAAGAGTGTGGTTGAGGTAATGCTTGATATTGATAACATTGTTGGTGTGGTGATGACATGTAATTATGATGAGGTGGAGGGGGAAGCATGCTACCACTAATTTGTTGGTCGATATGGTAAGCGATTTGGACTTGGTTGGATGTTTTGATAAGGTAATCACAGGGGTTGCCAAAGACAAGGGGCCAAGATGATTCATCATGAATGATGTTTTTGATTTTATCCATATCATAGTGGTGAGGGAGGTTAGTCCCCACGTCAATAAGGCATTCAAGAACATCATCTTTATGTTGTTGTAGGAATTTTTTGAGTCTATTATCATTTAACAAGTCTAAGAAACATGGTGAGTATTGTTATTGAAAAGAAATATTTGATGTCTCACCAAATTTTGGTTGATTTACAAGACTTCCAACCTCACTAGAGTTAGGTGAAGATGAGACTTGTAAAGTATGGCCCAAAACTTGTGAAGTGTTATAGGGGGAATGAAAGATTGATGCAAGATAGATATGGTTCAAATGATGGGTTCGATTTGATTGAGTGAGGGTTGAATACTTGGGGGATTATGACTTGAAATTGATTAGGTTTAATTTTTAAGTTTGAAGATGGGTGGATAATGTTTGGGATGATTACGGATATGGAAGAGGATAGATTACTAGGGTGATTTAATTTGTGGATGGAGGTTGATTTATACACTTGAGATAGGCTAAGTTCTCAAGTGAAAGTTGGTGATGATTAAATAAATTATTTTTTGTACTTAAGATAGGTTGAGTTCTTAAGCACAAACTTGATTTGATCTAGGATGGTTGATTGCGAATTGTTTACTTAAGATAGGATTACGATCACTATTTTAATATATTGATCAAAATCAATGATTTTTCAAGATGTGGGGTGGATTTAGAGAGGTGGATTTATGGAGCCTTTCTGATCACTTCAGTTTCAATTTGCAAAGATTTAGTAGATTCAGACAACACAATCTGGCAATAATGATAGGAAGTTCAGATATAAATCAAATTATGAATTCATACATGCACTCTCAAACAGGAAACTATTAAATTACTAAAAATGTTTACTTATAAATAGATAACCATTTAATGAATTCAACAGGAATATGAATCACTATAATGTAACAACATTTGATTCATTATAGGTTGATTATGGTATGCAACAGAACAAACAAAAATAGAGACTTTTTTATTAGCAGGCTTTCCCTTCTTACATTGTTTCATCACATGCTCTGTTGTGGTATTTGACACCTTCCATATTTGCTTCCTTCTGCTATTGTTTCACTCACTCACTCTCCACATTCAGCCTCCTCCTTTCCTTAACCATCGGCCCCTTCAAACAAGATAACTCTAACTTTTTGTCTTCTTCCCGACATCTCATCTTCTCCCGCTCTTTCGTAGAGAAAAGAACTCTTTTTTGGTTTTTTTTTCAACTGTCCTACAACCGTCTACCCATTACAACCTTTTGACTTCTCCTAACTACCTAAGCAAACAACTGTCAATTTTGGAAGAATAACCATCGACAGTTAAGTCCCCTTTGAAATTTAGTTTCTATCGCTCGGGCAATAAGAGCCTTCCAAACAAGTCATTGATTCACAAAAACAAGCAACAGGAATCCCTCTTCTAATTTAGCTTTACATATAGAAAGGAGTTTACAAGAACAACTGAAGGAGACAAAGACTCATCATTTATTGACTAAGGAAAATAAACCAAAACCAAAACAATAAGAAAGAAAAAACCATAATTGTAGGAGCATGATGCCTCTGCATCAAACTCCCAGGTGGAATAAATTCATGATCTCTTGCTCATGAGGTCTGCCACTGAATGACCCTACTGAATGATCTTATCCTCTATGAGCCAGGAAGAATCTTTAATGGGATGATTTCTCCACTTGACCAAATATTTGAAATACTCATGCTTACGGGTCTTTTTTAGCAACTGCTTGTCCAGAATGCATTCTATCTATTGTGGAACAGAGACTATTCCAGATTGTTCTTCATGAGATGAATTGGCTACTTCAATTCTATCTATTTCTATATCCCCCTTATATGGATACAAATATTCCACGTTGAAGTTGGGAGATATGTTCAGATCTACAGGCAGTGAAATCTCGTAGGCATTGGCGGAGAACTTCCTAAGGATTTGGCAGGGACCAATTTTCTTCATCTGAGGCTTATTGTATGTTCCAGTAGGAAATCTCTCCTTCTAAAGATGTGCCAATACAAGGTCTCCAATCTGAAACTCTAAATGTCTCCTCTTTTGATAAGCATGTTTTTTGTATTGCTAATTGTTGTCTTCAATGTTGTGTTTCACCTTCTCTTGAATGTCATGAATGATTTGAGCAAATTCCTCCCCATCTGCACTCCTCTTCTCCATACCAACAAGATCTCAAAGTTTAAATACACCTCGTGGGTGCATACCATACACCACATAGAAAGGACTGAAACCTGTGCTTTTATTTGGGGAGTTTTTATATGCAAACTCAGCTTGTGCAAACATGAGATCCCAACTTCCAAGTGAACTACCAACAAGACACCTTAACAAATTACCAAGGCTTATATTGACAACCTCAATCTGACCATCCATTTGTGGATGATAAATAGAACTAAAGTTTAGATTTGTGCCCAATTTCCTCCAAAAATGACCCACAAACTTCGTATCCCTATCAGAAATTATGCTTCTTGGAATACCATGCAGCCTTACAATTTCTTTAAAGAACAAATTGGCAATGTTAGTGGCATCACTAGTCTTCTTGCAGGGTATGAAATGCACCATTTTTGAAAATCGATCTACCACAACAAAGATTGAATCATTGCCCCTTTGTGTATGAGGCAAGCCCAAAACAAAATTCATACTCACCAAATCCCAAGGCCTGGTTGGAAATGGTAATGGCTGATAGAGCCCAACATTTTTACTTCTTCCTTTAGCATGTTGACAAATTATGCACCTTTCCACATACCTTTTCTCATCTACCTTCATCTTTGGCCAATAATAATGAGTGTTCAGTTGTATAAAAGTTTTCTCCCATCCAAAGTGACCAGCAAGACTACCACTATGTTTTTCCTTCAATAAATTATCTCTCATGGAGCCTCTAGGAATACACTTCTTGTTTTCCTTAAACAATAAACCTTATTGAATCATGTAATCCATCCATGGCTCTCTATTCCTACAAATAGGATCACTGCAAGCTACAAATGCTTCTCCAAGATTTGTATCCTCTGCATACAATTCCTTTAAAGCTTCAAACCCCACACTGTTAGTTTGTATCTCACACAACAATAAACTCTTCCTACTTAAGGCATCAGCAACTTTATTCATTTGACCACTCTTATTCTTCAAAACAAAGTTAAAACTCTGAATATACTCAACCCACTTAGCATGCCTTTGATTTAATTTATGTTGGCTATTAATGAACTGCAAAGCATGGTTATCTGTATACATAATGAACTCTTTAGGAAATAGATAATGTCTCCATTTCTTGAGGGACTGAACCAAAGCATAAAACTCCAAATCATAAGAAGAATATTTTCTTTTTGCTTCATTTAATTTCTCACTAAAATATGCAACTGGTTTTCCCTCTTGACTTAGGACTGCCCCAATAGCCAACCCACTAGCATCACATTCTACTTGAAACGCCTTATCAAAATCAGGCAAAGCAAGAATGGGTTGTTCACTTACCTTCTTCTTGAGAAATCTGAAATTTTCGTTAGCCTCTTTGGTCCAAATAAATGATCTTTTATTCCCCTTAATAGTCTCCAATATAGGTGCTACTACATGACTAAAATTTCTTATAAACTTTCTATAAAAACTAGAAAGACATTGAAAGCTCCTTACCTCCATGACACTTCATGGTGTTGGCTAATCAAGTATGGCTTGAACCTTCTCCTTATCCATTTTCAGCCCATCTTTTGACACCACAAAGCCCAAGTAAACCAGTTTGGTCTGCATAAACACACACTTCTTCAGGTTGATCTGCAACTTCTCTTCATGTAGCCTCCTCATAACCTACTTCAAATGTTCTATATGCTCCTCTTTGGACCTGTTAAACACCAAAATTTCACCCAAATATACAATCACAAATTTACCAAGGAATGGTTTCAAAACCTCATTCATTAGTCTCATAAAAGTACTAGGGGCATTAGACAATCCAAAAGGCACAACTAAACACTCATACAACCCATCACTAGTCTTAAAGGTTGTCTTCCATTCATCCCCCAGCCTGATTCTTATTTGGTGATAGCCACATTTCAAATCTATCTTAGAAAAATACATGGAGCCACTCAAATAATCCATTAAATATTCAATTCTAGGTATGGGGAAACCTATATCTTATTCTGATTTTATTAATTGCCCTTGAATCAGTACCAATATGCCATTCCCCTCCTTTCTTTGGAACTAACATTGTCAGAACGACACAAGGGCTCAAGCTTTCCCTTATCAAACCCTTCTTCAAAAGGTCCTCAACTTGCTTCCTTATCTCCTCATTTTCCATTGGTGTTAACCTATAGGCAGCCTTATTTGGAAGGCTAGCACTCAAAATTAAATCCATATGATGGCTAATGCTTCTAATAGAAGGCAATTCATTAGGCAAATCAGTTGCAACAATGGCCTTATTCTCATTCAAAATGTCTTATACTTCAATAGGCAAATCCTCCAATTTTGTAGAAGTCATTACACATCTAGGTTTAAGAACCAAAGCATAATCAATTTCTTCACTCTTCAAATCATTCAAAAACTCCTTACCACTTACCATCATTACCTTACTATTGCTGCTACAGCTGTTGTCCTCTTCTTTCTCCCTTATAGGCAGCAAAGTGTGCTTCTCTCCATCCTTCTCAATGGTATATGTATTCTCCCTTCTATCATGCACCGCTTTCCTATCAAATTGCCATGGTCTTCCAAGTAAAACATGGCACACATCCATGGACATTATATCACATAAAACACAATCTTTATAACTACCAATCTGAAAATCAACATAGGCCTACTCACTAACCAATATTTGATGACCTTTTTGTAATGAAGACACTTTGTATGGAGTGGGATATTTAATCCTTTTAAGATTCAACTTTTCTACCATCTCATTTGCAGCAATATTATCTATGCTACCACTATCTATAATGAGCTTACAATATTTACCTTGTGACTTACACTTAGTTTTGAACAATGCTCTCCTTTGGATTGGCTCTTGACTTTATTTATGTGGCTTCAACAACACCCTCTTAAGAAATAAAGACTCACCTGATTCTAGTTCATCCTTGTGGTGTACTGGTGACCCCACACTCTCTTGATCAGCATGTACAACCTGATTACTCCTCTCAAATTTTGAATGTCCTTCTTGTGATGATTTAGAGCATTCCCAACTCTTGTGCCCATATTGATTGCACTTAAAATATTTTCCTGCAATTCCTCTACCTTGTGAACCTCCTCTACCATAGGATCTACCCCCTCTGTTTGAAAAACCTCCCCTATCATTGTTCGTTGCTCCACTAGAACTTTAAGCCACCTCATGATGTTTTTGTCCTCTACCAGTTTGGTGCCCCCTTCCTTTAAAACCTCTTCCTCTCTTCTTCTCTTGTTGACTTTGCCTTCTTTGCAGCTTCTCCTCTACCTTTAAGGCAAGTTGATAAGCCTCTTCTAGGGGATAAAAGACTCATTTCATCTTGCAAACTATACTTGAGACCATTCACATATCAGGCTATTTTCTCCACATCTTCTTTAGTATGCCCTGATCTGATTACTAACTTATAGAATTCCTTCATATAGTCTTTCACAGACATGTCTTTCTGCTTCAAATTTTGCAATATCTTAAAGAGATTAGTTTGATAATCAGTTGGAAGGAATTTGGCCTTCAACTTGGCCACCATACGATCCCATGAGTTGATCTTTTCCTTATTCTTCCTTCTTCTTGTAGTTTGGACAAAGTCCCACCACATGGCAACATGGCCCTTCAATCTGGTGTAGGCAAACTTCACTCTTCTTTCCTCTAATACACCCTTATATTCAAAATACTTATCCATGTCATTGATCCAATGGATCAAATCTTCACCATTGAGGCTTCTGGCATAAGTCGGCACCTCTAACTTGGGTTTAGAACCTAGACTCATGGCTGTCTTCAGCAGTCTTTCATCAAATCCTTCTTCTTGATCCATCTATCCTTCCTCATTCTCTTCTCTCTGTTGTTCTTCCTCCTCATCACTTGCATCATCATCATCAGGGGTCCCTCTTCTATATGCCCTTTCTAAGGCTTCCATTCTTGCAATCAAATTCTACAATACCTCAAGCTCACCATGGTCTCTTCTACCTCTGCCTCGGGCTCCTCCTCTACACATTCTTCTTGGAGGCATCTTGACCACTTACTAATGCCCAATCTCTTCAGGCTCTGACACCAATTGATGGAGCCTTTTCGATCACTTTAGTTTCAATTTGCAGAGATTCAATAGATTCAGACAATACAATCCAGCAATAATGATAGGAAGTTCAGACTTATCAAATTATGAATTCATACATGCACTCTCAAATAGGAAACTATTAAATTACTGAAAATTTTTACTTATAAATAGATAACCATTCAATTTATTCGACAAGAATATGAATCACTATAATGTAACAACATTCGATTCATTATAGGTTGATTATGGTATGAGATAGAACAAACAAAAATAGAGACCTTTTTATTAGCAGGCTTTCCCTTCTTACATTATTTCATCACATGCTCTGTTGTGGTCTTCGACACCTTCCATATTTGCTTCCTTATGTTGTTGTTTCACTCACTCACTCTCCACATTCAACCTCCTCCTTTCTTTAACCATCGGCCCCTTTAAACAAGATAACTCTGACTTTTTGTCTTATGCTCAACGCCTCACCTCCTCCTGCTCTTTCGCAAAGAAAAGAACTCTTTTTGGTTTTTTTTCCAACTATCCTACAACCGTCTTCCCATTACAACCTTTTGACTTCTCCTAACTACCTAAGAAAACAAATGTCAGTTTTGGAAGAATAACCATCGGTAGTTAAGTCCCCTTTGAAATTTATTTTTTTCACTCGAGTGACAAGAGCCTTCCAAACAAGTTGTTGATTCACAAAAACAAGCAACAAGAATCCCACTTCTAATTTAGCTTTACATAGAGAAAGGTGTTTACAAGAACAACTGAAGGAGACAAAGAGTCATCATTTATTGACTAAGGAAAATAAACCAAAACCAAAACAACAAGAAAGAAAAAACAAAATTGTAGGAGCACGATGCCCATGCATCATGGATTAAGGATGGATTTGATTGATTAGTGATAGATAGGTGATTAGGAGGATGGGTAATTAGGACTAATCAAGTTTCAAGTGGAATGATCTATCTTAGGGACTAAATGGATGGATTAGTTGATGATTTGGAATCATGATTGGGTTATTTGGATGGGGCATGTTTATTTGAAGGTGGATTTAGTTGGATAAGGGTGAAATTTTGGTTTTTGGTGAAGGATAACAAAAATGTTGGACATAATGCATATACTAGTTTATAACAGATACACTATCTTTTGAATGAAAATGCTAAAGGATTTTAAAGGATGTTATGGATGCACACATTCAAAACAAAAGTGGCGATGTGTAATGATTTGGTAGGGTAAATGACAGGAAGTTTTTGATGAATTTTGGATAAAATTTGGATGATTAGACTTAGGAAAATGGATAAGACGATGGGTGGATGATTTAGATCTTAATTTTGTTGGGTTTGGATTTTTTGAGTTCAAATGTTTGACCTTTGGAGAAAGGTGTTTCCTACATTTGTAAAGTTAAATTTCAATCAATGTTCACATGTTTGAAAAAGGTTTTGGGTTTTTAGGATTTTGGGTTTTAAGGCAATCACAAGTTTCAATAAGAAGACACACTAAGCACATTAATAACCTATGCTATTGAAGTGGGAGTGTGCATGCCAGTAAGTCCACTAATATTCCTTACATAATCATAATTTGTAAGTCCCATGATGAGGATCTAACCATTTTTATCACCCAAGATTGCTCAAAAGGTGTGAGGGGAGATAATACATGACATACATCTCTAGTTTTAAGGGCACAGGGTGACTAACTTCTTAGTGCTAACCGCTAACCAATATATCACAAATGTACATGACTGGTGGTCTTAAGATAGGCTAAACAAGGTTGCTATGGATATCCTCAAAATACTTGAAGGTACGTGAGGTCTAAGTCCATAAATCAGAGTCCATCTACAATCCTGTGTTTATGGATAAGTCTAATCCCACTTCACCTTGCCCCCTTACAAAGGGGTGATAAGGCTAAGCCAGACATAATGGTCCTCCTTTGAGGTATAGATTTTACTCTCCCCTTTTTATAGCCCAACAAAACGTGTGGTTCAAGTTGTCCCCTAAGGTGATAAAATATTTAGGTAGGCCCACTAAAGGGAAAGGAACTTAAATGCTTTTGTCCCTAAGATCACCTTGTGATGTGAAGGGAGAGCATACACATAATAAGCCCTTGGATTTTAAACAATAAAAAGAGATCAAAATTAAGATTTTTATCTCTAATATTACTTGAAGATGTGAGGAGAGAGCATACGCTTAAGTAGGACCTCACAAACATGAAAACAAGTGTTAATTCTCTTAGAAATCCAAATTTTCCTAGATTAGTGATAAAAATGATGGCTTGGTTAAATGATGCTACAAGAAACCATTAGTACTTTAAGAGTTTTCTTCGCCAAAATGATAGGTTGTAAAATAGATAATTATTGATAAAACATAGACTGCAAGGTTAGACCAAAGATTAGTTTAGCACAAATCCCAAGGAAATTGATAAACTCTATTACAAACATAGAAATGTCAATACATAAATAGAAACATTTAAATATTATAGAAACACTGAAATAGAGCTACAGATGTTGAAACGTGAAAAATAATAGTTTACCTTCACTTACCACATAGGTGTTTAAATAGGCTATGCACACATTGATTTTAAATGAAAATGTTGATATGTGAAACCTACACAAAAAGTGGCAAGGATTAGATAAAAAAATGATTCAAATGATTCCCTGCACTAAAAAAATAAAACAAAAGTCAATTTTGGTAGCATATCCCCTATTAAACTGATAAATAACAAGAAAAAGAGAGAAAAAGTCATAAAAGTGATAGTTTTGGTGTTTGCACAATCAGGGACAAAGATGTATGTTTGTGAATAGAAACACATGTTCATGATGAATATGTTGAAGCATGTTGAGACCAAAAAAAATTGATCAAAACTTGTAAGAAAAATGGGATTAAGTCTACAAAAACATAGTGCAAGTTATGAAATGGGTAGTATAACAACCTGTAAAACCACCCACTATCAAAAAATTAAAAGAACAAAGTTTAAAATGTGATGAAAATGTGATTTTGATGATCAAGCATAGATGCACCTCTGTGTAGATAAAAAAACCCTTTTTAGGATGAGTATGCCGAATCATGTTTAGGGATGGAAATTTTTGACACAAATATGCAAAACAAAGGTCAAATATACAACAATAGAGGGTTAGGATGCAAAATAGTAGATTAAAATCACAAAACCCTAAAAAATAATCTGAGAGATTAGACTTAAAAACCTATAAAACATGAAAATAGCAAGTCTAAAAGTTAGAAAATATGTGTAGTAGAGCACAAGATAGACACACTGATTCATAAATGTATGCACTCATTTAAAATGGGTGTAGTGAAAAAAGGCCTGCATGTGCCAAACTGTAACCTACAAGTCAAAAAGGCTACAAAACACCAAGAAAAGTTTATAAAATGAATGTGGGTCCCATCGAGTGTGCCAAGAATGTGTACATGTAGAAATGAACATAAAAGGATAAATTAAATTAAGCTAATCTACCTTGTTCACAAATATAAGCAACCTCAAGTTAAGACCTAAGAAATATAATTACAAAAGGATGAAAACACAAATATTCTCACCAAAAGCCTCCTTGTTGCACACAAACAAGTGTGGTTGTGTCCAAGGATTTACTGTGATGAGTATATGGTTATCAAGTGCTCATAAGAATAGAGTAACTTTCCATTCAAGTGAGTTATGAAAATGGCCTATGGGACATCCAATTTATAGATCTTTCTAGAGATTGGATGGGGGGCTAGAATTGCCTTGAAAGATCAAGGGCTAGGAATGATTGGGAGGATGGGAAGCATCAAAACCCTCCAATTGGCACCATATGAATGGTGGTCAAAGAGGGCTCCAAGATTCAAGGGGAATCAATGGAGGATTTCCTTTTTGATATCCTTTTTTACAATGACACATGAATAGTAAAAAGTGAGAACTTATTTTACTACTTATAGTAAAAAGATAAGAACTCTTGATTACTAACTAGGGTCAAAGACCACATCTCATCAATATCTCTCAATCTAAACATCAACAACTTAGGCTAGCTAACTCGGATTTGAGTGTCGTTTGTTGTGTTGAAATCCTAGTTCCACTGTCTCTACAATCATATGTTTTGCGTCTTGGTTTTATTTGGTACAATGACCTTACCAAAGCATATTCATCAACCTTTTCTCTACAAATTTGAAGTGGAAAGATCACCACCATGTTTCTACATCCTAAAGAAGCAAGCAGAAATAGGGGGCATATATCTACCTATGAATTTCACTTTAATCATATCTCATCACCTTTCCCCTTTAGATTTTTAGACTAACACATACATTTGTTGGTTGTAGGATGATTTTTATCTCACTAACTTAATCTCTTTGTAGGTTGTAATTTCCTGACTCTGTGGTTTTGCAAGATCACAAACTGGAGGCTTCACCCTCTTGCTTGGTGATGATGTGTGTCCTCTATAGTATCCTTTTTATATCCATTTTTACAATGTTTTACTTTCCTATCCTTTATCTTGCATATGCACGTAGTGTGACATGACCACTAAAGTGGGGTCTAAATGTTATGTTGTAAATTGTACTCCTTGGTTGTGTAAGCACAATTTCACTATGTTTAGCAGCTCCCTTTAGTGATCCCAAGCCTAGTTAATTTTTAGGTCTACCCTAAAGACCTTATTGGGCCCTGATTCTATGAAATGTCATGATTTCGGTTAAAGTTTCATCATAACCAGAAAACAAATTTAAAATTTGGAGTTAGCACCACATTAATTATGGGCTTGCAACTTAATTTGCCCAAAGGACCTACGGCGCCTAGCGCCCTAGTCCCTCCTGTGTTTTTAGGGAGGCAAATTAGGTCCACAAGTCATCTTTTATGATGGTTAGGCCGATCCTAAACTCAAATTTTCTTTTTCACTCGTATTGTTGTCTCTTTAATTCAAATTACCCATTTATTACTTGCCTTGTTTAAAAGCAAGTAACCTCTTCATTTGAAACTAGAAGTTAGATGTGATCTTGATAAAAGCTCTCTATTATTATGCTCTCTATTCTATTGAATTATTTTAGGTTTCTATATGATCAAGTGGAGTTCAACTTTGCTCTTGGATAGATTTATGTGAAGGCTAGGAAGTGAGATCTTGTGTCTATCCCATTTGTTCTTAGGTTGAAGAAATTTGCATGATTGGGAGAAGGGTTGGAACCACCAACTTGAGATTGTCTTGAGTACCCTCCAAGGGTATCGTTGCATCCCCTTCTTATTCAACAAACCTTCAGTGAATCTTCATCCATGAGGTGAAGTTGTATGCTTCTTTGAGTGAAGGATCTTTTGTATCAATCTATCCTATTTTCTTGAGTCATTTAGGGTTAGGGTTTGATATATTTGATTAGATCTTGCATGTTACTGTTCACACTTAGGGTTTCTAAGCACACAACATCTTGTTCTAATCTTGGCTATCTATGATGTAGGAATACCGAAATAGGAACTTGACTAAGGAAAGCTCATATATAGCCACAACCATTTTTCCATTTTTTCATGTGTGCAGGTTGAAGTAACATGTTTTGGAAGACAAGATCTGAGAAGATGGAAGGTTTTACAGGTACGGGTCAGGAAAAGTTCAAACTTTCTGCAAAACCCTAATTAGGGTCGAGTGCGCCTAGTACCCTGTACATCCAACATTTTGGCTCTAGGTTCCTTCTATGCTCTATTTCCTCATCTCTGTTGTTCATTCTAATTTTTTGTTTCTATTTCCAATAGTTGTCTGTAGATCAATCTTGCTCATTTAGGGTTTGATCTTTTGCCCTAGTTTGCTTGGTTGAATTTGATTGACTTCCCATCTATACAAAAAAGAGGCAAAACTCCTGTAGTTTGGCTCTCCCTCAAGGGTAGAAGCCAAGCTCGATTTGTGTCTCAATGTTAATGGAAGAGGGTTTGACCTTTTAAGCTAGATCTCTTTTCCACTTAACAAACACATCCATATGCATGCAGGCCACCATGTTTCCACTGTATACAATTGTAATCATAGACATACCTTTATCACCACATAACTCATGGCATACAGTCAAGTATGATGTCGTAGAATACAAATCTATTCACAAATATTTAACGCCACAATGAACTTATCAATTACAAGCATGCAATCAAGTATGATGCCATAGTATATAGATACATTAACTAATATTTACACTATAATAAGCTCATTCAATTACAAGCATATAGTCAAGTATGATGCCACTATAATTTAGTGGTGATCATATGTATACAATCTTGTATCATATGATGCCACTATTTTATAATGGTGAATCATAATTACAATTCCATAATAACACAAAAGAATTTACATATATAATCACTAATAGGTATAGTAAGATACCAATGTATGCAATTGTGTTCGTATGTATACAACTTGTATAATACAAATGTCATTGTATATAGAGATATATTGTATTCATACGGCCATGGTAATCAAATGCCAAAGTAAAACCAATGATAAATCTATAACCTATGGCTGAGCGAGATGCATTGTCCCTCAACACAAATTCCATCCATATAGTCACGACCAATAAAATGAATGCTATAATAGATTGCTTATCCGATAAAGATTATCATTAATGGAAATAATAAATGTAAATCTATAATGAAATGTTAAATAAATAAAGGTGTTAATTGCATCACTATAAAGTTATAACATTTCAAAATAAAGATGTTATTTGTATATCTGAAAGATAATTCCAATATTAACTAAGTTGATATAATCAAATTGCAATAAATATACTATTACCTACAGCGATGTTGATCACTTAAAATAGTGAATTACTATATGACAATGTCAATTGTATATCTACAGCAAAATACCTTATTAAACAGTGTTGCCACTGTAACACAGGTGCATTCATATATATAGTTATGTATAATATTATGCCCTTGTTTTATAGAGGCAAATCATTCACACATAATCACAACTAGATTCATACCATGCCCCAAATCACCTTGCAAACCAATTTACTTAAGCAATTACAGGTACTATTGATTTCTAAGAATCGTAAAACAACATTAATGAACCTCAAGTAGCTTGACGTCATCTCAACACAGAATCCAAACATAAGAACTAATTTAATATTTCCAAACTCAAATTTTTAAGCTATTATAACTATAAAATGTAATCCCTATACTCTACAAAAACATTTTCAATTACTAAAATGCATGCAAGACAAATTCTATAACCATTGCACTGCTCAAAAGAGTTACCATATGCCTAAGAGTGTGTAGATTATCATATCAAAATGTCACAAATAAATTTCCATGAAACAATATATAATAAACAATTTGAGGCTATAAAACTACAAAATTAATTCTCGAGAATAAAATAGGAGTTCTAGCAAATGATTCCTCCAGAGGTCATTGGAACTATATTTAAATGATTAACCCACCAGACCATAGACAAAATAAATCAATGGATTTCAATGAAGACAATTGAATGCAAACTCAAAAAACCCATTTTCCATCAAACAGCTTCAACACCAATCTACATTCTTTTCACAATCTTCACATATTCCTCATTCTTCAATATATAAGAGACAATCAATGACAAATAGTATGTTCAGTAAGGCACACCTGATAAAACCTTCACAAATATAATTAATTCTTGGTGAATCCAATATGGAAAATTCCTCCCACCTACACAATCAAACAATCTAGAAAAAACTCCCATTTTCCTCTTCCTCTGGTCCAATCCTTTAAAACCTCCAATGGTGGTTACAAGAGTAATTCTTCCCATTACTCTACAAACTAAAATTACTCTGAGCATGACTTCATCTCCCTTACCAAAGAATATTTTAATCATTTAATGTAATTAATTTATTGCTAATAATATCTAAGCACAATTAAAATTTAATGTTTATTCCTACCATAAATACCTATTTTATTATATAAAAATAATTAGAAGAATTAAAATTATATTAGGTAAGAATTAATCATACTATAGAATATTATCCCAACAATTAAATTGGAGCAGTAAGTCCATCTATTTACATAAGAATTATAGGAGATGATAATTAAGGTTGTGACATACATAAAATTGATGGTTAGAATGGCCATAATAGTGTTAGATCAATAAATCTCACATACCACCCTTTCCTATCCATAGACAAAGAGATATTACTTTTGATTCTTCCCTCAATCAGCATTATCTATGAACCTTCCACCGAATTGTTAGGACTAGGTATTGTACACCTTGCAAGTCTTGGTATAATGTTGTTGTAATTATTTAATATTTGTAAAACATTATAAACTAAGTGCCCACATGGAAAAAGGCACCCCACTTGGAAGGAATCTTGAGATTCCTTTGTTGGTACTCTCTACCATGTGTCATCAATCTTATAGTAGTTGTAAGAAGTCATTGAATAGGTGGTCAAAAGGTGGATTAAAACAAGCATATTTGACTAGCTAATAATAGCTATATGTAAGAGGGCACATAAGTGCAATTATTGTCTCTACATGAAGCTCTTGTGAGTTAAACTTGAACCCCTTGTCATAGGGTTCAAATGGTCAACTCAGGAGTTACATTATATGTTGGAAGGAGTTAGTAGATTGGAGAGAGGCACATTGATCTAACTTGGACTAGTTGGACCAAGTATTATCTTGTGGTTTTTAGTCCATGGATTTGGAAATCCATTGGTGGTTTTCTCGATCTCCTTGGCCTATATATTCATGGCTTGGGATGGAGAATTCATGGTCAATTTTTTGTAGAGTTATGCTATCGATATTCCTCTAGATTCAACATGTTGGTCTGTATTGAAGCATTGCAACTCTAAGAGTGTTTTGTAATCTTTTTAAAGACTAATACATTAGGTGTTCTTTGGAGGCTAGGTTTTTTCCATTGAAGAGTTTTCCCAAGGTATATATTATGTATTTTTTCATTACTTTGTTGAAATTGTTTTAGATATAGTTTACATGCATTACTTCTCTCTTGGATCAAGTAGCAATTAGGCATATTTCCTTTCACCAATAAAATTTGAATGTCCTCTCTATCTTAAAAAATAAAAATAAAAGAAATAAAAATGAAGTACTAGCATTAGCATTTTTTTCTAAAAGAGTTATGAAATGAGGGATTTAGAAGTAGCAAACAGATTTGTCTAGTCATAAAAGTCCTTGCCTACAATCGCATTATAGTTGCCTACATTAGTACCACTAGCATTTTGGATTTCCTTATAGATCTCAATATTATAACTAGGTACAATGGTGAGGATGGAAGGTCATAATAAACATTTCAATGGCAACAACAATATTGTACAACTCAAGAAAGTCACCTCATGGTGTAACGGAGGAGAAAATTATAAAGGTAGATTCGAAAACCTATATTTTGGTCTTGTTGGTTCTTCCAAATGATTGTCTAAATCCCCTAAAGATTAGCCAATTTCTTATACTTAGGGATTTCAAGTCAGTGGCCAACGAACAAGATTACAACAAATGAGTTAAAAAATCCTCTGCACTTTTGGTTTTGCAAGAACAAGGCGGGTGTACCCTTTACAACACCTAAAGGTGTTTCAAAGATTTATTTATGATGTTGTATCAAAACAAAAGGTTCTCAAAAACATTTTACCAAGGAAATGATTGATTCCATCTAGATTGGCTTAATCCTTTGGCAATACAATTCAAACCATGGTTGAGAACATTATTTATCCAAATCTATTCTTAAAAGAATAATAGAAGTAGAAATGATTTTGGTTATTTGGGATGGATCTAAATCAACAATTTAGCCCATTGAGAGATAGGTGCCTAACCCAATGAGTCATAGAGTCAAATTGCACAAAACAAGTGTATCATTCAAGCAATATTACTTCATTACTGATAGACTAATGGTATCAACACATTGTATTAATACCTCCTTTACTTGGTAACATAGAATTATCCTTTGAAACCATAATACAGACAACAGTTAACAGAATATCTTCCAAGCATTTATTCCTCTCCTGGAGAGAAAGCAAGAGAAAATATACACAATACTGAAAGTTAAAATATCCTTGATATTTAAAATTCATATTAACCTCATCAAATGCAACACAGAAAGGGTTCTATAACCAGTATGACATTGTATTAAATTTTGAACATGATATTTCTCTATAGATCTGAACACAAATTGAAGTGTAATTCTTCTCTATTTCCCTAAATCAAAACACAAAATACACTACTGCCTAAAACCAGAGATTCAGAACCCAGACAGAATGGCCTCGATTTCCCTTTTATAGGAACAAGGGAGCAACAAGATCTAGGCCATCTGTCCCTATCTCAATTGATAACTACAATCATAACATGATGCGGGTGCAACTACCCGTGGGAAGAATATCCCCAAATAGGACAAAAGCAGTTGCATACACCAACTCAAATCTACTAGCATCCAAAATATATTTGCAAATGTTGTTGCAAATAATTTTCATTTCAACAGCCCATTAAAATCCCCAGAGGAGTAGGAAACATGTGAATACATGGATGCAATGGCCCCTTTGAGAAGATTTCATCATGTATGTAGGAACATGGGAGGCCTGGAAGCTGTCGGGGTCGGGACTCAGCTAACTACCTTTACATTTCATCTTTTTGCGGTCTCACCGAAGGCCCTAAATGTCTTCCACGAAGGGAAGGAGTCCCTACAAAGGTTGCCAAATCACCTGAACCGCCATGTTGGATATTAAAGAAAGCTTCACGGCATCTCTCTTGAAGTGATTTTTAAGTATGAGAAAATTGACGACATCCAGATATTGAGAAGGTCTGGACATTAAGGAAATGTCTGCATATTAAGAAAAGTCTGGACACTAGGATTGAATATGCCATCCCTGAATGTCCTAATGATGTCATCGTTATTGATCTTTTCTCTAGAAAGGGATCTAGATGATGTCATCATGATGTGCACACTGAAGGATCCAAACATTTGGGAAAGTCTAGACATTAGGATTTGTATGATGTCATCAAGATGTCCATGCACATGATGGTTGTTAAGTGTCAACTGAAGTGCCACACTGGATTTCATTGTGCTACTGGGACATAAAATGAGGCCCAACAAAGAAGGAAGTCTCAGCAAACAATAAGAAGTTGGTGATGTGGACTGCCACGTTTGATATCATGAGCTCGTTGAAGGCACTTGGGAACTCTTGCAAAGTAAATGCTTACATTTGTTGCCACCTTGGACAATGAACACATCGTGGACAATGAACATGCATTGGTCCACATTATACCTTTTGCGGTTCTGTAGAAGCGTTAGAATGGTTCTAGCAGAGACAAACCTTTCCACGAAACACCAGTGAAAGACAAAACCCTTGGCCACATCACTTCGCCTCTCTACGGGAAGATTCGAGGAGTCCTAGAGGGGAAACCACCTACAGTGAAACAAATGATACCAAAGAAGAGACATGACACATCAGACAATCAAGACACTTTCACGATCTCACAAGAAGCACAAACAACGCCCAGTGAAAACTCTTTCTACAAAATAGAGGAGTAACTACGTGGCACACTAACTGGATGCAACTTTAAATCTCAATTTCAACACATGCACAAAATTTGTTTTTAAATATAGGCCTTGAACCGACAACCTAAAAGTAGTACTAACAAGTCTATTAAAAGTAGGACTCATAATTTTTTTAAACCAAATTTCATGGACATCAATCAAAGAACTTTACAATAATTTGAAAATTGAAAACATATACTTATTTTATTCTATCTTACCTTAATCACTAAAACTAGAAGTATAGAAAAAATATATACAAACACCTATGGCATGTTTAGCATGTTGAGGACTTGACAAAGGTAACCTAAATCTTTTTAAATCTAATATATATATATCAATTATACCTTCACTTCTATGAAAAGAATCTTCTATGAGTAAAAAAGATTCCAATCTACAAATATTAAATGACATTTTGGTGTTGTACAAATACCAAAGAACTTGCATTAGAGAGCAAGAAAACTACTATTATTACCACAACTAGCATCACTATGCAATAGAACTTGTTTGCTTCTACGATACCAAGATATGGGAGTTATTTAGCAAAAACCACAATAAAAAAGAGGAGAAACCAAGGGACATGAATGTCCATTCTATCAATAGATATATCCCAACCAAATAGCAAAAATACACATTGAACTATACTATGTTATACAAAAAAAACCTTGTGAAGCCACACAACTTAACAACTGTGGATGTGAAGTTCCACATGGGCTAAAGGATGTTAAACACTTGTGTTGAATTGTGTCATGATGACTATTGGCACCTAGCTTTTCAAGCTTCATATTTTCACCATCATGCCAAATTCATCAAGTTTTCCCAAGAGGTTCCTGTATTTTCACCTCATTTTCTTGTGTGCCTAGTGCTATCTTGTGTTTGATGTTGTTTCCCTAGAAATTTGGCTAAGTCTAAAATCTGAGAGATCCTTCAAATCCTAGATTCTACATTTTAACTCCTATGGATCCGAAACCACTCTCAAACATCCTGGCAGTATATACGTAAAATATAAAATTAAAGTATAAGTGGCCACTTATACTTATATTTTATATTTTATGTATATATTGTCCCTTTGGGTTTTCAAGTCCCGCTGACACTTAGGAAATTTTCCTTTTGTTCCTCTTTCCCCTACTTTCCTACTTTCCCTTTCCCCTCTTTCATTCCTTCATGTTTTTCAGACCTGATGGAACCCAAGAACCTGATCCTGATGTTCATTGTTCACCCGATAACCCAGAACCCGCGATGTAAAGGAAGATCATGTGGGACCTCGGGACCCACTGGAACTTTAGAACTTTTTCCACCATTTCAGGTTCCTTCGTGACCCTAATCCCTGCCAATATAAAAGATTCTTCTAAGTCTGAAATCCTTTCGGACTCCCAATTCTTTCATGACAAATTTGAAGGGGCAAATAAGTGAATTTTTTAGTAAATTTTTGAGATTATGGCTATATTTTCATGAAGTTTCAGGTCAAATTTTAGTTTTGACCCTGGCCACTTTTGGTTTCAGCAAGACCCAAGTTCTCCCATCATCCTGCCACCCACCAAGTGCCCAAAAATGCCTAGAATCACGCAGAAATGCGTTGCCAACTCTCCATATTGCCATTAATGCAAAATGGGTAGTTGAAAATGAAGTTTTTACTGCAGTAGGTGGAGTTGTTGGGGTTTTCCCACCTATTCTTCCATCAAATCCAAGTTGTGAAGGCTATAAATGGAATATCAAATTTCCTTTTAGCGGTTGGTCATTTTTGGGTAGATTGTCTCTCTCTAGGTGTTGAACATCCAAGGCAATTAGGGCTTTATCCATTGATCAGTTCCAGCTCTTTAGGGAACAACTGCAAAAGATGTATGGGGATTATATTGTAACTTTTAATATCAATCTATGTTTCTCTCCATTGTTGTAAGTGTTTTTTCAGGAAAACTCCTATGTACAATTAGGGTTTTCTCTTGCCACACTTTGTGGTATGATTGTAACTTCTAATTTGAAAGAATATCACAATTCTTAATTCATTTTCAAGTTTTTTAAATGGCCATTTTAGTGTTAAACATGGATGAATGTTGTATGGTGATGGATTAATAAGTATTTTTATAGTTTGGTATTGATTCGTATGCATCTAAGTATTCGAGCAAGCAATCATACATCTTTGTGCATGTGTTTTCCTTTCATAAACTTGAGACTCAATAGCCCATTGGATAGGCACCAATCTAAGAGGCCCATGATCACCCACACTCTATTAAAAAATCAAAACAATATATCAAGATTTAAATGCAGTTACAATTCTATATGCATCCTCATTCTATAGGGTTGCTCCCATCAACTCAAATGGAGGTTACTAAGTATAACCAGTGTGTTTTAGTTTAGTGACATTATTTGGGATTAAAACAATGATTTGGGTATTGTTGCAAAGTCATAAATTAGATAATAGATTTTGTTGATCTCAATCCCTATCGAGGGATACCTCCAGGATTACCCTCCTAAGCCTAACTAAGCTTGAAGTGTAGAGGAGTCTACCTGCTCCTGTAATTTGGCCAAAATCTCCCTTAACCTATTGATAAACCTCTTTCAATCACCTTGATGACACCCCTGGCTTATGTGATTGTGAAATATTTTAAGGTTTCGGGTTGTAGTCATTTTGGGAACCAAGAATGACAATTTTCTAACTACAAAAGTTTAAGAAGTCAACTTATTTTAAAATTCTTATATTTTTTCCTATATGGTAGACCTAGGAAAAATACCATAACCACTAAGAAATATTATATTGCCAATTATCTTTCCCACAAAATCATTAAAAAATATAAACATTAGCATCTCTCTTTAATTTTTACTTATACACGACATTCAACAAAAAAATGAAGTTTGGTGAAACATGTAATCTCTATAGAAAAATCTTAAACAACTGATGTGTTGGAGTCAATGGACGGGTTGTTTACAATAGAAGGGGGTCCCACACACAAATAACTAATACGTTGACTCCAATGCACCAACTCTTTACAAAAAAAATGATTTCTACACCAAACAAAGATTAATAATAAATAACATTGTACTAAACTCTTCAAGAATAACAAAAATATGCTTCCCCAAATAAAATCCCCCAAACCTCAAACTAATATAACACATGGCACAATCGTGTGCATCTATGAAAAGTATTAGTTGGGCAAGAATATGCAAGTGAGTCCTTAATTAAAAAACTAAAATAAACATGTAAGTGGATGGCATGATTAGGAAGATAAGGAGCACCAACTTGTCGAATAATGATTTTCCTTTGTACCATCAAATTACAGATCATTGTTTTCATTTTTCTTTTCCCTTTGTCATACATGAGATTTCATTTACACAAGCATTAAAAAACATGGGAAAGTGCACCGAGTATATAGTATAAATTTCTTCTCAAACATGAAATTTTAATGAAAAGAGTTTGAATGAGTAAACAGTCAAGCATTAGGAAGTGATTGAATGAAGAGAGGTTGTGCATGGATACCAAAAACTTTCACTCATTCACTGATGATAAATAAAAGTAGAATAATAGAAGCATTCTGCATATGGCATGATAATTGTCTCTGCTTTCTTAATGCTTCTAACCAATTTAGTTCAATACATGTCAACAATAATAATTGCCTCCTCTTTTTTAATACTCCAAATTAATTTAGGTCAATACATATCAACAATAAGTAAGTAATGCTTCTGACTAGAAGAGGTAAGGTTAGATAAAAGAATAAGTTTTTATCAAGATTTATAATAGAAGATTCAATATCAAAAAAAGTGGAAAATTTGTAAGGTGAATTAAGTAGTCCCTATGTCTAGTGATTATGCTAGTGTAAAACACTTTCATTATAATTCTTGGTCCCAAGATTGTTTGGTCTTGTTATTAAGATATTTGATTTTATTCATTTCATGTATTATTTAATGTTTTCATTTTTATTGGTTACTATTGCAAAAAACCAAAAAAAAAAACCTTTTATGGCCCATCTATTTGGGTTTTCTCACCTTAAATTATCCATATCTTATATTAAAGTTGATGAGAAGGTGAAATTAAGGGTCAAGGGAACACACTTTTTATATCTTAAAAGGTTTGGCACAAGTACATGGTTATAATTTAAAATTGTCCCACTTATAAGATGGGGGCATGAGAATTTTAATGAGTTTTGCTACACCAAATTAGAATTTGTACAAGTTGAAAGATAAGATTTAGTACAATCTAATGACAAATAATGATATCATGACTTATTGTTGGATTCACTAATATTTCGAATCTAAATATCTTGTTGCATATCATTATAGGCATTGAGGGTTTTGAACACTTTTTCTAGATATGAGAGGTCCAAAAGGAATTTTAAGTTGGCACTTACATAATGATAAGAGTTAATCATTTATCATTTACAAACTTGAGTAACCAAGACTTTCAACTCAAAATCTAACATATTTCAAATAATTACCATGATAGGTCTTTATCTTGGGTCAAGTGAAATTTCTATCATTTTTCCATTATAACATAGATTATTGTGATATAATATAAGTCTATTATAAATGCATTATGAACTTGATAGAAAAAATACAATCTAGACTTATTTAAATTGTGTAATGTAGATCAATCATTGAATTGTCATTAAAGTGTCATTAAAATATTATAAAAAACTCATTAATCAAAATTAATAATACATAACAATATGATGTATAGGTTATGTGATATCAAGACATTATTCTATATGTCAATTAAATAGCATTAATCATGCACATGATGAACCAATCACATATGATTAATTCCTTGAGAGTGTGATTGGGCCACACAAGCTCTAATTCAATGGGATTAGGTGTAGGGGATGAACTAAACCTAATCAAATATCTACCCAAACAATCACATTTGATCAATTTATTGGGTACACATGATTATGGTCAATCAATCCCTAACTACAACAAATTAGATGTGCACTTAACTCATTTGACCCCAATCATGCATATGATGAGCCAACCATGTACAATTAGTCCATGGGGTGCAAGGCTAGGGAAAATTATTATTATTATTATTTTTTATGATATTGGATACATCAAGATTAATTAACCTAATGCCACATCTAATTGTCAATTAATAAGAGATTATTTCATCAAGTGTACCATTCGGATCAATTGAGTACTAATTAGATAATATTGGGTGTGCAAGTTTTGAGTGGGTTTAACCACATACTTTGCATGAGTCAATTGTAATAAATGATTAGTCTATTTTAAATGTGATAAAGCCAATCAAAACTCAAATGATTCAAATAATATGAGTAAGGATTAATTATTTGATTAGGCTTTAATTAGAAAAAATTATGTAGTAGGTGAAAGTATTGCATGTATTTGGTTCTAGGTGAGTGGGAGATCATAATTGTTATAGACATGATATTTTCATAGTCCATGATATAAGAGTGTATACATCTTCTGGAAGAGACTATGTGTTGCTTTTTTCGATAAAGCAACATTTTTAATATGTATATCTATTAGAAACTTAGACATAGTGTATGTAGAAAATTAATAATAATCACTGATAAAAATTATAATGAGGCATGTATTATATTTTTAGAATTTAGAGAGTTTCTTGAATACAAGTTTCTTTTTGTTTTATCAAATTTAGATTAAAAAGAGTGTCAACATCAAGGGTGAAGTTGATGAAAGTCTTTGAAGACCTCCTAGCCTGTGATTTACATGGAAAATGTAGGTTTGGGACTCCTAGACCTAATTCCAATATTAGCTTAGGGCAATTCTTAGGGGCAAAAATTTAGATTAATTAACCTGTAGTTGTATACACTCTTAGATCGTAATGGGCCAAACAATGGCAAAGGGGGAAAAAAACATGTGAAAGTGTTAAGAAAAATCATCAAACCTTTTCTAGACTCAGAATTAACTTTTTTGGTTTGGTACACATAGAAATAGATATCAATTTCCTATTTAAATTTTTGCCCCTAAGAATTGCCCTAAGATTATAGTGGAATTAGGCCTAGGAGTCCCAAACCTACATTTTCAATGTAAATCATAGGCTAGGAGGTCTTCAAAGACTTTCCTCGACTTCACCCTTGATGTTGACACTTTTTTTAATCTAAATTTGATAAAACAAAAAGAAACTTGCATTCAGGAAACTCTCTAAATTCTAAAAATATAATACATGCCTCATTATAATTTTTATATGTGATTATTATTAATTTTCTACATACACTATGTCTAAGTTTCTAATAGATATACATATCGAAAAATGTCATCCAAAAGATGTGTCACACTTAGGCTTCATTAGCTATAGGTTAATTGAATTAGAAAAAAAATAATATTTTTAAAAATTTGCAATGAAAAATCCATAAATAATTATTTATTTACAAAAACAATTTAGAAAAATATGTGTCATATCTTCTCATGTGTCCTTTATTTATATCTAACTCATTTGAAGATAATATTTTTATTTTCTTATAATTATGTTAGCTAGAATGACACATACTTATTCTTTTTTCTAAAAAATCTAGTAGTGTCTCATTGAAATATCTAATTTTACCAAAAAAAGTTGAAATTAAAAAAAAATAGTATTTCATAAACTACATTCCATTTCCTACAACTTTTATTACCACCTCTTTTCTAAATTGTGTAGATAACTTATTCAATTTTAACATAAAGTTACTTAAGTTTTTTTTTAGTATTTTCATTGCCACTTAGGGGAATTCATTTGCTCATCATAATCTCATACTCACCCTTAATCAAATCTCCAACTAGGGTCAATAGATCCCTAAATTCAATGAAATTATATGTACAAATCTTGATTGACCTAATATCATGTTTGAGTGTTTCATTGGGTTCACAACAAAATGAAATATAACCCCAACTAGATAAGATTAGGTGTTCATGGCTTGATTGACCTAAATCATACACGTAATTATTCATTAGTTATGACTGTGGTAAAGCAAGGGTCCTAATCAAAAAGTATTGGTTGTGTGGTACTTGATTTCTCCAATTATGTACCTCATTAGTTAATTTATTTATTGGTTAATTAAATGCACCTAACTAAGTCCAATTAATCTCTAGTTAAATGAGATTGGGTATGCAAGTCTCAATCAAATACATGGAGCTTAATGTTGTCATATCCATGGCTACCTAAATGAAATATTAAATATATCTAAATAAGGAATAAAATAACATAATTGTTCAAACACTTCATTTAGAATCACCTCTAAAGAATGATGCATCCAATAGTTTCAATTAAAATACTAGCATTAGTCATTTTCAATTTGATTAAACTTATATTAGTAGGCAAGATTAAAAAATATACCCTTGATTGTCCATTCACATATAAACTCTAACATACAATGGTTGATAATATTTTTTTTGAGAAATCTCATCATGTGAAAGAGTAATCAATGGCATAGAATATAAATAAGATGGTACACCTCTCTAAGCATTAAACATGCCCACAAAATTATTTTCATGTTCATGTCCACTAGAATCCTCTTCATTATGAACATGCTCATGTATATCACAATCTTCAAATAAACCCACATTATTAGCTTGATAATGAGTAAGAAAAGGATATGTATAAATCTATAAATTCTAATTAGAAGGAGAAACTAAATAATTTCCTTGGTCATTAACAACTTTCACATGAATCACATTGTTATCGATCATATCATATATCTTATGTTTCAATTCCATGTAATGTTGAGTATCATGTCCATTAACTCTATGATAATTACAAAATTCATGTTCAACATATCCCTCATGCACACACTTAGATAAATCCAATAGTATAATAGGAGGAAATGTGGTCATATTGGCACTAAGTAAACATTGAAGTATATTGTTCAAGGGCTCATTACGTCTTGTTAATATTTTTTAAAATTTTAAAGCTTAAAAGTATGAACATTTAAAGCAATATAAACATTATGAGCATTATGAATTTTCCCTTGTTCTTAACTACCCTTTTGGAAACCAATTTAATTTTGAAACTTAGAAGGGTACCTAGGATAAAGTAGGAGTTGTATAAAGATCCATATTGAAGTGCATTTTCCACTAACAACTTGAACTTAACATTCTTCACATGTGCACAAAGGTCCATAAATGAAGCATAACTATTAAGATATACACTTTTTTGAATGGTAGGAAATAATCCCTTAACAAATATATTTTGAAGCTCACAATCAATGAGTTGATGTTGCATTCTAGCACACAAGGATTGATTTCTTATGACTTATAATCGTGCATGTATGCTCATTAGATCCATGTCGACAAGAAAATAAATCTAAAATTATACTAGTATCCAATCCAACATTAACATGAAAGTGACTCTAAAAATCATTGGAATTTTTTAAAAGGAGTGAGTAGGTCCACATGGAAAAGAATATAACTACCCAATAGCATAGTCTCTTACATTCCATTGGAAGATCTTAGAAAATAACTTACCCTCATAACACAAAATCCAAACATATAGCATTCAAGGACCTCAAATGCATCATGGAATCTTCTTTACCATTATACATTTCAAATTTAGGAGCCACAAATCTAATTGGTAATGGATAAGACAAATTTTCAAAGGTAAGTGGATTGTGTTTGGTTTTAATAGATACATCCTTGTTATTTCCAAAGACAAGGAGCCAACTTTATTCTCCCTTTTATCAAGCCTTTGAAGAAGTGTGTCAAGGGTGGAAAGGGGTACACTAAGGGAAGGGATATGAGAAATAAGAGGCACAAAGTATAAATAGGTTGTTACATAATGGAAGAGGATGTGGTAAAAATATGAGAATTGGGCATAACACTAGTAGGATAAGCATGAGAAATATCAAAGGCAATGAGATAATAATAATTGGTAGGCAAAAGATGAGATGAAAGGAGATGATAAGGTTGAATATCAAAAGAAACTTAGAAAGAGGAGGAACATATGGAATGTGATAAAGAGGAGTAAAATGAGGTGGAACAAAGGAAGAAGAGGCTTCCAAGATGGAAGGGGAAGACAAACCACTCAAAGGAATTGCAAAAATTACCCTTTCACCTATACCTCTAAGAAGCTCCAATCCATGTGGCTTATTAATCAATTGAATTATGTAGAACATTAACCAAATGTGTAGGATTAACATCACTAGCCAAATGAGCAAGATCAAAAGAAATCATATGTATAGTTAAATCAATATATTTCCTATCCCTTTGCTCAACATGGGCATCAATGATCAAATGTATCTTCCCAAGTAAGATGAGTATTATCATTTGGATTTTCCCCCATACTAATTTCAACTTGAGTCTCATCCATTGTGTGATTTAATCTAAGACTTCTTAATGGGAATTGATAAGGATAGTGAGACCTTGGCCAACACTCACAAAAGCACAAACCTTAGAATTTAATAAGG
Organism: Cunninghamia lanceolata; assembly: GCA_027924645.1. Lineage (NCBI taxonomy): Eukaryota > Viridiplantae > Streptophyta > Pinopsida > Cupressales > Cupressaceae > Cunninghamia > Cunninghamia lanceolata. Next base: position 12,322,718 of record BSBN01000241.1, on the reverse strand, counting down.
ATGAAATAAGTTGCAAATATGATTTAGAAATCAAAAATTAAAAGATCACTCAAATCTAAAAATGAAAATTAGAAACACAAAACCTAAAGCCAAAAACCTAGGGGTTATAAGATTTGTTGGATTCACAAAAAATATAAAGAAATTTAAAATGATCCTTTTACTTAATATTTAGGGATTAATTAATAAATTAATAATGATAAACAACTAACCCTAGATAAAATGATGAGACAATAATAGTATGCAAACATGTTTTTTGAAATTAACAAGAAGGTGCAATTACTTAGCTTTATTTGCAATGTGGAGATATTATGTTGTAGACTATGCTTAGTGATCAAATATAAGATTATACCACTCTAAAATAATTCTAAATGGTTTGCACTCTTATATGGTTCAATCCCACATCTGCCAAACTAATTTGTGCATATGTAGTTTTGATCTTGAAATTGTGGTGTCAACTTTCTTCTATGGCTTTAACATGTGCACCTATAACTTGTAAAAACTAGTTCACCTCTAATAACTAGAATTCGTGGAATTTAGAGATACTGTTGGAGTTTTTTGTATTAGGGTTTTTCTATTATTCAAACTCTAAGAATTAATTTAACAATTTGAACAAGTTCAAAGATGATTCAAGCAACCATGCAAGATACCTAATTTATCCTTATCAATGTAGATTCTTATACTAGTTGGTGCTCTCAAATGTCATCATGTGGTTAATCACTAAGAGAGATAATGGATAATGAGATCATCTAAAATGAATTAGTCTTACACCCTTATATACAATACCCTAGCACCACAAATTGAATATTTCATGCACAAATTAGAAAGTAACAACTAGCTAGAAAGGGGTCGACTTGGGACCATAATTAAATTTGAATTTGAAATTTTTTATCAAAACCACATCTATGGATTCAACCTAGGTTAAGGAATGGGAATAATGTATCTTGAAATCAAATCCTTAGGATGTGTGTAGTCATGTTTAGCCAAGGCTCTGGTTAGTTGCCAACAAAAACATGCCACTTATACACTATTCGTTGCATATAGGACAAACATGTCAAAGTGATTCAAAAATGAAGGGTAAAATTACAAGGTATGTAATTTAACCCTTACAAATATAAAACAATAATAACATATGCATTTCTTATTAACTTTCATTGAATATTATTCTAAATATCTAAATATTAAAATATAATATTTCTATAAAGAATAATAAATTACATCAATTTTTATTTTTATTTATTTGATTAATTTATTAAATTTAAACATATCAATTTACTCCCCCATAAAGGGGTATGAAAATGAAGAAAGGAAGGTAGAATGGTCAAAGACACGTTTTTAGATAGAATATCTAAAGTTGAACTTTGATGGGGCACCAAAAAAAGCAACTTAGGGCTTACCTCCTTAGGAGGCATTTTTCTTTAGGATACATGTGTGATATTCTCCTTCAAATCCTAGAAATTAGGATGTTATCTAATGTTACATAAATTGGCCCCTCATGGAATGGGGTGCCACCCTTGGAGGAATCTTGGAGATTCCTTAATTTTCACTTGAATTGTATGTTATGACACTTATAAGAGATCTGTGTAAGAGTATTTACGACATTGTAAGAGCATTAATGATGGAACTTGTACAAGTAGTATTTTAAGAGGATATTTTACTAATTATTTTGGGCTACATGTAAAGAGGTACAAGAGAAATTAAAGCTCTAAACCAGATCACTTAGTTTAACCAAGTAGACTCCTCTTATATAGGGATCAAGGTATGCCAAGATAAGAATTGGTATTTGCATGTTAGACTTGTGTGCCCAAATTGTGACCATGGTTTGGTAACCCACCTCTAGTTTGTTGTTTAGTGTTTGGGATGGATATCTACATGGTTTTATGTATGACAAGTACATGATGTCCAAATTGTTTTAGACGTATGTTTTAAAAATGTCATTAAACATATGGTGTTGATATTATATTGTAATCCTTTGCTAATAATATAATTAGAATCATGTTGTGTTTTATTAGGTTTTCCTCGAAGGATCTTCCCACAAGGCATTCACTATATAAACTTATGTTATATCATGTTTGTTTGTAGGGTACTAAATAATACCTCTATTTCTATTCCTACCTCATAATGTTTGATTAATAATACCTCTCCCAATACACTTTTCTAATTTCAAACACCCCTTATTTTACCATGTGTACATACAACCCATTTTTTGTGATATTTTTATATCCTCTTTTTATTTCTACCTCTTTTAAATATTGACATTTTTATATTCATTTTTCTACCATGTATTTGAAATATCTATTTTGAATTTACTTTGAAAATGTCATTAAAGGTTGTTGAGATCTATGAAATATGAAACCCATTGCTAGGTAGCCATCCCTTCATGATCATTCCTCTAAGATGCAAATGTTAATGCCTAAATACTATGTCAATGCAATCTACCCTACACCATCTATGTAGAACAACACCAATATAAAACCTTATACCTTAATTTATCCTATTTACCCCTTGATAGAAAGTGATATAACACCTTAAATTGTTAGCGATTATTAAATCTCCTTTATGAATAAGTGTGGTATGGTACCCATTAGGTAGTGAATCCCCCATGGATTTTCCCAAGGTAGATCCTGTGTAATGTGCATGGCCTTGTCACTACTATGCTAAAAAAATGATTTTGTAACTTAGATTGCAATTATTTCATCATTAGATAATTATGTTTTACCTTTCAATTTTTAGAGATAACAAAAGTGAACCTTTATTAGCCTTTTTTGAATCCTTTAGGAAATGCCACTATTAACTTAGTTGATATTAAGGATTTATGGAGAGGATACCTTATTGCTTTAAAAGAAAAAAATTGTTCAACAATAGAGGTTGATATAGACTCAAGAATAATAATAGATGGGTGAAAGTTCGATATTGTTCCCCACTTTTATAAAGAAAATGGACAACACAAGTCTGACTTTTTAACTTGAAGCACATGAAAGTGGTAGATATTGTTGATTGTCAGGAACACTGAGAGGGGGGAGGGTGAATCAGTGTTCTATAAACCTTTTCTTGTACTTTTGCTTTTAACCATTTCAAAGGATTAATCAAATAGAAGCATAATATACAAATGAACAGCATCCACAAAAGCATGACACATAACACCAAGATTTTACGTGGAAAACCCAAAAAGGGAAAAACCATGGAGAGGATTAGCTCTCAAATATATATTGCAATCTTTACAAAATAATGTTCAAGCTTGGTCACTTCATGGGCCTAGAACATGCTGGCTCACTGCCATGAAGTACAGCTAGATTTAGCAGGCTCACTACCTCAACTCTAAACCTAGCAAGATTACAATAAGAGTTGTTAAACCCTAAGGGCTATTAAACCCTGTTGAATTCTCACTGTCGGCTTACTACCTTGATGATGAAAGCTTTCTTCCAATCATATTGAACATGAAAACTGAATACTACTTAAGCATCTTCCACTATGCCAGGGTGCAGTCATTTAGAAACTAAATTTTGAATCCCAAGTCTTCATCATTGCTGATCTTCTAACTCTGCTCTGCTATTTGCATCCTCGCATCACACACACACCACTCAAATGAAATTCATCACTCTTATATATTTGCATCATGATTTGATTCATAGTCAGGTCGGCATCCAAGAAGGAAACGTGTACATAGAAAGTTGTAGCTTGTCGGTTCAATCCAATGTACTAAAAGTTATGCGGACCCAAATCTTTTCCCAAATATGTTCATATAGGTTGGCTCTAATCATTACATAGATCCTCCAAACATTAACTCTTCTCCACACAATGATTAATATACTTGTCAACCTCTTCCTTAAGAGCATGCTTAACAACTTTATCTGATGACTTACAACTTTTACTGAGGATCTCAAAATACCTTCAAAATCATATCAAAGACTCTTTACACATTCCCAATATTTCCCTTAGAACCACAAGGCATGATATCATCTTGTGGAGAAATGCAGACCATCAGAACTCAGACTCTGTATCTATCAAACTCTGTCAAACACTATGTCGATACTTAACAGCTTGTAGCTAACCTTCTGGTGGACTTCAGAGCTCCTAACTCTAGAATAATATACTCCACATAAGTGTTTACAACACCTCAAAACCACATAACAAAACACTCACTTGCGGAGGAATGCAGACCACTACACTATGCCCTGTTCACTATTCCTGCTATACCTTTGCTTACCTGGACTTAGACAATTCTTCAAGGTGACTTCCAGAGGAGATCAGGACTTAACCTTTGAAGCATAACACTATTAATCAACTGAGAACATCATACCTAAACTGCATTATTGGATCATCATCTGTAGAGACATACTATCTGACTTACTGTCTTCTACTCAAAATACTTTCCATACTTAGCCATTTTCTGACACCCAGACCTGGAATCCAATATGTTCTTCCTGAGATATCTCTTCCTATCATGGTGATAGGATCTCTGAGCCTTGTTTCCATCAATGACAACATATAGGTCCATACCAGAGCAGTGTCTCTTGCCAACAATCTCCCCCTTTGACATTGATGGCAACAGTTAGTGAAAAATGCTTGACTGCTCCCCCTTACTATATACAATTTATTTTCCTGATCCCCCTAAGATTATTATCTATTTTTTACTAATCCACTTCTCCCCCTTTGACATCAATGGCAAAGGGTGTGAACCGGAACCAAAAATTTGTCAAAATGTCAAAATTTTATATATTCTACCGCATATTTACAAGTACAATCTTCATCTTAATATTACATGTGCTTGAGAACATCATTGAATATGTTTTTAATCAGTGTCCACTCCACATCCCAGCTTTTCTTTGCATTTTCTAGAATATGAACTTTTTCACTTAGAAGAAAAACTAAGGGTTCTGCCTTTTTGGGATCAAAAGTTATGTCTGCTTGGACGGCTAACTTGGCCTTTGCAACAAGATTTGTCATTGAGTCTAACTTTGGACAAACTAGTCTTTTGAGTTGTCCCATCCTTCTTTTTATTTGATATTTCTAATTTATTAATCCAGTCAAGTCATTGTGAATATTGATGACCTCTGTTTCTTTCTTTATGACTGACTCTGCTTTCGGATCAAATTTCTCAGAAATATCCAGCAATTTTTGTTCCAAATCTTTGATCTTTTCTTTAATCTTCTGAGTAGTTTTGGGCCAGGACAAACAAAACTTGTACATAGCTCCGGCATCTTTCACATCTTTTTGAATGTTGGCTATTGTATTATTTAATGAAGTTTTGTCATTTGCTATCATTATTTTCAATTCTTCAAGTCGTTTTTCATCAAACTCTTGTCTCACCTTTGTTTCTGCAGATTTTTCAAAGGATTCAAACTATTTACTTATGGAACTTATTAACCCTTTCAGATGACTTGTTGAGGTCATGGATGAATCCCTTTTGTAGGTAGGTAGCAACTTCTCCAAAATCTCAGATGCTTCATCAATCAGTTCACTATCCTCAATGTGTGATTTTAATATCTCCTCTTGAGCCTTTGCCTGAACAATTGTAACCAACTTAAACTTTTGTTTTGGTGACATTATGTCCAAGTTTATTGGACCATTTAGAAATTTAGGCTCATCCAAAACTTGTTTTCTTTTCTCCAACAGTTCTTTTGTAGGCTCCGCAATGTCTCTTGCTGTGACAGAAACTTCTTCTTTTTGGCTTTACTCTAGATAATCTAGTTCCATATCCTTATTGGTGTCCTTTTCTTGTTTAGGTGGAGTATTTTCCACTACCAGCTCTTCCTCAGTCCTTTCTTTGCTAGTAACATTCTCATACTGTTGTGCCAGTGAGGGTTTAACTTGATAATCATCAGTAGTTGCCTCTTTCTCCTTAGATGCTTTGCCATCTGTACATGTCTCTTCACCCAAGTTTATTTTCAAAACAGATGAGTTATTAGTAACATCATTTTCTTCATTGACACTTTCTCTACTTTTTCCCTTACTTCTTTCAATTGTTCTTTGGTGATGCCATACCTAGCAGCAACTTCTTCCACCTCTTTTCTGACTTTTCTAGTCGATTCAAGTTTTCTGAATTCAACATGAAGTTTCAAGGATAGCTCTCCATAAGTTCAAAACCTTTCTTCTCTGTTGTCCTTGGGTTTTCTCAACATGTATTGAGCATAGTTCTCTAATATTTGCCCATATACTTCATACCCCATTGGCATTAACCAGACAGTCCTAGGCTCAATAGCTTCCATTAGGCATTGGTCTTTCGTAACCATGAAACAGATAGTATCCTTAAAATTTTCAACAATTTTCTTAGGAATTCTTTCTCTAGCCTACATTATGCCTTGAAAATTTTTGAAGTATTCCCATAAGGCTATGTTTTGCTCATTAACACTTCCAATGCTATTTAGATGGTTTCTGATTTGGACAGCTACTGGTTTACTGCTTAACCAGATCAAATTCTTCATGTTTGGTAACTCATTCATAAAATAAAAGAATAAACAGATGACTAATGTACCATATTTGAAGGGGTAGTTCTTTCTTTCCTTTATCTTCTTCAGGTTCTCTAGTAGTTGGGTTAGCAGTAGTTCGCACAAATCATATTCTACATTCTCTTTGAGCATTTGATATGCAGTATAGATTGTTGTTCCTGAGATAGAGTTCTCCAGGTTGGAGAAATAGATCTTGTAGCCCAAAACCATTGAGGTGAATCTTACATCATGATCTGTGATGTTAATGATAGTCAGTGCCCTCTTGTCAAACTTTGCTCCAGTGGCCTCTCTAATAGTCTGATTCTTCACAGCCTTCAATAAGGGCACACTTCTGGTGGAACTTAATCTTGTCATTGCCCTAATTGCTTCCTTGGTGATTTTGAAGGGCTTCCCTAACCACATGAATTCATCGTGAATTCAGCTCAGAATGTACCTTACCCATTCATCCTCCATAAACGTAAGAAAATCCACATACTAAATAAACTTCTTTTCCTTTAGGGTTTTGTATTCCTCTTTAAGGTCAAACTGGTCATTAGTTAGATGCTTGAGATATAAATCTGTTAGACAAATGTTGTTGTGTTCATCTAGGGAAACATGAATATATGTCCTAACGTCCTCAACATATAGGACATCATAAGGTATACCCAAAAATGCACCCATTTGATCCACTTTGGTTGCTTTATGAGGGTGTTTCTTGAACTTGGATCGAGGGCATTCAGTAATGTCTACAATTTGTGGAGTCATCATAGCAAAGATTCAATAGATTCACAATTAGGGTTTCTACAAAAATACCTTGATATGCCAAATTTGGGTTTCCTTTGCCTAAATTGATTTAAGCTTTGAATCTTTGTTGCACCTTGAAATCTCTCTCTGATGTCTGAAAAACTTCGAATGTAAGGTGAATTATAAGAAAAATGACTTACCTTTTATCCTTCGCATTTGACCTAATCGATATTAAATGCTCACTCCTAAAAAGTTGTCGAAAACCCCTCATTGAAGAACACAGTTAAATAAGATTGCTCCGCAATGTGCCGCATTGACACTTTTACTTCCAGTTTTTCTTTTAAGGGCTTTTTCACATCAGATTATACATCTTTGTGCCTAATTCTGGCACCCACTTTCTAGCTGGGGGGTTTGAATTTTCACCATTACTCCCCCTGAGCCAAAGCTCTCGATTCACTTCCCAGAGGAAGTAACTGCACCGGATACTAGTGCAGATTGATCCCTAACTTCTATTACTTCTTTCTTGATCCATACCTTGTTTGTTTCTTTCTTGGTTTCAATTGGATCAATTTTCTCTTTTCCTTTATCATTTCTCTGCTTTGTTTTCCTTTCTTCAAAATAGTGATTTCTCTTCACATTTCTGCTTTTGCAAAATCTTGCAACATGTCCAAATTTATTGCAATTGAAGCACATCACATTCTTTTGACTTTGATTCCTTCCATTGATTGAATTTGATCTACATTGATTTTCCATATGTCCAAATCTATTGCATACAAAACACTTTCCATTGAATGGTTGATTGTTCCTTGTATTTTGAAATTTAGATCTTACAGAGTTTCTGCATTCATTTGGTCTGTGTCCCATTTTATTGCACCTAATAGAATTCTGACTTTCTTTACTTTTGCATACAATAGTTTTATGACTAGTTCTATTGCAAGTGAAGCACTTACCTTTGAATGATTGTTCATTCCTCCCATTGTTGAAACTTTTCCTGATGTGATTTCTGCATTCATTTGTTTTATGACCAATTTTCTTGCAATTGAAACACTAACTAGAGAATGATGGAATTTTTGATTTATTCTACTTCTGCACTAAGTAGCCTTGTGACCAGACTTATTGCATGAATTACAATAACCATTGAAAGATGGGTACCTTTAAGCAATTGGTTGTCTGACCGAAGGTCTTCTAGGTCTTCTTCTTTGATTTCTGAACCGATATCCTTCGTTTTGCCTTGACTCAATGTTCATTTGACTAGAGTTTGAAGTTTCTCCTTTCTCAAATCCTAAACCATGTTTATCATCAGCATTCTTCTGGCTAGCAATCATTTCATCAATCTTTGCAGTGCTTATCTTGAATTTTTCTTCAAAACTTCTGGCCTTTTCCAGATATGTTTTTAAACTTATAATCTCTTTTTCAAGTTTTGCACAATCTTCTGATCTGTTCTTCATAATCAAATTTAGATCATCTTCTGCTCTTGTTCTTTCTATAACTTCTGCTTCCAAATTATTTAGGGCTTCATTTGCTGATAACAATTGGTCACTGACTTCTTTGTATTTGTCTTTGAATTTATTGACTTGCTCTTTCAGCTTTAAGATGCATTCATCTGCTTGTTTTAGATTTTCCTTCAGATCCCTGACTTCTGCTTCAGAGTTTTCAAGATCCATAAGAGTTGCTTCTAGTTGATTGTATCTTTCATAATTTCCATACCTTCCTGCTACCATGATCATACTATCCTAGATCTTCCTTAAGCTGTTAAACTTTTTCCAAGGAACCTTGCTTTGATACCAATTGTTGATTGTAAAAGGAACACTAAGAGGGGGGTGAATCAGTGTTCTATAAACCTTTTCTTGTACTTTTTATTTTAACTATTTCAAAGGATTAATCAAATAGAAGCATAATATACAAATGAACAACATCCACAAAAGCATGACACATAACACCAAGATTTTACGTGGAAAACCCAAAAAGGGAAAAACCATAGAGACGATAAGCTCTCAAATATATATTGCAATCTTTACAAAAATAATGTTTAGGCTTGGTCAGTCCATGGGCCTAGAACATGATGGTTCACTACCATGAAGTACAACTAGATTTAGCAGGCTCACTACCTCAACCCTAAACCTAGAAAGATTACAAGGACTGTTAAACCCTGAGGGCTGTTAAACCCTATTGAATGCTCACTGTTGGCTCACTACCTTGGTGATGAAAGATTGCTTCCAATCATATTACACATGAAAACTAAATACTACTTAAGCATCTTCCACTATGCCAGGGTGCAGTCATTTAGCAACTGAATTCAGAATCCCAAGTCTTCATCACTGCTGATCTTCTAACTCTGCTCTGCTATTCGCATCCTCACATCACACACACACACACACACACACACACACACACACACCACTCAACCAAAATTCATCGCTCTTATATATCCGCATCATGATACAATTCATAGTCAGGTCGGCATCCAAGAAGGAAACGTGTACATAGAAAGATGTAGCTTGTCGGTTCAATCCAATGTACTAAAAGTTATGTGGACCCAAATATTTTCCCAAATGTGTTCATATAGGTTGGCTCTAATCATTACATAGATCCTCCAAACATTAACTCTTCTCCGCACAATGATTAATATACTTGTTGGCCTCTTCCTTAAGAGCATGCTTAAAAACTTTATCTGTTGACTTACAATTTTTACTGAGGATCTCAAAATACCTTCAAAATCATATCAAGGAATCTTTACACATTCCCAATCTTACCCTTAGAACCGCAAGGCATGATATCATCTTGTAGAGAAATGCGGACCATCAAAACTCAGACTCTGTATCTGTCAAACTCTGTCAAACACTATGCCAATACTTAGCAGCTTGTAGCTAACCTTCCGGTGGACTTCAGATCTCCTAACTCTAGAATAAGATACTCCATATAAGTGTTTACAACACCTCAAAATTACATAACAAAACACTCACCTACAGAGGAATGTGGACCACTACACTATGCCTTGTTCACTATTCCTGCTATACCTTTGCTTACCCAGACTTAGACAATTCTTCAAGGTGACTTCCAGAGGAGATCAGGACTTAACCTTTGAAGCATAACACTATTAATCAACTGAGAACATCATACATGAACCACATTATCAGATCATCATCTGTGGAGACATACTATCCAACTTACTGTCTTCTACTCAGAATACTTTCCATTCTTAGCCATTTTCTGTCACCCGGACCTGGAATCCAATATGTTGTTCTGGAGATATCTCTTCCTATCATGGTGATAGGATCTATGAGCCTTATTGCCATCAATGACAACATATAGGTCCATACCGAAGCAGTGTCTCTTGCTAACATATATGTTTTGAAAAAAAAATTTATCTGTAAGTTGTGGGTTGAGGTTCCACACCCATATAGAATAATCAACCAAAAAAAGAAAGCTTCAGACCCAAAAATGGGGAGCAGAGAAAGATAGAAAAAGATAGAGATTAAAACTTCAAAGAGACTCCTACAAAGACCAACACTACTACTCAGGAAACCAGCTCAACCAAACTATGCAAGTTGATAAATTCAACCTTTCTTTTGTTTTCGTTTGCTCCTTATGAGGAGCGCTTCCATAGTCCACTGAGTGCCATCATCTATAGCATCCAAGGCTTCCATCCTTAGTTTTTCTGCTTTGGATTTTATTCCCCTACGCTTGCCGCTCTTACCCAAATTTGGATTTGAAGGCTTACTTGTTGTCTCAGATATGGAACAAATATCTGGGCAAGCTAGGACATCTGCCTAATTCAAAAGAAGATCATGATCCTCTAAAAGAGCGATCCAAAGATACTCATCCTCAGAAGCCACAAAATTATCCTACAAACCCAATTCAAAATGCTCCTGCATATCATGAGCATCCACAACCTCAACAATTGGACAACCTGAGCTCTCAAAACATTGAATGGTAGCCTTACAATCTGAGGGGGTGAGGAACAATCATCCAAGAACATACCATGATTTCTCCAAATGAAATCTGCATTAGGAATACCCTCCTTAAGGACACATCTTTTGAGATTAAGGGCCCACCAACCATTAACAGTTTTAGATTGGTAGCCAACAATCTTATGTCTAAGTTGCTTACACCTGAAGCAGTGCCTAGGAATCCCTTCAAAATTTATATATTGCAACCAAGAGCCAAGAGAAGAGTTGATATGGACCATGTGAGCCAGTGGCCTAGAAATATCAATCAGGGCACAAACTCTGATGTATCATCTAGGGGTAGACCCAAACTCAAATTTGATGAAGGTACCAATCTAATTGACCAGGGATTCAATGAGTCCTGAATATCACATTACCAAAGGCAAATTGTATAGGTGAAGCCAAATCAGAATGGAAGAAATTTGAGCATTTACAGGATTGAAGAAAGGGGTTCAAGGGGTCATAAATAAACCAAATCTGCCTAAAAGCCATGAAATATTATCCAAAACAAACCTGCAATCCTCAGAACTTTAAAAGGTGGCAAGAAGGAAACTAAAATCTAGCAACTCCACAAAAGGGGCAGCTAAGTTGCCCCAAGAGCTCTTACACCAGGCATCAAATTTATCCATAGTAGGCCACCTCCCCACAAATTATCTGAAAACCAAAGCCCGCAAACCGAAGTCTGAGGATGCCTCCATAATGCAATCATTGGAGATATGGAAATCAACCAGCTCGGATGCCAGATCCATCTTAGTATCACCCAAAAATAAGGATGAGCATGGAACAAAATTAGAAACCAATGGAGGGGGCGGGTGATCTGAAGCAAGAGAAGTATTCTCCCTAATCGATGCAGAGGGAGCCACATTCAGAGAGACAAACCCTAGATCAGCTGATGGATTGAGATTTAAAATTTGTTCATTGCAAAAGCTACTACAAGTATGGAAAGGATTCACTAAATTCTTGCATATTTTGTAGTTCCGCTTCTCAGGTTCTAGTGGCCCTGTGGGGGGAGAATCAGAATAATGATGCTCAGTAAAGCCCAGAGAAAGGGGATCGAAACCCCTGCCCCCAGTCTCCACCTCACCTTATAGGAAAAATTTGAGCTTTACCTTGCGCTGCACATCTGGCACCCTTCAACGCTCTGCCTGTCGCGCCTTCCGATCGATCTGCTGGTTCTCAACGCTCGCCACTTCACCCTAACTCCCACTTGCTCGAGCCATTAAGTCTTAGATATGTTTTGAATTTTAAAATGATGTAAACTAATGAAATGTAGAATTTTTAATATTAGCCTATGTCTATTTTTTTTAATATTTGGATATATTGCTTTATAAAATATAATTTTTTTGATTGAGGGTAAAGTGGGTTTTTGAAAGGGCCCAAACCATTTTACAAAGAGGAATACAAATATAGCAATGCAATCCAACCAACAACCATGAAATTAATGCAAATCCAATAGCACACCTACAATAAACCACTAGCTACAAAACTAAATAAATAATTTAATTGCTAAAATAAATTCACCAATGAGGTTGAGGAGCCTCCACTTTTCATATTAATTTTTTTATTTTTCCTTAATTTTTTTCACTTTAGTTAACTTGAATCTTTAGTGCATGCAAAAATAATTATATTTCAATATTTTTTAATAAATGTTTAAAGATATCTATGTATTGATAATGCAATAGTTTTGATGATCCTCCACTTTATGTCTTAACTATTTACTATAAATAAAAACAAATTATACCCAAGTTTTACAAGGATTCTTTTTTTTAATTTTCAACCAACCCTATGTTTGACTATAATGACCTACTTGTATTGAATTTTTTTAAATACTAAAAGCAATCAAAATATGTTTTTTCAAATTTAGGCTCTAAGATCTACAAAAGAGTATTTTTAGATTTCCAAAAAAATTGTAATGTGAGATAAGGTGGCTCCAAATGTTAGGGTTTCTTAAAGTTTTTAAAAATAAAGGGGTAAAAGTGCCACCTCTACTGAGCTATCAGGACAATTTTAAGCATTTGGCCAAAATTATGTTTAGGTTTTAGAATGTAATTTAAAGGTTTAAGTATACTATTTTGGGTGAATCCATTTCAACTAAAATGGTTTCACTCAAAACTTCAGTTTCCATGTAGAAGCCATGCCAGTGGAAGCTATTTTAGGTTATACTATTTCACCTGAACTTTTTTTGGTCAAAACCATTTTCCCTAAATTTTTGAGTTGTCCTAAAGTGGGACACAAATCCAAACATTCACCCAAATACCACCAAAAATGGCCTGGCTATGTGCCTTGACTATTACAAAAACTATAGATTACTACAAAAAATTAGGGGATTAGTTGTCAATGATATCCCTCAACCAAAATTATGGGAATATTTTTTAATAATATCCCTCAACCATGTAAGGAGAGAAGGAAACAAACTAGCCAACCATCTTGCCAACTTGGGTGGGGACCTTAATGGGGCTTGCATTATTCCATTTTTATACACCCCTTATCATTTGAACTAAACAATCTAGTTGTTAAGGACATTTCTCTTAAAGTTTGTCGCCCTTGTCCCCCACCTCATTCTTAATCATTTGATTGAGTGTGGGGAAATTAAATATTATATTCTCTCATCCATTTCTCTTCACCCTTTTATGTGTATAGAATTTAAACCTCCTCCTCTCCTCATTCCTTGTCATTTTTATTTTAACAATGAACTCAAAGAACTAGGAGAGAATTTTTCTTATACACATCCTCCATCTCATCATTTCTTCTTCCTTCTTTTTATTCACCCCTATTACATTAAAGGGTTATTTTAAGTGTTTTTATGATTTAGACTATGTTTTCTTCTTCCATGTTTGAATAGTATTTTGTCTTATTAAATTAAAGTATTATTTTAAGTGTTTTTATTATTTGTAACATGTTATCTTCATCCTTCTTTGAATGTATTCCCTCTTATTACATCAAAGAGTTATTCTAAGTGTTTCTACAATTTAGAGAATGTTTTCTTTTTCTTTTTCCTAATTCATATCTTAACCTTTCTCTTATAATATTGCTCTCCTTATTTTATCTCTTGTGGTTTTAAATATTGTGTGAGATGGATCAAATAGGGAAATGAAAAATATCTAAATTTATAATTTTGTAGGGCCACGAAAATATCTAAATTTATAATTTTGTAAGCATGGTCCATGATTGGAAAATTATAGAATGTTATGGTATTTTTCATAACTAGAATGATTGATGCCTTATGTTATGTGCTAGTGAAGGTAGAATATCCTTATTTTAGATTAGGGAGTGTTATGAGGGGAACATGTTTAGGCACACCTTTATAAAATGGTTATAACAAATTGAAGAAATATTTGGGGAATATTAGATGTTTACATGTATTTTGAGATTATATTTTATTTTTATCTTATTTCATTTAGCAATATATTGTGTATTGTTAGAAAGTTAATGTTGTGTTATGCAAATTTATTTCATATGTATCACATGAAGTTGTGAATTGACCAATGAATTAAAGGGTATCCAATGTACCCATTTTAAATCATTGACATATGTCTTCTATCTTACATCTTATCTTTCAAAAATATAGGTCCTGTGAATGTGTGTTATGTATTTTTCTAACATGGTATTAGATTTTTAGGTTTGATTGTGAAGGCAAAGCCTATGTTTTGTGTTGGTAAAAGGAATAGTGTTTGAGCAATGATACTCCAAGGGTATGGTTAATAGCTTCATAGGTTAATATGTGACTTTCATTTATTATTTACATAGTAGTTTAAATCTAAGGTCATTCCAAATATGGTGTGAAGGTGTGCAGTGATGTATGAATCAAGTTATTTTTTGCAATGTTCAAATCTAATTTTGACACCTTGTAGATCATGATTAGCATTGTTTGTGTGTTGAGGCAATATTCTTAAGTGCAACGTACAAATGGATATTGTTGTACAGTGACCTTAGTGTGGTTTTTAGAGGTTGTATTATAGTCATAGTGTGAGCTTGTATGTAGTGTGAATGTAATGGTGGACAACATGTATACACAAGGGTTACCATATTATTTTAGATGAGTACTTTCTTAATTTAATTGGTTATTTTTACCACATATATAATTTGTTAATAAATAAATTAAATTTAAGATGATGTACTTATTTTAATTGATTATTTTTTACTACATAAATTTGTTTTTGATTAAAATAAGCAGCATATAAAGGTGTTGAACCCTTTACAAAAATCCCTTAGGGTAGAGAAAAATAGGCCACAAACAAGCCATCAATAGCACACTAACACAACAACCCTATTGTAAGACGACAAAACCAAGTAAGGGATCTATGAAACACTAGATCCCAAGATAGCAAATCTAACTCCCTTGACTCTAGGGTGCAAATCAACAATAGCTGTGGGGAGCCCTTTCTTTCTACATTGAACCATTGTCCAAGAAAACTCTAAGTCTATATCCTCAAAGCCAGGTGAGAGGAAGGGATCCTCAATAGATGCCACCACCATAGAGATCTCACACAAAGAAGTTGATCTAGAAGTAGGCAAAGCTAAAGAAGAAACTAGAACCATTGAATTAACAATATGGCCTTGATCAAAAGGAGTCAAAGATACAACCGAGGCCAATTAAGGAGACCTGACATGGATAGACGAATTGGGATCCAAAGAAATCATGGGGTTCATTACAACCTACTCCACAGGGGGAATAGGTAAAGTTTCTTGGGAATGCTCATCCTCTTGGGAGGATCCATCTTGTGGGAAAGCATTGATAGTTAAATGGTAAATGAGTGCATTCTTCCACCAAGTTGCAGCATCCTTGTGGCGAGAGTGAGGACAATTGGAGGCCAAGTGACCAATAGAGAAACATCATCTACATCTAGAGGGGAGACCCTCATAGTCTAGCTATTGTATCCAAGGCCTTTCCCCTACCATCAAAACTACATCTCCATGAAGGGGTTTGGAGATATAAATATCCACTCAGATGCGGGCAACCATTTAATGTCCTATGAATGAGGACATAGAGTCTTCCTTCAAGAAATGACCAATAGCATTTTTGATGGCCATGTAGCATGAATCCTCCCAAAACTAGAGAGGGAGATTCAAGAGTCAAACCCATATTAGTCTAATATTAAGTGACTCAATGAGTGGATTGAAGGAATGAGACCAAGGTTTGATGGAGAGCAAATGCTCTCCCCATATCCAAACCTTACCATCCAACATTAAGTCCTACTCCACCAAGGAAGCAAATGTCACAATGAAGAATCCCCTAACACAAGGGAAGATCTCAATCTGTCCCTCCACAAAGAGTTTCCATGATTACATGACCCAGGTGTGAAGATCAGGAAGAGAGGGTCATAAATCGTTGAATCTATAGATCACTCTGTGCTTAAGATAAAAATCCTCATTCTCTAAAAATTCTTGACCACACACCACCAGTGAAGATGAACGGACACAAGGCAAAGGCCAAACCCTAGGTTGTAATGGGTTGGCATGAGTTCCCAAGATGTTTACTTGACATCAATAAAAGACTTATGAGTGCGTCCAGGAGCTTCCATGCCAGTGCAGGACCTAGTACCAGTGCTCTCATGAGATCCTATAGGGTTTCGTGCAAGGGAGAGCAACACAAACAAATTCATATCATGAATAACAGGGGCAGAGGATGGACCAACACATAGACCCGTAGCAACCCCTAGAAAAAGAGCACGTAGATCTTAAGAATTTGTACACCCGAGTCAGAAAGATTTGTTGCTAAGAGCAGGCAGTGCTCAGACCTAGAGATTTTAAAAATAAAATGAGGATTGAAAGCTAGCAAACATGTGCTTAAATTGTACCTATAGAATTTTTATCTATTATTATAGATGTAAAATTATAAAACTACAAAAACATAATTTATATTTTTTATAATTTTTAAAGATATTTATTTTGTATACATTTAGTTTTTCACTATAAATAAATGTATTAATATTTTTTTTACACAGAGAATCAACAACCATTATGACTGATCCTATAACTTCGTGGTCATGTCTCGACTTCCCCCTCAACCGACACAACATTTGAATGGGAGCTTGAACCTACTACCATTGTCCTGTTGGGATTAGGTGTGTCATACACCTTGCAAGTTCTAATATTTGAAATATTTATTTATTTGTATTTTGGCAATTTGTTTTTTATCACTGAGTGTCATGGAAGTTACTAAATGCAACTATGACAACTTGTAAGGTGTGTAAGAGTTGCTAAAATGGAAAGAGCTTGAAAAAGGAAATTACAATTGGAAACTTGAAAAGAAAGATTTTAGGAGATTGTGAAAGCATGTTTTTAGGAGCCAAAAATGGAGTGTTATATTTGGAGAGTCAGTTATGATTTGAGTAACTTTCTATATTATGGTGGATTTGATTCTCCATGGCTAGGAATTATAACTCGTTGTTTTGAGTTTCCATTTTGGTGGTTTCTTGTATTGGAACTCCTATAATTGAAGGCTTGAAGAGAAGTTTGGGTGAGGAGAGATTTATGCAGGGTTATGCTATCAATTTTTCCTCCAGACGAGCAAGATGTAAATATCCATGTTAAGGCTTTGATCCTGCAAGTGTATTGTAACATGTTTGTTGTTGCAGATTAATACATTGGTTAGATGCTTTGGAGTGGGATTTTTTACCCGAAAGGGTTTTCCCCACGTATATTGGTGTCTCTTCTCTTCTGTCTATCTTTCTTCTATTCTTCTTCTTTTCATGTTCTTAAAGTGTTGATTTATATGTCATTATGCTGCTGAAATTTATTTAGATCTATAAGCTACATTATCTTTCCTCTAAGGCTTAATGAGATGGGAAATCAACTATGTTTGTTTCTACTTTAAGGGTTGGTGCAATCATGGTAGGAGGGTTCACAGAATGAACTATCCAGACCGTGCAACAAGAGTAAACACAATGGAAACAACTCAAAGATATGAAACAAATGCAGATTTAGTCATTCAGTATACCATAGAATTTGAATACAATCCGGCCAACAACATGTGAGCTTACAATTAGGGCTCAAAGGCCTGATTACATAATATCAGAATATGCACAAGATATAGCTTTGAAGTGCCTCTACAAAGAATGTAAACTATTGATCTCCTAAATCATCAAAACTACTTTCCTAAGGATCTATTACATCAATATATATCATCTTTGGTACAAAAGATTCCTCTGTGTCAGCCAAGGAAGATCACAAACTCCAATGAAGAGCTGTAACGTGTGTAGACGGATAGGTCAGACCTAAATGCATAGAACACCTCTGCAAATGAATCGAATAATGTGCGGATCTTGGGGAAGGTCGACCATGAACCAAGGATCATTGAATGATGTGTCATTCAGCTCCACAAGTCGAGGAATGCTCTGTAAGTCTTCTCCTTTAGCTGATTATCTGAGATTGTCAGGATGCTCTGTTCTCATAAAATAGTCGATCTTCTGATAGGGATATCTTTTCGGTAATTGATCCAAACACTTTAAATTCTAGATATGATGTAGATGAATGAATCAAGATGCTAAGTCTAGCTCTGCAAGTTTTGAAATGCAATTATGGTAGAATGCAGACCAAAATACAAAAACTACTACTGACTGAACTACCTGAACTAAACTAGAAAATAAAAGGAAACAAACTGAAATGCAATTTTTTTTGGTTGATGCAAGATTGCTCTTGAACCAAGGATGCTCCTACATCAGACATCTGGGGTTATTGAAAAAGTGAGTTCCTCACTTTGTTGGGGCTAAAGGAAAACCAAGCCAGTCCACCTCAGCCTGAGAAATCCATGATGAATCTTCTTCCGGTCTGCCTTTCCACTTCACAAGGTATTCTTTGTGTTGTCTTCCTCTGGTGATGCATCCAACTCTGCTGTCAGAAATGTCTTCAATCTGCTCTGGTGTTTGTTGTGGTAACTGCTTCTTCAAGTCTTCTTTCATGATGTCACTAAACTTTGCTTCATGATACTGATATAGGTCTGCAGTATTGAAAATAGGTGATATGCCCAGTGTCTCTAGTAGCTCCACTTCATATGCATTTCCTGAATCAAATTTTCTGAGTATCCTACAAGGTCCAAATTTTTTCATCTTCAACTTGTTATATGTCCCAACTGGAAATCTTTCTTTTCTCAACTACACCTTCACTTCATCTCTGACTGTAAATTCCTTGTCTTCTCTTCTCATCTGCTTGCTCCTTATATTTACTGTTCATATCCTCTAAATGCCTCTTCACCTAATTATGCATTGTCTTCATGTGATCTGCAAATTCTTCTGCTTCTGCACTTCTCTTTTCTTCTATACCCATGTCTCTTAGTTTTGTCACTCCTCTAGGATTCACTCCAATAACAATCTCAAAAGGTGTTCTTTCGGTACTCCTATTTGCTGAATTATTGTATGCAAACTTCGCTTGTGAAAGAATCAAATCCCAACCTCCTGCCTTTTCTCCAACCAAACATCTCAACAAGTTTCCCAAACTCCTGTTTACTACCTCTGTCTGTCCATCAGTTTGTGGGTGAAATGTTGAACTAAACTTCAAGTCTGTCTTCATCTTCTTCCAAAGTGTCTTCCAAAAATATCCAAGAACTCTTGTATCTCTGTCTAAAATTATACTCTTAGGTAATCCATGCAATCTCACAATCTCCTTGAAAAATAGGTCAGCTACATGCACTGCATCGGTTGTCTTCTTACAAGGTATGAAATGAGCCATCTTTGAAAATCTGTCTACCACTACAAATATAGAATCATGTCCTCTCTGTGTCTTAGGCAAATCCCATTACAAAATCCATGCTTATGTCTTCCCAAGGTCTCTCCGATATTGTCAAAGGTTTATACAATCTAGTATTTTGACTACTCCCTTTTGCAACTTGACAAACTCTACAACTCTAAACAAACTTTTTAACATCCTTATGTAATTGAGGCCAAAAGTAATTTTCACTCACCAAAGCCACTGTCTTGTCAATGCCAAAATGTCCTTCCAATCCACCACTGTGTTTCTGCTTGATCAAATTATCTCTCATTGAACTTCTAGGTATGCACAACTGATTTCCTCTGAACATGTCTTCTTGAATGAAATAGTCCAATCACTTACTCCTATCTGTCACAACAGGTTCCTTACATGTTTTCCAAGGTTCTGCAAAATCAGTGTCTCCCTCATACATGTTCTTCAATTCATCAAATCCTATCACTTCATCTCTCATCTCTGTCAACAAGTTTCTTTTTCTACTCAATGCATCTACAACTTTGTTTGATTTACCACTCCTATGCTTCAACACAAATGTATAACTTTGCATGAACTCTACCATCTCATGTGTCTGATTCAACTTACCTTAACTATTCAAATACTTCAAAGCTTGATGATCTATATACAACACAAATTCCTTAGCTAGCAAATAATGTCTCCACTTCTTCAGGGCTTGAATTATGCCATAGAACTCTTGATCATAAACTAAATATCTTCTCCTTGCATCATTCAAATTCTTGCTAAAATATGCTACTAGTCTACCTTCTTGACTTAACACTGCTCCTATTGCATTTCCACTTGCATTACAATCTACTTGAAATACCTTATTGAAATCTAGTAATGCCAACACAGGTTGCTTTGTCACTTTCTGCTTCAACAATTCAAAACTTTTATCTGCTCCTGATGTCCACTTGAAATCTCTCATGTCACCTCTCATTGTCTCAGTCATAGGATTACAAATTGAACTAAAATTTCTGATGAACTTCTGGTAGAAACTAGCCAATCCATGAAATGATCTAACCTCTCCAATGCTCTCTGGTGTAGGTCATTCAACAATTTCTCTTACTTTCTCAGGGTCCATCTTCAATCCTTCCACAGAAATCACAAATCCCAAATACACTAGTTCTTCCTTCATGAAACTACACTTCTTTATGTTGATCAACAATTTCTCTTCTCTTAGTCTCTGCAAAACTTGTCTAATATGCCACAAATGTTCTTCTTTTGTCTTACTGAAAATTAGAATATCATCCAACTATACAATAACAAACTTACCCAAGAATTTCTTCAAGACCTCATTCATCAATCTCATGAAAGTACTAGGTGCATTTGTCAATCCAAAAGGCATCATTAACCACTCATACAATCCTTCATTTGTCTTAAAAGCAATCTTCCATTCAGCTCCTTCTCTGATTCTGATCTGATGGTATCCACTCTTCAAGTCTATCTTTGTGAAATATCTTGCTCCACTCAAACAATCCATGATATCATCCATCCTAGGTTAAGGGAATCTATACTTCACTATGATCTTGTTTATTGCTCTAGAGTTAGTACACATTCTCCATTCTCCATCTTTCTTCAGTGCTAGCATTACAGGTACTACACAAGGGCTCAAACTTTCTCTAATCAAACCTTTCCTCAACAATTCTTGTATCTGCCTATTCAGTTCTTCATTCTCTGTTGGTGTCAGTCTATGTTCTTCTTTATTAGGCAAACTAGCTCCCGATATAAGATCCATGTGATGACCGATACTCCTTATTGGTTGCAATCCTTCAAGTACATTATCTGATATGATGTCTTCATACTTTGTCAACAACTCTATTATCTCCTTTGGTTGTGATTCTTCAGTCTCCTTCTTCAATGTTTCAGGCTTCTTAGGAATCAAAGCATAACACATATTCTCATGTCTCAAACCATCCAAGAACTTCCTCCCATCTACCAAACAGATTCTAGCATTCCCACATACTTCACTCTCAGGATCATCTTCCAAAGGAATCAAAGTAATCCTCTTCCCATTTGATGTTATAGTGTATGTATTCTTTCTCCCATCATGTATAGCTTTTCTATCATACTGCCAAGGTCTACCCAACAAGATATGACATACATCCATAGGCATAATATCACACAAGACTTCATCATGATAAGATCCAATATGAAATTTCACCAAACATTGTTCACTCACTAGTACCTTATGATCATCTTGAATCCAAGCTATCTGATAGGGCTTAGGGTGCTTCAATCTTTCCAACTTCAGCTTAGTCACCATCTCTTCTGAAACTAGGTTATCTGAACTACCACTATCAATAACAACTTTACAACATTTACCTCTAGATTTGCATCTGGTTCTGAATAGACTTTTCCTCTGCGGTGGTTCCTCATTTGTCTATGTTTAAAATAGTGCTCTCCTCATCACAACTGATTCTCCTTTCTCCAGCTTGCCAACCGAATTAGGTGATCCAATAGGTTCTTCTTCAACATAGGTTTCTCTTCCACTGTTCTCTGTTATCTTGCTTGTACTCCCTTTATTACATTCAAATGTTCTATGTCCTTCACCTCCACACTTGAAACAAGTGTCTGTGGATGTCTTCTTATCAAATCCTCTTCCTTCTCTTCTGTATCCTTCATTCCAGTATGAATTGTAATTACCTCTGCGATGAAAATTTCTATCATTACTCTGGTATGCATTGTTATCTCTGTCATCCTTCCTAAATGTATTGTCTAGCTTGTTCTGCTCCGGATGTGATCTGTCTCCTCCGAAAAATGTTCTACCTCTCTGAAATTTACCTCCTCTTCCTCTCTATCTCTCATCATGTCTCTTATTCAGATTCTCTTCAACTTTCAGGGCAAATTGATATGCTTCTTCCAAAGATGTCATCCTCACCAAACTTAGTTCTTCTTGAATGTTCATTCTCAGCCCATTGATGTATCTAGCCACTTTCTCCTTGCTTGCTTCACTATGTCCTATCCTTATGATCATCTTATGAAATTCTTCAGTATACTCCTTCATAGATTTCTCCTTTTGTCTTAGGTTCTGCAATCTCTTCAATAGCTCCAACTGATAGTTAGCAGGTATGAATTGATTCTTCAATTTTGTCACAATCCTGTCCAACTTTGTAATCTTTTCTTTTCCTCTCCTATTCCTATCCAACTGAACTTCTTTCCACCATATAGCAGCATGTCCTTTCAACTTTGTCTTTGCAAATTTCACCTTCTCCGGATCTTCAACTTCTTCATATTAAAAGTATTCTTCCATGTCATTTATCCAGTCAATCAATTCTTCAGGGTTCAAATTACCAGTGTAATTCGGCACATCAACTCTAGGTCTCTTTCCAATCTTTGAAATAGCTCAAAACATCTTCACTTGATATGATTCTTCCTCTTCATCACCTCCTAGGGTTTTGCCAATTTGTTCAATAGATTAAAATTCTTCTTCATCATCACTTTCAACATTAGATCTCGGTGTCAATCCACTTCGCCTATCTTCTTCAATAGCATCCAATCGAATTTGCATTGTTTTCATCATTTCCATCATCTCATCCATTCTACCAGCCATTGTTCCAACAGCAACAACTCTCCTCGACGGAATTCTTCCTAGGATCAAGTGCAAACTGCCTAAAGTTTGGCGATTGGGCTACAAGGTGACAATTGCCTCACAATCGGTGATCGGTTGCGACACAAGTAACCTACCTCAATTTGGTGATCTATCCACAACAAGATCTTATGCAATTCCTTCGCCAACTTTGATCAATTCACTCCCAAATATTCGAACCTTCGCTTTAATGCCACTTGGTGCAGTCACAGTAGGAGGGTTCACAGAATGAACTGTCCAGACCGTGCAGCAAGAGTAAACACAACAGAAACAACTCAAATATATGAAACAAATGCAGATTTAGTCATTCAATATATCATACAATTTGAAACAATCTGGCCAGCAACATGCGGGCTTACAAATAGGGTTCAAAGGCCTAATTATAGAATATCAGAATATGCACAAGATATAGCTTTGAAGTGCCTCAACGAAGAATGTAAACTATTGATCTCCTAAATCATCAGAACTACTTTCCTAAGGATCTATTACATCAATATATATCATCTCCGGTACAAAAGATTCCTCCACAATGGCCAAGAAAGATCACAAATTCCAATGAAGAGCTGTAACGTGTGTAGACAGATAGGTCAGACCTAAATGCATAGAACACCTCCGCAAATGAATGGAATGATGTGCGGATCTCGGGGAAGGTCAGCCACAAACCAAGGATCATTGAATGATGTGTCATAAAGCTCCACAAGTCAAGGAATGCTCTGCAAGTCTTCTCCTTTAGCTGATTGTCTAAGACTGGTAGGATGCTTTGTTCTCAGAAAATAGTCGATCTTCTGATAGTGATATCTTTTCGGTAACTTATCCAAATGCTCTGAATTTTGGATATGATGTAGATGAATGAATCAAGATGCTAAGTCCATCTCCGTAAGTTTTGAAATGCAACTGCGGTAGAATACGAACTAAAATACAGAAACTGCTACTGACTGAACTGCCTGAACTAAACTAGAAAATAAAAGGAAACAAACTGAACTGCAAACAAACTAAAATGCAAATATTTTTGGTTGATGCAAGATTGCTCTTGAACCAGGGATGCTCCTGCATCAAGGGCATAGTAGTATGTGCTTGCATCAAGTTATTGAATATCTGTTTAAGTAAAATATAGGATGTTGTAAGGTGCATGCTAGGTTTTCTTTTCCCTTTCAATTGGTATCAGAGCTAGGGTGGTTGCATGAGATTGCATGTGTTGGTTCCATGGTGTTTAAGGTTCTGGATATTTCTTCTATTGTGATTTCTTAGCTTGGCAAGCTTGAGGGAATCTATAGGAAGGAATTGGTTGATTATTAATCCTTGTTTGAGTAGAAGTCTTGTAGTTGATCTTGTTTTCAGGTTACAACAGACATTTGAAAGATGGAGATGATGGAGTATTATGGAGTTGATCATGTGGTTAGATTTAATATGATATTGGTCTAGAGCTCCTATTTGGTATTATCTAATAACTCTCATGCATGGTGGTTATGTTCTTACATTCTATGGTCATTTGTAGCAAAGTATTCATGTTGGATGTTTGTTCTTGGCTCCCTGATCACATGGAGAAACTTGGGGTTTCATGACTATGGTTTGATGTGCTTATGTTGGGTGCTTGGTTTTAGTCCCTAGCATTGGAAGGCATGATTTTGTTAACTTTGAATGCATACATAGGCTGTGGAGTTGATCATTGGATGATCTGAAAGCTTCTGAAATAGTCTAGCTCTTCTGCATGCTTGTACATGGTGGTGGTTGTGGAGTTGGCCTACAAGTGGGCCTAGAGTTCATGGACCTCTTCTTCCATTTGGTTGGTTGTACTTGCATGTCTCAGTTTCATGTTGGTTGGATTTGAGGGTTTTGTAGATTTTCTATTCAAAATCTATGGTTATTCTTATCTATGTTATTCTATTATTTTGGTTTAACTATTTTGGTGGTTTTAAAATTTGTGGGTCTTCCAGATGTTAAGTGGATATGGATTTGCTTGTGTATCAATGACATGGTGGTTTTGCAGGTTTTACATGGTTAATCAAAACTTGTGGTTTTGTAGATCTGCAGATAAACTATTTTTTAGAATATGAATCCTTGTGGGTGTTTTTGGATGTAGGATAGTTGCAGGTTTGCATGTATGATTCGTGCATGGTGTAAGGAGGTTTGTAGCTTTCTCATTGTGGAGATGTTGGTATGTGATTATTTACTCATCATTTCTACAGTATTTGCTTGATGGATTCCTTGACTATGGTTACTCATATGTGGACTTGTTTGACAAATCAAATCTGTGGTTGATTTGGTGTTTGAGTCTTGTGGTCTACATGTTGTATTCTTGTTATCTCAGTTTACAGGTTACTAATGTGATGATAAGTTTGCATGTTTCATGTTTGGTATCTACGAGTTATGCAGTTTTGTCGGCTGATCACCTATTTGATTGCAGGGGATGACTCGAATGTGGATTGTCTATATCCACAAGATTGATTCAGTATTTATGTAGACTTTGTTAGTTGGCCTTGTCTTTGGTCACTTGTGCATTGGTATGTTGCATTGGGATGAGAGGATGGATGCTTAGAGTGCCTGGATAGTTGGTTATTGGGATTGTAGCATGTTTATCATGATTTCATGGACAACTTGGATACACGGTTATGTGTGAGCTTTTGACAGTGATGGTTTTATCTTCTTGTTTGGAGATCTTGGTTCTACTTTATTCTTTTGTGTTGTTGGTATTGCACAGGTGAAGTATTTGATTGTGTTAGAGCCATGGATTATCTTCATTGAGAGGATGGGTATCACGATGCCTTGATAAGCTCATTATCATAGTTTCAGTGGGAGCTTTGGTAGTGATGTGGATCTGTCACTTGGTGATGGATGTTCTTCTATATTGGTTGTAGGTGTCACATGGTAAGGCTTTTAGATTATGATTCTTATATGCTGTGAAATTATTTTGACATCTTGAGTTTCATTGTTAGATGATAGTTATCTTCATGTGATTGGAGATGGTATTGTGCCATGATGGATTCTTGTTTCTAGATTGGATTTTTGGCATGATGGTGCCCATTTGGAAAGATATGTTCATTGGAGTAGGTAGTGATCTCCTAGGAGATGTTAGATCATGATGTCATTTATGTTACTAGATTTTGCAAACACGCAGTGGGAGCTTTGACAGTGGTCTGGTGAAGTTCTCTTTGGTTTTGAGTATTAATCATTTGCTTGAAGCTTCATGATTTTCCAGGATGCATTTGAAGTTGGCATGAATTGGTTAGTGGATGCTCATGGATACTATAGAGACTTGAGGTGAGGCTAGAGATCTCTTGTTGTGGGGATCATGTGTTGGAATGGTGAAATATCAGCAGAAAGACTGAGGAGCTTTTCATCTAGGTATGGACATGAGTTCATGTTTGGAGCTGAGAGGAGATTGCTCTTGGAGAGATTCTACGAGACTCGGTATATCTCAATAGATCAATCTCATTCCCCACTCTTAGTTCACTTAGCAAAAAATGATCTGATAGGTATTGCCCATGTTGATTCAGATTCATTTTGTTTTATGCTTTTATTTCTCATGGATATGGATCTTAAGCTATAGTTTCTAGCTCTAGAGGGTTCATTTGAGGAGTACTTGGCATTGTTATCTCCTTAGATATATGGTTTGATTTATGAGAAGTCTTTGGAGATGTTATTGGGTTGTATTCCTATTTTTGGAATGGATTTTTTCTTTGAGTTTGATCTTTTTTGGTTAGAGAAGCTTACGTCCTTTTTGTTATATGAGATATATATGTTTTGTTTGATCTTTTGAGATTGAACGTTTGGGTGTTGGTAAGGCTTTCCAGTTGGGGTTTTGTGAAGGAGATCGTACTTGGCACAGCTTAGCACTTGGTGGTGTTGGCAGAAAGACATGATATGGTTTGCAGTTTCTCTTTATGGTCTCATATTTCTTCCTAGAGGTTCTTATTCATCTATTATGATCACTGGGTTTGTGGTCATCTACTGTTGTTGTACTTTATTATTTTTAAGCAACATTATGTGTTCTTTTAATGTATATCATTTGAGATGTGGAGGACTTGGGAGAAGTGAAGGAGATCAAAGGTGAGAGGGTGAGCAGAAAATTATTTGTGGAAGTATGCTCTATTTTGCAGTAGGTTGGTTGCAGTTTGCAGAACATTGTGATTGTTCTTTGTATTACATAATTTGATTATAAGCCACACTTTTATGTAAGTGCTGATTGGTAGACTTTGTGTTGCTTTGGTTGGCATTGCTCATGCAGTTTGATTCCTAGGATCTATGTATGTCTTTGGTAGATTATTTTTCATTGGACTGCAGTATCAAGGGTCTTCAAATTTTTTGCACATTAATGGTTTTGGTGTGTTCGTTATCATGGAAGATGGTAACTTTGAGCAGGGCAGTGGATTATATAGGGATGAGAGCTGCAATATGGCCTGGATATGTCATATGCAGAATTTCTATCAATGGTGGGTTTTTTAGTTGGATGTAAACAACTAGCTGTTGTTGTTGTTCTAACTGTTCTGAAGCATTCGTGCTCGATCTTGTTTTGGAGGTGTTTGGACTTTAGAGTTGTGTTCTAGTAACGAGTTTGAAGTTAGATACATTGGTGTGTCTGTGACATTTAGTGTTTCATCATGTTTTCAGAATCCTAATATTTGGTCATGTTGGTGATCACTTGGAAGATGTTGTAGGTGCTTTTGTAAAGCTCATGAGCAAAATGGAGTTCAATTGAGATAGTATGGTAACCTTGGTGTTTCACAGATTGTTGTGTTTCCCTTTGGCTCTTGCAAGGTATATGACAAGTGGGAGAATGTTGGGATTAGGTGTGTCATACACCTTGCAAGTTCTAATATTTGAAATATTTATTTATTTGTATTTTGGCAATTTGGTTTTTATCACTTAGTGTCATGGAAGTTGTTAAATGCAACTATGACAACTTGTAAGGTGTGTAAGAGTTGCTAAAATGGAAAGAGCTTGAAAAAGGAAATTACAATTAGAAACTTGAAAAACAAGATTTTAGGAGATTGTGAAAGCATGTTTTTAGGAGCCAAAAATGGAGTGCCATATTTGGAGAGTTAGTTATTATTTGAGTAACTTCCTAGATTATGGTGGATTTGATTCTTCATGACTAAGCATTGTAACTCATGGTTTTGAGTTTCCATTTTGGTGGTTTCTTGTATTAGAACTCCTATAATTGAAGGCTTGAAGAGAAGTTTGGGTGAGGAGAGTTTTATGCAAGGTTATGCTGTCAGTTTTTCATCCAGAGGAGCAAGATGTAAATCTCCATGTTAAGGCGTTGAGCCTGCAATACATTTGTTGTTGCAGATTAATACATTGGTTCGATGCTTTGGATTGTGGGGTTTTTTTACCCGAAATGGTTTTCCCCACATATATTGGTGTCTCTTCTCTTCTGTCTATCTTTCTTCTTCTCTTCTTCTTTTCATGTTCTTAAAGTGTTAATTTATATGCCGTTATGCTGCTGAAATTTATTTAGATCTGTAAGCTACATTATCTTTCCTCTAAGGGTTAATGAGATGGGAAATCAACTATGTTTGTTCCGCTTTAAAGGCATAGTAGTATGTGCTTGCATCAAGTTATTGAATATTTGTTTCAGTAAAATATAGGATGATGTAAGGTGCATGCTGGATTTTCTTTTCCCTTTCATGTCCATGTTTTCCAACAACTCAACCATCCAATCAAACCTAGGAGGTCAAATACATTAATATTTTATATATAAATAATTTTATTATTTTATAAATAAATTTAAAGTATTGAAAACTTATCCATCAATACCATCAATACTTTGTACAAATAGAAAGATTAATTGTACTTAAATGATAGTTCCTTATTATTAAATATCTTTAAACAAGAGTAACTTTACATTACATAATCCAAAAACTTTGACAACTGGAAAGCGATTACCAAATGCGTTTCATCTTGAGACCAAATCACAGAATCTAATAATTAATTAACTTTTCCATGTCAAACAGCTGCGATTTTTTAAAGGTGTTAAGCACCATGATACACACTGCTCCTGTCACTGTCAAATTTTCTCATCTTTAATATGCCCAGCGGGTAAATACATTGCATAGGAAGTGGAAGTGATGGTTTACCGTTAAACTTTCAATAGTCAAAAATATCATCATAGAGTTTTCTTGTATTTTATCTTTATTGAATTTGTAATCACCAACACAGAAAAAACAATGCTTTTGAAACTTAGTAAAATGCACTGGTTGCATTATGGCCCTTTGCATATACTTGTTATCAAACATTCAAATTCTTAAAAAGATCAAAAAGACAATTTGAATGAGTAAACAATCAGTTGAATAACAGTTGGGATGAAGTACTCAGTCTGAAGTTGAATTGCACACAACACTAAAAATAAATGAGAACTTAGTACAATATAATATAAGGGCACAGAGTCAACAATGATGGGTGGTGTGTTCTCTTCTCCTTCCATTTAATTGGAATACAGTTGTTTTCATTAATGGGTCTGCCATTAACATAAAATCCCACATTTCTCTCTCCATGCTTTCCCATCTTTCCGAGGAGCATGTACTTTGTCTTAGTGTAAACTTTCTCTGTACTAATCTTTGCTATGATGCTAGAGGAAAGCAGAAGAGTAAAAGCATATGCAGTATGACATGATAATAGTTTTTGCTATTATATTTTGTAAGAAATTGAGCTCTGCCTATATTGTCAACAAGATATGACCAACAGCTTCAATGTTCACTGCCAGTAATTAATTCAAAAGAAGAATTTTGACATCCTTTCTCACTTTGATTTATGAGGTGCTCAGAAAGGGTTCAATGTATACACCAACTCCTGCTCTTTTATAAATTTTGAAAGGAAAAAAGGGTTGTACTAATTCTTTGTAGTCCCATCACACTTTAATACTTTTATTTGTAGATTCTAATAGATTTGAATTTTAAAAAGCTGAACATGTTTTAAAAATTCAGAATATTTTAATGTTGGTCAAGTTTTATAAAATGGTTGGATAGATTTATTGTTAAAATATATATATATATATATATTATTAGTTAATTGTGAGAACAAACATGAAATTCAATGAAATTTTATATAACATTTTGTTAATTTTATACCCAAAACTCATAGCTATCAAATATATCCTAGTTTTTCTTGTATTTTCTATTTTAGAGTATATAAGAATGGAAATTCTAAATGAAATAATGAAAAAGACAATTTGAATTGGGAAATGGTCAAACCTTGGGAAGTGAGAGAATAGGCAGAAGTAGATGAACAGTGGAATCAGTCTGAAATTAAATGGCACAGAACACTGTATCACCCTGTTAAAAAAGAAGCCAAAAAGAAATGAGGGCTCAGTACAACACAAATTGTCATTAAGTTGCTTTCATTAATGGGTCCGACCACATTACATGAAAACCCGCATTTCACTCCATGATCTCTTTGTTATTGACAGATGCAAAACATTGTATTTTGCTTTAATATCCACTTTATCTACCAATTTATTCACGAAAACCCGGATTTCACTCCATGATCTCTTTTGTTATTGACAGATGCAAAACATTGTATTTTGCTTTAATACCAACTTTATCTACCAATTTATTCACGTTGATGCATAGAAGCATTTTGCATGATAATCACAATTACTTTCTGATTGCTTTTAACAATTTCAAGCTCTATATTCGTCAGCAACATGTGCGCATATAATTCAAAATTGATTGTGGATTGTCAATATTGAAAGACAATCTTATGATTAAAGTTAATGAGAAAGTGAAAAGAAGGGTCCAATATATACCAACCCCAGGTCCTATTTCTCTAAAAATCTTGGTAGTTTGGCTAAAATATTTAGTTTGAATTGTAACATGGGATCCATCACAATACAAAGTCTCCATGACTTTTAATATAAAATTCCCTGGACTACAATATATTCCAATTAAGTCTGTACAAGTTAAAGCACGATTTTCATCTCACAGCAGATGATGATTGTGGTTTACAATCTTAAATTTCATTTCCATAAGTCAAAATCTTGAAGCGCTTTGAAGATTGTTTCTAGATGTGAGAGCCCAAAAGGAATTCTAAATAGCATCACACTTTTTTCAGTCCATAAAATGATAAGAACATTTCCAACTTAAAGCAGCCAGAAAACTTTGGTTTATTTAACCAATGATAAAGTACAACCACCCAACAAAGTCTTGTTATATATAATTTACTAGCTAAAGGGACATAATGCCTGCATCACTTTATAATAGGGTTTTAAATATATAATTTGCAAGACAAATTTATGGAGACGAGTATTTTCATTTATTTTAACTACCATGATGAATAGCACTTTGTATCTTTACATAGCATCTTTGGTTTATTTTAACTACATGATGATTGATTTATTTCAAATGAGATGTTATTTGTAAGGTAAATTTGGAGTCATCACTATGTTGTAATTTGGATGTTAGTCACCAACAAATATATGTGTGTCAACTTGTAGGGTCAATTCTTTTTACATAGTCCATACGACACTATCAATATATCAATTATAATGGTATATTTTAAAACAAAAAAAATAAATTATCACTTAATGATTTATGTGAAATATTTTTTCATGAAATGCTCACAAGACATAGATGGGACGATTAAGCTATTGAAAGACACAGGTAATGGTCATGGGTTTGAATCCTCGACTTCAACCACAACATGAGTAAGGGTAGATCATAAGGCTAGAGGTTATAGGAACCAAGTAATTAGGGCCTCACAAATAGAGTCCTGACTAATGTTGATTTAGGTAAATACCATATATATATTGAAAGACACAGATAATGGTCACAGGTTCGAATCCCCAACTTCAACCATGGCATAAGGGTAGATCATATGGCTAGAGATTATAGTGACCAAGTAATTAGGGCCTCGCAAATAGAGTCCTCGCTAATGTTGATTCCTAAATACCATTATATATGAAATAAAATTAATGAGAAAAATACTAGTTCAGAAGACTCAACTAAATCCAACTTTTAACTTAATAATTTTAATAATCTTTAAATAAATAATAAAAAATACTTTTGATTGTGTAATATATCTAAAACGTATTTAATGTTTTTGATTTAAGGGTAAAAACTTAGGTTTTGAAGGGGGCCTACAAACCCTTTACAAAAGGCAAAACGACAATGAGAACACAACTAATCCACAGTAAAACCCCAGAAAAACAATAGCCAAGCTATCATACACAACACCCCAACAGTATAGGGGTAACTATAGTTTTGAAGGGACCATTAACCCTACTCAATGAAACTACATCCAAGTTGCCAAACATACCAGACCTAGACCGATCGCCTACACAACCCTAGGCCTCGTTCTAGCATTTTGAGCACCCATGATCCAAGTGTGGGATACACTGGCATGTTTAGGAAGAACCTGCTTCCTCTTTGAATGATCTTCCATAAAACTTTATCCTCCAAAATAGTACCCACTGCATATGCTAATATATCCAACCATCCATACCTCATAGGTATCAACAACATCAATAAACTCATGCCAACAACATATCCAATCCATATACTACAATCACAAGCTCCATGTATAAATCATGTCAATGAAGAACATACACATCCAAGAACTCCTACTGCATGGATAATGTCAAATTTGAAAATAGATCATGGCATACCAAATCTACCAATCAACACTCAAACCAAGGTGTGGCTAATGTAGTACCAAGAACAATCACAATGATTCACACATGAAAGATAAATCATTGCATACTATTTCACAACATGTCACCATAACTCTCCCAAGTCTAATCATATCAACATGAACCTCTAGGAAGTAGCCATAAAATAAAGAGAGGAAACCTGTAAATAATATCATAACATGTCCTCCTACCAACACCTCAAAGTGATAAGCTATGTCAAGTATGATCTCCTTACAACCTCGAATGAAAAAAACTTAACAACACCCAACCATTCAGTCTCATAGATCAAATGAACATATGTATCATGTAACCAACATGGATGTAAGCCTCTCTAACCAAGGTAGATCAAACTCATAACCATTCCATAACCAAGAATAAGCCCAATCACATCTCCTAAACTCCTCATAATGGACATCATAAATCATACCATTTGAACAAGGAGATAACCATGCCATCATCCCTCAAATGAACCCTCCAGAACCAATAACCATAGCTCAAGATCCATATCCATGAGAAGATAGAACAAGAGATAAATTCATCTAAAAGGATGGGAAATACCTCATAGATGATAATCGACTGAGTAGACCAAGAGTGGGAAATGAGAATGCTCCTCCAAGATACACCAAGCCACAATGACTCTCTCCAAGAACAATCTCCTCTAGGTCCATAATGAACTCACGTCCATATCTAGGTGTAGGCTCCTCAGTCTTTCTGTTGAAACCTCCAAAGAGTAACCATCTCAACAAATGTCTCTAATCCAAAGAGAACTCCAGCCTCACCTAAGTCTACAAGTATCCATGATCAATCCATGCTAAAATCCAAATGCAACACTGCACAATCATGAAGCTCCCAAGCACATGATCAATGTACTCAATACCAAAAGAACCAACAAGATCATTGTCAAAGCTCCCACTACACAGCTGCATAACCTAGGAACACATCCTGACATCATGATCTAACCATCTCCTCAAAGAAAGTTCTATGTCTCATAAGAACATATCCTGCTCCAAAGAGCACATGTATCATGCCAACACTCTAATGCACAATCAAGAGTAAACCAAGAAATAATACTATCCATCTTGTAAGCAAGGATCACCTATCAAACTTGACAAACCATAACCAACACCTTAACCAAAGACTCCAAGAGTCCTCTATGGTACCAAGATGTCAACAGATCTCCAAATCACATGAAGTTAATCATCATGTGTCAATACAACCCAAGATGTCAATGAAATCTCATTGCATAGAAGAAACAGAATCCAAAAGATCCTCCATGACACCAACAACCACTACAAAAGATCATCCATCACCTAAATAATGAATCCATATCATAGCCAAAAGCTCCCACTAAAGTGTGATATTGAACTATACATGGCATCATGATAAACATCAAACCATAATTGTCAAAAGATCCAACTGAATTTCTTAACCAAGTTATCCATGACATCGTGATAACCATCTCCTAAATGAAGACCATCCATGGCCTCCAATGCAATCAAATAATTTCATTGTGACATCAACAACTCCCAAAAGGTAGAGTAAACCATGATCACCAAACCAAGAAGATAAACAACCACTTGTAAACCAGGAATCAATCCAACACCACCAACAATGCACTTGCACAACAACCATGTCATTCCAAAGTCCCAACCATACAAGGAGCATCCATGACACCATGATCACCACCCAATGTACATGCACAAACTCCCACTGAGTCTCACACAACTATACCATATAGTCAACAAGTTTAGGTCCTAGATCATGACTGTATCGGGTAATACCATCTCTCTATCTCATTATGACAACCAAACCAATAAACCAGGTGACCAAACTAGGCCAACCAAATAGAATATGCATAAACACTGAAATATCTATGGGCATAAATAACCCACTTCCAATTCATCTATGCAACCTGTAAGTATAGACAACCTACAACATTGCACAACTTATATATCTCACAATGCAAACTGTAAATTCAATCATGCATTGGTAATCATGTCAACCAAGGATAATAAAAGATAAACATGTAAGTTTTCCATGACTCAAAACACCAAATCACCTCATATTTGATTTGCCATAAACTCACAAAAGTACCATAGTCACTGTTATGTAGGAAAAGATGGATGATGATGAGGTTGATAGTGTGATTAAATCCTCCTTTCACATATAACATTCAAGGACATTAAACAGAGTCAAGTCACACTTTTGCAAGAGGACTCAGCTACAGGTTTGGTGTCACTTGAAATGATAAGGAAATTTGGAATTTGTTAATTAATCTGTTAAACCCTAATCTGATTAAGCCTTAAACCCTATTATGTGATTCCTGATACAAATGGACAAAATACGACAAATGATCTCACAGGAAGGCACTACATGCATATTAGAAACATACTAGGATTCAGATTCTACAAAGTGGAAACTTCAGGGGCACTGGGGCGGGTGCCCTAGTCCAATAGGAAATTTTTTCTGGAGATCTGGAGCTATCAAATGATGAAGACTACAACCTACTCGGGAGTTTCTAGAAAATCCAAATTGGAGGACACAGGGCAGGCACCCTTGTCCAGAAAGGAATATTCTTCATTGTTTTCTTTAAATCCTAAATCTTTGTCCTCTGCTCTATTCTCTTGCAACTCCTCTCCGCAAGATCCTTCACCTATAACCTGCAATCACAAGAGAGGAGTTAGGGGTTGTGGTGTTTAGGAGCTTGCCTTGGTCAAGCCCCAGAATGGCATTCAAGCCTTCCAACACCATTTTTAGATAGAGTGTATGTCCTTGGTGGACAGAGGAAAAATTAAATGATAAGATAGATTGATTGAAACACAAAGTAAATACCACCTTAGAGGTGAAAACCCTCATAGAGATGAAGTGCCTTCAAATCATGAGGAAATGAGTTGATGGAGCCAAATCTACAAACACAACACTATACTGCTCTGCAACACAATGAATTCCTTGAATGCTCTTTGCTTGATAATCATAAGTTCACCTTAATCAACTAGGAGTAAAATGAATTCTAAAACATGTTTATATATGCATTCCCGCTAAACATTTGTAATTCAAATTGAAAAGGCCAATAAAGGGAAACCTTTTAACGGTCATAAACTGACACTTTAAAATTTGGGTCCCGAAAAAAATAGGTATGGACTAGGGCGTGGGTGCCCAAGGGTAGAGGCCTATTTTTAGTCTTGATTAAGCATTGAAGTACACCCTTAAGCCCAACTTGACATGGGTTTCAGGGGAATTTTCTCTAGGACAAGTTTACACATGCATGATTAATCTAAGGGGACCTAGGAGCTAAACTTAGGAGGTAAAAGTCCTAGGGGGACATTTTACGAAATAACATTTAGCCCCCTCTTTAATATATGTATGATCTTACAACCCATACATGCATTAAAGTACCATTGAAAACACATCAAACACGCTAAGCATATGAAGCTAAGGCATACACAAATATTGAGGAACTATTTCTAGCCCCTAGTCTCAGGTAAGCACCAGAAAACACATTGAAGACACGCAAGACATGATGAAGATAGTAAGAAGCATGCAAAACATGGAGAAGAAAGTGGAAGAACACAAAACACGATGAAGACAGGAGACCATTCACACAAAACATGAAGAAGACAGGAGTAGAAGACACAATTAAGCAATTACATATATATATAATGCAAGTTAAAGTAAACAAACACACAGCGTGGGGAGGGACTTGAATCACCACACAACTTTAGACCACATGAAAACATGCAAAACACAGAGTGTAGGGAGGGATTCATCACCACACAACTTTAGACTACATTGCAAACACACAAAACACACAAAGCGTAGGGAGGGACTCATCACCGCACAACTTTAGACTACACCACAAACATGCAAAACACATAAAGAAGACACACAGAATACACGAGTGCCATATAGCATCCATAGACATACTATATGTCTTAAACACGGCAAGCATGAGCGATGGAAGGGCTTATTTCTAAGTTCCACCATCTAAAACACTCCAAACACACTAGACGATTGGGCTTATGCCACAATAACTGCCAAAAACATGCTTAAGGAAGGATAGCTCAAGATCCAATCCCGCCTCCCGATGAGGAATTTGTATAAAAGGATGTGCACTAGCTCAAGAGATACACCATCCCGCCTTCCACAAAAGGGCTTTGTATAAAAGGATACGTACTAGCTCAAGAGATACATGATCCCACCTCACAGAGAGGGCTTTTTTATTGCAATTTAGATAAGGATGTGCAATATCCCGCCTCATGGAGAGGGCTTACAAACACGCTTCGTTAGTGCCAAATCATCAAACAGATACCATTATATATGCCCCCACCTTAAGGTGGTTGATGTCATGTACCGATATCAAGCACATTAAGGTATAGTGAAAACATGCAATGGAACAAGAGATTTTGCAAGGCCCATGCCCCCAAAGGTGAGATGTGTCATGATTGCCGAATGTTCCCACAAACACATTGATAAGATATGCCAAGACAAGATAACAAGATGGTTAGAAAATCTTACTCTAAGATAACAACCATATCACATTATGAAAGCTATGCATGAAAACAATCACATCAAGGACCAAGGCTATACTCACGAGTTCGGAGCTAAGTATAACTATTGGGCTATACTACAAGTATCTCAGAACCAAGTGTAGTGACAAGGTGAGATACCATTCAAAGTATAGAAGAGCAGATTGAGTGGATTGTAAAATGTTAGTCACAAGAAATGCCATGAGACGATACATCACACAGAGTGATTCTACTAGTCAAGAATCAGATATATATGTATATCAACCCCATATTCATATATGGACTAGGTCCATTTTCATTACTCGTTGAAGGGACACACAGTCTGTATAAAAATTTGTTTGTTTTCGTCATCCGCCAACTAGGTAGAACCACTGAAGAAGGTAAATAATAAAAATGAGGGAGTAGAACAAGTGCCTTAGGAACACCATGTAAGAGGATGCCCCCAAGACATCAACCACAATACTATGCCCCTAAGGCATGACATGCAACAATAAAATAGAGGAGATTCAAGATAGAAGAATGGTCACAACAGAGCCGGTCTCCCAGTATCCTTGACCTTACAAGAGTATCAAGGGTCATCCTAGGAGACCTAAACAACACATAACACATCACGGGGGAACACAACATATAAGAGGAGGTCACATAAGTGAGCAACAGTTTGCTACAACAAAGGTGACCAATAGGGTTAGAAATACTTACCTGTGCACACAATCGAACTAGCGATTATCATCGAGCAAGTCATCTTCCTCCCAATCTTGAATGCACAAAGAAAGGGGCACATACGGTAGAATTTCCTGACTAAAGTTGTCATCCTTTAGCTCTTCAGCCTTAAGCTCTTCTTTGCTTGATTCAATGTTAGATGGTGAAATGTTCTCTTGTTGTGGTGGTGTATTTCAGGCCAAGGCTTGTCTTTTCTTCCTTCTTTTTCTCGCTAGTATATTCCTTCGTGTTTTATTAGTGATATTGTTAAGAGGATTCTCATGATTTTTCATAGGTTTTAGTATCTCAGAAGAAGAAGCAGACATGTGATTATCTCTTAAAGGTGCAATGCTTTGTTTTCGATGGATAACTCCTGATCCTTGTAAGGACGACGGAGGAGGAACCTTAACGAATACTCCCTTACCTTTTGATCTAGGGAGTTCTTACAGTAATATAGGTTGTTCTTTATTTGTTTGTTGAATAGGTTGTCTGACCAATCTAGATAGTAATTGTTCGGTACCCCAAGAAAGTTTGATCTGTTTGTGGTTCAAGCACTTCAATAGGTTCCGGCCAAAAGTAATCAAGAATGATGTTTTTTCTGCATAACCATAGGTTATCATTGACTATGGGAAACAATTCGTATGGACCCATGGTGAGAAAATTTTAAGCATTGGTGAAGGGTTGAAGGGACAACTTTCATAGCTTTGAGCCATGGATGGCCTAGTTTTGTACGGAAGAGGTTAGATGTAGAAATGATATCAAATGATTGTTCTAATGCTTTGTCAAGCACCCAAATCATTAAAATAATCTTCCCTAAAGCTGGGAGGAAAGCTCCATTGTGTGTTTTTATCATCATGTCTATATGTACATAAGTTTCTTGTATCAATTCATGTGAATAAAGGAACTCTTCTGTAGCAATGTTAGCCATGCAATTTGGATCAACAAGGGCTCCTCTTATAGAAGTTGAGCCATTATTGTAACAGTAATGTAAAGGGGACCTTCAATGTCTCCCACTGTCCTATCTCGTGGTGTAAATGTTATTTAAGTTTCTTGTATCAATTCATGTGAATAAAGTAACTCTTCTGTAGCAATGTTAGTCATGCAATTTGGACCAACAAGGGCTCCTCTTATAGAATTTGAGTCATTATGTTAACAGTAATGTAAATGGGACCTTCAATGTCTCCCACTATTCTATCTCATGGTGTAAATGTTATTTCTGGTTCAGGGGTCTTCCTTTTCTTATAAAGGCAAGGAGCAACCCTATCATTATTGTTATGATGTAATGTCCCCTTCTAGACTCATGGTTAGTCCATCATAGAATTCCTATGGACTAGCAGTTTGGTTAAGTGATGAAGAATGAAATATTTAAAAAGTCACTTAGGTCATTTTATGGAGCACTCACATTGGGAAATATTAAAAAGTGAAATTAAAAGAAATATTTCCCTCCAAAGTAAATCACCCCTCTTGGAGAGTTATAAAAGAGGGAAAAGTGCCTCATTTGAGATATGCTTGCTTTATGATATCTCCTTCTTTTGAGCTCTGCTAGAGTCTGCTATTGTGGAGGTTTGAGGATTCAAACCAGAGGCTTGTGGAGATGGAAACCTCCATAGGTAACAGCATTCTACAGGTGTCCAATACCACCCAACAATGTTTCTTTGGTGGATACGTCTAGTATTCACAACTGCGCTTCATTGGAGTTTGATTTTTGAGGGTTTGAGGAAGAACTGGGTTTATTCTCTTCTTGGAGATGAGTCACCATTTATTGGGGGTCATTGTAGATCCATTTCAGAACAGTTAGAAAGGAATTTCATAAGTATTTGTTGCAGATTGGACTCCCAGCCATAGCCATACCAACTCCAGTGAGGACGTGGGTCCTTAGAGGCTCTTTCTCTTTCATTGTATGCTTTATATTTGGCTTGGGAGTGGCATTTCAGGCCCTTCTATGTGTTGATCACATTGTATGGACATTCTATATCATTCTATGAAGATTTAATGCATTTACCGCCATACCCACTTGCTGGTCCATTTCGGCTATTGTACTAAGTTGCATTTCTAAATATGGGTATGTCATGATAATTCATATTTGGCCATTTTACTATCTGGGTAGTCATTAGTTTCCTTATATTCATTGTAAATTTTCTGGGTTTTGGATATATGCTCTATATTGTATGCTCTGGCAACACATTTGCAAGAAAACCGAAAACCCCTTCTACATTCTTCTGTCTAATCTGAAAGAACACAATAAAATAAAATAACACATAAAAAGATTTTAAAAATATACAAACATGTACAGCACATTACAGTGGTATCAGAGCTATGATCTTGCCATCCTGTGAGGTGAAATAGACATGAAGAAGTGAAAATGAGATATGCGACCGACAAATAGATATTCCTTCAGGAATACCAGAGCAAGGCAAGGAACACAGATTCCACAGTTGATAGTTCCAGAGAATCTAGTACCCATAACATATCCTTTTGAGTCAGACCTAGAGATAGAGGTAGCCGCTGCAAAGGACGATTCTCAGGTTTCACGGATAGACCCCTTTTCTGGAGAGTTACCTCCATTTACAGAGCATACAGGGGAAATGGGAGATATGAATATTGAAGAACCAAGCACATGAGATATCGTCAACGACTTGGCTAGAGGTCAGCAACAAATCGTGGCTAGCTTGGACAGGTCTCAGCAGGCGCTTGGGAGGCTTCTTGGCTAATTATTTCCTGAGCTGGATGAAGATGAGGAGAATATAGGTTGAAACAGATATAGAAATGACATGAATGGAGGCAGGAATGACAGGCATGGAGACTGGCATGACAGGAATAGAGATCGAGGAAATGGAGATAGGAATGGTGATCGAAACATTGGTGATAGAAATGGGCACAGGAATCATGATGGAGAGGCTTCAGTGAATAACCGGGGTGCTACACAGCTCACGGTTGTAGATAGACCAGGCATTCTAACTTTTAGGCCAAGGGACGAGATACCAGACAAGGATGCTACACAGTTGGAGTTTCAGGAAGAGATCTTTAGGGATTGGCAGGCTTCCAGCGAAGGGTTTAGAGCTGAAATGGCTTTCAGAGACTACTAAGATCTTCAGATGAGACACAGACCCAGAGGGGGTAATAGACAACAGAACAATGAGCTATAGAAGAAGGTCAGCAAGATGACCTTACCATATTTTGATGGTTCGGGAAAAACTTCAGCAAGAGGTGGGTACAAAAGTTGGACAGTTACCTTCAGATCAGCCCCATGCCAGAGACAGATACCATCACATACACAGCCTTACACTTGGAGGGTAGTGCGCATAAGTGGTGGAGCAATGGGAAGGTGACTCTGGGACATGACCAGATCACATCTTATGTTGAGTTCACAACCAGACTCATAGACAGGTTTGACAAGAAGGATTCTGAATTGCAGTTCAAGGAGCTGGCACAGTTGAGACAAAGTGGATCAGTGGACTCGTACATTTCAGAGTTCCAGGATCTCTCAGTCATGGTTTCAGATATATCAGAGAGGAGGTTGATCATGCTCTTCGTTGATGGGTTGTCTGATCTTTTAAGAGGTTGGGTGAAGGGTTTAGACCCTATGACATTGCAGGGAGGCCATGAAGAAGGCCCGTGATATGGAATCATCCGCATGGAGGAGCAAATTTCAGAGTAAGAACTTTTAGCATAGGAGAGATAAGGAGAGAGATAGGAGACCTTTCCATAGGGACTCAGGAGGAAGAAGCTTTGTTTTCACTATAGAGAGCCTTGGGATCCTAAGCACAAGTGTGCTGCCCAAGGGAAGGCAAAACAGATTGAGTACTTCTCAACAGATGAGTCTGTGGAGTCAGACACGCATTCGGAGCAGCATACAGAGGATGATGATTCAGGGACAGATGTTGCATCTGAAGTACCAGATAAGGATAATGATACCTCCCTACCC
Organism: Cunninghamia lanceolata; assembly: GCA_027924645.1. Classification (NCBI taxonomy): domain Eukaryota; kingdom Viridiplantae; phylum Streptophyta; class Pinopsida; order Cupressales; family Cupressaceae; genus Cunninghamia; species Cunninghamia lanceolata. Next base: position 12,280,541 of record BSBN01000241.1, on the reverse strand, counting down.
ATAGCCCACATTTCTAGCATTCAGAGAGAAGGGTCATTCAGGATCTAAGGAGTATTGGGTGGACAGAGGTGCATTACCTTGCTAGATACAGGTGCCACTCATAATTTCATAGATGAGGGCTTGGTTGCTAAGAGGGGGTTATAAACAAAGGAGTTTGCGGGATTTAAGGTAAAGGTAGCCGATGGGTTTGTACTCACTTGCACTAGGAGGATTCCCAACTTGATGATCCAGCTAAACCATTATACTTGCCAGTCAGAGTTTTATGTGGTTAGCATAGGTGACATGAATGTTGTGTTGGGAATGAAATGGCTTCATGAGATAGGGGAGTTCACTATCAACTTGAGGACAATGGAAATGAAGTTTGAAGTGAACAGAGTTAAGCATGTGCTCAGGGGAATTTCAGATGGTGGATTGAGAGTTGTTTCTCTCAAGCGAATGGAGAGATTGATTCACCATGATCAAGTACAATGGGCAGCAGAGATATTGGTGATGCCTAAAGTTGCGGAGCAGCAGAAACGTGAGTATCCACCTGACATACAGGCTCTTCTAACTAAACACACCAAAGTGTTTAGTGATATTCCACCAGGTAGACCGCCTAACAGGGGTATCGAGCATGTGATCGAGTTGGAGGAGGGTGCAAAACTAGTGATCACCACACCATACCGGCACCCGAAGAGGTCCAAAGATGATATCAAGAAAGCTATCAAAGAGCTTCTTGCCATGGGACACATAAGACCGAGTAAGAGCCCGTTTGCATCATATGTTGTGTTAGTAAAGAAAAAGGATGGGACTCTTAGGATGTGCATTGATTATAGGGAACTCAATAAGAAAACAATCAAGAATAGGTATCCCATACCCAGGATAGATGAGTTGATTGATGAGCTACACGGGGCCTGTTATTTCTCCAAGATAGACTTGAGATCTGGGTACCATCAGATTCGGGTCAAAGATGAGGATGTGGAGAAGACAGCATTTAGGTGTTACTATGGGCACTTTGAGTTCCTAGTCATGCCATTCGGCTTGACTAATCCACTAGCTACTTTCCAGTCTTGCATGAATAGAGTCTTCAGAGAGCAGTTGAGGAGGTTTGTCCTGATATTTTTTGATGATATCCTGATTTACAGCAAGACATGGGAAGAGCACGTGAAACACATTTACATTGTGTTGAGTATTCTAGAGAGGGAATCTTTATATGCTAAGATGTCAAAGTGTGAGTTTGGGATGACCGAGTTGCTATACTTGGGTCACATCATCAGTGCTGGTAACGTGAAGGTAGACCCGGAGAAGATTCAGGCAATAGTAGACTGGCCACCACCAAAGAATCTTACTCAGCTGAAGGGATTCTTGGGTTTATGTGGATATTACCGCAAGTTCGTGAAGGGGTTTTCTCAGTCAGTTGCTCCCCTCACAGATTTGACTCGCAAGGATGCATTTAGTTGGACAGGGGGTACACAGGAGTGCTTTGACAGATTCAAACAGATTATGAGTACATGCCCTGTATTGGCCATACCAGATTTCAGCAAGCCCTTCGAGTTGTAGTGTGATGCTTCAGGGGAAGGCATTGGTGTGGTAATTATGCATGATAAGCACCCCATAGCATTTGAGAGTAGGAAGTTGAGGGGTGTGGAACGCAGCTATAGAATTTATGACAAGGAGATGTTAGTCATAATGCATGCATTAGCTAAGTTCAAACAATACCTTGTGGGCAGTAAGTTCGTAGTCAAAACAGATCACAACAATCTGAAGCATTTCTTTGGCCAGAAAGACTTAAATGAGAGGCAACAGAAGTGGGTCAGCAAGCTACAGGCCTATGACTTTGACATTGTGTATGTCAAGGGAAAGAAAAATGTTGTTGCCGATGCTCTATCCAGGAGGCCCCATTTATGTGCACTTGGAGCCATTGCAGATGATTGGAGGGAGATGATATCAGTTGAGTATGCAAAGGATGCATGGGCTACTGGGATAATTGATGGCACCATCAAGGATGACAGGTATACAATGGTAAATGATTTAATCATTTACAAGAACAGGATCTTCTTGGTGTCAGATTCTCAGATGAAACAGAAGGTTTTGAGGGCATTCCATGACTTGCCGATGGCAGGACACCTAGGGTACTTCAAAACTTATAGGCAGGTTAGAGAGAGGTTCACCTAGAAGGACCTCAAGATGGAGGTGATGCAGTATGTGAGAGAGTGCCTGATATGTCAGCAAAACAAACAGGAGCACTAATTTCCAGGAGGTTTATTGCAACCCCTACCCATTCCTGAGAGGAAGTGGGATAGCATTTCTATGGACTTTATCACAGGTTTACCAAAAGTCCAAGGTACAGATTGCATTTTCGTGGTAGTGGACAGGTTGACAAAGTATGCACACTTCTTTGCCATCCCTACCACTTTTACTGCAGCACAGGTTGCAGAATTATTCTTTCGTGAGGTATTTCAACTCCATGGGTTGCCTCGAAACATTGTTAGTGATAGGGACAGTAGTTTCCTTAGTAATTTTTGGCATGAGCTCTTCAGGTTGACAGGGATAGAGCTCACACCCAGTATGAGTTACCACCCTCAGACAGATGGTCAAACGGAGATAGTTAATAAATGGGTGGAAGGATACCTCTGAAACTATGTTTCAGGGCAGCAAAAGGCATGGGTTAAGTGGCTTCACATGGGAGAGTACTATTACAATTCCACATACCACATGTCTATTCAAATGTCACCATTTATGGCCCTGTATGGGTATGAGGCACCGAGCTTTGTTGATTTGTTGTTTGGTGATAGCAAAGTGCCGAAGGCCAAAGACCTTCTCCAGGAGAGTCAGGACATCATGAGGTCTTTGAAGGAGAACATACAGAAGGCTCAGAATCAGTAGAAGCAGTATGCAGATCAGCAGAGGACTAAGCAATCTTTTGAGGTTGGTGACATGGTGTATCTCATGTTGCAGCCCTATAGACAGTCCACTCTCAAAAAGAGTGGGGTGGAGAAGTTGAAGCCATGGTACTATGGACCTTTCCGGATCTCCAAGAGGATTGGAGAAGTGGCATATGAGTTGGAGCTTCCAGCAGGTAGTAGGGTACATAATGTGTTTCATGTATCACGCCTCAAGAAGGCGTTGGAGCATAAGGTGACACCATCGGCGAAGTTGCCTCCTCTTGATGAAGAGGGGAAGTTGATACTGGTACCCAAGGCTATAATTGATACCAGGGAACGTAATTTGAGGAGGATCATCAGAGAGTACTTGGTTAAATGGAAGACCCTGCCAGTGGAGGATGCTACTTGGGAGAATGAGCAAATATTAGAGCATCCTAACTTGAGATTGCTTGAGGCAAGCAATCTTAGGGAGGGCAGACTGTAATGTCCCCTTCTAGACTCATGGTTAGTCCATCATAGAATTCCTGTGGACTAGCAGTTTGGTTAAGTGATGAAGAATGAAATATTTAAAAAGTCACTTAGGTCATTTTATGGAGCACTCACATTGGGAAATATTAAAAAGTGAAATTAAAAGAAATATTTCCCTCCAAAGTAAAACACCCCTCTTGGAGAGTTATAAAAGAGGGAAAAGTGCCTCATTTGAGATATGTTTGCTTTATGATATCTCCTTCTTTTGAGCTCTGCTAGAGTCTGCTATTGTGGAGGTTTGAGGATTCAAACCAGAGGCTTGTGGAGATGGAAACCTCCATAGGTAACAGCATTCTACAGGTGTCCAATACCACCCAACAATGTTTCTTTGGTGGATACGTCCAGTATTCACAACTGCGCTTCATTGGAGTTTGATTTTTGAGGGTTTGAGGAAGAACTGGGTTTATTCTCTTCTTGGAGATGAGTCACCATTTATTGGGGGTCATTGCAGATCTGTTTCAGGACAGTTAGAAAGGAATTTCAGAAGTATTTATTGCAGATTGGACTCCCAGCCATAGCCATACCAACTCCAGTGAGGACATGGGTCCTTAGAGGCTCTTTCCCTTTCATTGTATGCTTTATATTTGGCTTGGGAGTGGCGTTTCAGGCCCTTCTATGTGCTGATCACATTGTATGGACATTCTATATCATTCTATGAAGATTTAATGCATTTACAGCCATACCCACTTGCTGGTCCATTTCGGCTATTGTACTAAGTTGCATTTCTAGATATGGGTATGTCATGATAATTCATATTTGGCCATTTTACTATCTGGGTAGTCATTAGTTTCCTTATATTCATTGTAAATTTTCTGGGTTTTGGATATATGCTCTATATTGTATGCTCTGGCAACACATTTGCAAGAAAACAGAAAACCCCTTCTACATTCTTCTATCTAGTCTGAAAGAACACAATAAAATAATAAAATAACACATAAAAAGATTTTAAAAATATACAAACAGGTACGGCACATTACATATGATGAGAAGCCATAGATGTGAGATTGTTTTGCACCCAAGTACTTGTTTGACAAAAATGAGTAGTAGAAGACACACATAATCCACAAAAAACATAGTGGATAGATGAAAAGGTACAACAAGGAAAAATAAGTGTTTTTAAAGGTTTTGACCATGGAAATGTGAATAAGGTGTGTAAATACTTAGTGTTGAAATACACACTGTAATTAAAAATATGCCAATTTTCATACAAAACTATGAAATGAAGCAAAATTTTCAATTGATCAATTAATGTATGCTTGGAACTTAATGCAAGATTTGAATTGAGAAATATTTATTACAAATGCAATGAAACAAAGAAAAACTATGCTTGTTTATGCACCTAAAATGCTCAATTTATTTTCACTTTTTTCAATGTAAATGCACAAAAAATGTTATAAATTTATGCACAATGATGGATGAATTGAATATAATCTTATATAATGTGTAATATAGATTAGATCTGATGCAAGAAGGATTCTAAAATCCTACAATGCTCAATGCCCAAAATTAAAGAAAAATAGATGAATGTTTTTGTTATTTTTGTTGAAATACACTGTGTAAATGCAAAATTTGAAATCCAAATGCAATGACACACAATGATGAAACACTACAGTCAAAAATCAGATTTGAAAGAATATTTAAATGAGTAATAAAATCTAAAACAATATTTTAATTACAAACCCTAGCTTTTAAAATGACTAGGTTATATGAAAAATACAAAATTTCAAGCAAAAACCTAGCACATGAGAGATGTAAATGCTTTTTTTTTACAAATTTATGCAAGATTTTTGAATTTATAATGATGAAAATGATATGAATGAATGAAAAATTAATTTCAACACTCAGAAATATGCAAGTTTAGTAAAAAACATGGGTTCAACAAAATCTTAAGTAGGAAAAGAGGGATGATGATGAGGTTGATAATGTGATTAAATCCTCCTTTCACATATTATAACATTCAAGGACATTAAATCGAGTCAAGTCACAACTTTTGCAAAAGGACTCAACTACAGGTTTGGTGTCACTTGGAATGATAAGGAAATTTAGAATTTGTTGATTAATCTATTAAACCCTAATCTGATTAAGCCATAAACCCTAATTATGTGATTCCAGATACAAACAGACAAGATAAGATAAATGATCACACAAGAAGGCACTACATGCAGATTAGAAACATACCAGGATTCAGATTCCAAAAAGTGGAAACTTCAGGGACACTGGGTGGGCACCCTAGTCCAACAAGTAACTTTTTCTATAAATTTGGAGCTATCAGATGATGAAAATTGCAACCTGCTCAGGAATTTCCAAAAAAACTATACTAGAGGACACAAGGGTGGGCACCCTTATCTAGAAAGGAATATTCTTCATTATTTTCTTCAGATCCTAAATCTTTATCGTCTGCTCCAGCATGTTCTCCTACAACTCCTCTTCGCAAGATCCTGCACCTGTAACCTGCAATCACAAGAGAGGGGTTGTGGTGTTTAGGAGCCTTCCAACACCATAATTACATTCAAGCCTTCCAACACCATTGTTAGATAGAGTGTGTGTCCTTGGTGGATAGAGGCAAAATCAAATGATAAGATAGATTGATTAAAACACAAAGTAGATATCACCTTGAAGGTGAAAACCCTCATGGAGATGAAGTGCCTTCAAATTATGAGGAAATGAGTTGATGGAACCAAATCTGCAACAAATACATACAAACACAACACAATGAATGCCTTGAATGCTCTTTGTTTGATAATCATAAGTTTGCCTTAATCAACTAGGAGTAAAATTAAGTCTATAACATGTTTATATATGCATTCTCACTAAACATTCGTAATTCAAATTGAAAAGGTCGACAAAGGGAAACCTTTTAATGGTCATAAACTGACACTTTGAAATTTAGATCTCGGCAAAATAGGTCTGGACTAGGACATGGGCACCCAAGTCTAGAGGCCTATTTTTGGTCTTGATTAAGCATTGAAGTACACCCTTAAGCCCCATTTGACATGGGTTTCAAGGGAATTTGCTCTGGGACAAGTTTTACACATGTATGTATGATTAATCTAAGATGACCTAGGAGCTAAACTTAGTAGGTAAAAGTCCTAGGGGGACATTTTACGACATAATAGTCACAAGAACCCATAAACAACTCAGATGGAAATAACAACAAATAAATCATATAAAAATATCTCTAAACCTAATCCACTACATAGTGTTTTGAACAAGATTTTAGTCAACTATAAGAAGTCTAAAATCTGATTCTGTATGCACAAGTTATGACCTCTCCAAGTTTGAAAAAGAACATCCAACTTCCAGCAAGAATTTCTCTATCAAAATAGAAAAATCTAGAAAAACAACTAATACCACAGTGTAGTTCTCTGAAATACCTTTCCAACAACTATTGGAAGTCAAAAATCTAACATACTGAGTAAAATTTATGCCCTCTGCAAACAAAACAGTCCTATTAGGATTATAGACTGGCCCTAGTGGCCCCTAGGTTGCCTTGTGGTGGCCAACCGGTGCCATTCCGGCGGCAATGGCATCTTGGCAACCCTACACTAGCAATACTGCTCTTTGGGCAACGCTAGCTGGTGCTGGACCCGAGGCAAATTTAAAATTTGTTTTAATGTTTTAAACTTTACCCACCCAAAAGTCAGACCTAATGGCTAATTGAAACAAGGTTTAATATTTTGAATTTTGTAATGTTGCAGGGGCTTGGGTACTAGCCAGCTTGACCTAGCCATTTGACTAGGGCCAGTAGCTGGGGGCTTAGGGCCTTACTGGTCCAATGACCTGTCAGTCGAGTGCCACTCCATTAACCCTATCAACGAAGGCCGGCAAGGGTACTGACGAGACTGACACCCTAGTACCTTGTCGGTACCCCTTATGCTCTACTATGTGCCACATGGGGGGCCATGCCTAATGGTGCCCCCACTTCATTATTTTCAGTTTTTTATTTATTTTTTTAACATCATCTGCAAACTTACCGTACCTGAGGTGACACAGGCCCTGCACCAATACAAGGAATATTCTACATATCTGACATCTATACCACGACTGCAACCTCTATCCATATGACTATACAGAATGTACGAACAAGATTCCATCTAGGGAAAAATAGAGCAAAACTTTTCTATGTCCAAACATAGTCAAATTTTATGTTTTTCTTTGCCTCTCAGACCTCCTAGATCCAATGGATGGGTCTGTTTTTACCTAGGAGGCTTCTAGAAAAAGCTCACCCCCAAAAACCCTACACAAAGAGACCTAACAGGAAACCCACTTGCCAAATGTTCATCAAACCCCAGATATACAACAACTCAAATCTACAAACACACTTTGTGACCTTGAAAATGCCTTCAATTCTCTCCTGCAAATCCATGGATTCACCAATGCACAAAATCCACTCATAGCAAGGGTTATAAAACTAGGGATATCTCCTCCCACAACCATGACAACCAAGCTCTCATACCAAATGATGGAAATATACATCCATATAGACAATTTCCTCATAACCCTATGAGAGATTAATATGCAAACATATTATTCATAAATCCGCATGCAAAAGAATAAGCAAACATACCATCAAGGTGACACAAGATATACCTATTGAACACACCCACATACTGAGAAGGGGGTGATTTAGTATTCTAACAAATCTCAAACCCTCTGGAGCAAATTGAAACTTAATCTTTACAGCATTAACAGAAACATAAAAGATCAACACAATGCACAACACCACATAACACCTAATATATGTGGAAAACCCCAAAGGGGAAAAACCATCGTGAGAAAAGCTGCTAGGAGCTACTATCCTAATCCAGCCTCACAAAAGAATCACAATTACAAATTTGTTTTAGGGCTACAACCCAAGGAAGCTACTACTCCTTGAAGAATGGTTTTAGGGTCAGTCCCAAGGAAGCTCTACAACTCCCTGCAGACTTTATTTTAGGGCTTCAACCCAAGGAAACAACTACCTAAACTGAGAACAAACTCATAAAATAGTACAGCATGACAGTCCTTCTACTGTCTGAATCTGACAATGAAATTCAATCCTTCTTCAATGATTGTAATTTTGCTTTGACAACTTCTGTAACTTCTTCAAATGTCTTCTCTGCAGCTTAGTAACTCACTACTTTCAGCCTTCAAGAAGTTTTACCTTTGGCTTACTACCTCCAGCAATCAGTTAGGCACAGTCTTCACTTCTCTTCTGTCTTAGAAATATCTTCAAGATGAATCCAGACAGGATCTATTATTTCTGCTCTTTCTCTTTCAGTCGCACATCATTATGCATTAAACATCCACAGTCATCTTCTTATAATCACACTTGCAATCACACCTCACCTAGATCAACTAGGTTTAAAATATATACATGATATTACAATGATTACTTTACATGTCAGCCAAAGACAACAAGAATATTACAATTACAAGTTGGTCAAAGATCAAACAACTAGATTCTAACACATGCTTAACTTGGTCCTAAGCATCCTTCATAGCATCATCCTTCAAAGAATAACATCTGTATGCTTCACACATTTGAAAATAGGTCAGCCTTAAGCAAGAAAATATGAATCTTGTAGCATGTCAACCATTACAATTTGGCGGTACTCATGAAAGATTGAACATTACTTATGCTTCTCCTAGATGAGTTGACATGACCCATACAACTTCTCCAAACACTCCTTGAACTCTGCACAACAAAGACTTTGTGGTGCACACCTTCAACATACCTCAGTCGGCCAGGCAAAAGCATAACCCAGCAACACCTTCATTCTGGACCACATCATATTCTAGAGAAACAAAAAAACACCTTACGAAGCAATAGGAAACATCACAAGATCTTCAGGATCATTCTCCACCAACTAATTCACCACTTCATATAGCAACAAGTTGGCGCAAGACAACATACACTGAAACTAGCCACCAGACAATACAGTCCTGCACTTTGTCACTTACAATTTTCTCTGCGGAGGGACAAATGATATGAAACTTTGAATGTAGAACCTTCACAATCCACTGAAGTTAACTTCTGAACTGTATGACCGTATCTTCAAGGACATAGGAATGCAAAGTATTCTCCCAATCAGTCTTCAAGGCAACTTCCTACAACAGAGACCTTCACCAACATCCAGAGACTAGAGCCTCCTTGTAGCAACACATACTTCCTTAGGAACAATAGAAGAGGGCATAAAACATGATACGGACCATCATCAACATCTCCCCAACAATAGCATTACTTCTAATCCTCATCTTAATGCTTCTAATTCTCATCTTAATATATCATCATAATATCATCTCTGCTAACAACAAACATACTCAATACAACTTTGATTGACATTAAACAAGGCATGACATCCAACCATGAACATCAGCAACATCATTGTTATCATATCATCATAGTATATCATCATCAATAACATCTCAAACTGAGTGTTGACATGAATGGCAACCACATCAGTGACAACCTTAGGTAACATATGTGCAACAATACCCTCCATGAGGGAAAAATCCAGTCTCCAAAAGCATCCATATCCATTGTACTATCTCATGGACAAAGCAATACATAGCCTCCATGAATACTTGTGAATCATCAAGCTCCCTAATTGCACTCCATGCGAACAAGCAAATGATAATCATGTAACCACACATCCCAATCCATGCTTCCTCTCCTCACACCTGCAACCTACAAGAGAAGCTCAGTCTTGGCTACACAAGCCAACCCAGCGAACAACTAAAAAAACCAACCCACCAACTACTAACCATGTGCTTTCTTTTATAGAATCAATCTCACACAAATACAAGATGTAGTATGGAGAAAACCATGTGTTCTAAAAACCATGGATAAACAAAACCATTGATTGAAACAAAGTTTTCACTTTATGCCCAATATTAAATAATTTTCTAAATAAATAATTGATTGTTCTATGTGTCCCACACACATAAAATAACTAACCCAATGTTAAATACAAATTTTACAAGTGGCACCCAAATAAATATCTAATGTGGCTAAACACGTCAATTAATATGCACCACAAATAAATATTTATTTTACATAAATAAAAATAATTGATGTTATGTGAGGTGTACAACACACCTATTTCCTAAAATCTATTGTATATGCAAAAGAGTTATACATGAACACATGACACATGATGTTATGCCACCTTAGATGAGCGATGGAAAACATGTGGATGAAGTATATATATAGTAAGTAGATAATGTTTTCAGTCATAGACAAATATGTTGTGTACCAAACATGGTGTTGTAAAGGGTGCCCTCTATGTTGTGCTAGATATGAGCCTATCTATAATTGATGGAATATTTGTAATTGATGTACATACAACTGTTATTTTAGTTGAGTGTCCTTGAATAATATTGGTCATATCATTATGAGGACACTTTGTTCTCAAGTTCCCTTTTGTAGGCATATTCTAAATTATGGTTTATCTTTCATGTCTCATTCCTTCTTGTACAATGCACCACAAGCTATCCTTTCAATAACTACTACTACTTAAATCTTGATTTTTCTAGCTCTCATTTAATCATGTTTAAGTCTTTTTAATGTTGATTCATTCTCCCTCCATGTTTGTGCTTCTAATCTTGATGTAAAGTATACGACCTCTACAAAACTAGAAAATGTTGGCAAGAGACACTGCTATGACTCATTAGTGTTGGCATTGATGGCAAAAAAATCTATCCCACACATCCGCAGTACATAATATGCCATCACCGAAAGTCAGATTGAAGATTGTTTTGGTCCGGTGGACAAGAACAGAGTATGTAACATGGTCTGACAATCAGGTCTAGATCTCTCAGATGGTGTAATTCAGTAAGTTGTAGACTTGGACAAGTCAAGAGGGGTATCATTACTATTGTATTCCATATATTTAGCCTCCGGTGATAAAGCATGAAAAAGATATGAGCATTTGAGTGTTGGGTTCCAGTCAGGCAGAGCAAACAGAGGAAGAACTGACTGACAGAGTATCAGACTTCAATCCGAATGTGTAAAAGGTGTTGATCAAGCAATTTGTGGCAATATACATTATTGGCCGACATGATTAATGACTTCTATGCCTAAGCTTTTGATGCACATCATTAATGGATTTAGCCGACAGATCAACAACTTGCAAATATCTCAAGTATTCTTGTTGCCGACAAAGAAGTTGAAGGAAATTCTTAATGCAGATATATATATCCGATAGATTAAAGCTTGTAAAAGTGTGCAAGATATATGTCAAGAAAGTAGGTGCGAAGAAAAGCAGAGATAAGTATGTGAACAGCAATTCAAGTCTGGAATGTGACAGAATAGAAACACTGAGCAGAGGAAGAATGAAGTGTGTCAGATCAGTATATTGTGCCTAACCGGAATTGAACTCTTTCATATGTAGATGCTTCTCATCAGTTCAAACACTTGGATACCTTCTATAAGTTCTATAGATAGTGAGTCTCTTGTAGGTAGTGTGCCTCTTGTGAGCAGTGTGCTCGGGCAGTGAGCCCTAACTGGCAAGTGTCATTTGTACTCCTTTATTCTTTTAACAAAGAATACAATCTTGGGTTAGTCACCCTATGGTTTTTCCCTTAATAGGGTTTCCATATTAAAATCCTTGTGTTATGTGTGTCAATATCATTTATGTTCTTATGTTTGGTTATGCTCTCATGTTTTGATATTTCTCTAATTGCTAAGATAAGAAAAGAAAATAAAAAGGAAGAAAAGTTTTAAGATAACTGATTCACCCCCCCTCTCAGTTATCTACAATTGGTATCAAAGACAAGTACCTCAGAAAAATTATAACAACTTGAGGAAGATCTGGGAATCTCAATGGATGAATATGGTATGAAAGAACAACTACAGTCTGCCTTGGATGATCTTGAACAATCCCAGTCTGAATTCAATAACTTGAGAGAACGACTTAAGGAGGCTAATGATTTCATCAATGAGCTGAAAGAAAAACTCAGTATTTCCATGAAAAAGAGAAATGAACTACTCCAAAGGTTAGTAGATCAAAATGAAGCCAATAATGTTGATGAAGACATAAATGAGAAAACAAAACTATGTGAAAAGTTGTCAAAAGAAGTTACGCTTAGACATGAAATGGAATCAGGGGTTATGAAATTTACCCAAGAAATTGAAGAAAAAAGAAAGACTAAAGAAAACTTAAATCAATCCCTCAAGGAGAAATCAGAAGAGTGCTACAAAATGGACAAAATAATTAGACATCTTGAGTCTGATCTTGAAGAAGCCAGATACAATGAAGAACAACTTGAAAATTAGATTGACACTCTTAAACAAGATCTTCAATCTGCAAATGAATACAAAGAAAAATTCAAGATAAGCTTAGCCCAACTTGAAGTTCTTCTTGAAAGTCAAAAGAGGGTAGATGATAAGCATGGCTTAGGATATGAGAAAGGTGAAAGCTCTAGATCTGGTCAAAAGAACTTTGGATCAGAAAGTCAAAGAAATAGGCCTAGAAGACCTCTGGTAAGGCAACCAAATGCCCAAAGATATCCATCTTTCAATGGACAATGCTTCAATTGCAACAATTTTGGTCATAAAGCAACTCAGTGCAGGAACAGAATGAATCGGAACAATCCATCCTTCTCCGATCAATGTTTTAGTTGTAAAAGGTATGGCCATAAATCTCATGAATGCAGAAATATGCAAATGAACAATTCTTTCAATGGTAGATAATTTACATACAATAGAATGGGACATATGGCTAATCAATCCAGATCAAGAGGATATCAATCAAATAAGCAAAGAAATGTTGTGTGTTACAATTGCAATAAATCTGGTCATATAGCTAGATTTTGTAGAAGCAGAAATCATGATGGAAAAGGTCCAGTGAAGCATGATTAGAAATAAGACAAAGGCAAAGGTAAAATAAATGTGGATGAGATTCAGAAGGAGATGAGCAAGACTTGGGTAAAGAAGAATGTGATAAACATTGGTGATGGGTCCGCACCAGAATCTGGTGCTGTTAATCCTTCCAGAAATTAAAAGGTGAGCTCTGGCTCAGGGGGAGCTACAGAGAGAATCTTTTTCCCCCAGCTAGCTAGTGAGTGCCTGAATTCGGCACATTGAGTAAGAATAAGAGGTTGCAGTTTAAAGGGTTTTAGGAGATTCATTTAAAATTTATCCAGTCAAAATTTGACAAATCCGCATACAGATTTGAGGAAGCTATGAGGACATCTTGTACTGGCAGCTATCTGGTAAAGCAAAAATTCACGGACATATCCGGTATGATCCTAAATTGAGATGCTTTAATCTACGGACCTATGGCATATTTGAAAAAGGTGAAGATATGTTGTCAACCCTCAGATACAATGATTTTAAGATCTGCGCAGTAATTCAAGAAAATCTCTCTCAAAATAGGGTAATCGGATGACTTAAGTTGTGCATTTATTACAAAGGGAAATTAGGTTTTTGGGAAAGGTTAAAGGTTTCTCATCCATCATTTGCAACACTTTGCACTCACGAAGAAGAGAGAAGAGCTCTGAGAAGAAATCCAGTAGAACATTCAAACTCAGTTGAAGATTGAATCCAAGCGCAATTTGTTCCGATAGTCGTTCCAAACCCTAAGGCGTGAAGAGGTATTTCTTTTGCAAATCTCTCCAATCTTCATTGATTAGAATGGCTACTCCTATGGTTGTAAATGTTTCTAAGAGACCAAGGCCAATTTTCAAGAAACATCCTCACAAATCTATTAAGGTTGATCCCTTGGGTGCATTTTCCCATACCCCATATGGCGTTCTCCATATAGAAGACATTAAGGTTTATATACATGCAAACCTTGAGGACTTTGGAGACCTAAAATTGATGAAACTATACCACAATCAATTAATCAGTGAGAACTTTGATCTAAAACTGGAGTTCCAGGTCCTAAAAGATAAGCATTTTGCACATTGCATATATTTTCTATCTTTTGGAGAGGACGAATGGGTCCAGTATATCTTAAGCAAGATCCATGATAACTTCATGTGGTTAATGAGGCCTTTCAAAATAACCAAAGATTTCATCAAGTTTGTAACTGGTTTGCACTCCATTGGTGGGTTGCTTGCTCTTAAGTTTGTGAAGAATCAAACAATATCTGAAGCCACCGGTTCAAAATATGATAAGAGGGCAATGACCATTGATGACATCACTGATCCAGATGTCAAGTTTTCCTCAATTGTGATTGGATAAAAGATTTACCACTCAAGTAGAGAAAACTATGTATCTGGTACTGCCATCTACACTGCATACCAGATGCTAAGAGAGAATGCAGATTATGACCTGTGTGAACTCCTATTAAATCAGCTAATGTAGAACCTGCAAAAGATCAAGAAAGATAAAAAGAACTCTTTCAAATATGGTGATTTGGTATTATGCTTGTTTTTCTACTTCATGAATGAGTTACCAGGCTCAAAAGCTATGATCTAGGAAAATGACAAACCGGTTGCTATACAGATCAGGGATTACTTGTATGAACTTGGTGACACTCAAACTCGGAAGATAGCTCTCTGGGGTTACTTCAAAAACTTCCAGAGCATGATGCAAGCAAGAGAGAGAATTCCCAAAACAATAGTGGAGAAGTACAAAGACACAGTCTGCTTTATGGTAGATAGTGATCAGTGCCTAATAGAGGCAGTTGAGCCAAGGACAGTATGGATAATTCCCATGGGCTATGAGGTTGATGGAAACATATTGGAGGCTCATATTCAACATTTACTAAGTCAACCCAAGGACCCCAAAGCAGAGAGGTTTGGCACTTTTGAAGAATTAAACATAAAACTACATGTTGAACTAAGAAGGCTTGAGACAAAAAGAAAGGTGAGGAAAGAAGTTGAAGAACTGGCTGAGAAATTTGGCATAACCAAAGAAGTTGTTATTGCAAACAGAGAAAGAATGGAGAAAATTGAGAAAGAAAAAGAGGAAGCAAAGAAAGAAAAGGTTCCGGTAGAAGCCTCCACTGGACTAGAACTACCAGGAGTTTTTCCTCTAGGAGCTCTAAAGCTACAAATCTGGAAGCCCATTCATTTGTAAAAGGGAAAAAGAGAAAGAAATCCAAGGCCACGAGCTTATGTGAGTCTCAAGGATGATGATGAGACTGAGGCAAATGTAGAAATTAGAGAATTGAAGAAAGCAAAAGTAAAACCCCCCAAGGTTGATGTGAAGTAGAAGTTACAAGAGTATGTTGAGAAGCCTACTCTTTCTATTGATGACATCATCAAGGCAGTTACAATGGATGGGAACCTACGACTGGTGACAGAGTTCTATGATGAATACAATGATGCGGACAAGAGAATTCCAGAGGAAGCTACTGTAAGGTATTTAAATATCTACAACAAAGCCTTCATTGAAATAATTTCCTTAATTCCTAAAAGCTTAGAAGAAGTGTTGGAGCTGAGAAAAGAAAATGCAAAGGCAAAAGACTTGGACATCCGGGAGCAGATAGTGATACAGCTATGTCCTTCTATCACTCCAAAGCAAATGTACATGGTTTTCAAGGATAGTAAAGATGATTTTCAGAGCAAGTCTAGAATGAACAAACTTATGCTTGGAGAAACTGATCAAATAGCTGATGAAACAAGAGAAATTCTCCAAAAAGCCTTGAAAAGGTTTAATCTTCCCATTGTAGAGGAGGCAGATGAAGAACCTTCCAACATGAATGTTGAAGGATTTCCTGACATGGATGTTGAAGGATTAAAGAAAACTAATGCAGAATCTTTAGACATGGATGTTGAAGGATTAAAGAAACTTAAAGAAGAAAAATCTGAGGACTTAGACTCCTCTGTTCTGAAAGAGGAAGTTCATAAAGCAGAAAGCACTGATAATGTCACTCCTCTAGATCCCACAGTTTCCAAGACAAATCTTTCAGGCACTGGAGAAAAAGAGGAAGGAAGAGGAGAAAAGAAGCAGATGCAAGAAAAAGAGGATAAAGCAAAAGAACAAGAAGAAAATGTTTGTACTGACATATCCAAACTGGACTGTCCTAATATTTCTGAAGGAAAGAAGTCCGAATCATTAGCAACAAACACTACAGAGACAATGTAGAATTTCCTAAACAAAGAGGTTGTGGAGTTAGATGAACCAGAGCTATTTCAAGGGCCTCTAAATCTGGGCACTCTCTCTCCAGTACAGATGATGAAGATAGCATCATTCACTCAGGCCAAGGCTAAAGAGAAACTTTTGAAATCACATATGGAGGATTGTGAGTTATTGGAGACTGCATCTGGGATGCTGGAGAAGATTATGCCAACCTATCAAAAGTATCCTTCTACCTCTCCATCTGGTAATCTAGAAAACCTAGTCAATTTTGTTAACACTCACTTTGAATCTTTAGAGAAATTAGTAGAAACCAAGGTCTGAAAAGAGTTTTTGGGGAAAAGATTCACTGAGGTACAAGGACTTATTGCAAATGATAGAAGAACCTTAGGCATTGGCATAAAGAGCCTTGAAAACGCCCTTAAGGATGGTGGGGACATATACAAATTTTGTTTAACTTGGCCCAAAGTGACAGAGGATATTGAGAAGGAAGTGAAAGAACAAGAAGGAAAATTGTCAAGTTTATCTCAGAAGTTTGATCCTCTTACTACCTCTCTGGTGAATCATGAATGTCAAGCTATTGCTATAATATATGAAATAAAAGAAGTGGATAAAGAGAAAAAGAACATAATGGATAGAATGGGTGACCTTAGAGGGATAATCATCCCTAAGTTAGAGGCAATGCATGATGCCTTGACAGATGCACAAAGTACAGTCTGGACCAGTGATCCAACAGACTTAAAGAGGGCAGAAGCATATGCGTTTTTGTTAAATGGACATGTCTCCATTTTGGGTAGAATGAAGAGCATTTGGGCCACAGAAACTGTACATTTGAAGACAACCTTTGCAAACATACTCAAGTATATGTAAGTTTATCTTATGGATTGTATGTATATATGCAGCTTTATATAGTAATCTTTTTGCATAATTTTGGTTTGCGAATCCCGCCCTTTGCCATTGATGTCAAAGGGGGAGTGAAGAGTAGTGAAAAATGAGGAATCCAACAAAGGGGGAGCTCTGATAAACCATTGTAAAGAAACAAGGCACAAGAAAAGGGGGAGTTACTGCGACACTTACTCATTTTTCACTAAATGTTGCCATCAATGCCAAAGGGGGAGATTGTTGGAAAGAGACACTGCTAGGACTCATTAGTGTTGTCATTGATGGCAACAAAATCTATCCCACACATCTGCGGTACATAATATGTCTTCAATGAAAGTCAAATTGAAGATTGTTTCGGTCCGGTGGACAAGAATAGAGTATGTAACATGGTCTGACAATCAAGTCCGGATCTCTCAGATGGTGTAATTCAGTAAGTTGCGGACTTGGATAAGTGAAGAGGGGTATCATTACTATTGTATTCCAGAGATTTAGCCTCTGATGATAAAGCATGAAAAAGATATGAGCATCTAAGTGTTGGGTTCCAATCAGGCAGAGCAAATAGAGGAAGAACTGACCGATAGAGTTGATGAGTGTCAAATTGCACTCATAAAATACACCCTTTTGCCTCTCTTTTCCCCTATTCAGTTCATCTTCCTTGTGTCTGCACTCAAATTAGTTAAGCAAGATTGTTCTAATTAGTGATTAATTAAGATAGATTACTTGAGATTAGAATTTCTGGTTAAGTGGCTAATGTGCGTGGGATTAATGGAAAAATGCAGAATTTCTCTTTCTTTTTGAATCAGCAGGTGTACATATTAGAAACAGCGGTTTTGTGCATCTCCAGAGATCGCCTTCAATGATCTCCGGAGACCATAACAAAGAATAGTGACACCTGGGTTTTGAAGATTTGGGGAAATGACTCTCCGGAGCTCTGCGAGTGTCTGGAATATCTCTGGAGATCTGCGAATGTCTGGAATATCTCCGAAGCTCTGCGAATGTCTGGAATATCTCTGGAGCTGCAGACAGGAACAGCTATCTTCAGAACCTCCTGAGAACAGGGCATGTTCCAGTCAGAGCTGCCAATCAGACACTTCAGCAGCAATCCTAACACCCCCTTACTTCACTCGAATCATCACCTGAGTGGTGAAGGGTCAACTATCAGTTAAACTACTGAAGTTTTATCTTTCCAAAGATTTTGCATGAGTTACGAATTGAACTAATTCAATATTCCTATTTTCAGGGCTTTGATGCCCAAGTATATTAAGACCTAAACTTAGACCTCTGAGTGGACTTCTGTTCCACTCAAGTCTACCTTTCTTGCATGATGATCTTTCATAGAGTTAGACAGTTAAGTACAAATAAGAGATGGTGTCATCTCCTAGAAAAACTGATAGATAAGTTCAGTGATATATCATCACTTTTTTTTATATATACTTTCAGAACTAGTAATAGAACAACAATGATAAAACTATTCTGATTTTTAGATATTCCAATTCTGCTATAGCAATACATTTTCCTGAATATAGAAATGAATGAATTGGACTGAATTTAGTGTAGATCAACTTTTGTGCTGATTTCCTGCAATAGCCTTCAGCCTTAAAGGTGCGGAGCAAGGGCCCACTCTCACCAATCAGGCAGGAGGCTAGTATCTCTGTTTAGTTGTTTCAAGTTTTCTTTTATAAAAGTAATTCCGGTTTGAGTAGATAGATGCATGTTATCGTTCTTTGCTTTAAGTACATTTCCTGTTTTCTTCTGTTTTACAAGCATTCATTACATTTATCCAACAAGCAGATAGATTAGTCATTCCTTTAAGCATTAGGATTAGCTATAAACTGGTCACTTAGAATCCCTAGTTGCAGACAGCCATGGACACAGCCCTAGTTCTTTGACATCTGAAAACAGATTAAATGATGGGGTACAGTGACAACCTGTCATTTTTGGCGCCGTTGCCGGGGACTAGTTTGTGTTAATTAGGGACACTGAGTTAAAAATAGTTTTTAGAATAGATCTGTATGGTTAGAGCTAGAGATCTCAAAGGAAGATATATTAAGCAGACACCCCAACAACACACCATAGGGGAAAGCAGTGAGGTGGTACAAAACCTTGTTGAAGAAGGAAACCTAGATCTTAATTTGGAACCTACACTTCAAAACAACAATCCCTTAGATCCAACAAATATTCCACTTGCCAATTATATCCAGGAATTACAACAAAAAGTTGAGGCAGATCCTTTGGTAGAACCTAACTTCTTAGAACCTCAGGGAGAAGAACTAGTACTAAACATGGAAAATGATAATCATGGGGAAGAGGAAAATCAGGCCCCAAGAACCTTCTCTTATCCTATTGTTTTGGCTGCTGGGGACAATGCTCCCATGAAGAATATCTCACCAGCACATCTGCCAAATTTCAGAGGACTTTCCTCTGAGGATCCAGATCAATTCTTGTTTGAATTCAAAGTAGTCTACCAAACTTATGATTATGGATCAGATAACCAGAAACTCAAACTATTCCCTTCAACCCTGAAAGATTCTGCAATGAGATGGTTTATGGGTTTACCCCAGGGTTCTATTCGTTCTTGGGATCAAATGGAAACAGAGTTTTTGGAAAAATACCAAGATTATTGCAGATCCAGTAATAAAAATGAAGAACTATTTAAAATTAGGCAGCGGGAGGAAGAATCCTTAGAAGACTATGTGGATAGGTTTAATTTTGCCTTGAGAAGGTATGGCAATCCAGTGGATCACTCCTTGGCCAGAACCCTGCTTATAAAAGGATTGGATAAAGAATCAAAATAGGCACTGGACCTAATGGGAAAAGGGAACATTAATAAAATGGAAATACCTGACATAGAGGAACTCTGCAGGAATTATTCCAGAACTCAAGATGGAGTAAGGTCATCCAAAACTTTTAAGGGGAAGAATGAGATAGGACAGTTGATGGAGGAAATTGCAAATCTAAAAATAGATATTCTGGTCCAACTAAATACCACATTGGATGGGATTCAAGAAAAAACCAAAACAACTGATCAAAGTAGAGCAACTGAACCGCTTTCCATTTATTGTCCTAGGTGTAGAAACAAACACCTGTTGAGAGAATGTCCCTTAGACAAATCAGAGATCTGTCAAATCTGTGATAGTGAACATTCTACCAGCCAGTGTAGTCAGCTTCTAGCCTTGAAAAGATTGAGTAAAAAGAATGTTGTGATGGAGGAGGAGTTGAACTATGTGGGACAAAAACAAGCCAGAAATTTCCCTTATAATCAATACCCAAGCCAGTCTTCTTACAGGGGTCCTACTAATTAGGGAAATAATCAGTGGAATCCAGCTTGGTATGGCCCTCAAAATAATCCTCCTTGGGGACAGCAGGATTGGCAAAACCAAAATTGGCAAAACCAAAACTGGCAAAACCAGCCTTGGGGAAATCAACAATGGCCACCATAGTTTGGGTCACAAGGCATGCAACCACAATGGGGTCCTCAACAGGGATATCATCAACAATACCAAGAACAACCTAGACATTTCCAACCTCAACAGTAGGCTTTACTAACTGGATCCTCCAACACACAGGGTCAAACACAAAATGAACCAGCTAGTCAACAACCTTTACCAGCTCAGCCTATACCAAACCCACGAAATAAACAGGGAGCAGCTGTCTATATGACAGATCAAGAAAATCTGGCTGGAATTAATGCTATATATTCAAATAATCTCCAGCTGCGTTCTGGGAAAGCATTCCCAAGACCTTCTCCTCCAACTATAATTGAAATAACTAATGATGAGGAACCTAAAAATCCATCCAATCAACCCCTAGAGGAGATTACTAACAAAAAAGTGCTAGAAAAATCAACCACAGACAACTCCGGAGTTACTCCTAAAAAGCCAGCTCTGGAGAACAGTCTTGAACACAATTTTGATAAGAGCTCTAGAGATGCTCCGAAGATGGAAAAACTAGCAACCTACCCAGAACGACTTAAACAAAATGCTCCCCAGAAAAAGGTTTTACAAAAACAAATCCAACCCAATCAGGAATCAGAGCTTTTACAAGAACTCAAGCAGCTAAACATTGAAATTCCTCTCCTCTAGGCCATCAGAGATGTACCCGAACTAAATCAATTCATCAAACAGTATTGCATCAAAACACAGGGCAGAAAAAAAAGTTTTCCCTCCATAATACAGGTGGAAGGAAAAGTGATGGATCTATTGATGGGAGAAATTCTCCTCCCAAAATATGGAGACCCTAGAAACCCTGTTATAACTGTTTTCATCTCGGGGGTAGAAATTTCAAATGTTCTGGTTGACTTAGGAGCAACAATTAATGTGATGATAGTTCATACAATGGACAAGTTAGCTTTGTCAGGTATCCAATCCACGACTACAATTCTTCAACTTGCTGATCAGTCAATAGCTATTCCAAAAGGAGTGATCACTGATGTACCTGTTGTGATAGATTCATGGGAATTCCCCGTGGATTTCTTAATATTGGAACCTAGAAACCAGAGAAATGCTTATCCACTGATTTTAGGAAGGCCATGGCTGGCTACTGCAGCAACATCTATTGATTGTCGAACTGGAGATATGGTCATTTCTAATGGGATAGATTTAAAGAAAATATCTCTATATCCTCCAGCTAAACCATCGGTGCATTACACAAGAAGAGTATGGGTGGATGAACCAGATGACATGAACAACAGTGCCTCATTAGCCATGGTAACCATTAGGGAACATCTGGGAGAATTAGGAGAAGAATTATACTATGATACAATGGAAGACTTCACTCACATCCTAATCAACAAAGATGTGATGGAACTCGCCCAAGACCCTCAGAGAGAACTTCTCGTTTCTTCTCATTGTACCCTTGCCAACATTATTCCTTGTGGGGAAACCTTTTACAGGGACTTAGCCACCTTCCACATGTTCCTCCCACATTCTTGTCCTCTCAATGCCATGACACCAACGTATGGACCCACCACATCTATGGATCAAATTACAAAACAGGTCATGATTCTACTAGGGAAAACACTTAATATAAATACTCAGTTAACAGCAAGTCAGGAAGAAAAACTTATTTAGCTTTTAGTTTCCCACTCAACATCTTTTGCCTGGGAATACCAAGATATGAAAGGCATACCTCCTAAAATCTGTACCCATCATATCTACACTGAGGATATTAAACCTGTCAGACAACCACAAAGAAGATTGAATCCTGCCTTAAAGGACATTGTCAAAACTGAGATAGAAAAATTACTTCAGGCAGGGTTCATATATCCAATCTCAGATAGTCAGTGGGTCTCACCCCTTGTCATTGTGCCTAAAAAGAATGGGAAATGGAGGGTGTGTATTGATTATAGAGAACTCAACAAGGCCACAAAAAAGGACTACTTTCCCTTACCATTTATTGACCAAGTTCTGGACAACCTTGCTGGGAGAAAGTATTTTTCTTTTTTAGATGGATTCAATGGGTATAATCAAATTCAAGTAGCACCTGAGGACCAAGACAAAACAACCTTCACATGCTCTTGGGGAACCTTTGCTTACAAAGTTCTTCCTTTTGGGCTGTGCAATGCCCCAGCCACATTTCAGAGACTGGTCCTAGCTATTTTTGCTGAACTAGCTAATGAATGCATGGAAGTCTACATGGATGACTTTACCATGTATGGGAATAACTTCGAGGAAGCTCTCACAAACCTTGGAAAAGTACTAAAATGTTGTGATAAAAATTGACTGTCCCTCAGCCATGAGAAATGTTTTATGATAGTGGAGGAAGGAATTGTTTTGGGACATCATATTTCGGAAAAAGGGATCAGAGTGGATCAGAACAAAATAGAAGTAATTACACAGTTGCCTCCACCCAAAAATCAGACTGATGTCAAAAGTTTTCTAGGTCATGCAGGCTACTATAGGAGGTTCATAGAAAATTTTAGCAGAATAGCTGCCCCCCTGTTTACCCTGCTTAACAAAGAAACAGAATTTCTCTGGACAGCAGACTGTCAATCAGCATTTGAAACTTTGGAGGAGAAGCTTACTGTGACACTAGTTTTAAGGGGACCTAATTGGACTTTACCATTCCACATACAAACTGATGCTTCAAATGAATCCATTGGGGCCGTTTTAGGACAAAAAGAGGAAGGAGAGAGTATGCATGCCATTTATTACATCAGCAAAAACCTTACCTCTGCAGAAAGAAATTATACAACAACTGAGAAAGAATTATTGGTAGTTATCTATGTTATAAACAAATTCAGACATTATATTACCGGATATAAAATATTTGTGCACACTGATCATGCAGCCATCAAGTACCTAATGAATAAACCAGTAGTAGGTGCAAGGATCATCAGGTGGTTGTTGCTATTGCAAGAATTTGATATTACCATAGTTGATAATCCAGGAAAGTTTAATTTGGTTGTTGATTTTCTGTCAAGATTGCATACAGGAGGAGAAGATCAACCAGTGGAGGACAAATTTCCAGATGAACACCTTTTTTCCATATCCACTACTGCACCTTGGTTTGCTGACATAGCTAATTTATTAGCTACAGTCTTGTATCCATCCAATTTTACTTCAAAACAAAAAAAATGTTTGCTTAAAGAAAGTTTATCCTATAAATGGTTGAATGGTTTACTATTTAAATGTGGTCCTGATTTCATTCTACGCAGGTGCTTGAAGGTTGATGAGACTTTTGATGTGTTGAGAGCATGTCATGATGAGCCATCTGGTGGCCACTACTCTTTTCACAGGACAGTCCACAAGATCCTTGGAGATGGGTACTACTGGCCTTCTCTTCATAAAGACACAAAGAAGTATGTACAGCATTGTGACCAGTGCCAAAGGATGGGGCAGCCCACCTTTACCCAGGAAATGCTGCTACATCCTCAAGTCATGATGGAACCATTTGAGCAATGGGGTTTAGACTTTGTGGGACTAATTTCACCACCATCATCAGGCAAGGAGTATATTCTAGTATGCACAGACTATGTTACTAAGTGGGCTGAGGTTCAAGCATTACAGTTTGCAAGAGAAGAAAAAGTTGTTGATTTCCTTTACAATAGAATTTTCTTGAGATTTGGAGCCCCAAAATCAATAGTTTCAGACAGAGGACCTCAATTTACTTCACAGGTAATCAAGGCATTCACAGATTTATACCAAGTCAAGCACAGAAAAGCTTCACCTTACCATCCTCAAGCAAATGGGCAGGTAGAAGTAACTAACAAAGAACTTGAGAATATCCTAACAAGGACAGTGGCAATGAACAAAAAGGATTGGGCTAATAGACTACCTGAAGCAGTTTGGGCTTACAACACCACTTGGAAGTCCACAACAAAGTTTTCACCATATGAATTGGTTTATGGGAAAAAGCCTATACTATCTATAGAATTTGAACTCCAGACACTTAAAACTGTATTATATGTTGGGCTGCCACTGTCTACAATTCAGCAGAACAGAATTCTTCAGCTCAACGAGTTGGATGAGATTCAGACAGAAGCCATTCAGCAAACAGAACTGGTTCAGTACCAAAGGAAACAATGGCATGACCAACATATCAAGAGGACATTTCAACAAGGAGATTGGGTTCTTCTCTATGATTCTAAGTTCAAAGAATTCAAAGGGAAATTACAGACTCACTGGCTGGGTCCTTATCAAATAAAGGAAGTATTTGAAAATGGAACTATATTATTGCAACCAATTGATGGGAGCACAAACACATTTCTAGTAAATGGTCACCGGATAAAGCTCTACAAAAGACCGTCTACTAAAGAAGAGTTTCTTGCTGATCTAAGTTTTGATATAGGGGATATCACCTCCGTCATAGTGTTGGAATAAAAAAATAAATAAATAAATTAAAAAAAAAAGAGAAGGTTGAAAACCAGCAATGGCTGCCTTCTGAAAAAAAAAAAAAAGCAAAAGAAGGTTGAAAACCAGCAATGGCTGCCTTCTAAAAAAAAACAAATTAAAAAAAAAAATTCTGAGAAAGATGAAAAACTAGCAAATGGCTGTATTTCTCGACCAAGGGAGTTGAAAACCAGTAAATGGCAGTTCCCTTCTCCAGGATAGTTGTAATAATTGAGCTCCGGATATGATTCGTTGCCAGAAATTGGTCCAATACATCTCCGGCGCTTTCCAATAAGAAGCATCTCTGACGATTTCCAATAAGGAGCACCTCCGGCGCTTTCCAATTAGGAGCACCTCCGGCGCTCTGTTAATAATGCCGACAGTGTCCATAATGAGGGCGGGACCTACCTCACCAGGTGGTAAAGTGGACAACTCATATAATGAGGTCATCATGACTCATCTTCTACTTTATCGCACAGCATAAATAAAATTAAGATACTAATAATTGCAGGAGTGTCCACAAGCCGGCGTTGACATCACCCATGGGCGTGGATTTTAGTACCACTCAGTGCAATGATTGCAGGTCGCGTGCAAGTAGGAGGTGGATGTCATTTCGGGCCGCCGCTTAAATGCCACGACACGTGTAGTTTTCAAAACGGCGCAGCATTTCTCCCGCGTACGTCGCCTCATCATTAAAACTGATCCAGGTAAATCTATTTTTAATTAGTCATTAATTAGTAACTGTCCTGTCTTTCTATTTTGAGTGCTGTCGTGATGACACATCTCTTTGCCATCATTTCCTTTTTCACATCTAAGCATGTCGCCATCTGTGCCTTAATGCCACCTTACCTCCGGAGTGCCCTATCAGTTTGTTACAATTATGGCTGCTTTGGCCCCTTAACCCATCTGCATAAGCCCAGCGTGAAAACAATAGCATCCCTTATCCAAACCTCTGGAATAGACTGAAGCATAAGATAAATTAAACCACTCTCCGGAGTCTACAGAGGAATTTGAACAGTACTCCAGAGCCCACAGATCAGAGAGACAGATAGACGGCAGGCCGCGGAAGTAAAAGAATAAAACACAGAAACTGCCATCAATTCAGAAATGGGGGTCAAGAAAAAGTCTGAGCCAAAGAATACTACAGGTCTTCTAAAGGATGCAGCTGCAGCAAACATTTTAAGGGCTGCTGGATGGTTAGATTTCCTAGATAAGTTTGAAGGTTTTCAGGAGGATATTGTGGACGAATTCCTTAGGAATTTAAGCAACGACCAGACCACTATGAGAGGAAACCAAATCAGTCTCTCCTCCACAATTATCAGCCACATCTCCGGACTCCCCGAACAAGGTGAGAGGTTCTACCACCTGAAAACCTTGTATACTGATTTAATTAGAAATTTTTCTGTCCGTGGTGAACCTGCTATTCAATTGCATATGAATAAGAATGAGGTCAAAGGCATTTTGAGGTCCACTCTGTCAAACCCTTGGGCAACTGTTGCTACATGGTTAATGAAATACTTTACCTGTGATGGCCAATTCTCCATAGTTTTAGGGCCCATAATGAAAATGCTCATTTTTCTCAGACATGGAAATAGGCATCCTGAATATAACATAAATATCCCCAATTTCCTCTATTTTGCCATCAGGGCAACTGCAAAGAAATACCAGCAGGGTAAGGGACCTATGAAACATCATGGCCTCATCTTCCTGATAGTCAAGCACCATTTCTTATCTCAGGCAATGGGGACGAACTATTACAAAACTTTCTTGAGCATAACCCTCAGGTTAGAGCACCAGAGATAACACAAACAAAGGATGAGAGTTCTCCCTCTCACCATGATGAAGAAACCGAACCTACAACCTCCTCCACAGCTTCTCACAAAAGGACATCACCCTCACAGGAGGCTACATCATCTGCAGCCCCTGTTCCTAGCAAGAAAAGGAAAGGCAAACAAATTGCAGAGCCTACTCCTACACGGCCTCTATATATGACTCGGTCAGTCAGGCGACAAATGACTTCACCTGAGGGATCTAGGCCTAGGGAATTAACAGAGGAAAAAGCAGGGCAGGGAATTGAAGGGAGATGGTGGGTTGAAGAACCATCTCATGACTCCGATGAGGCACCTCTGGTCAGAAAGAGGAAGCAAAGAGAAAATTCTCCAGCACCTTCTGTTCATATGGAGTCAAGTCCAATTTCAACACCACCGTGTGCTCCGGAGACAGGAAGCTTACCAACTGTTACTATCTTCTCAGATTCTAACGAAGAAAGACCTGCTCCGGAGGCACCTGTTCCACCTGTGCTCCGGAGAAGCAAAAGGAAGAGGCAGCTCTCACAGGCTGAGAAGGATACTGCCTTGCTCGCTGAGGCACTCTTGGAATTGAGCACATATGAGGACAAAGCAGGACCTTCATTTGTGGCAGCAGCAGCAGGGGATCCCCAGGACAGGACCACCGCAGAAGGAGAAACAGGGCACACAGATACATTGGGAGTAGCAGGGCAGGTGGCCATGGATAATGTTGACAATCAGCCACCAGCC
This sequence comes from Cunninghamia lanceolata, assembly GCA_027924645.1. Lineage (NCBI taxonomy): Eukaryota > Viridiplantae > Streptophyta > Pinopsida > Cupressales > Cupressaceae > Cunninghamia > Cunninghamia lanceolata. Next base: position 12,252,889 of record BSBN01000241.1, on the reverse strand, counting down.
ACAGAAGCAGAGGCAGAAACTCTATCACATCCCTCTGACCAAGAGGATATAGAGATCTCAACAGAGCAACAATTAATGGAAGAAATTGAGAATTTAAAAAGGATGCTCTAGGGCAAGAATTTGATTATTACTGACCTCAAGAAGGTCAGAGTAGAGATGGAAATGGAACTAAAGCAAACTATTGCAGAAATCCAAACAGACCTCCAAAACAAGGATAGAATTATCCAGGAGAGGGAGGCAGAGTTAGAAATACAAAAATGTGAGGCAGCAAAAGTGATGGAAGAAAAAGAAAGAGAAGCAGCACAAAAGGTTTCTGAGCTCACCATGGCCAGAGACAACAGCCTCATAGTAATGGTAGCACTGATTGAAAAGGTCCAAAGCCAGGATAAACAATTAACTTGGGCTAATAATAGACTGGATGACCAAGAGGAATACATTCAAGAACTGTCTGGCCCAAGGGCAACCAATGAACAAGAAATTCAAACAGATGCCTATGTGGGTCCAATCCCCATTGACATTCCTAAAGCCCTGTTTCATTGGGAGGAAAGGTGTAGGGAATTTGAAGCCTCCAAGCCAATGTTGCCATTACAAAGGGCAGTTACTGCCGGAGCAGAAAGGATAGCAACTTTGGAAAGCAAAATCATTCAAATGGCCTCCCTTTCCTCAGAACTTCTATCTTGCAGACCTCCAAGTGCCAGCTATTCCATGTTCCTACAGGAAAGGATACTGTAAAGGAAACTCTCCTTGGTCTTATCTGACATGAATGAGGATACTCAGACAGCAGAAGGTTTCATGACAGCTTACACCAGAAGCAATGATGAAGACAAAAACTTTCTATGTGAATTATACTTACATGGGTTCTGCATTAATGATATAGCCTTCATGATCAATCACTTTGTGGGAGAATCTCAGCTTAGGGCATTCATGTCCCTCATGAGAAACCACCAGATCTGGGACGAAAGGATGGAAGATCATCTTCAAAAGGATTCAAAAATAGATCTCCTCCTCAGAAAAGAATGTCCCAATCCTTTTTCTTTTCAGACCCAATTCAGGTCCATCATCTATCATCCTGCAAGTGCAACCAGCATATTGCCATTATACTTGAAAAATTTGCAGGAGTGCTCCATTGACTTTGGTCTTTTCATGATTAATTCAGCAAATCCTGTCCTTGCTATAGCAAAGAGGAGATGGAGTATTTTAACACCAAAGCAAAAACTTAGAGAGGTGGTCACCCCTGCAAACCTGAGACTATTCATGAGGAAGGCAAAGATAATATCCAAATTAATGGATAAACATAAACAGGAATGGATAGGAGGGCAGTTCAGACCTCCTCTGATAATTGAACCACTCCCTATATGGACAGAGTAGCTGGAAGATGAGAAATTGCAAGATTGGATGAAGCAAGTTGACAAGTACAGAGGGAATAGTAAACCAATAAAGCTACTTGGACAACCTATCTCCAGGAGTATAGTCTGACTGACAGATTACTTCATCAAAACAAATCCAGAATGTGAAAAGTAGGAGGACCTGCCAAGCCTTAGGTATGGGGGGGATGATGAGTGTCAAATTGCACTCATAAAATACACCCTTTTTGCCTCTCTTTTCCCCTATTCAGTTCATCTTCCTTGTGTCTGCACTCAAATTAGTTAAGCAAGATTGTTCTAATTAGTGATTAATTAAGATAGATTACTTGAGATTAGAATTTCTGGTTAAGTGGCTAATGTGCGTGGGATTAATGGAAAAATGTAGAATTTCTCTTTCTTTTTGAATCAGCAGGTGTACATATCAGAAATAGCGGTTTTGTGCATCTCCGGAGATCGCCTTCAATGATCTCCGGAGACCATAACAAAGAACAATGACACCTGGGTTTTAAAGATTTGGGGAAATGACTCTCTAGAGCTCTGCGAGTGTCTAGAATATCTCTGGAGCTCTGCGAATGTCTGGAATATCTCCAGAGCTCTGCGAATGTCTGGAATATCTCCGGAGCTGCAGACAGGAACAGCTATCTTCAGAACCTCCTGAGAACAAGGCATGTTCCAGTCAGAGCCACCAATCAGACACTTCAGCAGCAATCCTAACACCCCCTTACTTCACTCGAATCATCACCTAAGTGGTGAAGGGTCAACTATCAGTTAAACTGCTGAAGTTTTATCTTTCCAAAGATTTTGCATGAGTTATGAATTGAACTAATTCAATATTCCTATTTTCAGGGCTTTGATGCCCAAGTGTATTAAGACCTAAACTTAGACCTCTGAGTGGACTTCTATTCCACTCAAGTCTACCTTTCTTGCATGATGATCTTTCATAGAGTTAGACAGTTAAGTACAAATAAGAGATGGTGTCATCTCCTAGAAAAATTGATAGATAAGTTCAGTGATATATCATCACTCTTTTTTATATATACTTTCAGAACTAGTAATAGAACAACAATGATAAAATTATTCTAATTTTTGGAGATTCCAGTTCTGCTATAGCAATACATTTTCCTGAATATAGAAATGAATGAATTGGACTGAATTTAGTGTAGATCAACTTTTGTGCTGATTTCCTGCAATAGCCTTCAGCCTTAAAGGTGCGGAGCAAGGGCCCACTCTCACCAGTCAGGCAGGAGGCTAGTATCTCTGTTTAGTTGTTTCAAGTTTTCTTTTATAAAAGTATTTCCAGTTTTAGTAGATAGATGCATGTTATCGTTCTTTGCTTTAAGTACATTTCCTGTTTTCTTCTGTTTTACAAGCAGTCATTACATTTATCCAACAAGCAGATAGATTAGTCATTCCTTTAAGCATTAGGATTAGCTATAAACTAGTCACTTAGAATCCCTAGTTGCAGACAGCCATGGACACAGCCCTGGTTCTTTGACATCTAAAAACAGATTAAATGATGGGGTACAGCGACAACCCGTCAAGAGTATCAGACTTCAATCTGGATGTGTAAAAGGTGTTGATCAAGCAATTTGTGGTAGTATACATTATTGGCCGACATGATTAATGACTTCTATGCCTAAGCTTTTGATGTGCATAATTAATCAAGCATGGATTCAGCCGACAGATCAACAACTTGCAAATATCTCAAGTATTCTTGTTGCCGACTAAGAAGTTGAAGGAAATTCTTAATGTGAATATATATATCTGATAGATTCAAGCTTGTAAAAGTGTGCAAGATATATGTCAAGAAATTAGGTGCGAAGAAAAGCATAGATAAGTATGTGAACAGCAATTCAAGTTTGGAATGTGACAAAATAGGAACACTAAGCAGAGGAAGAATGAAGTGTGTCAGATCAGTATATTGTGCCTAACCAGATCTGAACTCTTGCATATGTAGATGCTTCTCATCAGTTCAAACACTTGAATACCTTCTATAAGTTCTATAGACAGTGAGTCTCTTGTAGACAGTGTGCCTCTTGTGAGCAGTGTGCTCGGGTAGTGAGCCCTAACTGGCAAGTGCCATTTGTACTCCTTTATTCTTTTAACAGAGAATACAATCTTGGGTTAGTCACCCCATGGTTTTTCCCTTAACAGGGTTTCCACATTAAAATCCTTGTGTTATGTGTGTCAATATTATTTTTTTTTTTATGTTTGGTTATGCTCTCATGTTTTGATATTTCTCTAATTGCTAAGATAAGAAAATAAAATAAAAAGGAAGAAAAGTTTTAAGATAACTGATTCACCCCCCCTCTCAGTTATCTAGAGAAAATATGTTTCCAAACATGAATGCTCTAAGGTATGGTGACAAACCTAAAATGAAGGTCTTTATTTTGTTCTTCTCATTTAGTGGATCCTCTAAATTCCTTACCACCTCTTTAAGATTTTTTGTCATAATTATTCATGAATTCCTCCTCCTATTTATCAATTGTATAATCATTTTACTAACTCTTTTAATGGGCACCTATAGCTAATGATAGTCATTCTTAAATTAATTTTCTATCTTAGACCATGTTAAAGAATGATATAAAATCACCTTCATATACCACTTAAGTACCTCATCTATGAGAGTGCCCACAAAGTCAACTATTTTAATTTTTTAACCTAAAATTCCATGATTCCTTTAATATGAGTCCAATACAAACAAGTGGTCATCTATCTTTTGTGTCCCTGTAAAATCATGGCATCTTCATTTTAGTATTTGACGTGGTATACAATTATGTATTTTCTTTTTCTATGATTACTTCCACTAGAACTTCCTTGATTGTTGCTTCTAGAGTTTATTAAGGCACATATAATTGTCTGTATCCTTTTATTTTTCTAGAGGGTCTTTTCTACCGTTCTCTCTCTAATTCAATAGAATAATGATAATTGCCCATTTTATTTTATTAAACTCTCTTGTACACTCCATCCTTCCTTTGGTTTCTTTTCTAAACCTTTTATAGCACTCTCACACACTAGTCATGTTTCTCTTGCTCTCACTTCTATCTTTTCCTAATCTTTTCAAGGTCATAAATGCAATTCAACTCCCAACTAACTTTTATTTTCTCAATATGACTCCCAAATGGCATAGTACATGAGGCTTGGTCTAGGAGGTTCATCTCCTCATGTTATTTTACAACTTAATATTTTTGAAGTGTCACAACTCTTCACATTTTCTCTCTTTATATCTCCTCTCTCTCTCTTCACTTTCTCACTTGAATCGTCTTTTCCTATTCTAATTACTCCATGATGCAGGAGTATCCCAAGGGTCTTGCAATCTTGCATCACCCAAAAATATTTACTTATGAGTTTATCATTTATGTTTGTGTGTAGGTTGTCATTAAGGGTGTGGTTCGGTGGTTAAGTTGCTCGGTTGTAGTGGTGGCCACCAGAGTTCAAACCCCCATTGGACCAATGAGCTCGTAGGATTTACGCCTTCGTTGGGCCAATGAGCTTGTAGGTTTGAAGTGTTCTTACTTGGGTATGAGGTCCCCCATGTTGTGGCCTCACCAGTTCATAGCTCCGGGCAAAAGCGTTACCGTGGAGCCGGAGGGCGCATCGCGCCAGCATCACTGGTCACGTAAAAAAGTTTACCATACGCATTATCTTTTAAAAAAATGTTTGTGTGTAGGTTTTCCTTCAACATATGTGTTGTAATATAATGCAAAAACTTTTGAGAGATTCTACCCACATAAAAAGATTATTTTGTTTATGTACTGACTTAAGAGCTTTGTGTGCAATATTTTAGCTTTGTGTTTATGTCTTCCATCTATGCACACATTTGGTGAAAGATGTAGTTGATTTCAAATCCCACACATAAGGTTTAAGCCTTATATAAAAGAATGTTCATGCAAATAATTAGTTATGATGACTTGGAGTCATTAACAATAGAATAAATTATATGAGCTAATCAAGGATGATTTGGCAACTTCAATGGTGTTTTGGAACTTGATAGCTATCTTTGGTATTGCAACATGTTTCACCCTAGAAGATGAAATGATTTTATGTATCGAGTCTCCCAAATATTATTCATGGCATCAAATTACAGAGGAAAGGATAGAGGTTGGCAATTAAAGAGGTCAGATAAAAGAGTATTTGGTGGGTAGAACCACGGTAATGTGCCAAGCACTAGTGAACCAACCCTAAAAAATGCCTAAAAACATCAAGATTAAAAAATTCATGGGGGTTCGATCTAATTAGGGGAGATTTCAATCTAAGCCTAGGGATATTAGATTTAACCCCCAGATTGAACGCTCCTTTTTGGAGCATCTATCATAACCTCTTATGTTCCTATCCATATGCTAACAAAGATGCCAATTCATATCATATTTTTAAGGGCCAAATGAAGTTATTCAAAGATTATATTTTACAAATGTGTAGCCCTCAATGCAAGATTTCCAAAAATTATAATATGTAATATTTTAAATTTTTAAATTATATTTTTTTTAATCGGGAAACTCAAGTTTTTATCCTGGTTCGAGCCCAGAGAGACCTTTACAGGAGATCTCTTCCCATGGCTTTATGGTCGAGACCACTACTAGGGGGTCTCAATCCCTAAGATATTATCATCTTGTTCAAACCCACAAGCTCATTGGCCCAGCAAAGGCACACAGCCTACGAGCACACCAGCCCAGTGAAGGCACATATCTTGTGAGCACAGTAGCCCAGTGAGGGTTTGAACCCTCGTGGCTAGCAAAACAACCATTTGAACTAACCACTATATTGTGCCCTTATAGGCATAAATTATATATTTTTAATTTTATAATTAACATAGATCCATTAAAAAATACTAACCTTTATTTGAGACACTTGGAAAAACAAAAAATTAAGTATAAAAAATCTCAAAAAATACACTCCATTTCATATCAATATCCTTGTTTCAATGGAAAAAATAACAATTTTGATATATGTAAAGAGAAATGTGTTATGGTAAAATATAGGTCTATAATTTTTTATATTACCAATTAAAAAATTAGTAATTAATAAAATATTTAATAAAAATTACCAATAAATATCAATGCGCTAGATATTGGAGTTAATGATCTATGTCCAAGAAACCATAAAAATTTGTAGTTCAAGTTATATGTTACAATAAAATGTTAATAAAAAATAATAGAAATATAATTAAGAAATTATTGAAAACTAACCAAGTATGATAAAAATATTTCTTTTAATTTTATAAAAGTATAAATTGAATCCACATAAACATGCCACAAATTATTAGTTTACATCATCCTTAAATTCTTGACAATTTGTTCATTATAATTGACAAAAAGTGATGAATGCCAAAAAATATTGATTTTAATGACCCAAAACTACCAAAAAGTGGGACACATTATTGTGTTTGTTGGTGCCAGTGTAATGCCCCGTCATGCAACCCTAGAGTGCTAGGCTAAAAGGTGCAAAATTACAGAAATAATTTTTTATTTTTTATTTTTTATTTTTTTTTAATCCTCAAAATGATTCAACTAAAAATAAATAAATAAATGCATCTGTTATCCAACAACCCACTATCCAAGAATTTCAAAACAAAATTTGCTATAACCAGAGATTCCAAATCTTCCAATTTCAAAAACTGACAACTCACGGCATTAATGTCGCCTGTCCAAATTATTCTGTACCAAATAACCTCTGATTACCTGTAACACCTTTCATGACAAAAATATCTTATCTTAGAAGATAATTAAATTCCAAACTATAATAAAATTAACCAAGGTGACATCCAAAGCCTTTTAGGCTAATTCAATAATTATCTAACAAACAAAATAGGAGCATTATTAATAACCACTAATTCATTAAAGAATCTTCCAATCACACAAGAGCATAGTTAAAACATTATAAAACACGACTTGACTAAACATCGCGACACAAGATAACCAATCCTAACAAGGCAAAAGAAACCAAGTGTCCCAACATGACTCGTGACCACAATAGAAGACAAGGACCGACCTAGTGGATTAGACCTCATGTTATCTCCCATCACTAATATCCATTGGTGAAAGAACCCGCTTAAACTTGCTATATCAGGTGGAGTCGAGGTTCGATACCTGCAGCCTGCATCCAAACTACTGATTAAATACGATCATGTACATATATGTCAACACACTGAGAGTTAGAGAATTGCGGTGCAGCAGGGTACTCGAAACGAGTAATGCTACACCGTCCCTACTCTTGAACAAGATTATAACCATAGCATTTGAAAACAGATATCTACGAATCTAATAAAACATGTAAATAATACTCCATAACTAAGCATGTCCAACACATCATAACTGAAGTAATCATAATGACATCATAACTGAAAACACAAATCTAAATATATCCATCGAACATAGTCTGACAGATCAAAGAGAACATAAACCATAGCATACTAGTCCAAATGTCTCGAAACTGTAAATATGCAATATAAGACTATCAACTGTTCCCAAACTAACAGAGAGCAATATGAAAATAACATCTATCACAAGCCAAAAAGGCGAGGGAATTACATCCTCCCCCCTAGAACCAAGCTTACTCCTGGAAGCCTACAAATAAGTAAGGATATAACTCTCTCATCCTAGAAGCATCCTCCCAGGTAGCAGAGGTCTCATCATTAGGATCCCACTGGACCCTGACCTGCTCCACGTCTCTGCCCCTGAGAGCGAGTCTCCTGAGCTGAAGAATGCCTACGGGCTCTAAAGCCAGCTACCCGTCCTCTACCTATAGAGCAGTCCAATCAAGAATATGAGCACTATCTGGATAGTAAGGTCTAAGTACAGAAACATGAAACACATCATGGATGCGTGAAAGGCTAGGCGGCAAAGCAAGACGATAAGGAACTGGACTGATCCTCTCCAACACCTCAAAAGGTCCAACAAAGCGCAGTGCTAGCTTAGAGCCCTTTCCATAGCAGATTGGACTCTTTCACAGTCGTACACGCAAGAACACCCGATCCCCAATAGAAAACTGACAATCAATCCTATGAGCATCTGCATATTTCTTCTGCCTATCCTGAGCTACCACCAAATGCTCTCTAATCCTCTCAACCTGCTACTCCATATCTCAAAGCATATTAGGACCCAGAAGAACTCTATCCTCCAGACAATCCCAACTCAAAGGAGTCCTACAAGGATGACCATACAAGGCTTGAAATGGAGACATGCCAATAGAACTGTGATATCCATTATTATAGGCAAACTCCACTAGGTAAAGGTAGTCCTCCCAATGGCTCTGCCGGTCCATCACATACATCCTCAACATATCCTCAAGAACCTGATTAACCCTCTCGGTCTGACCATCAGTCTCAGGATGATAGGCTAAACTAAAGTTCAGTTGTGTCCCCAAGACATGCTACAAGAAAGTCCATAGGGCGAAAGTGAACAATGGATCCCTGTCGGAGATGATCCTATGAGGAATCCCATGAAGTCTAACGATGTCCTCCATGAACACTCTGGCCACTGTGGAAGCATTGTAAGAAGCACGGACAGGAGAGAAGTGAGCTACCTTCGTCAACCTATCCACAGTGACCATAATAGCATCGTGTCATCGAGAGGACATCAGCAAACCAACAATGAAGTCTATCGAAATGATATCCCACTTCCACTCTAGAATCAAATGAGGCTACAAAAGACCTGCAGGGTGCTGGTGCTCTGCCTTCACCCTCTGGCGCTCAAGACATCTTGACACAAAATCAGCAATATCCTGCTTCATACCACTCCAAAAGTACAGCTGTCGCAGATCTGCATGCATCTTCTTGACACCTGAATGAGCAGAATAAGGTGCCTGATGCGCCTCAGACAAAACTAGGGTGCGAAGACCCTCAGAACTAGGAACATAGATATGACCCAAATGTCGTAAAAGACCATTTGACTCAAAGGAGTACCCGGAGAACCTACCCTCTAAAGGTCTACCAAACTCAAACTCGAATCTCACCTCCTGGCACCAACTGTTGGTAGGAAGAGCAGCGAGAATCTGACCTCTCAAATCAACTGTAAGAGAAACTGCAGAGATCTCATGCCTCCGACGACTAAGAGCGTCTGCTAGCACATTCTCTTTTCCCTGAATATATCTGACCTCGAAGTCATACTCGTACAAGAACTCCATCCAACACCTCTGCCTCACATTCAAGTTTGGCTGTGTAAAGATATACTGCAAACTGTAATGATCACTGTGCAGCTCAAATTGATGCCCTAAGAGAAAATGCCTCCATCTCACCAAGGCATGCACCACAGCTGCTAACTCCAGGTCATGAGTGGGATAGTTCAATTCGTGATCCTTGAGTTTGCGAGACTCGTAGGCAATGACGTGACCATCCTGCATCAGAATAGCTCCCAAACCCTCCAAAGAAGCATCAGTACAAACAACAAAGTCCCTAGCAGGATCAGGTACTGCTAATATCAGTGCACTGGTCAACTGCTCCTTAAGAGTTTGAAAAGCTGCCTGACACTACTCTGACCAAACAAACTTCTTCCCTTTCCTCTGAAGAGAAGTAATAGGATGGGCAATCCTCGAAAACCCCATAACAAAGCGACGATAGTAACCTGCCAGCCCCATAAAACTACAGACCTCAGAAACATTAGTGGGTGCATGCCAGTCCATAATAGCTTGGATTTTCAAGGGATCCACCGCAATACCCTCTCCAGAGATAACGTGACCCAAATACCTCACCTCAGTCTGAAAGAACTCACATTTTGACAAATTAGCATAAAGCTAATTTTCTCTCAGACATTGCAACACCTGCCGCAACTGCTCCTCATGCTCCTCCATAGTCCTTGAATAGATCAATATATCATCAAGAAATACAAGGACAAATCAGTCGAGATAAATGCGGAATACACCATTCATCAAGCTCATGAAAACTGAAGGTGCATTCATCAACCCGAATGGTACCACTGTGAACTCATAATGTCCATAACGAGTACGAAATGTTGTTTTGTGAATATCTACCTCAAATATCCGCAACTGGTGATATCCTGACTTAAGGTCAATTTTAGAGAATACCTTAGCTCCTTTGATCTGATCAAACAAATCATCGATTCGAGGCAAGGGGTACCTATTCCTCACTATTACCTTATTGAGCTGTCGATAATCGATACATAGTTGCAGAGATCCATCCTTTTTTTTCACAAAGATCACAGGTGCTCCCCAAGGAGAAACACCAGGTCAAATGAACCCTTTGGCTAACAGCTCCTCCAACTACAATCGGAGCTCCTTGAGCTCCTGACTGGTCATCCTGTATGGAGCTCGTGAGATAGGCTCTACACCAGGAACCAGATCAATCCTAAAATCAATATCATGCTTAGGTGGCATCCCTAGAATATCATAAGGAAAAACATCCGCATACTCCCTCAGGAGTGGGTGATCATCAAGAGATGCCTCTCGACTCTCCTCCATCTCCAAATCACTAACAGTCACTGCGAAAAGCTAACATCCCTGACGCATGCATCTCTTGAGTTGCATAGCAGAGATCATACATAGGGAAATAGGTGTTTGAACTCCTACAACCTCAACCTCAGTACCAGAATCATCCACACATCTAACAAACTTATACCGACAATCTATCACTGCCTGATGGGCCTCCAACCAATCCATCCCCAAGACTATATCATATGAACCCAAGGGTAGAATGCGAAGGTCCACTGAAGTAGAAAGTGAGCCAATTATCAAATCACACCCTGACACTAGAGACTCAATAGCTATCTTAGCCCCGGAAGCTAACTCAACCTACCACCTATCATCCTGCTTTGTTGCCACTAAGCCACAACACTCCACAAGAGAAGGAGATATAAACGAATCAAATGCATTAGAATCAAAAAGAATAGAAAAACCATTACTTCGCATGCAACCAAAAGTCTCCACCACGGTGCCTTGATGCTCTGCCTGTCGGTCATCCACCGACGCAAAGGCCCGGTGTGACTTGCCTGCATCACCAACCGTTGGCTCAGAGGCTACCAGTTGATGTCTATATCCTAATGCACCCTTCTGTGGGCACTGTCTAGCAATATGGCCCTGCTGGTCACAAGAGAAACACCCGGTGCCTCTACCAAAACTAATGTCACACTGGATAGCACTAGACTGCTAGAAACTACCCCTGCTCACTGCGTACTATGTACTCTAAGCTAGCTAATCAAAACGGTTGTGCTTATTGCGCTGCCAAGACTGGTCTTTCTTGTTTTGAAATCTATTACCTTGCTGATGCTGAGAATTCTTCATCTTGGACTGCGAATACTGCTACTGCTGACCACCCTTTAAGGGTGCATGAGAACCTGATGCCTGAGTGTGACCACCTCGAGAACCATATCCTGATGAAGGTGTACTACCAATGTGCACACCTGTATGCCCACCGAGGGCCATAGCCAAATTCTCCTCCACTAACCGGGCTTTCTCCACAGCAACCTCCATCGTCTTAGGTTTGAATACACGAACCCCTCCACTAATCTAGGCATTCAAGCCCCTGATAAAATGCTGCACCAACATGGACTCGTCATCCCCAATGCCTGCATACTGTTTGAGCTCATAAAATCTGCGCTCATACTGCTCAACTGTCAAGGCTAACTACCTTAGCTCGTGGAACTCATCTGCTCGACGTTGCCTCCAATGGTTAGAAAGAAAGTGGGCTCTGAATCTCTCTAAAAACAACTCCCAAGACACAGTGCTAATGTCCAAATGTAGCTTCTACTCCTCTAGCCGCCACCAAGTCGAAGCGAACCCTCAGAGATGTAGAATAGCACATCTGGCTTTGGTGTTGCTACCATACGGATGCATGGCGAAACACCGGCCTAAGTCTAATAACCAAGTCTCTGCCTCAAGACCTCTACCAACTCCCTCATATGGCTGGCTAGGGTGGCCTCCTGCTCAGTTGTCAACTCTCTACGTCTAGGAGACCTCTCTCTCTCTAGGCTGATCACCCTCCTGTCTAGGGCCTAAACGAGCAAGGGCCTCCTCAAGAATCTGTCTCAACTGGGCTCCATCAAGCTGACCCTGACCCTCCATGTTCTAACCCCCACCTTCATGGGCACTCACATGAGGAGAACTGGGAGGAGGTGTGCCACCGCCACCTCTCCCACGACCCCTACCTATGCCCCGACCTCGGCCCCTACCTCTAGGCATCTACCTACAACACAAAAAGTAATTTATTACGTTCAGAAAAGGTCACAATAGGGATAAAATCATTCTACAGAGTTTAAGCACTAGGTTACATAATGGGCTCAATTATAACCAAGGTACCCAGTGTTTAAACCTGGCTCTGATACCAAATGTAATGCCCCGTCATGCAACCCTAGAGTGCTAAGCTAAAAGGTGCAAAATTACAGAAATAATTCTTTTTTTAATTTATTTTAATCCTCAAAATGATTCAACTAAAAATAAATAAATAAATGCATCTGTTATCCAACAACCCACTATCCGAGAATTTCAAAACAAAATTTGCTATAACCAAAGATTCCAAATCTTCCAATTTCAAAAACTGACAACTCACGGCATTAATGTTGCGTATCCAAATTATTCTGTACCAAATAACCTCTGATTACCTGTAACACCTTTTATGACAAAAATATCTTATCTTAGAAGATAATTAAATTCCAAACTATAATAAAATTAAACAAGGTGACATCCAAAGCCTTTTAGGCTAATTCAATAATTATCTAACAAACAAAATAGGAGCATTATTAATAACCACTAATTCATTAAAGAATCTTCCAATCACACAAGAGCATAGTTAAAACATTATAAAACATGACTTGACTAAACATTGCGACACAAGATAACCAATCCTAACAAGGCAAAAGAAACCAAGTGTCCCAACATGACTCATGACCACAACAGAAGACAAGGACCGACCTAGTGGATTAGACCTCGTGTTATCTCCCATTACTAATATCTATTGGTGAAAGAACCCGCTCAAACCTGCTATATCAGGTGGAGTCAAGGTTCGGTGCCTGCAGCCTGCATCCAAACAATTGATTAAATACGATCATGTACATATATGTCAACACACGGAGAGTCAGAGAATCACAGTGCAGCAGGGTACTTGAAACGAGTAATGCTACACCATCCCTGCTCTTGAACAAGATTATAACCATAGCAGTTGAAAATAGATATCTACGAATCTAATAAAACATGTAAATAATACTTCATAACTAAGCATGTCCAACACATCATAACTGAAGTAATCATAATGTCATCATAACTCAAAACACATGTCTAAATATATCCATCAAACATAGTCTGAAAGATCAAAGAGAACATAAACCATAGCATACTAGTCCAAATTTCTCGAAACTGTAAATATGCAATATAAGACTATCAACTATTCCTGAACTGACAAAGAGCAATATGAAAATAACATCTATCACAAGCCAAAAAGGTGAGGGCATTACAGCCAGAGAAAGTTGGAACACCAAAGGTCACAATTGATAAATCTAGAGACTAAGATCTAATTAAGGGGTTGGCAAGGGCAAGCTAGAGATAGATGGAGGTCGCAAGGAGTTACATGCCTTCTATCATGTCAAAGCATTTAAGGAATTCAAATTCTTGGATAAAGATTCTCTGCATGTTTTGTAATCTCCTTGTGAATTAGTAGACTATAATTGTAATATATACTTTATGCAAGTCACTAAAATTATCATTTGTCTCCAAAGTAATCAATTTTTGTTTCATTGTATGTTTATTAATCGGTTGTTCATTTGATCCATTAACAGACTACATTAGTTACCAGTATTATAGCAAGAGTTATAAGTCCTAAAGAGATTACCTATGCTCTATAGTTAGAAGTAATTTGTGCATCACATTATAGGTCATCTAAAAGTGAAAATAGGCCACATATTGGAAGGAGAAATGGTAGAAACTAAAGAGCATTGCATTACAACAATCTAGCTAATACATTAAGAGCCACCTAGAAAAGGCTCAAAGTAATTGAGACTACAGAAAGGAAAGAAGTGGTTGTGACTGAAGCTGTCATTGAAAATAATGGGTTAGGAAGTACATGAATATGGTCTATAAGTTCAAATGATGAACTTAATGCAAAAGATAGATTTACTATAGCCTGGATGAAGGCAAGGACCAAATCAAGATTTGATATCTTAAACTACTCAAGAAGCTTAGATCCAAAAGACTTGTTAGAGAATATTACTAAGATGGAGAAGTATTTTGAATCTAGAGCCATAAAGGCCACTAAGCACGTAAAGTATGTCACCTTGAATTTAAATTGGCATGTTACCTTATGGTGGAATTATGTCCAGGAGAACCATGTACAAAGCAAGAATCTCAAGATCTCAAAGTGGGACCTTATGGTGACTAAGCTCAAGGGAAAGTTCATGCCAACCAACTACTCAATGGACCTATTAAAGAGTCTCTAAAACCAAAACCAATGGGAGATATTTGGGTGACAGCACAATAGTGTGTCCCACTTTTCAGCAGTTTGGGGCCACTAAAATTAGAATTTATCACATTCTATTGATTTTAACAAAGAACTATCAAATAATTAAGGATGATTTAAACAAATGATTTGTGGGATTTTTCTATGTAGATTCAATTTATAATTTTTTAAAATCTTTAAAAAATTTGATATCATGAATATTTGGTTAGTTTTTTATTAAAAAATTTATTATATTTCCACTATTTTAACATTTTACCATAAGACACTCAAACTACAAATAAAATATTTTCATGATTTCTTGGACATAGATTGCTAACTTGAATATCTAGTGCACAATTCTTTTTGGTAATCGTTTATTGAATATTTTATTTATTATTAATTTTTAATTAGTAATAATAAAAAATACAAATCTATATTTTACCATAACATATTTGTCTTTATCAAAACTATTTTTCATTGAAACGAGGACACTGATATGAAATGCAATAAATGTTTTGAGATTTTTTAACATGGTTTATTATTTTCCCAATGTCTCGAATAGATATCATTATTTTTAATGGACCTATGTTTATGATATTGGTAAAAGGGTTTGAAGGGCCCCAACCCCTTACAAACAATGCCACAAGAGTGTAGGAGAGCTGATTCTAAAAGAGGAGAACCACAAAACATAAAATAGTTGTACTCAAACAATGAAATAGATGGTCAGCTAACAAATAGCTAACCCCCGACACGATGGAACCAGGAACCTAAACCAAAACAAAAATAGATTAGTTAAAGAACCACAACTACACAACCAACACCCATCTAAAATTCTTAGAATTTTGAGGCTCAGAAATAGGGCCCCATTTTTGCCTTCAAACCACTATCCATGAATTAGAGGGATAATTTAGAGAAGTTTCAGGATTCACCAACTTGGTTGAAATACAACCAACTGGAGGAACATCCAACTAAGGTAGAGAAGCCTTTGTCGGCTGCAAGTTTGTAGGATAAAAAGGAGTAGTGATTGAAGGACCAAAGGGTAGAGAAGGGGAGCAAGGACCCTTCCCTTGCAACACTAAAAACTCCCCTCTAGAGGGGACATCTTTTCATACTTCTTCCCAACAAGAGAACTAAAACCCAAAATGGTCCTAGTAGATGTAGTTTAATCTGGATCGACCTTCCCTGCAACAAAGGATTGACAAGAAGTAGGAGGAGATCCAAAAACCATAAAGTGGTGAGGGTAGATATTTTTCCACCATGACGTCAAACCCCAAGCCTTATACTTGGAATTAGGGAAAGAAGAGGCAATATGGATTGTAGCAAAGAAGCATAACACCTAAAAGGAAGGCCCTTAAAATCCAAAGGTTGCAACCAAGGACACTCCCTAACCATAAGGGTAATCTTTCTTGGAAGATGCTTAGAAACATCAATTTCAAATAAAATGTGAGCATAAGTGGTATGTGTGAACTTCGTGGTAGTTGAATCTACCAACATAAAATGGACCAAAGCATCACCAATAGCCTGGTAGCAAGAATTGGCCTAGAAATGTAGAGGGAGATTAGGCAATCTCACCCAAATTGGTAGAACAAAGGAAGACTCATAAACTGGATTAAATGATGGAAACAAGGGTTTGAGAGATAATGGGTGTTGTCCCCATATCCAAGGCTCACCATCAATCACAACTCCATGATCCTCTATCAAATCAAATGTAGTGATGAAAAACCTTTAGTGCAGGGATAGATTTCCACAGATCCCTTGATAAGAAGGTGCCAAGAATCAGAAATCCACTCATGAAGATTCAAAAAACTTAGCCAAAGATAGTGGAAGTGAAAGATTAGACCTCTAGTATAATAAAAAAAATCGCATTCTCAACAACTTCATCACCAAAAACAAGGCAATGATTGGTGCATAGAAGGGTAGAAATCAAACATCGAGCCTCCAACCACTCATCAGAATCCATAGGAGGGGTGAGTAGGGGTCTAGCATGGATAGCATCAATTAAATATCCATCTCCTAACACCACTGAACCCTTTAAATTAATGGACCTATGTTCATTATAAAATTATAAAAATATAATTTAAAAAAAGCATTATACACATTATAAATTATTTCCTCTTGAACATGTCATCTTCTTGATTCATGCTCATGTTCATTTTGATTCAAATATAAATCACACATGATTTGATCGAGTTATCCTATTTAATGACAATGAAACCATGTTCAATTTGTACTTCAACATGTTATAATATACATTATAATTTGATTGAGTTATCCTCTTTAATGATAGTGCTTCCAAAAGTGCATCTCCATCATCTTTGGTTCATGTTCTTTATAAATCTCCATAGTGCTTTGAGTTGTCACCATCATTGGTTAGGCCTTGGACATTTGATCCAATCTTTGCACCTTTCATCACCAACTTAGGGATCAATACACAATATTCAAAGATATTCAACTTGTGCTTTCTTCCCTCTTTTTCCTTCATGGATTAGGAAGACCTTCTACATGCACCTATGGATCTACATCTTCCTGAAGGAAGGAATGTTTTTCAATGCACATAAATCTTATTTAGCTTGTTGTATCATCCTTCCATCTTTAGTGTAGGAGGAATCATAATTTGAAGAGAATACTTAGTCTCCTTTATTATCTCTTTTTGGGGGCTTATCATTGTGCATGGGTATTTGAGCAAGCCTAGTTTTTGGGACTCAATTTTTTTTCTCTCGCCCTAACTCATACTTAGGGGTGGGTGTTAGAGTAATAAAATATCATTTCTAGGCTAGGTTCATGTTAGTTCACTAGGCTAGAATAATTACAATTTATTTTTTATTTATTCACTCTATTTAAGCACACTTAACTATTTGTGTCAATTAGTCAGATGCCTTGATTTATACACCTATGATATTTATCTAGTTTAGATTGAGTTACACTCTATCTATCATGCTAGTTAGAGTGAGTTAACTCCTCTCCTGATTGGGAGTGATTAGAATTCAAACTCTTACCTATTGAACATGTCATCTCCTTAATTCATGGATTCAAGAGGCCTACATATTTGTAGATTAGTCTTCATAAATTTTCTCTATTATATTGAATAAAATATCTTTATTCATTTTTCTAGATTTTTTATTGGTTCATAGGCGTTAGTTCCTAGGTAAATTTGTTGTGTATATGAAAAATTCTAACAAAGTAGACCTCCAAGAGAGGTGGAGAAAGACAAAACAAAGGTTGTAGAAAAGGCTTCAGTGGTTTAAATGTGATTAAGTAAGTCATTAAGCAATTCAGTCTCTAGATGTCATGCAAGAGAAAGGCTACAAAAGTAAACATGTACATGTTGCACAAGGTGAAGACAAAATGGGAAGTGAAGAAAAAATTATTGCCCTGGAGGCTAGGAAAATTTAATAATGTGTAAGGTTCTATTAAGTTTTGTTTCATGGAAAAAGAGGGATTTTCAATTTTAATGAATGTATAGATTAAATCCTCCTTTCACACCTTACATTTAAGGACATAAATCGAGTCAAGTCACAATCTTTACAAGTGGACTCTACTACAGATTTAGTGTCACTTGTAATGAAGAGGAAACTTGGAATTTTCTAATTAATTAATTAATTAAATCCCAATTATGCTTAAAACCCTAATTTCATAAAATCGTAAATAAACGAAGGACACATGACAAATGCTCGCAGACAGAGATATAATATTCAGAGTAAATACATATCAAACTTTGAGATTCTAGATGTGGGAAAGTTAGGGACTAATGAGCGCTCACCCAAGTCCAAGGTGTTATTTTCTGTCAGGATCTCTGAAAGTTGTCTATAACCTATTCCTGTTGTTCCAAAGATTTTCGTGTTTCAAAATCCTGAGGACACTTATGCGGGTGCCCAAGTCCAGGTCCTACTTTTCTTCTTAGATCTATAATTCTGACACTCTGTTATGCCTCCTTACAACTCCACTCCTTCCACTTCTACCCCTGTAACCTGCAATCACAAAAATGGGGGTTGGGGGTTGTGGTGTCTAGGAGCTTGCCTCATTCTAGCCCCGAAAGGACATTCAAGTCTTCCAAACACCATTTTCAGATAGAGAGTGTGTATCCCTGTGGGATAGAGGCAAAAACCAATTGATAAATGATTGAAAACACAAATAAATGTCACCTCAGAGGTGTAGCTCACATATAGATGAAAATCTTTCACATCATGAGAAGATGAAGCCAAATCTTCATAACAAACACAATAACAAGACAAGTCTGCTCTATAACAATGAATACTTTGAATGCTCTAAAATCATAAGTGCGCCAAAAGTTCATAATCATCTTCTAGTTTACAAATGAATCCCTAAACATGCTTATATATGCAACTAAACACATTCCCGCTTTAATTTCGTAATTCAAACTTGAGATGTCGGCAACAGACACTTATAACGATCACATAACCGACATTTAAAATTTAGGACCCTGCCAAAATAGGGCAGGACTAGGGTGTGGGTGCCCAACCCCTATTTAGGTCAGGGTTAAGATCAAAAGAGTCCCCTAGGCCCCATTTAACATGGGTTTTCAAGGATTTTCCATCGGGAGTTAAAACAAACATGCATGATTAATTCTAAGGACCCGGGAGCTAAACATAGGAGGGAAAAAGTCCTAGGGAGACATTTTCCAACATAACAAATTTGTATGTGATGAAAATGAAGGGTGGTTAAGGAAGATCATATTCCATACTAGGTGTAAGGGAGGAAAATGTTGTAAACTAATTATTGATAGGGGTAGCATTAACAACTTGTTGTCCACAAAGATGGTTTAGAAACTAGGATTGGAAATAGTCATGCACCCCAGACCATACAAAGTATATTGGTTACAAAAGAGACATCAATTGATGGTAAAATAACAATGTTGATATGTATTTTATATTGGAGGATACGTAAATGAAGTATGGTGTGATGTAATCGCAAAGGATGCATGTCATGTGTTGTTGGGTTGATCTTGGCAATATAGTAGATGTGTAATCTATAACAAGAGAAAGAATACCTTCACCATCATGAAGGATGGGAAGAAATTCTAGTTATTATCGATGAAGGATAAGGAAGAATGTGTTGAGGACAAGGTGATGTTGATGTCTGTGAAAGAGTTTCTCAAGTAGGCGAGGGCTTGCAAGATTTTTATGTGCCAGTAGTCAACCTCGTGTAGAAGAAAGAAGATGGAAATGAGGCACACAACTCTGAGGAGCTAAAGATTGAAGCACTACTCAAGGAGTTCATTGATGTGATGGATGGTGGAGCTAAGAGAATAACCACAAGTGCATAACATGTCTAATTGCATGGATCTAATTCTAGGTTCCAATTTACCAAACAAAGAGTTGGACAAGATGAGCCCTAATATGAGCATATTATTGAATTGACAAGTTGAATAATTGTTGGAACAAAGCTTGATTTGGGAAAGTATGATCCCTTACATAGTGCTTATAAAACTTACACTAAACAAGAGAGAAGAATGGGAATGTGTACATAATCCACTCTCAAATGAATGATCACATGGATTCTTTAAGTGGTATGTAATACTTTTTGAATATTGATCTCAAGAGAGGATACCATTAGATCAGAATAAAAGGGGATGAATGGAAGACTACATTTAGAACCTAGGAAGGCTTTATGAATGGATGGTGATGTCATTTGGACTAACTAACACACCAGTAATGTTCATGAGGTTGATGAACTAAGTTCTAAAACCATTTCTAGAAAATTTTGTGGCTATTTATCTTGATGGTATTTTGGTGTTTAGAAATATAAAGGATGAATATATTGCATGCATACACAGGTGTTCACACAATTTAGAAGTGAAAATTTGTGTGTTAACAAAAAAGTATAGCTTCATGAATTTGTTGACATACTTGGGATTCATCATATATCAAGATGGGTTGCATATTGACCCTAAGAAAGTTCACATAATTATTGAGTGGCCTAAATCAAAGAGTGTAACAAAATTTAATAGTTTCCATGGTTTAGTGAGCTTCTATATAAATTTCATCAATAACTTTAGTGGAATATGTGCACCCTTGATGCAATGTATGTGGAAGGGGGGGTCTGAGTGGATGGTTGTTGCTACCAAGAGTTTTGTGTTCTTTAAGAAGAAGGTAAGAGAGGAGCTTGTTCTTATGCTCCCAAATTTTGAAAACATTTTCCAACTTGATAGTGATGCAATTGGAAAAGCTGTAGGTATAATGAACTAATCCAAGAGAGTAGACCAATCATGTACTTCAATGAGAAATTGAATGAGACTAGGTAGAATTATTATGTTTCTGACCAAGAGTTATATACCATTGTTCAAGACTTACGAAAGTGGAGACATTACTTGTTGTTAAAGGAAATTGTGTTGTACACTAACCATTAGGCACTAAAATTTATCAGCAATAAACCAAAGTTGAACCAAAGATTGTATATGAGATGGGTAGAATATATGTAGGGTTACTCTTTTGTGGTGAAGCATAGAGTTTTCACAAACAAACAAAGTTGTTGATTCCTTGAGCAAGAGATAGATGTTATTATCCATGATGACAATTAAACTAGTGGGTATGGAAGGAATGAAGGATTTGTATTGCATAGATCCAAATTTTTTAGATGCATGGCACATTGCACAAAATCATGATTTGGATATAGAGGTCCATAAGAAGATTATTTTGCACAAGGATACTTGTTCAAAAGACATTAGTTTTGTATTTCATATAGTTCAATGATCTAGAATATCATCATGAGTTACATAGTGGTGCACTTACATCTCACTTTGGCACAACAAGACATAAGCCATGTTGGAGAAGAGGTACTATTGGGTGAGTTTACACAAAGATGTAAAAAGGTTTTTTAGAGAATTGTAAAACATGTTAGGTAGCAAAAGGAGTGGCATAAAACGTAAGGTTCTATAAGCCATTACACGCACCAAATAATCTTTAGGGAGGACTATCCTTGGATCACCACACACATAGTGGTAATGGCTTTATCTTCATAGTTGATGATAGGTTTTTTAAAATAGAACACTTCATTCTTTGTCAAAATTTGAATGATGTGTATAGGATTGTTGATTTATTTTTCAAGGAGAAGGTTCAATTTCCATCGCTTGCCAAAGATTATCACCTCAAATAGAAATACAAAGTTCCTTAGCCATTTTTGGTGCTCCATGGAAGTTGGGAACACAACTTAATTACAATTTCCATATAATTCATAGACATAAGGTCAAAGTGAGGTTTTCAATCAAAGTCTTGGCAATCTACTAAAGTGTTTAGTGGGAGAAAAAATTGTGCGATGGAACTCTATGTTGGCACATGCAGAATTTACATAGAACAATTCAATGAACATGTCAATAGGAAGAAAAATGTTTCAAGTGGTGTATGGATAATCTCCAAAGGGTCTCACAAATAAATTAATGATTGAAGATGACAAGCGTACCAATGCAAAGGTTGAAGACTTTCCATAGAACATGAAGTAAATTCATGTGCAAGTAAAAAAGCAATTGAAGGAGAGTAGTGCAAGGTACATGTTTTCCACCTAGATGAATGTCAAAGAGAAAAGACTTACTCAAAGGACAATTTAATCATGGAACTTAAGGAAGGAGAGGTTCCCCAAAGGAACATACAATAAGTTGAAGCCCAAGAAAATTGATCTCAAAATCTTGTGTAGATTCTACGAGAATGTGTATGAAATCGAGTTACATGAAGGAATATATATCACCAATTTTTAACATCTCTAATTTCTATACATATCATGTTCAGTCCCAAAGATTATGTGCAAATAGGGGAAGTGTCAAATTGGATAAAGTAAATACCTAAAAAGCAATGAGAGGAAATTGCATGAGTTTTGGACATGTCCATTACAAAGAAAACATGGATTTTTTAAGTAGAAGTAGACTTGGGTGGCTGAAATGGACTTCTATGTAGACTTAATTTTGAGCACCAAGCTAAAATTAATTCTCAACTAGGATGTTTTATCCAAGAGCCTCTTAGGGATTCTGTAATGTTGCATCATCAAAAAATATTTTCTTGTTTGTGTTAGTGCATAGGTTTTCCTTTCATGCATGTGTTGTAATGTTCTACAAAAGAATCTTGAGAGATGTGTAGGAGTACTTTGGTTACACAATGGCCTAAGAGATTTTTGCACAATGTTTTAGCTTTGCACATATGTCTTCCAAATGCACAATTAATTTTAGAGTACGCACATTAGGTTTAGGTCTCATGCAAAAGGATATTCATGTGAGGAGTTTGTTATAATAATGATAAATGTAATAATCTACCAACAACAAGAAAATGTATTATGAGTTGACCAACGATGATTAGGTGAATTAAATGGTGTCTTGGAACTTGATCTATCTCGATTATTGCAACCGTTTTTTACCTTAGAAGATTAAATGAGTTTTTGTACCTCATCTCTCAAATCTATTTATGACACATTAGATTCCAAAGGCAAGGAGAGAGGTTTCCAGTTGAAGAGGTTGGATAAGACAATGGTTGGTGTCAAAGAAAGAACACAAATACTCACAATTGATAATATTGAAGACTAAGGTTTGATCAATAGGTTAGCAAGGGCAAGCTAGAGACAGACAAAAGTTGAGTAATTCCATGCCTTCTACCATGTTAGAGCATTGAAGGGATTCTAGTTCTTATATAGAGAATCTTTGCATGTTTTGTAATCTCCATGTGAATGGGTACAATATAATTATAATCTATAAACTTTTTACAAGTCAATAAAATCATTATTTTTGTGTCTCCAACAATTTGTTTTACTTTTATTATATACTTTACCCATTCGTTAACTAATTGTTCACTTGACCCATTACCATAACTAATCTTCATATTCTAAATAATTTACTTCTTTATCTATTAAATCATTCTAATCTACTAGATTATCTTATAGTTAAGATTTGGAAAAAAATCAAACTTGACTCGAATATTCTATTACTAATAAAAATGTCAAGATATTGTCATTGATGCCTATGATGAAATTTCCACATTATTTATGTCAAAAAAATTATATTTAAATAAGTGTGAAAATTGTGATATGTAGAGAATACTAAAATTTCAAACAATTAGTTTTTACAAGTTTTCCATGTTTTTTAACCCTTAAAATCCCTCATTTATGATATTTAGATATCAAGAAAAATCTAATTGTGATCTAATATTGTATTGAAACTACTAACAAAGGGGACAACTTAGGGTTGATGTTTAAACTATTGAATGGAAATCAAAGCACATCCATCATGCTTATCCTTACATCAAAACCTACAAGTAAGCATTCATACCAAATATTTAAACTCCAAATAAGTTAGAGATGCCCATCAAGGAGATCATACCTCTCATTTTCATTGTGTAATTGGTTTTCCACAATCGCAAGATTTTTTTGTGCTATTTTAACAAGTAAAATATTTAAGACAATTGTCAATTTAATAAGGTTTAAAATGTTACATATTTGGCTTTCCACAATTAGAAAAGTTGTTGAAGATACCAATTGTTATCAAGAACATATTGAAATTGATTAAGCTTTAATATAACCATAGAACTTAGATTTAAATATGGGGACCCCATCTCTAACCTATATCCACATCTCTTATAATATATCTTATTCATTTATTCTCATGTTGTTTCTTTTTGTTTCAAGTTATCCCCTTTTGGACCTTGGGGTGTGGTGTCTTTCATCCACCATTTTTGTGAATATGTGTAATATTATTTAAATGGCAATATAGAAGCTCATTCATAAAAAATTAACATTCATGATACGGGCTTGTCCCATGTCATAATATAGTTGTACCCTTATACATTCACTCCCCAACTCTATTTCAAACTCACTCTTGTCACAATACCCTCATCACATGTCTCTTGGTGTGTAAAATGCCAAAAGATAGATAATGTCCAAGAAAATGAATATGAAATTCTTCACAATTCAAACAAAAAAGGAAAATAGTAAAACAAAAACTCCACAAGATCCAACCTATATTAATATCCTCTATGTGAAGAAATCTAACAATTAGTAGTAGAAAAATGTTTATCACAATAATAATGAATCTTAACAATTATATTTAAATGTTTATCACAATAATAATGGATCACTAACATAGATTAATATCAAACAAAAATATAAACTCCATAAGCAAATAAAATTGAACATCAATATATAGAGGCATAAAAGACACAATAAGAAAATTCACTTTATAATATAAGAAAAGAAATAAATTGAATTGGATGAAATGGTGAGAAATAATGCCTCTATTTATAAACCACTCTAAGATATAACATGGGGTGAAAGTTCAAAATTGTGTCACACTTTTATAAAGGAAATGGCCAATGCAAATATAGTTTTTCAACTTGAACGGCCTAAAAGCGGTGTGTACATTTTAAAATTTAAAGTGATATAAACTAATGAAATGTAGAACTCTTAATGTAGTTTATGTTTATAATTCTTTTAAATTAGTTGGATGTAATTTTTTTATAAATTTAAGAAAACATTTTAAATGCTAACAAAATTTGACAAAAGTGAAGTCAATGGAACGTCACAAAAAAATATAGCAATTTTAATTTTTTTCTTTGATTTTTTCCCACTTAAATAGCTTGAAAATCTAGTGCATGGAGAAAAAATAATAACTTTTGAAATATTTATTTTTAATAATTTTTTAAGTCAAATTTACTCAAAATGTCATAGTTTTGATGGGACGTTAACCTTTGTCTAAATTTTTTATCATTAAACAAATTATACCCTCTTGGAGAGGATTCTCTCCTCTAGTGTGCAATATATTTTTTTAAAATTATATATATATATATTTTAAAAAGGGGTAAAAACTTTATTGAATCAGAAAATCATTACAAAGCAAAAAGAAACACCCATAAGGGGCACAACAAAAATTAAGAATTAAGTAACACCCAAAAAGCTCCTCATATCCTCCATAACCCAATCTTCAAGAACAGGGGCCAAATCACCAGGAAGGTTGCCCCAATCATCCACATTCCAAGTCTCCATCTGCTCAGATGCCCACCTCGCCAAACCATCTGCCACCTTATTCCACCCTGTGGCACATGACAAAAAGTAATAGAATCTAAAGCATTGCTCAGAGAAAGAATTTGTTTGGCCACCACTGCAAGTTGCCAATTCACCTCCTCAAAATGTCTCGTATTCAACATATCAATGACCACCTGAGAATCTAATTCACAAATAATCTTGTTCCAGCCAAGGGCACAAGCACAGTCTAATGCTAGAAGAATAGCAAGAGCCTCCATGAGATTATTTGTATGCTGACCTCTATATATAGAGAAGAAAAAATTACCACCCCCGAACTATCCCTACCAATGCCACCAACTCCAACATGGCCAGGATTACCTCTAGAAGATCCATCAGTATTTATTTTCAGCTCCCCCACGGTGGGAGGACACCAGCGACCAATACGACAGACCCTCTCTCTCCCACGCCCATGTTGAACCGTCCTCAATTTTTTTCGTCCACCCCTAGAGAGACCTAGGGCTTCAACAACATCACAGTCACCAGAAACAACAGGGACAGACAGATCACACTTAGCAGCCAAAGTTTCCTGCAAACCCCTCAAAATCCTCAACCAGCGCTGACCAACAAGTAGTTTCTTGTCCAAAAAAATTCTACGGTTGCGCTCCAACCAAATATGCCAAATTATCAAACTGGGGCCAATGATCCAAGCAATAAGAAGAAAAGAGGTCTTTACAGGGGGAGGCCCTAGACTCCTCCAAAAGTCCTCTAAAGAAGAAGCATGTCTACACGGTATATGCCAGAGATTCCACCAGAAATGCCAAATAACTTTCGCAAAGGGACACTAAAAGAAGAGATGGGGGATGCACTCCTCATGCCCACCACACAGAATACACATAGAGGGCCCCTAAAACCCACGTTTCCAGAGATTCTCCCAGGTAAGGCACCTCCCTTGAACAACTACCCATGAGAAGAAGTTACACTTAGGCCAAGCAAACTTATTCCAAACCTGTTTCCACCATGAGACCCCCAAGCTCCCAAACATTTGCTTATCAAGAACTTGATAACCTGAAGCAACAGAAAATTTGCCTTTTAGATCAGGACCCCAAGACAACACATCTCTCCCAGGAAGAGAAGTGCAGACACGCCCCAACAAAATCCCAGCAAGCTCCTAATAATCCCTAGTTGCCCCACTAGGAGGCCACTCCTGCGAAACCTTCCATCTATACACACTAACTTGTCCCAAATTTTGAAGAGTTTTAAAATCGGCAACGTGGCACCACCCAGCATCAATAAAATGCCTACTAAAATTATGTGGATGGGGGTGAGTAGATAAAATGGGAGGATAACCATTCCAAGAATCATGCCAAAAGAGAGCATCCTACCCACCATTGCAAATCCAAAACAACCCCTGCTTGACCAACTTAGCACCCCTTTTGAGGGTACTCCAAATCATAGAACCCTTCCCCTCCAAACTGAAGTAGGCAACATCCACACTCTCAATTGCACCCAGATACTTTGAGGTAAGAATTTTTTCCCACGATTGATGTTGCTACGAACACCACCGCCAATACAACTTAGCTGCTAAAGCTTGTCCATTCAAATCAATTCTACACAGACCCATACCACCAGCCTACTTCGGCCTACAAATAGCTTCCCACTTAACCAAACTCCACTTCCTATGAAGGAGATTGCTAGACCAAAGGAACTGCCGAGACAAACTCTCAAAGTCTTTGATAAAGATGAAAGGTACATAGAGAACAAAATATATGTACAGAGGAAGAGCCTGCACCACTGACTTTAGAAGAGTCACCTTACCCGCAGAAGAGAGCCACATGTTAGTCCAATGACTAACCAGATTTCTGAACTTATCCATAATCTCTTGCCAGAACAATTTAGGGAGCGAACGAATAGCAAGCGGAATACCAAGATACACAAAAGGAAGAGTGCCAATCTGCAAACAAAGGATACCAGCAATTCTCCTCTGAATAACCCATGGAGTATGAAAGAAGTAGATAAAAGACTTCCCCTCATTAATTTTCTGACCTGACACAGCCAAATAACAATCCAGAATCTTGCACCAACCGGAAGCCTCCTCAACCTTGGCTCTACCCATCAGAGCTGTGTCATCAACAAACTACAAATGTGATTGAGGGGGAATATTATTTCCAAAACTCCAGCCCTTAATCAAACCAGTCTCCACCTGGGATCTAATAAACCTCCCCAAACCCTCCGCCAATAAGATGAACAGATAGGGGGTTAAAGGGTCCCCTTGTATGAGCCCCCTAGAAGCACCAAACAACTCCGTCGACTCACCATTAATCAACACCGAAAAGGAAGGAGAAGTAACACAGCTCTTGACACACTCAATCCATTCACCAGCAAAACCAAATGCTCCCAGAATCTTAAATAAGAAGGCCCATTTAACCTGATCATAAGCTTTAGCCATATCCAACTTAATAAACATAGCTTTCTCTTTAGAATGATCCATAGAATGAATCATCTCAGCTGCAATGATGACACCATCCATAATCTGCCTACCATCCACAAAACCCCCTTGCTCTTCAGAAATTAACCTGCTTACCCAGGGTTTCAGCCGCTCAACAATCAACTTAGTAATAATCTTGTAAACCACATTACATAAGGCAATGGGCCTAAAAAGATCTAGAGAATTAGCCCCATCCTTCTTTGGAATGAGAGAAAGGAAGGTAGCATTCATGGATTTCAGCATTTTTTTATTCATGAAAGATTCTCAAATGACCTCTAACAAATCCAACTTAATCACTTCCCAGAACTCCAGGTAGAACTCAACTAGGAAACCATTAGGCCCTGGAGATTTTCCCTTATTCATCTGGAACACAACAGTTTCAAGCTCCGACAAAGAAATAGGATTAAGCAAAGAAGCATTCATTTCACTGGTGACTAAGGGCGGAATACTATTCAAAATATCAGCTTCATCCTCCTCCGCGGGAAGGGAATCCTTAGATAGTAGAATAGAAAAGAAACGAACAGCCTCAGCAGAAATAGAAGCAGAGGAGGAGAGAATCTCCCCATTCAAAGACATGAGAGAAGAAATGACATTACCTTGTCTCCTATCTTTTACTGAATTGTGGAAGAAAGAAGTATTCCTATCTCCCACCTAAAGCCACTCGATTCGGGACTTTTATTTCTAAAAAATTTCCTCATGTAATTCCCATTCCTCAACTTCCTTCACAGCAGCAGCTTCCAGTAAACCCAGATCCTCAGTGAGGCCCCGATCACAAATCTTCCTAGTGATTGAGTCCAAATGATCTTGAGTAGACTGATCTGCATGGAAAACATTACCAAAGTGTTGCCTATTTCACCATTTCAACCTATATTTCACATATTGGAGCCTCTTGGAGAAAGAGTACATAGCAGTCCCATGTGACGGCTTCCCCAAATTCCACCAACTAGGAAGAAGATCATGGAGGGAGTCATCTCTTAACCACATGAGCTGCAACTTAAAAGACTACTTTACACAACGTCGGGGTAGCTCAGCAGTAATTTTGATCGACCAATGTTCAGAACCCTGCCCATCCAAAATCTCAGAGCTAGTCAGCCACCTGTCCCCCAACCAGAAATTGGACACCAAGAATCTATCCAAGCGTTTAGAAATAGCAGTGTCCCCACATCTATTATTCCAAGTAAAGACCCCATTAACAGGCTTGATGTCAACCAAATTCAAGAGAGCCACATTAACCTGCAAGAGATCAAAAGAAGGCTCCAAGCGAGCAATGCCTCCCCTCTTCTCTTCCAAAGAAACAACAGCATTAAAATCTCCAGCTAAAATCCACAGGAGATAAGGATCCAAAGTCCTCACATATCTGACAAAACCCCACAACTTTACCTTGCCATGAAGGTTAGCTAGAGCATAGATGTTAGAAAAGAGTACTCTCTCTCTAGACTCAAGATCAGAAGCAACACAAGAAATCAAACCTCTACAAGAGTACCACCAAATTGGCCTGACTCTACGTGGGTCCCATAAGCATGCAACCCCACCAGAGCTACCAAGTGCACCAACACATTGACACTGACCACGGCTCCAAATCTTTGAAGCCACACTCATCATACTATCAATTGATAACTTAGTTTCCTGAAGGAAAACCACATCAGGTGAATGAATACGAACCAAATCCTGAATAGCCTTTTGTCTAGGGATGCTATTCATACCCCTCACATTCCAAGAGAGCACAATCATCGTTGGGGTTGGGAGAAGTGAACATCAATAGTCCTCACCAAACCTGACTCAACCAATGTCTCACCAGCTAGCTTTACCTTTTCCATGTCCTTTTTTCTACCAACCTTAAGAGGTTTCTCAGGAGCCCCTTTCTTGAGGGTTTTTGGTTGCAAACCCAAGGCTGGGGAAGGAGCCTTACATTTTCCTGAGTCTGGAGTACCCTACACTTCAGATAGAACACCACCAACACTAGGAGAGCCACCAGAAGCCTCTAGTACCAAATCTAACGCACCCTAAACAGGAGCCAATTCAGTGTCCATCTAAGTACCCTTCTCAGCAAGCTGATCTGAACTAGGAATCACATTAGGCTGATCCCCATGAACAACCTCAGTAAAAGATCCAACTATTGCCTGTAAGTCTACCTGAAAACCTTCCTCCTAGACCAAATCTTCCAACGTCTCAAATCGGTTGAAGGTTTCCTCCTCCTGCCTATCCGTGAGGGATCTCTTCAGGCCTCTACCATGATTATGAGACTTAACCGGAATAAAACCGTCTTTATCAGCCCCACCTCCCTGCATGGGGGCTTTACCCTTGTCTACTTTCAAATCAGGCTGAGTAGGAGCATTACTTGAACCAGATGCACCAAAATTTTGGGGGCACCTCTGTTGAAGATGACCATATTCATGACATAGCCAACACCTGAAAGGTAACGTCTCGTAATCTAACGGTTGAGTCCAGGAGCAAGACCCAACAGTCATATCAATAGAATCTAGAAGCGGCTTGCTCAAATCAATTTCAACACAAACCCTAGCATAAGAAAAAATTCTCTTATTCAAAGTTTACTGAGAAGGACCAATAGGTTTTCCCAGCAACAACGCAATCAACTACAACATATCACTTCTCCAGCATTCAAGCAACAACCGAGGAAGACGAACCCAAACTGGGATTCTGGAAGGTAACTCCTCCACTAAGTTAAAGCCAACATGCCATGGTTTGATGAAGAGACCCATCTGATTATAAAAATATGGACCCCCTTCGAAGGCCCTATTCCGATCCAAGACACACGAAAAATCCACCATAAAGAAGTTATTTGCAGCCATCAAAATATCAAAATCTCCTTCTGGGTTCCATGTCTTGCGAATCCATGTATCAAGAAATGGGGGAGAAATCCTCATCCCCATGAACTTACCAATCAAAACATGATTGCAGTAGTAATTAATAGCCTCAGCTACCGACTCTGATTGTATTACTAAAACTGGTCACTCCTAGGCCCTCTCCAAGCATCCATTCACATTTGGCAATTTAAGGGAACCATTTCGGACCACATCCGATCTAGAAGAAGGTTGAATGGGTATTTCGGCATCGTCCCTAGCCATAGAAGAAGCATGACCCACCATATCCAAAGGCACATTCAAAGCCATTTATACCAAACGAGTGAGGGCCCAAAATGCCCCCCACACCATGCCAAATCCAAAGCAATGGCTCCAAACAGGTGCACCACCACCACAGACAACACCTCAAAGGAAGAAGAACCCCCCCAACGTGTAGAAAACATGAACCAGAGGGCACACAATAAAAGAAAACCCAGAGTTGGAAACCCTTGAACCTTGCACACCACCACCTGCACCAAAGGACGCCTCACAGCCAACTAAAACCAGAAAAAAAAGAAGAAACGGTTAAGTAGACCCGGTCCCCTTAACCCCCCACTGACATGCAAATACCCTGTACATAGAGAAAGCTTGATCCTGCAAGCTAGGGCTCGAGTACCCTAGCCTAATCTCCCACGCACGCTATCGCCATCACCCAAATTAAATATATTTTGTTTTCTAGTCATCCTTATGTTTAATTATAATAACCTACTTGCAATAAATTAAAAAAAACTTCATAATCAAACTACTCAAAATATACAAAAATATATATCTTTAGATTCTAGACTCTAAGCTCTACAAAAGGGTATTTTTATATTTTCATGAAAATACCCTTGGTTGTAGAAATCTAGAGTTCAACTTGATTTTTTGTTGAATTTTCCCCAAAACAGGGTTTAGGCTGCCACCTAAACATTTTTAGGTGAAAAGTTTCAGCTAAGCAAAAATTTATATATAAATAAATATGTTTTTCAAAGTTGACATCAAATTATATAGATTCGATAGTTTAGGTCGAAACTCTTTATGCCACATAGGGGCCACATGGTTTCGAGCAAGATTGTTTCACTCGAAACCATTTAGTTGGCCCAAAGTGTGACACAATTCTGAACTTTCACCCCATGACAATGATTTGACCCAATAATATATTAATTTAATATATTTATAAAAGGTAAATTACAAATATGGGACCATTAAACACATGTAGCCTTCATATGCAAGACCCATGAGGCCCATATTACATACACAACCTAATAGTATACCACACATATCAATAACTCAAAAGGACCCGAAAAGATGGGTTTTACACATTCTTACATCCCTCCCTCCTAAAACTCAACTTGGAGGGGCCTATAAAAGGGTGGAATTCAAGCTAATCCTTTTGAAAGAGGGTTCAACACCTCCCTTCCCCCTCCCCCCAATGACAATTTCTGGTAACTCAAGTAAATTGTTCATCTATTTGCAAAAAAATGAAAACATACATCGTCTTGCACTTTTCTACAAATGTTCATTTTCGTTTAATTTTGCATTTGTGTCGAGGAATATAGAGTGAAACCAATCATATCATAAAGGAAACACAGTGAGGTAGTCTCATCCCCACCCCCAACATCCCCTCAAAGAGGTAAGAATATCATGTGCTGAATTAGTCCAATGCTGATCATGATCACATCCAAACTATTAGGATCACCAAACTCATCAATTAATGTCTCAATTGAATGCTAAAAAGTTGAAGTAACATAACATCTTCCATCTTCTAAAGACCTTCAATTAGTAAGTAATACTATGAAAATGCATAGCAACACATTGTCAAACACAACAACAACGAATGAGGAATGATAACAATGTCAAATAAACATGTTAATTCAAAAAATAATCTAATCAATCTAGCCTACCAACATTATGACTAGGATTTGAGACAAGCAAAAGTTTTGATAAGGATTATAGTGTTGAGGGGGGTGTTGATCTTGGGATGGACCCAATCAATCTTAATGTCAATAGTAAAGACTTGGAAAATATGGAGTAGAGATTGTCTATGATGGAGAGGAAGTAGGAAGAAATCTCAAAAATTTTGACTAAAATTGTTTCTTTCAGTAAAAACACCATCAGGAATTTGGCCACTAGCCTATTCATCTTCTAGAATGAATTATAGAAGAGGAAACTCAAAATTGTTGGAGATAGCCCTGCTATTGGAGAAGGCCCTATTAGAGGACATGTGTTAAGGTGGCTACTGCTGGCAGTGAAAAGGCTATTTAAATTGATGATGACACACTGAGTGTGTCTTTTAAGGACCACGTTAGTTTTATGGCTAAGAAGTGGACAGTAGCTTCAAGGTTGAATACGTTGGCTAATCAAGGCTAACTATTCTCTCTTTATGCCTTTTTGTCTTGGGATTGTCTTCTTCTTGTTTCTTTTGGTTTTTGTTGTCTCTCTTCTGCTATTATTTTTTGTTCATCTCACACCTTGTGGGACCCACTTTTTGATCCTTAGGGTTGTTCTTTTGTAAAAGTGTGGGACCCCTTTCAAAACCTCTTTACCTTTATCAAAAACTTTATGACCAGGATCCACAAGATTCAAACATATGTACCCAAAAAATGAAGCAAACCACTAGAAAAGAAAAATTATCCAAAGCAGTCAAAACGTTCGTTGCAACTATGAATGAAACAAGTCAATCTTCATGTGCTCCAAAAGAAATACAATATAAAGAAAAAAAACAAATACATGTTATTCATGAAAATGGTGGCAATACAACAAAAGTTGGAATCATTATCAAGTTGAAGCAAGATGATCATGTTTGTAGTTTGCAAGGTCACAAGAAGCTGCAACCATTACAAATAACCAAAGTCAACTCTCTTTGACAAATGAGCTCCAACAAAGAAATGAATTCAATTCTTTGTACATGATCTCCTATATCCTTCAATATCATTTCTAATAAGAGAAGATGAAATCATAAGAATGTTGACTACATGTGAGAGTCTAAACACATATAGCTATCCATCCATCAAATGAGATAACTTAGATCCCATCACTTGTGTAAGCTAAATGCTCCCATTCAAAATGATATCATCTTAATCATTAGTTCCACCATGCCAACAAAAATTGCATCCATATTTGGTTAAGTCAAGACGACTAGCATACTATCTAGAAGTAGAAGTCTCATGTGTTGGGTTACATTGTCCAACATGATGGAATAATATATAGATGTCTCCTCTTTGACCCTTATTGATACATTATCTCCAAGAAAAAACAAGACTCTCCAAATTGGGCATCAATGTCTGCTTAACTACATTAATAATCTAAAAACTAAAAGAAAGGATACAATCAAGTGTGTCATCAAATGAAGTTTCAACACCACCAAAAGTTGTCTCATCACACTCTCAAGACAATAGATGTAGCATCTCTTGAAACTACCTTGTTACTCTTTGGATGATCCTTAACACACATTATTAAAGACCTATCTATGATAGATCCAAGTGTCTCATCTTCATGTATACCAACCTAGTTGATGGGAGTATCAAAATGCTTGGGTCTATTTGTTGTTAAAATCACTTCATCTTCAACATCAATAAGAGAATGAATTATGCTAGTACATTCTCAACTAGATCCCTAACATGGAGACACGTGTCCTAGAATCCTAAAAACATGTAAGCCCTATCCACTAGTACATTCAAAAGCTATCATTTCAAAACATCATTGAAACTTGTTAACTTATAAGTCTTGGCTTTCTTATCAATCATTGTTGCTTATACTCTTCATAAGAAACTTAAGAAGCCATAGTAACTAAAATCTATTATTTGTTAGGCTATATAAACTAATATCAAATTCACCCTCAAATTTGTTCATGGTAAACATCCCTAGCATACCATCTTCTAGAACATCATTACCATTGTCAATAATGGAAAGAGATGAACCATAAACTATGTAAACCTTTATCATTGCTTTCCCAAGCTTATAGAACAAACTAGCACCATTGGCCATGTAATGGTTGCAACCATTATTTATAATATGTACTTGCATTTAAAAGTCTATCCCTTTTTATCGTAGTCATAATTTTTTTAAAAGTTTTGCTTACCCTCCCCCTTTGCTAAAATGGCCCTATTGCTACTACACCCTTAACCCATTGATTGTATTGAGATATGTATAGTCAACTTGTGGCTAGCATAACCCTTAATTAAATTATATATTCTTATATAGGTAGTTAATTCAACTTGGGCAGCATCCAAGGCATAAGTAGGGTGTGTGTGTTTGTTTATAGGAGCTAGTGGTTAGTTTATGATCATCATATTGTGAATTGGTTTCTTGTTGGAGATTTATGAAGGTTTGCCTCCTCGAAGTGCCTTGTTATTCTCCATAATTATCAAGTATTTGTAGCATATTTTTTATTATATTCTTCTCTTGTGCAAGGTATTTCTTTACAAGTGGTATCAGAGCATGATCTTAGCATCTGGAAGGCAAGAAACAAGGTGATTTTTTAATTTTGGAGGTCAGATTGTGAAGTGTGTATCTCTATCAATTTGGCATTTTTTTTCTAATTTTTGGAGGTTTGGTCAAGGACATATTGAAGCTACTACAATCCATATTTGAGGTCATTTGAAGCAAAATTGAAGGAGTTATTGTGAAATTAGGGTTTCCACAAACTTTGCTCCCAAGGTTGCAAATCAACAAAAAAATTGGAGATTTTTTTTTTTTTACAAGTGACATATAGTCCCTGGTAAGTTACAATAAAATTTTCATATTATTTTGATTTGTTTTGAGTAAGTTAATGTGAAAAATGTTTTTGTGGCATCATGGCAAGGGCTTCAACAAGAGGCAAAGGAATGAATCCATTCACTTCCAGAAAGGCTCCGAACAAAGATGGTCCATTAGTAGAGAAGAGGGATACCATAACCATTGATGATATAAGGGAAGAAACCAACAAGATGAAGGATCAAATATTGTCAAGAGTAGAAGCTAAGATAGGAGATCTCATGGCAGTGTTCGAGCAAATAATTTCTCACCATGGTTCTAGATATTGCCAACCAACGAAGCCACACCACAAGACTTGGGAACAAAATGTGTCTCCTTCAGGACTTGATGCATTTGGGTTTGACTCGGATCTAAAGATGGATCATCACCTAAATAATTCTATGGTTAGGCACATCACACCAAAGATGGATATTCAAAAGTTTGATGGCAAAGATCCAACCTGCCAAATGGAGCAGTCCTTTGATCTTCATCATATTCCATGTAAACAAAAGGTTTTAATGACATCCTTATACTTGCAACCAGACCAATTCATTTGGTATCATTGGCTATGCGAAGAGATGAAAAAGAAGGATGTGTTGTCACATCATGGTCTATTTTTCAAGAGGAACTTACTACACATTATGGTGACAATCTTATGGATAGCTACTTTAGTCAACTTACCCAATTAAAGCAAATACGTATAGTCAAGGACTATACTCAACAATTCCAATTTTTGTCTTTAAGAGTGGAGCATGTTACAGAGAAAATTTTGAAAGAATTATTTCTAGTGGGGGTTAAAGGAACACATCAAATATGAGGTATGCATGTTCCATCCAACTTCTGTGTCCCAAGAAATGACAATGGCAAGGCAATTAGAGACATTTTTTAGCCAATAGACAATATTAGTGTGAAAAGGGTTATTTAGCTATGTAGTCATTTCCTAGCTAGTTCTCCACTTTAGTTGTCTTCACACTAGCTTAAGTTTACTTAGGGATATTTTCTTTTTATCCCACATTGGTTGTGTGTTTAGCCTCTTGGGTGGTAAATCCTATAAATACCCACCCATTGCTCTCATAAGAGCAATCTCATATATTATATGTTTTGCATTCCCTTGGGTATAATAAAAATTATTCTTGCTCAATTCTAATTTCTAGTTTTTCTTTTGTTCATTCATTTGCATTCTTGGGTGGCTTTTAGCCAAATCTTACATGGTATAGAGCAGTTGTGAGTTGTGGGTTAGCATTTTTTTAGAAATCTGAGAGTGTAAAAGTGTTGTTTTTTAAGAACTGGGTATGCTCTTCTCTTCCATCCTCGGATGATCTGGAGAATCAAAAAAGTGTGGAGAAAAATTGGGAGTGTAGAGCTATTATTTTTGGAAGCACTGAGTATACTCTTGCATCCTCAAATGATTTGGAGAATAAGAAAAGTGCAAAGAAAATACCAGTTTCTGGGGGTTCTTGTTGTGACTTGCTAGTTGCAAGGTTTTTCTAAAGCTTCCTAGAGACATTTTGACCTCACCATTGAGATCAGAAGGCCCAAATCTATAAAGATTGACTGTCCAAAAATCAATTTTAGACACAAGTAATTTTTTTTGGCCTATGTTTGCTTAGTACAATTTTTTGTCAGAAAAGTAAAAAAAATTAGCAGGGGGCCATATTGTCCTCTGCCATATTATGGATGTTTGTGGTTGTCTTTTTATTTGCAGGTCAAATTTTAGGTTTCCAAGACTCCTCGGTCCCGATTCGCATA
Source organism: Cunninghamia lanceolata (assembly GCA_027924645.1). Classification (NCBI taxonomy): domain Eukaryota; kingdom Viridiplantae; phylum Streptophyta; class Pinopsida; order Cupressales; family Cupressaceae; genus Cunninghamia; species Cunninghamia lanceolata. Next base: position 12,215,395 of record BSBN01000241.1, on the reverse strand, counting down.
CCATGACACTTTGTCTCGTTTCGAGACACTCTGTCCCATTCTGGGACAGAGAGGCCGCTTTTAGGACAAGGTGTCCCATTCCAGGACAATCCGCCCCTTTTTTGGCTTGGACCAATTTAGCCCCCTTGGCCTCTTCACTGCTCTGGGTTGGCCCCTTAGTCCTAATTTCGGCCCCGTGGCCCCTGCATTTGGCCCATTATCAAGCCCATTTTTGGTGATCTGCACTATTCTAGGCCCCCACGGTCACATTTGTGGCCTCCACAGCCCTATTTTTGGGCTCCTCAACCTAGTTTAGGGCGAGCAAGCTGCCCTACCAGCCTTTTTTGGGTACTTGACCTCTTCCCAGTTGGTCACTCAACATTTGACCCTGGTTCTGGTCTTTGATCGACGTCCTTGCAGAGCTCCTTCAAAACTGGGTCCAAGGCTTTGATCTTAGCCCCCACCAACTCCAAATCCTTGAGCCCAGGCCACAACTTTTATTTCAACCTTAGAAGCCCCATTGATCATTCTGGCCCCTACATCTGACTCGCTTGGCCAATCTCCTTAGCTTCTATGACTTGACCTAGGGATACTAGTTCCCTGCTTTGGGCCTTGCTCCTTAGCTCAGCTACGGCACACCTCTTCTACTTGGATCTGTTAAGATTGCATCATGTTTGGCACGTCCATTCCAATGTGCATCCCTTGCTATTCTCTGTGGAGCTCGATCTAGCCCTCATGACCCTGTAGGACATACAAGCCCTCTACCTCGACTCAACTCTTTAGCGCTTTGACTAAGCTTATCTCGTTAACCCAATTCTATTGACCGATCCAGCCTTAGTGTCCACTCAGCCAGATTGGCTACTTCATTTAGGTCACCCTATTTCTTAAGGCCCTGATTGGACTTGGACTCTTGGCCAGTCCAACTAGGTGTTCCACATTTTTGGCCATAGTGACCTAGTCAACATCAAAACTGAACCACCTGTCCACCACTCAGCTTGCTTGTCCACCCAGGACAACTTATTCGCAAACAAGATAGGTTGTCTGTGAATGAGACAGCTTATCCCAAAAATAGACTTGGTGTCCACCCAGGACAACTTGTCCACGAACGTGACAATTTGTCCCAAAACTAAACATCGTGTCTCAGAACTTGTCCTCCAAGTCCCCAAGTAGGGGCTTTTTTTCATTTTGTCACAACTTTTGCCCACATAGGTGAAATTTGACAAATTTATAGTCGACGAGAAGCTGATTTGGGCACTAACACAATGGAATTGAAATATTTTGAAAATTGTACCATTTAAACTTATTGTTTGACCTCCAAAGTGTGATTTATATCAAATTTTGACGTGGCATTATTTTTCACCCCCAATTTTGAAATTTCCCAAATTTTTTTGTAACCGCACTAAATATAAAGTGTTGATTCATTTTGTTTGGTGGGGCTCTTTGATTTATTGATTCAGGGGTCTCTTGGTGTGATTGTGCTTGTGCATCTCTTTTTGCTTGTGCTCTTTTTTCCTTCACAATGGGTCACTTTAAATTTACATTGCTAACACCATACAACTACAACACATAACATCAAAATGCATGGAATGCCCTGATGCAACAAGGATATACACCTTATGTTGAACAAGAGGTAACTGAACCCATAGATAATAAGGAAAAGGTACTTTGAGTGATTGAAAACAAAGGCTCTTAGTTGTCTTAGAATTTTAGTTTCTCTTGACATTATGTTTCAACTTGATGGATGTACAAATTCACATGATGCATGGGAAAAATTAAATACTCTATATGGTACAACTGCTGAAGTTGGAGGATATCAAGTTGACAATGAACTAACGAGTCTTGATCCTAAGTCTTTTGACGACCTCCAAGATTATGTAACAAAGATTAATGACCTAAGAGCACAATGTAAATCATGTGGCGTTGAGAAAAAGGACATACAACCTGTCTTAACTACTCTCACTAAAATTGGACTTGAATTTGTTACTTTTATTTCTAGCTTTCACACTCACGGGCTAACTATGGAATCTACATACACTATGCCTTCATTTGCATCTTTTTCTGAGATGTTAATGCATGAACAACAGAAGCTTCTTTTTATGGGTCTCATTAAGCCATCATAGTCTCAGGCTTTGTTGGTTGGTCAGCCTAAGGGATAGAAAGAGTCAAGTCCTTCTGACAAGAAACAAAAGAAATACAAGAAAAATCCATACACAGATCAAGCACAGAACAAATCCTATTCAAAAGAGGACTCATCTAATAAGGAGAAGCCTACTTGTGCATATTGCAAGAGGACTAGACATGAACATTCTTGTTATAAGAAGGATATTGATGAATTGAAACATCTTAAAAAGAATAGTTCTTCTTCTTCACATTCCAAACAATCAGGATCTAATAAAGAAAAAGGTCATGCAAGTTTTTCTTCTGAGTCACATAAAATTAAAGGAAAATTTCTTTGTGCTTCTACAGGTCTTGGATCAGGGAGATGCTTCTCACTTATGGAGCTTCTCACCATATGGCTTCTTCACAATCCATGTTTTCTTCTTTCGAGCATTATTTTATGCCACCTATTTTGATGGGCAACAATACTGACATGAATGTAATTGGGAAGGGATCTATTGACATTGGAGATGGCACTTTCAATGATGTTTTGTGTGTAACTCATTTGTCAAACAATATTCTTTCCATTTATCAAATTACCCACGATGGAGCAAGAAAGACTATGGAATTTACACCTGATTTAGTCATTATTTGAGACTTGGAGAGTAGAGAGATTACTGCTATTGGGATGGTTGATCATGCATCTCAGTTATACTCCTTTTCAGACTTTGCCCCTGATGATGGCTCTGATCCTTTGGCTATTGATCACACTCCTTGTGTGACCTTTGATTTTTAGGAGAATTGTGGCTACTTGAATCTAGGTATTCTCACATCTACTCTAGTTCTTGAGCCTTGCATTCTTGCTCCTCTCCCTCCTGCTTGTTCTAAGCTTTGCACTACTGTGACATAGGAGGTTCATATTGGTCTTCCTAATCTAGTTTCCTAGGACATATTCCTACTAGACATCTCATCTCTATTTGTAAAGTCCCACATTCAACTTCGGGCTACACTATTGATTCCATTCATCGTCTCTTTGATGAAGTTGATTCTTCTTCAAATGATATGAGGGCACATTCAAATCCTCTTGTTCCTTCTTCGCCTTCATCTACCTCTACAGTGACAGTTTGTACAGATATTTATAAGTCTACATATCTGACTTAGTCATCATTCATGTTGACACACATAAGTACCAGATTCTCTTTGGTCCAGTTGTCTTGCTGATGGTGAGCACCATACATCCATGGTTAATGTACCTAAATCTTTTATGGTACCTAATCCATCATATTAGCATTTGTCATAGTTTGGCATTGGCTTAGAGATCCTTGAGCACCATTTGGAGGAGGCATCTTTGTCTTCGGAGCAAATATCTTCATCTTTGGATCTTGTTCTATTTCAATTTCCACCTGGTTTTGGATTGTCACTTTCATTAGTTAGGGATGGGACTCCTAATTTGGTTGTGACATCTTTCAGCATCAACACGAAGACACATAAGCAGTTTTCAGAGACATCATACATCTTGACATGTCTCCCTTCATATTCCTTTCAGGAATGGTAAGACATTTTGCATTCACTTTTGGTTTTGTTTCTTCCTAAGGGGAGGAATGTTGTTCGACTATCGTGGACCATATTCTCCATTCAGTCTCGAGCATCAACCATTGGCACAGTTGCTTACTTTCAGGGGGTTTCTTAGCCCTTCCTTCTTTCTCCTCTCATGGGAGGAGTTTTTCCCACTAGATTTTCTCTTTCTTTTCTATTCAAGGGGATCTTTTGTACATGGGTACCTCATCAGGCATAGTTGTCAAGGCCCATCTTTGTTTACATTTCTCTCTAAGTTGCACTTAAGGGGGGGTGTTACTGTGAAAAAGGTATTTAGCTATCTAGTATTTTTCCTAGCTAGCTCTCCACTTTAGCTCTCTTCACACTAGCTTAAGTTTACCTAGGGATATTTTCTTTTTATCCCACATTGGTTGTGTGTTTAGTCTCTTGGATGTAAATCCTATAAATACCCACCCATTGCTCTCATAAGAGAAATCTCATATATTGTATGTTTTACAATTTCTTGAGTAGAATACAGTTTATTCTTACTCAATTATGATTTCTAGTTTTGTTTTCCTTCATTCATTTGCATTCTTGGGTGGCTTTTAGCCAAATCTTACAAACGGGAAGAGTTTGTAAATATAAGAGATAGAAACACCCCTACACAATCACTTCCTCAACCTACCAAACTGATTCGACAACAAATTGAAAGGAAGAGAGCAAAAGGGTTATGTTTTAACTATGATAGGAAATATAGTCAAGGACATAAATGTACTAAAAATGTTGTTCTCCATTGAAGAGCCAAGTGAAGAAGAGGAAGAAGCAATATTAGAGAGTGACAATGAGAAATAAGGAATCAAGAGATACTCAACCAACCATTTCTTGTCATGCACTTTCAGGAATTAGCACCCAACAAACTCTCAAGTTAGTGGGTTTCTTGAAGAAAGAGAGTAACAATGTTGATAGCTCACAAAGCACTCACAACTTCATCAATAAGAAGTTATTTTCTCATTTGAATTGTTTTATATATTCGACTCCAGAATTTTAGGTCCTAATTGTAGATGGGGTACTATCAGTTGCTCAAGGAAATACCATAGCATTAAATTGACCAAGAATACCGACTTGATTGCCCAATGTTTGCTATCTCCATGGGTGTAGCAAATATTGTGTTGGGAGTACAATGGCTTACTACATTAGGAATAACTTAGATGAATTTTTAGTATCTATTCATATGTTTTCACTTATAGGGAAAGACAGTCAAATTGAGAAGGTTGCATGCAAAGTCTCCGCATATAGTAAGCTCTCATCAAATGCAAAATATGCTTAAAAAGGGAGTCGATAGTGTTATAACCTAATTATTTTTATTAGCAGCCTATCAGTCAAATGTTCCTAAATAGCCAGATCTACAAGCAATTATAGATAGTCAATAGTTTTTTGGAGATATGTTGAAAGGATCACCTCCTAAAAGAGATCATGATCATGATATTCAACTACTCCGAGGGAGCCAACCAACCAACATTGGGCCCTATAAGTACCCTTATGTACAAAAAAGTGAGATCGAGAAGATGGTTCAAGAGATGCTAGAGGTAAGTATTATCAAGCATAGTCAGAGTGCTTATTTCTCTCCAATGGTAATTGTGCACAAAAAGATGACACTTGGCGAATGTGTCATGATTATAGAGAACTCAACAAGTACACCATAAAAGATAAGTTTCTCATTCTAGTAATTGATGAATTGTTCAATGAGCTTAATAATATTGTTTATTTTACTAGTTATCATACATAAGATAGCTTTTCAAACCCATGAGGGCCACTATGAATTTCTAGTTATGCCTTTTGGCCTCACAAATGCACCATCTACATTTCAAAGTTTGATGAACTCTATCCTTGAACCATTTATGCAAAAAAATATTTTGATATTTTTTGCTAGCATCTTAATATATAGCAAAACTTGAAAGGAACACTTGCAACCTGTGAATCAAGTTTTGGACATTCTTGAACAACATCAACTTTATGTTAAGCCATCCAAGTGTGTGTTAAAGTTATAGAAGTGGAGCACCTAGGTCATTGTTTCACATGTAGGAGTCAAGGTGGACCCTCACAAGATGAAGGCCATAGTTGAATGGAAAATGTATAAGACCCCCAAGAACCTACGTGGTTTCTTAGGGCTTACCGGTTACTATAGTTGATTCATAAAGAATTATGATAGCATAGCATCATCACCTTTAACAACTTTGTTGAAGAAGGATTCCTTTCATTGGAATGAGGCGGCTATTAGGGTATTTGAGAAGCTAAAGGACATCATGTGCGTAACTCCAATTCTAGCTACCCCAAATTTCTCTAAAACATTCATTGTGGAATGTGATGCTTCAAGACATGGCATAGGAGTAGTACTCATGCAAGAAGGAAGACCCATAGCATTTGATAGTTACCAACTCAAAAGTAAGAATTTATTGAAACCAGTTTATGAGAAGGAAATGTTGGCTATCCTACATGTATTCAAACAATGGAGACCTCATCTAATGGGAAGAAACTTTAAGGTAAACAAAGATCATGATAGTCCTAAATACTTCTTGGAACAGAGGTTGTCATTTGAAGAACAACAAAAATGGGTCATAAAGATGTTGGGCTATGACTTTGAGACCATATATAAGAGAGGAAAAGAGAATGTTGTGGTTGATGCTCTATCCAAGAGGGATGATCCCATAGAGTCACTATTGAATGTCATTTCCATATTACATGCAAATTGGGTAAATGAGGCACGAGAAGAATGGAATGGCATGGATACTCAAACTCACATTGAGAAACTCCAACAAGATTCAAGTGTGTCTAAGTTTGCATAGAAAGGAAATACTTTGTGGTACAAGGACAAGTTGTACCTATGTAAGAACTCAAACCTTAAGTTTAAGATTTTGGAAAACTACATGCTTCTCCAATAGGTGGGCACTCAGGATTCTTGAAGGCTTATTATAGAATCAAACAAGATTTCTTTTAGGATGGACTCAAAGGGGATGTTAAGAAATTTGTAGTAGAATGCATAGTATGCCAACAAAATAAAGGGGAGACAACTAAGCCTATGCATCTTCTACAACCCTTATTTATCTATTCCAAAACAAAGGTGGAAGGATGTATCCATGGATTTCATCACAAGCTTGCCTAGGTCTAAAGGAGAAAATGTCATCATGGTTGGTGTGGATCGACTCACCAAATATGCACATTTTTGTGCTCTATCACGCCCATTTGTAGCAAGCACTATAGCAACTACCTTTTACAGATACTATTCAAAAACTACATGGGACTCCAAAAGTCATAGTGAGTGATTGTAATCCTATATTTACAGGTAATTCTTGGACTGGCTTATTTTTATGTTTGGGCACTCAATTTACTTGTAGCTCATCATATCATCCCTAGTCAGATGGACAAACTAAGGTGGTTAACAAGTGCTTGGAGGGTTATCTTTGATGTTTTGCTTCAAATAAACAAAAGAGGGTGCAATGGTTGCCACTAGCAAAATAGTGTTTGAACACTTATTTTGATACTTCATCTAAAATGTCTCCATTTTTGGCACTATATGGGTACCATTAATCATGAATTAGCTCTTCATTGCAGGCACACCCAAAGGTCCAAACAGCTAAATGCATCCAGCATCAACAAGAGGTACTTGCTAGTCTCAAGGAGAAATTGGCAATGGCAAAGAACAGAATGAAGCAACAAGCAGATCAGCATCACAATGGAAAGAATTTTGTAGGAGATTGGGTCTTTGTGCAATTACAGCCATATAAGCAAATTTCATTGAAACAACAAAAGAAGGATAACAAGTTTGTGCCCAAATATTATGGTCTTTATAAGGTTTTGTAGAGGATCAGCAATGGAGCATACAAATTTAAGTTACCTATGTCAACAAAACTACCCCCGATCTTCCATGTTTCATGTTTGAAGAAGGTTATCAAAGAAAGAGTTTCAACCCAAACTGAGTTGCCAGAGCTTCATGAGGAGGGTAGAATGATTCTAGAATAAAAGGGAATCCTTCAAACATGCACTAAGAGGCTACGAACGACAACAATCAAAATATTTAATCAAATGGAAGAACTTTCTAGTCAAAGATGCTACATGGGAAAATGAAGATTTTGTACAAAAGTATCCACTATTGATCAGCATTGAGGACAACACTTCTCTGAAGAGGGGGAGCATGCTACATCCTTAACCCCTTGATTGTATTAGGATATGTGTATCCAACTTGTGGCCAACATAACCCTAAATTAAGTTGTATAGCCATTTATATAATTTTATATAGGTAGTTAAGTCAACGTGGGTGGCATCCAAGACATAAGTAGGGTATATATAAGAGCTAGTGGTTAGCTTATGATATCATATTGTGAATTGTGTTCTTATTGGAGACTTTTGGAGGTTTGCCCCCTCAAAGTGGCTTATTATTCTCAAGCATTATCAAGTATTTGCAGCATATTTCCTATTATATTCTTCTCTTATGCAAGTTATTTCATGATAATTGATTTGAACCAAGCATACTCATCATAATGAGCTTCTTCCTCTATTCAACAATTAATAAAGAGCAAATGGCATAAAAAGACATACTCTTGCCATCATATCTCATAAAAACTCTAATAGAGAAGAATGTATAGAGAATCACATCATAAGGTAGCCTCAAGTTCGCAATAACAATCTCAATCACATTGATGTCCTCATACTCCATGTTGTGTGAATTGAAGCAAAAGTTCTTTCACACAAGACATGGTCTTCAATCTTCTCAAATGACAATGGATCAAGTCTAGATAGCTCATCATTCAACTTGAAAACCCTTAACTTGTCAATTTTGTGGAACAAACACCTCAACTTATCAAACATCTCAAGGTTTTTTATTCCTCCATGTGAAATTATAACTCAAGTGCAATATAGCCAATAACAACTTGATCCACCTTATTGTAGAATGCATCCTTCTTATCCTCCCCATATGGAACATTTTTGTTCCCCAAGCAATTTACCACAAGTTTTTGGCCCTCAAAAAAAACTCAATAGAAGAAACCCAAGACCAATGATTTCATCATAACAACATGTGGATCACCCAAATAGCCTTGATCTTCAAAAATATAGTCAAGACTAAAAAGAATTCAGCAACATCTAACATTATGTGTATCACTACACAAAGCTCAAACTAGATTTCCAATGCTTTGAAATGGGCTCCGATAAAGATTTTATGCCAACTTTACGACCACTAACAGGTCAAGTGCACAAAAACACTAGAAAATAGTTATATAGCCATCAAATTTAACCTTGTCCAAAAGATAACTTAAATTTCAATGCTCACACAAAACTTTCAAAATGGTGTCAAAGCACTAATTGTGACATGTTTTACACAATCTAATGACTGGGTATTAACTGAAATCCTATTTATTGTGCACTAACTACTATATTGACTAGACTAGTGACTGGGAAGCTAATCAGAAAAACAAGTGAATTGGCCAAAAAAAAGACCTAATAACACTAAGAAATATGTCAAATACTTAAACAAAAAGTTAAAAGAATCTTTCAATTTTTGCCAACTAGTCATATGAACCATAAGAATAGATAAACGACTACTACGCACAATTTGCTAAGTCAATATGATATCACTACTCACATCATCACTTTTTTAAACTAAAAGAGGGGTAAAAATTTATTCAAACAAGAAGAAGTACAAAGCAAGGGCTTTACACAGACCTGTCAAGCTCCACTAAGTGGTCCAACTTTTGAGACAAATCTAGGGGTAATTGACCCCAATCCACAGTGTTCCAATTTTGCAAGTGATCAGAGGCCCATTTGGCCAAACAATCTGCTACTTCGATCCATTCTCTAGGAATATGATTGGAAGTAACAGAATCCAAAGAAGCACACAGATTAAAAATATGATTAACAACCAAAGCTAAATGCCAACTAACATCAGCTAAATGCTGCCTATTCAACAAATTCACCACCACCTGGTAATCAGACTCACAAATGATCCTTCTCCACCCAAGATGACAACGGCGCTCCACAGCATATAAAATGGCAAGAGCCTCCATCAAATTGTTAGAATGAAGACCCTTATAAACAGAAAAGATAAACTAACCAGACAAGATAAACTGACCAGACCCAGAACTATCTTGTCCAACTCCACCAATACCAACATGACCAGGGTTTCCTCGAGAAGAATCATCCGTGTTGAGTTTCAAAACTCCTTGAGGAGGAGGAGTCCAACGCCCCTCCCTATTTATCTTCCGAAGAGGGTGTCGACATTTGCGTTGCATTGCTTACATCATCATTTGCATTGCTTACATTATCACAAATCCAATGCACAAGAAAAATCACCAAACACAATCCAATCAAGGGTCCAACCCCTATCCTCCAAGGCCCTGACGACTTAACTACCAATGAACAACCAAGGTAACCCATAGACCCAACAACATTATGCCACCATGAGGTTTTTGAAGAAGCCCCACCCTAATTCTTTCTTTGCTAACCTTTGCTTGTCCAATGATCATTTACAGCTCCCCAGACCATGTATTTGCAAGCACTTAATCCTCGGCCATCGACACTCCCTCCACATGACACGTCGCTAGCCCTTAAAAGGTTGAAATGTTTTAAAGCAAATTTGAAGGGTTAAATGAGCAAATGTTTCAACAAACCAATAACGGATGCCTCTCAATTTTTTTTTCAAGTAATCCCAAAATGCAATCTGATCTAATCCACATCAGAATTAAATTAGACTTTCTTTGGAAACCCTTGCTCTCCTATACAAAAAAAATTGTTTTCAAAAAAGCCACACAGATGGCAATCCTCCATGCGATTTATATTATTTATGTCCCTACAACGAAGACTTCTAACAATACAGTAAGTTGGACGTTAGCGTTATTCTTTTTTGGGAGAAAACCATGTTACTGTTATCTGAAGACCAACAATATTTATATTAGGATAGATACTTTTCAGGATATCTAAAGCCTTACATTGGCAGGAGACAGGATGGAATCACCACTTACGTTTATAAAATGGAGAATTTTTACTAGCTCCGAGGTATCCTTATTCAGGAGGAATAAATCCTTATTCAGGAGGAATAATATGAAACCGATTTTGCTGACCAACATGAACAAGGTCTTAGGTTATTGTGATTATTGAAGTAAAGCTGTGTGAAATTACTGGGGACAATATTATATTTAAGAATTAGACAACAAAAATAATGGAGGCACTGGATTTGAACAAAATCCCCAATTAAGATTGTTTTTATTCATTTTGGTGTCATTTCATGTTCCGTATATTCTAGTTTCAAACAAGTAGCAAGAGCACCTTATCTTTCATTTATGCTTGCCAAGCAGAAAGAGCAACATAATTTCTCGAGTGCAGAACTAGTGAATTTGATTCCATCATTCTTTGATAATTCCAAAACATGCAAACCATGCTCTTATATTAAGATTCTATCATATGCTTCAACACAAACCATTCCGAGTAATACGATTTGGACTCGACAATGTGATTCTTGACACACAGGTAGCAGATGCTAATCAAATATCTTCCTTAGAACTTAACTACCTTTCACCAGCAAAAAAAATGTCTACAAATATCAGCAGTTCAAGGTGCTTAAAAGGCACACAAATGCATGTTGCTAGTCACCACATTACAAATTGATTGATGTGATCTTGTGGACAAAAATACTGACTCGCTAAACTTTTCTTTTAAGATTTCATTCTATATAAACCGGTGTTACATGCTCAAGTTTCTTACATATGATGAAAGAATCGTGATATTTTCTACCGAAGTGTTGGGAAGATACAATTTTAACCAAACATATCTGGAAGAGGCCTTACGGCCATAAATGCATCCACCATCTGCATCAAGATAAAAAGAAATCAGTACGAAACGCCAATATATGTGCTTACACAACAGAACTTGTAAGGGAATCATTCCTCATTCTTCCAAACTGTAGCAAAAGAAAGTTCAAATCGTAGATTGCACATTCCCCATTCAAAAGTTTATCCAGAATGAAAATATATTGAACTAGCCATCTATATGACCTGCATCTACATAAAAGAGTGACAAAGGACAGACACATGAATTACACTTGCAGCTGTGCATTAGTTCCAAAAGAATGGAAAGATCTTCATGCTTGTTTTTATGCAGTAATGCTGAAGAAAATCATGCTAGAACCATATGCAACCGTCAGATGAAAGAAACCAGATTCCATTCACAATTTTAACATGTTCAAAAGACCATCATGGCTTTGGAGTGAGATTGTTTTCTTACTAAAGAAAATTTGTTTAATTTGTAACACGACATGCAGACTTTCCCCATGAGAGCACTCTGTAATGAAAACCCTCTAAAGCCATGTTATGAAATGAGAAAATCATATTCAGATTACAAAAATGGAGGAGCAACTTCAGTTTTAGTAACTTAGAAATGCCAAACTGGTTTACGTGAATTGAAAAGGAAGACCTTGAGTTCATGCATTACCTCCTTGTAATTTTCCATTCTTCAGTAGAATTCAAGTAGGGACACTGACTTCATAGGATTGAATACTGTGTGTTCTACAAGTACTTATAAATTGAGTTTATGCTAAGTTGCCAGTTCATTGGAAAACAGACCAACCGAGTCTTCAGAAGGGCTGTCAAGGATCCTGATTAGCAGGTCTGGATTCCACCATAAAAGGCCACCATTTAAAAAATAAATAAATAAATAAATTATTTTTCTCTTTTTTTGACTTTTAGTTTGGCTGAAAAGCAAAAAAACATGAGCCCTGCCCCTAAAAGAGTCATCTAAACCATTTGAAACACTAAAACAAACTCATTTACCTCATTTTGAATGAAAATGAGAAAAACTATTCATTCTTGCTTGTCATTACACAAATAGAGCTAAAGATTGATTATTGAAGGGTTCCAAAGCAGTTGGATTCTTATTACTACACATGTGCAAGGGCCCATTCACTGCCGAGGAAATCATTGAGGAAGATTTTTGGAAAAGAGGTAAGTTTTTTTGTTTTTTTCTTCAGTTTCCTTTTACAAACTCTCTTGTTTTGTTTCCATTATTCTATGTTTATGACCTATGTTTAAAATATTAAATGAGTTAGGACATAAATACATGTATTTGTATGTATGTATGTATTGATCTATCTACATATATATATATGCATATCTAAGTTGCTGGTCCTGGTACAGGTATGAGTATGGGTACCAAGTAGAGTGGTACGGCAATTGTTTTCTCCTTGGGTACAGGTACGGTTTCGGCTATATATATATTAAAAAAAATTAAAATACAAAATATAAAAACAGTGATACTCATAATTGCCGCTAAACAAAATATTTAAATACCTTATAATTTGCAAAAATGAAAATACTCGTAAATTCATAATTCAATGATTTGTCAAATGTCAATATACAATGAAAATTCAAAATTGCAATCAATATTCAATATTCTTCATATTGCTCTTCGTCTAGAGCATCAATGTCTAACATTTGGTTCAATTTCATTTGAACCACAATCAGTTGTAGTGGCACTCCCACTAGCCGTGTCACAATGTTTATGACCTATGTTTAAAATATTAAATGAGTTAGGACATAAATACATGTATTTGTATGTATGTATGTATTGATCTATCTACATATATATATATATGCATATCTAAGTTGCTGGTCCTGGTACAGGTATGAGTATGGGTACCAAGTAGAGTGGTACGGCAATTGTTTTCTCCTTGGGTACAGGTACGGTTTCGGCTATATATATATTAAAAAAAATTAAAATACAAAATATAAAAACAGTGATACTCATAATTGCCGCTAAACAAAATATTTAAATACCTTATAATTTGCAAAAATGAAAATACTCGTAAATTCATAATTCAATGATTTGTCAAATGTCAATATACAATGAAAATTCAAAATTGCAATCAATATTCAATATTCTTCATATTGCTCTTCGTCTAGAGCATCAATGTCAACATTTGGTTCAATTTCATTTGAACCACAATCAGTTGTAGTGGCACTCCCACTAGCCGTGTCACATGCAAAAGTTGCCTCATCTATAGACTTCGGCACGCTGTGCAACTGTAACGTCTAAGTTTGCACACTTATGAGTTTGATCCCAATTCTTTGTCACCACCTCATTGTATTCAAGTGTCTTATGTGACAAGAGACGAAGGTTGGAGTGCACAAAGACCAAATCCTCATCTCCTTTTGCACCCAATCAGTTGTGCTTAACTGAGTGGATGAAGGAGTATGTACTCCAATTCCGCTTAGCTTGAGAAGAACTTGCAACCTATTGAATTTGCATACAACATTTGCAATTATAAAACATAAATTAGAAGTTATAAATATATAGCAACAAATGAAAAACGAGAAAATTAAAAAATAAAAAGATGCATACTTGAGAGAATTTTTTTATTGCAGGAGGCTGCAAGTAAATAGAGCCTTGGCCATGTATGTACCACCATTCATGAGCATTTTTTTGTACTTGTCTCGAAGAGCGCAAACATCATGATTCTTTGAAGATATGAAATGGCTAAACTCACTCAAGACAACACTTTGTATATCTACATCTGGAAATAATCTTCTAAATGTAGTCTCGTAGCCAGCAACAACCTCTTCATCCCTATATGGTGCCACCCTCCTAGGCAAGGAAAGTATCTCTTTGCTATAATACTTTCAGGACGAAGCAAATGCTAGGAGATGCAAGGACGTGGTCATTTTGTTCCAATGGTCAATAATAATCCTTTGCACTCTTTTGAAAAATGCTTCTGTTAGGTCATGCTCCTTGAACCATGGAATTCATGCCATCATACATTTCACACAAACATGGGCAAGCTGTATCAACATACCTAATCATGTTGATGATGGGCTCAATGAAACTCAAAACATATTCCACATGAACCCACCAAGATCAATGCTTTGACTTTTGGGGCTCTCTTTGTACTTGATTGACTCCATACACTCCAAAGACTGTTGATGACCATAGCACTCAATGCATCTCGCACCTTCACAAGTCGTCTTAAGACGATTGTGTGTGATGCAAATCGAGTTTCGGCAACCTAGCATGGTGCAAGAAAATACAAATTAAAATATTAAAAGGTAGATGTCATGCCACATATCAACAATTAAAAAAGTAAAAAATATACCAAAAAGTAAAATTTAAATTACCTTCAACAACTCCAAGTTGGAGAAGGTCCTAAAGCTGCCTTGTGACATATGATGATTAGTCACAAACATTTGCATCTCCTCAGCCTTAGTGTAGATTTCTTTGACACTCAATTTTTGTGCCAATCTTTTGCGATATCAAATTGAGTGAGAGGAAAACACATGGTGTCCAAAAAATATGCCCATACCTGCCCTCCACTATAGTACCAACTGCCCTACAATTTTTAGCGTTGTCCATTACGACTTGGACAACATTTTTGGGGCCCACCATTTCAATGGATTCTATGAGGATGTTGGAAATGAATGTTGCATCCTTCACTTACCCTTCACAATCCACTGCTTTAAAAAACATCGCCCCTTTTGGGGACACTGCAATGACATTGATCAGTGGTCTATTTTTGCAATCTTTCCATCCATCAGAAATGGACACACTTGTTTCAAGCCATGTATTCTTGATTGCTCTCAATGATGCCTCTACTAAAGCTTTCTCCTTTGCTAATAAGGTGGTTCGCACCTTTTCATACCCAGGACTAACATAATCAACTGGTGCATTGGCAATAACTATCACCATATCCTGCCAATATGCTGATCTAACAAGGTTGAAAGGAAGCCCATCGCCATAAACGCAATGAGCAATGCTCTCATCTGCAACCTCCCTCGCTTCATTCTTGAAGGCCTTTTCCAATGGGCCTCATTTACACGAAACATTCTCTTCTCAGGAAGATGGTGGCAATGGCATGAAAGGATGTGGGCCAGCCATTTGTGATAAGCCACTAGGAGGCTTCTGCACGCTTTTATTGGCAAGAGGATGTGCTTTTTCCCTTGATCTACTACTTACCATGTCGACATCCTCTTGTTCTTTAATGTACTCCATTATTTGTTGCTTTGACAACCCTTTTTCAGTTATCTCAAGACAAGCTTTTATTCCCAAGTTGGTGATAATGCAGAAGTGAAATTTCACTCGGTTGTGAGCTCTTATACTCAGCTTTACATCGGCTACAACGCCAACGATAACCCCCACCACCAGGAAGTTGTTCAATCATTGTCGTATGTCGCCAAAGAGATGACGCTACATCAAATTTAAATGAACTCTCTGCATTGTGGGCAACTGAATTGAAACTACCAGCCATTCTGTATAAACCTACAACAAAAAAACATTACAAATTTACAACCTTACAACTAAAATTTAAAAAAAATGACATTATAACCCCTTATTATGCATAAAAAGTTCAAAAAAATATTCAAAACTTTGAAAAAAAATCTTTTGAAAAATATTGAAGAACCTTCAAAAATAACTTATGCAATCAAAAAAATTCAAAACTTTGAAAAAAAAATCTTGAAAAATATTGAAAAATCTTCAAAAGATTTATTCAAAACTTGTAAAAAAATGGAAGATTCACTCACCTTTGATGGTTAAATCTTCTTTGTGCAACTATTTCTTCCCTGTTGGTGTAGGTTTAACTCTCGTATAACCCTCACCTTCAAAGAAAAATGAAGAAACCTTCAAAACCCAACAATGGAAGCTTGGAGGAAAAAAATGTTATTTTGGTCTAAAATGAGTGAAAAAAAGTGTTATGCCCTCACTTTAGGGCAATTTAGTGCTTTTAGGTCTTTTTTGTTTTAAAAAATGTCAAAAAAGTGTTTTTTTTTTGTTTTTGGCACCTAGGCATCGTGAGACCCCCTGGGTTTGCCCAAGGTACCGCCCAAGCACCTCGGGTTCCCTATGGGTCCTTCAACGAACCCAACACAGAATCGGCCCAGGACTCGTGCCCAGACTAGACCCATACCAATATGGGGGGTTCCTGAGGGACCCAGTATATATATATAGTTGTTTTCATTTGTTTGGAATGTGTTCTTTATCAAATTTGTTGCCATAGGGATTACCATGGCAGCCAATTCTAGCTCCATGTATGTATGTATATGTATTTATGTAGATAAATTATAGTTTTCATTTGTTTGGAATGTGTTGTTTTCCGAATTTGTTGCCATAAGGATTACATGGGGAGCTAGTTCTAGCTCCATAGACCGACCCCGCTTCAAAACAAACCCATATTCACCATTGTGGAAGTGTCTTAACATGATATAGCAAAATTCCAAGTGGTAGGGAATATGCTTAGTTTGCAAGGTGTGTGATGTGACGTATACAAGCTCATATTGGGCGAAAGCCTATTTGTGTGGCATTCCTAGAATACGCATCAAAGCTTGCCCAAGCAAGAATGGTTGACCCATGCTAACATTTCAAGTGATAGAATATATTATAGAGCATAAGCAAGTAGATGAAGCAATATCTCATAGAACAAATCATCCTTTGGCAAAAAAAGGATCTTGAGCAATGAGGCTCCTTCCTTCCCCATCTATTCATAAGGTTGTGGCAGAGAGCTACCCATTTTTGCTCACACCTCAAGAAGAGCTCATTTCACATAAGAGAACAAAGGGACGGGTGGAAATGGCATTTCAAAATAAATCCCAAGGGATTTCCAATCAACACATTGCAAGATGCATTTATGTAAATGGTTTGTCTTTCAATGTTGTTCGCTAATCATATTGGCAAAAAATTGACAAAAAAATAATGAGGCTCCAAAAAGGATACAAGGGCCCAAGTTGTGAGAAGGTGCATAGCACCTTATTGGCAAATGAAATGAAACTTATAGAAGATTCATTGAGTCCATTATGGATTCATGGAGACAGGAGTGTCCATTTTCGATGGATGGAAGGATGCCAAAAGTCGGCCCTTTATCAATGTGATTGCAATGTCCCTTAAAGGGGCAATGTTTTTGAAAACCTTGGATTGTGAGGGGCGGGTACAAGATGCACAATTTATTGCTAACATCCTCATAGGGGCCATTAAGCAAGTGGGGCCTAATAATGTTGTTCAAGTCATCATGGACAACCCAAAAAATTATAGAGAAGCTAGAATATTGGTTGATTTACATTATTCACACATCTTTTAGAGACCTTATGTCGTCCACTCACTCAACCTTGTGCTACAATAGATTAGCAACAAAATTGATTAGATCAAACATATGTATGTTGAGGCTGAAAAACTCCAAATGTTCACCACCAACCACCACATGTCATAGGGAAATCACTTTCGAAATTGGAGCTATTGAATAAGCGAGAATATATAAAACATAATTGTCTTAAGTCATTTATTTTTTAAAACTTAAGTATTTTTTTGCTTTGTTTTTAGTTTTTTTTATTTTTATTTTTGAATAGATGGTTGAGACCTAATTTGCAACCAACACAATTGTCTTGAGATGAATTGTGAAGGTTCAAAAGACACTTTCTAGCATGGTCATCAATCAACTTTGGTCCTTATGGAAGCAATCCAACACTAAGTGGGCAGCAAATATTAAGCGGATGATCCTAGATGACACATGATCGGATTGTGTAGAACATAGTTTGCAGACTCGCGGGACTTGCCGCGGACTCGCCACGACTCGCGAGTCTTGAAGCCTGCCGAGTCGACTCGGCACGGACTCGCGAGTCGAGTCCGCATGAGTCCCTGGTCAGGACTCGCGAGTCCGGCCTCAGGACTCGCGCGAGTCCCGACCAAGGACTCGCACCGCGCCTAGGACGTGCATAAAACACTCAAAAAACTCATTTTCACATTTTGAAAGTTCGAAACTATGATGAAATTTCAATTATTGAGTGTTTGATGATCATATGACATGTGTAATCTTTGAATTATGACAAATTGATAATCAAATTAGGCTCTTATGTTCTCTAAATGCATTAATTTCTTTTGTTTTTTTTAAAAACTACAGTTTTTTTTTTTGCCGAGTCCTAGCCAAGTTTTTGTCACGAGTCTATGCCAAGTCCCGAGTCCAAGTCCAATTTTGGGCTACTGAGTCCACGGCGAGTCCGAGTTTGCAAACTTTGGTGTAGAATATCTTGGCCATGGAGGTACCACCAATTGTGAGCATGCTTCTTAAACTTGTCATGAAGAGCGGAAATACTTTGACCATTGGAGTGTACAAAATCAATACCCATTCATGCCACATCCTCCAAATCAAGATCAGTGAAGAGTCTCGAAAACGCTTGATTGTACCCTCTATTGACTTCCAAATCTTGTATGGTGCAACACTCATCAACAAAGCAAGGATCTCAACACTATAATATTTTGGAATCAATGCAAAGCCAAGAAGATGTAGTGGGGTGGTCATTTTATTCCATCACTCAACAATAATTGCTTGCAAGTATTATTAGAAAGTTTCTTCAAGACCTCCCTCTTTCTCATTTATAACGATCTTCATCTTCTCAATCAATGAGTTGATGCCATCATATACCTCTTCCAAACATGGCTTCAAAGTTCAAGGTTTAGGGTTTAGAGTTTAGGATTCAGGGTTCAGGGTTTAGGGTGACTAGCAACATGCATTTGTGTGCCTTTTAAGTACCTTGAACCCTAAACCCCGAACCTTGAACCCATAAGCCATGTTTGGGAGAGGTATATGATGGCGTCAACTCATTGATTGAGAAGATGAAAACTGTTATAAATAAGAAAGCGTGAGATCTTGAAGAAACTTTCTAATAATAGTTGCAAGCAATTATTGTTGAGCAATGGAACAAAATGACCACCCAACTACATCTTCTTGGGTTTGCATTGACACCAAAATATTATAGTGTTGAGATCCTTGCTTTGTCGATGAGGATTGCACCATACAAGCTTTGGAAGTCAACAAAGGGTACAATCAAGCGTTTGCTAGACTCTTCACTAATCCTGATTTGAAGGATGTGGCACAAATGAGTGTCGATTTTGTACACTCCAATGGTCGAAGTATTTCCACTCTTCATGACAAGTTTAAGAAGCATGCTCACAATTGGTGGTACCTCCATGGCCAAGCATTCCAACCTATGTTCCATCACATTTTGGGGATGCAGATGGTAGGATGTGTTTTAGGGATGACAATATAGGGGGCATTTCTGGGGGGCAGATGGAGACAATAGCATATTTAATATATATAGGATATTTTTTTAAATATACATAAACATACTCAAATTTTTCCTTTAGTTATATATGACATCAAAATTTAAGTTTAAACATTCATACAATGTATCAAATTCGATATTAAAATGATCAAGTTCGATATTAAAATGCAGAAGTTGTAGATTCATTGCAAGACAAGAGTTCAGTTAAAACATGCGAGTTAAAATGTGGGAGTTGCAAATTCATTACAAACTTGAAATTCGTATGAAGGAAACGAACTAAGGAAACCCCAAACATGTGAAGAAAACACTCCCACTATTGAAAGAATCACAATAGCCTTTGTTGGTTCCTTCTACTAATGAAAGGAACTCCACAATCGCGAATCATGACCCGCCAAAATTGTGCCAATTTGCACGGTGTTTGAAAGGGCATTGCCAAGGAAAAATTGCATGCATTTGGCAATCATGAATAATAACAATCATGTTGAAAGAAAGGGTATCATATCTTAGATTTTAAAAATAAAACCACTGGTCTTTGAATGCAGGTATCTTTTTGATCTGTGTCGAGCGCAATTTGTAGTTAAGGGTTTGAAATAGTCATTTGACGGATAGTTGTAGTCAAGGGCACTCCTAGACGCTTAAAGTCTAAAGGGTTTGAAATAGTAACAAATTTTCTTTGTTGTCAAAGATGCTTCGACATGCCCAAGATAGTCAAGGGGCATATCTCAAACATCCCCGGCTATCCTTGTCATGTCCCCATATTATGGCGTTTACATTAAAGATTTAAACATCATGATAGAGAATGACTAAGTTCTTTCGTAAAATATCAACTCGAGTGATACAAAATAATTATGTATAGACATATATTATTAATATATATATATATATATTATTTAATAAATAATATTAAATAATATTATTATATGAATATCTTAATATAATATATTGTAGTTATAATAATAAAGCTAAATACAAACATAATATTATCAATTTTAATATTATTATAATTATAATATAATATATTATTAAATAATATATATTATATAAATATAAATATAATATATAATATATAAATATAAATACTATTTAAATATAAATATATAAATATCTAAATATAATGAATATATACATGTAAAGGTTATCCTAATAAGACAAAAGGTCTTATGAAGTGATAATTGGGGGTCTTAGGAGCACCGATCCCATAATTGAAAAGAAACAAAATAAATAAAATAAACTAAATCTAATGAAAAGGCATGTTCGTGCTTTTTTAAAGAAACCCTTCATTAAGTATAAAGGGGGTGCTGCCCTCATGAGAGTGAGGCATCGGGAAAAAATAAGGAAAGAGGGAACAAGAAATAACAGCGATCAGCACCCAGCGCAGAAAGGAACAACAGAACAGCCAATCAGACGCAGCACAAGGAATAGTCAGGGCAGCAAGGTAAGTCTGCAGACCATTACCAAGTACACTGCTCATTAATTGTTTTAAATAGATAGTATAGTATATGCTAGTTATATTCTGGTATATGTAATATTTTGTGTATACTGTGTAAAATAATGAACTCAGAAATGATTGAAAATAATGAATAAAGATATGTCAATAAATAACATAAATTGATTACATGATTATAAGTAAGAGATATAATTCTAGAACAATATAATTATGGATGGTATAAAGGAATCATGATTAGAAATGAAATAAGCATTAATTAATTATGCTTGAAAATAAATATGAATGATATAAAATGTGAATCTAAGGCAAGGTAACCATTTATATGTCAAAATAAGCATAAAATGAATTATCAATGAAACCTAGAATGAGGCCATGAATTAATGAGGTTCCATGAAGGAACAAGAATAGAGATATAAAGATCTCAATTTGATAAATTGTGGCTCACGAACTCATGATATAATCAAAGGGATGTTCAAGCCTTATCCTTAATCACTTTTATCAACCCATGAGTATGGGGTTAAGTTAAGGATGTAAAATTGGGCCTAGGTAACCCTCAAGTGGATGAAGAACACTGGGTGTGTGTGAAGTCCCTTGAGCCAAGAGACGAAGGACCCCGGGTGTTGGGAGAAGCTCTTGGGCCTATGGTATTATGAGCTCATAATAAATGTGCCCGACGGTTGGTGACTCTCAATGGGATGAAGAAAGCTGAGTGTTGTGTGAAGTTCCATTGAGCCAAATGGTGAAGGACCCCAGGTGTTGGGAGAAACCTTTGGGCCTCCGTGTGGGATGGTTAACACCTTAACAAACCA
Organism: Cunninghamia lanceolata; assembly: GCA_027924645.1. Classification (NCBI taxonomy): domain Eukaryota; kingdom Viridiplantae; phylum Streptophyta; class Pinopsida; order Cupressales; family Cupressaceae; genus Cunninghamia; species Cunninghamia lanceolata. The sequence goes on along the minus strand of BSBN01000241.1, from coordinate 12,193,451 downwards.
TCCTCATATGTTATGAAAAGAAGAATTGAACACTAATGTTCTCTTTTGGTGAGTTGAAGTTTTGTGCAAGGTTAAGGAAAATTTTGACTGACTAGAAGGGGACATTACAATCCTCAAGATGACCAAATGTCCAAACAATATTCCCCCTTTTTGAATGGCATCCCGAGGATGTTCTGGAAAATTTCTACAAATTGTGGACAGCCAGGGGACAACACCTGTCGTGTCGACAACCTAGAAATGGCTATAGGGATGGGGGCAAGAGTTTTAGAGGGGAGGTGCATACCTGTGTAACATAGATTCCAACACCTACAACCTCTTGCAATCAAAGTTTTAATGCAAGTTTTTTTTTTTTTTATCTGAAAGAAAAACATTTTCGTGTTTGAAGTTTCACTTATAATTGTATACCTCTAACTCTCTTACTTTGCCTCAATAGGTTGTCAGTTCATGTCCATATGAGCGGAATTGGAGAACATACTCCATCCACTTAGTAGAGCACAATCGATTGAAATCAACAAAGACAGACGACTTAGTGTACATGCATTCCAACTTGCACCTTCTTTCGTATAGACAAAATGACTACAAGGAAGGGGAATGAAGTTGTGGAATATAAAACTAGAGCATACTGACTTGGATGCTTCCACTTGCCATCATTCTTCAGTTGTGGAGGGGTCAAATAGCTAGCAGCATACATTTAGTGCATTTTAGCATTTTAATTCGCACCTTTCAATGCAACACAAAATGGAACAGATATGTAGTATAACCACTCTTTGAATTAGAAGGGGAAGCTCTCTATAAATAAAAACGTAATTTGCACAATATATACTTGCTATTTACAATTTTTACATTATTTCATGGGGTGTTTCATGCTCATGCTAAATAAAAGTAAAATGTGTTTCTTTTTGGATTCACCTAGATAAAAAGGCTAAAACTCACTTCAAAGTTAGGAAAAAGGTTTTTTATATAAATCTATCTATTGTGAAATTAATCTAACACACCTAAAGGACACTTATGATTCTCAATTAAATGCAAAGATCAAAAACCATAAGTGAAACAAGATCAGATTGAAGACACAAATATTAAGCACAGAACCATTATACACAAAGTTGTAAGGCTTCTTTTGATAATAATTGTAATACAAAGCTTATAACAATTATCAAATTGTAATCAACACAAAACAATTGAACATTGAAACTTAGATCTCAGTGAACAACAATTTCAGCAATATGCAAGCGTCAAAAAATCACTATTTTAAATCTAAGTGCAAATAGCACTTATTTATACTATTTTTTTAACATAAAGGCAAAAAAAAATTATTGAAACAATGACAAATACAAAGTAGATCTATCAATCTTAAAAAGATTCATGGCACACCAATTCCAGAAATCAAGAAAATCCAAATGGATTGAAAATAGACAATGAGCAAGAGAGGAGGAACCCTCCAAACCCCATAGACAAGGCATAAGCATTTGTTCCCTTAAACATTGTACATGCTCTGAGTGTCGGAAGTAATGTTTGTCTTTATGTTAAAAAAATTGGACCAACAAGAAAACCACATAAAACAAATAGCAATAATAATGTTAACCATAGGGGAATAAATAGGAAGAACACCACAAGAACCAACACGTCAGCAAGAATCAAAAATCTAGAGGCATTGTAGTCAGCATTCACAAGAAAATTAAAGTCTCTACTCAAGTCCTAGGCGGTGCAATCCTGATTATTTCCAATAACAACTTTGATGACAATCCAATTAAAAACTAATGTAGCCAAGAAATCAACAACTTGATTTCCTTCCCTTCTAGTATGGTTCCACTTAACCACATTGAAACCACGAATGAGGATGTTGATGTCTTTTTAATATTCATTCAACTGCCATTGTTGGAAGTCAAAGGAAGACTTCCTTTTAAAGTGATCAATCAAGATTTTAGACTCATATTCCAAAATAATATTAGTAAAATGCTTTAGCTTTGTTTCTAAAAGAGCTTAGCGGATAGCCATAGCCTTAGCAAACTTATTAGAACCAACACCAAGACTACCAACAAACCAGTTTTTAACCCTACCATTATAGCCACAACAAACATCTCCAATGCCAACATTTCCAGGATTGTTTTTGAAGCTCCATCAACATTAATTTTAACTAAGCCCAAAGGAGGACATTCCCATTTAGTAAGTTGATCTTCTTGAAAGCTATTATTGGAAGAAGCAGAAGAGGGAGAAACCACAAGAATACCAAGTCTCATCATAACTCTAAATTCCCACCAAGAACTCGCTTGATAATCTTGAACCCAAAATTGACAAGTTTCTCTCAGATTGGCCATTATTCTACCCCAAACCTGACTAATATGCCTAGTTGTACCATTGAAAATCCTTTGATTGTGTTCCCACCAGATATTCCAACAGATCAAACCAAGACCAATATCATGCAACAGATTAAGGGTTTTTAGCTTTAGAGAGAATCATGGCTGATTCATAAGACAGTCCTGGATAGAATCATAACTATTCCATGAAATTCCCAACAAATCACAACATAAACAGCAAAGGAAAGTGGAAAAGGGGTAGGCTAAAAAAAGATGTTTTCCATTCTCTTCATCTTGAAGGCAAAGAATATATCTATTTGGACCAACAACCCCACGTTTCTGGATATTATCATGATGAAGAAATTCATCTAAAGCTGCTAGCCACATGAAAGCATTAACCTTTAGCCAACATTTAGGATACCAAACCCTTTTCAAAAGCTTATAGTTCTTAACTTCTAGGTTTTTTGCCAAAAGAATTTTATAACAAATTTGCACAGGGTAAATCCTAGAACCTCTCAAACCCCATCCAAGGATATCAAAATGTCTATCTAAAGAGACCTTCTAAGACATCAAAATATGAGCTAATCAGTCAATGAGAAGAGAAAATTGTTGACCTGACCAAAGATCTTTAGGTTTCCATTTCCCAATCCTCACACCATCCTACATGACTTCATACTAATAATCAAAAACATAACTCCAACCAACTTCAACACATTTATATTTTAATTCAAAGAGATCAAGGAATTCCACACAAAAAGGATTATGTTAGTCCCATGCATCATCCCAAAAAAGAGCAAGGTCGCCCTTACCTACAATCCAGAAAAGGCCAATTTTAATCAAATTACTACCCAACTTCGTTGTTTTCCATATCCAAGAACCCCTACCAAGGGTCGACATCCTAGGAATGAAAGAACAATTCTTCAGATTTAGGTACTTGAGCTTAAGAATTCTCCCCCATAAAACATGTTCCTCCACACACCATCTCCAATATAATTTGGCAGCACAAGCTATATTGTTAAGAATGGAAGATCTCATACCTAATCTGCCTCTCTTTAGGATGACAAATTTTATCCCAGTTAACCAAATGCCATTTCTTTTTCTCTAGATATCCTTCCCAAAGAAACTTTCTCATCCTATAGTCCAAATCATGAAGGATTGTGGCCAGAAATCTATAAACTGGGAGAGCTTGAATCACAGCTTTAAGGAGGACTATACAACCAACCAAAGAGAGGTATCTATGTGTCCAATAACTACTATGACACTAAACAAAATCCAACACAACAATCCTTTTTCCAAAGGCAAGTAGGAGAAATAGGGATACCCAAATATTTGAAAATAGAAGCAACCTAGAAATGAAGAATATTAGTAATGTGTTCCTAAAGATGAGGGTCCATATGGAAGAAGAAAACCTAATACTTTTGTTCATCCAAGAGTTGACCAAATGCACTAATATAAATGTCAAGAGCTCGCCTAAGAGCAATAGCCTCCTCAAGGGTGGCATTGCCCATCAAACAAGTGTCATCCACAAATTGAATATGAGTAAGTGCATCCATACCTTGCACAACATGAAAGCCCAAACACTTGAGATGCTTTAAAAACTTGCCAAGTCCTTCCACCAGAATGAGAAAGAGATAAGGAGAGAAAGCGGATCTCCCTAATGCAAGCCTCTTTTAGAATGAAAAATAGTAGAGGGAGAACCATTATTAATCACAGAAAACAGAGAGGTACATCAAGCCATAACCCATTGAATCTAGTTATCATCAAAACCAAAGGCGCATAAGATATATTCCTACAATATCTTAAGAATTGCAGTCATCAACTTGAATTCAATGGGATTAGTTTTAACATTTGGCTGCCATGCAATCTTCATGAAACTTGAAGTAGGGATGAAACCAAATGACACCAACACATGATAACACACCCATGACCCACAAACACATGATGAAAGCTACAAAGATGCCAAAAACACACCTACCAAGGAATGAATGTAAATCTTATTAAGTACACGCCCAACCAAACACCAAGACATTCATAAGACATACTAAATCCTATTAAGACCAAATGCCTAGACCCATATTTGTAAACATGAAACCCTAATTAACTCTCTTAGACCAGTTATCATCATAGAGTAAGCATGATTACAAGTGGAAATAAAATTCCAAAAGATGAGCTCTTTGAAAGATAAAGTTTCATGTACATAGAACTTTTTTTGTTAACATGCATGGAGTGAAAAGCTTCCTAGACAACAACAATATCATCGAGGATTTAGCGTCCTTGTACAAACCACCTTGTTCCAAAGAAATGATAGGAGCCATTTCAGCCACTCAACAATACTTTTGGAAAAAATTTTATAGATATAATTGCAAAGAGTTATGCGTCAAACATCAAAAAAAATCAAAACATGATCTTTCTTAGGAATCAAAGCTAGAAAAGAGTTATTAAGAGCTTTTAACATTTGTTTTGAAGTGCACAGTTCCTCAAAACCCTCCAAAATGTCATCTTTGACAATAGCCCATAAAGTTTGAAAGAACTCGCTAAGAAATCCATCCGGACCTGGGGTTTTATCTTTTTTCATCATAAAAACCACCTACTCTATCTGATCCATGGAAATAGGGCCAATGAGGAAGGAATTATCTTGAAGGGAGATGAGTGTAGGAATACAGTTCAAAATGATATGTCTATTATCAGCAAAGAAATTAGTAGGGGCTTTGAACAATTCATAAAAGTGAGAAACAACCTCTAATAGATATCTTGAATGGATTCAATCTTGGACCCATCCTCTATTTGGATCCTTGAAAGCATTCACATGTTTTTGCGCCACAACGAAGTGGTCAAAAAAAGAAGAATTCCTAACCCCTACCTATAACCATTTAGCATGAGATTTTTGTCACCACATGATTTCCTCCTGAAGCTCAAAATTTTTTAATTCATCTGGAGTCTAGAATGTTGAGTTAAGAGATCCTTACTTGACCCCTATTCCTGAATATAGCCTTGGACCTTTTCCAGCTTAGACAAAATATTCCTTTTTCTTTGCATAATGTTACCACATGAGGAAAAATTCCGTTCTTTTAGTTTTTGTTTGACAAAACATAATTTGCAAAACAAAACTTCAAATCTATTTCATGATGAGGCTTACCTTTCCATCACCAAAGTCTAATATTTTCTTCCATGTCATCTTCTTTTAACCACGTGAGCTGAAATCTAAAAGGGGTATTTGGGGGCTTAAAGGATCCTTCCTAGTATAGAGCCATGAACTGGTGATCCAAACCCACATTCTCTATGATGGAAGAAGCAAGTTGTAGGCATTGAGAAGGCCAAGAATCACTGACCAAAAATCTATCCAAATATTCTGCAATGAAATCATCCCCAATTCTCTAATTGTTACAAGTGAAAGAACCATTGTTGGGAGGGATATCCATCAACTGGAGCTGATTAATGTTTTGTAGAAGTAGAAGACTAGCCTAAGGGAGAATAGGAAGTCCACCCTTTTTTTAATTAAGGGATAGCACAACATTGAAGTCACCTCAAATAATTCAAGGACAATCCTAAGGAGATGCTCTTTTATGAACTTGCAGATTATCCCAGAGAACCTTACTTTGGAGATCTTGGGGAGCATAACAGTTAGTGATTGGGACCCTGTGATTGTTGGTTGTAAGAACTCAGAACTCCTTAAAAAGAGTAACCATCATTGCAAATTTAGAAATTTTTTGGAGAAAAATATCTAGAATCACAAGAACACATAAGGCCACCAGATAGACGATGGGCAAAAATGGCAATACTTTCCCAATAACTACCAATGTTGCAACCATTTTTTTTAATAGATTATTTAAGAAGCTTAGTTTTCTAAATTAACAAGATAGAAGGGTTAAAATTTTTAAGTATTCTTCTAACAATATTCTAACTAGGTCTGCTGCCAAGCCCTCTTACATTCCAGGAAATAATCATGATTGAGATGGGTGAGGGAGGGATGAATCCAATTGATTGAGAAGACCTATAACCAATAGGTGTTCTCACAAATGTTCGGATTTATCATGGTCAATCTTACAACCTACTTTAAGTGCCTATCTCCCCTATTTTTTATTCTTTGTTTAATACCCAAAGCCCAGGTTGAAGTATCTTCTTTGATATTTTTGTAGACACCCAAAATTGACTCATTATCACTAGCATTCTAACATTGCATTATCTATCATCTGTATTTGTCTAACACACTTGAGCAATATCCCTAACACATCTATTTCTTCTATTAATTAAATAAATTTATATTTATTTAATTAATTCATTAGCTATTTCTTCTATTTCCTCTAAGCTATAATTAAACAATCTTTAATTATTTAATTATCTTCATTCTTCTATTTTTAATTAAATAAATTTTATTTATTTAATTAAAAATTTCTTTCATAAACCCACTTTCTAATTAATTAAATAAATTTTATTTATGTAATTAATTTATCTTATCATTTATCTCATGAGCCGACGTGTGTGCCTCTTTCATTTAAAAAAAGATAATTGGTACATCCTTTATTTAATATCTTTCACATGTAGTACTTTTTATGTACACGGTCACACATAAGCCCTATCTTCCCTCCACTTGTCATTTTCACATTCACCTATGTCTATCATTTAATCTTAGCCATTCACATAGCCACCGAATCTTCACCGTTGATTGATTTTGGTTGAAGTCTATATAAACATCCTCTCATTCTATACTACACCTAATCCAACATTCATATAGCATCTACATTATCACCCTGAGCATATTGAGCACTTGAGTATTCATAGTATCCATTGAGTTTATCATCATTATCATCCATCCATCATGGCAGCTTTTATCTTCATAATTGTTTATTGTTGAACAAACAATCCACATCATAAACAAGGAATCACACAATCTAGGTGATTGTGCTTGAATTGCATGCTTTTGATTTCATTTGGATTAGATTCTTTGATGATGGTAGGGTTAGGTTTTCATGGCTATGTTTGATCTTATTAACCTGATTTTTACCTATCACATTTTGGCACACCCGGTGGGACTCACGTCCTTGATTAACTTTGCTATTTGAAGTCGTTTTTGTGAAGATCAAATTTTTCGAGCGCTTACGGCAAGTTCCAGTCGCTTTTGAGCGAAAACCAGTCGTTGTCTGAATATACGCATCGCTTCTGAGCTGAAACTTGCCGCTTTTAGCATTCCCGGATCGCTTATGAGCAAACAGTAGTCGCTTCCTGTTTGTTTTGCATCACTTATAAGCTAACAGTGGTCGCTTATGCCTTTATTTGAATCGCTTTTAATCTAACAGTGATCGCCTTTAACTATCTGAATCGCTTATTCCGAAACTAGGGTTTTTGTTGCATTTTATTTTTCTTGCAGATCTGAGTCGCTTATGACTCGTAACCAATCGCTTCTTGCTTTTTCGCATCGCTTGTGAGTTTTATCAATCCACATCTGGCGTTATAGGCATCGCTTCTGATCTATAACATTTTGCCCGTGGCAGAATACAGTTCGCTTTTGATCAACAGTTGATCGCCTCTAGTAAACTGTGTCGTTTTCTGTTCTTATCATTTGCAATTTGGTTTTCTTGGCTACTAATTGGGTATTTGTGCAACATCTTATCGATTGTCTAAGAAAAGGAGGTTATCAAACTACTAACATATCTATTGCAGCTTCGATCGGTCCAAGACTTGTGGTTTTTCACTAAATTAGGAACATTTGGGCTTGGTGCCTAAAACGAATCATTGCTTGCTCCGTGCTTGATTTATCTTTTTTGATTGCTGACATGTGCTTGATTGTAACCCAAATTTAATAACAAAAGTATCATCTCCCCTTGCCTATCAAATGGATCTTGGGTGTATGAGAACTTGTTATTATCTTTAGAGGGCCTGTCTTCCCGGTGTGAGAAGGGATACGACCCAAGTGGTAATGGGCTAAAGCCAAGTCCTTCCGAACCGCTATATAAGAAAAGTGTTTGTGTCGAAAGCCACAAACAACGGGTGTTGCTGTGTTATACCGACAGCCAACCTCCCCCAAAACCCTCCAAGGTGTAACCCTTGAAGGCTGGGAGACTCCATAACGGAGAGTAGCGCTGCCGCACGTATAGCCACCCGAACGGATGCCCTTATTAGCAACTTTGTGTAGTAGCCAAAAACCTTCTATTTGTTGACACAAAAGATGGGACCTTTGAAGCCGCCCCAATTCACGTGGTTCTTAGAAGAGATAGTAGGGACAATCCTAAGGTTTGGTGGGGGGACAAGCCTTGGGAAACTCGGATCTTGGTATGCGTGAGAAGTGTGTGCCGTGGAGGGGAGCCGGTGCTACCAAGATCCTGAATATCTGCTTTGAATAAGCACGGCCAGGGGACTCAACAAATACAATCCTTTCCTAGCCTAGGTTGTACAAGTTTGTGATTATTGTGAGTGTGAGTGACTGCAATTACTGTTTTCTTGTCAAAAAACACAAATCAAACATATTTCCTGACAGACACAGTCGCTTTTGAGCTTAAACTACCCGCATACAGACAACTAGATTGCTTTTAAACAACAGTCAGTCGCCTTTTGCCTAAACCGGATCGCTTTTAAACAACAGTCAGTCGCCTTTGGTTTAAACTGCGTCGCCTCTGATCAACAGTAAATCGCTTTTGAGTCAATACTCATCACCTGTGGAAAATTGGCTCGCCTCTGGTTAACACCATAACCTGTTATCCGAACCAAAACCAGATCGCATTTAAGCTATTAGCAGTCGCTTTTGGCCTTTTCTGAGCCGCATATGAGCTATTACTTGTCGCCTGTGGTCAAATACCAGTAACTCTTAGTGACTCAGCCGAATCAGCTGCAATTCCAGCTTGCTCAGCCTCAGCATTAGCTTTCAAACCTGTCTCTGATCATTAGCAGATACTTGGACTTTGTCTCCTGCTTTGAGTCTACCAACCAATTGAATTAAACAAGCTTTTCATCTTCTTGAGATACCAAACCAGAAAACCAAACATCAAATCAATCAATCCGATCCATCAGCAAAACATCATCTCTTGGCTTTAGCTTTAGCAACATAGCAACCTTAGCAAACAACTTTTCCCTTGAGTGTGTGAGCAATTCTCTAGGGAAGTCCAACCAACAACAAGGCAACCAAGCAACCCAACAACAAAGCAAACAGCCAACCAGCAACAGCAACCAAACAATCAACAAACCATTATCTTTTTGGGTCTCAAAACCTTGACAAGCTAAAGTTCAGTTTTCACCATCATTCATCATGCCTCAAACTAGGAGTCAATATAGAGCTGAAATGGAAGCCAAATTGCGAGCTGAAATGGAAGCCAAATTGCAGGCTAAGATGGAAGCTAAGATCCAACAATCTAGATCAACACCTCTTAGAGACGCGACTCAATTCACGACCGATATGCCTCCTCATATGTTTATGCCCCATGGGTATACCATTGGAGAGTCATCTTCACAACAAGTGCAACCTCAAACATTTTTGGAGACTTATGAGGAACAATCCCAAGAAGACTTATCGGAATTTTAGGATACACATGTATGGGATCAAGTTGAGAGACTTGTCTTATCTGAGCCTAATCGCTACTTCTTGCAACTTGCTCGCATGGGCGCTAAATTACCAAGAGATTTTGACATATCCGCTATTAGAGAGCACGATCCAAACACCCCCGTTGTTGTTGCAAAGGGACCATCCACTATAGTCACACCATCCCATACCATATCACAAACTCCATCTTCCAACACATCTCTTTCACTGCCTATTGTTACTTCATTTGATCCACCACAGTCGAAGTACACTCTAAAACCTTTGATAACGCCAACCAATGTGCTCCCTTTCATTTCACAAAATCTGAGCATTCCACCTTTCCATGTTCCTCAACATACTCCTCCTACCATGACCGTTTCCATGCCTCAAGTAACACAAGCTGTCCATGTGGCCCAAGTGCAAACGCCCCAAACATCACAAGCTATCCCCATATCCCATAGTGCGCAAGCTTCCCAAACTGTCCAAACAACACCAACGGTCCAAGCTTCACAACCATCGCAATCCGCTACATCACATGTGGACACCACATCTCATATACCTACTGCTAATATGCTCTCCACTATCTCCACTAATCCGTCCAATACATCATACAATCCCAATGTTAGTCTTATTGACATGAGTGACCCGCCTATTGTTTCTCAAGTCAATCCTAGCACTACGGTCACTTATGTTGAGCAACTTACATCGTCTTCTTACAATCCTCACAAACCATCAATCCATCTTATGCTACCCAAGGTTTGCCTATTGTCACCCAACACATGATACATACCAATCCTCATGTTGTCCAAAATACAAATCCAAGTGTCCATCCTTCTTTCGCATCCACCAATCCTTCCATCACTTACCATGTCACGAACCCAACTCCAAATTCGCAACCATTAACTAATGTCAATCCATCTTCCACTTCTCATGTGATGCAAAATCTTGGTGCTAATTCGTCACAATATACCCAACCACCACTTGTGTCTCAAGGACAGCACCCCTCAACCACATATGTGTCACATACCAATCCTTTGACATACATTGTGAGTACGCAACCTCAACAAATGGTCATCACTTCATATATCCCACAACAACAACCTCAATATGCATCATACCATGTTTCACCCCCTTTGCAACAACAGCAATTATCTCCAGCGGATGTTCAACAAATGATCAACCAAGCGGTAGGACAAAGCAAGAAGACATTTTCTTTAGAAAACATATGCGCTTATCCATTTGACAAGTCACTTCATATGACACCTTTTTCGCCACACTTTGAAATTCCACAATTTGACAAGTACAAAGAAAAAGGAAATCCGGAAGACCATCTTAGAGCATTCTTTGTGGCATGTCTCGATGTTGCTTATGACGATACATATCTTTTGAGACTATTTCCTCGAAGCTTAGCAGGACAAGCTCTTGAATGGTTCTCTCATTTACCTCCGGGAATTAAGTCTTTTGCGGAGTTAGCAAATAAGTTTCGATCACACTTTGCTTTTAACATTGAACATGAGGTAAACATGAATGAACTAGTCAACAATAAACAGCGCAATGGTGAAAACTTTTCTTCATTTATTCAACGATGGCGTAATATGGCTAGCAAACTATCATGGGAAATACCTGAGAAGCAACAACTCGATATCTTTGTTCAAAATCTTCATCCCGAGCTGTCATTCCAACTACAATTGCAAAGTGCTAGCACCTTTGATGAACTTGTTTCCAAAGGAACCATCATTGAACGAGCTTTAATTGTTAAAGGCACTATAAAGATCTTTCGCGATAACAAAGACTATTCTCAAAACTCCAATGATAAGTCTCACTTTTGGAACAAAAATAAGAATGTTGTCAACGACGGTGTTGTGGACGCAAAGAACATACAAACTATGAAAGCTCCTATTAACATTCAAGCTGCTTCTACAACACAACCTTTTCAACGAACGCGACAATGACAAACTTCAAATCCTCGCCGACAATTTACACCATTAGCGGAAACTATGGAAGTTGTCTTTCGAAAGCTTCTCCAAGCGGGTGATATTATGTTACCGGATGCACCACCCAACGGTGAACCGCTCTTCAAAGCTCCTTGGTATAAAGAAAATGAGTATTGCGATTACCATAGAGTTAAAGGACACAAAACAAATGGTTGTATGCACGCTTAAAGCATGTTATCCAAGATTGCATCGATCAAGGTTTAATCAAAATTACACCTTCAACAACTCAATCTGCACAACAATCGACATAGAACTATGATCTAGATGCTTTCAAGAATCCACTTCCATCTCATGACAAATCAAGTAACCCTCATGCTGGGAATGCCATTCAGTACAACTATGAATCATCTACTATTGGCCGCATTGACCATGCTCGCATTTCCACCATTACTATCCAAGGCAAAGCACCTGACTGCGTTGTAACCACTCGAAGAGGTTGAGTTACCATTCAAGGAGCACCTATCCATCCTCCTCGACCGTTCTCTAACTATAATATCCTGGATCACCTTGGCAAAACACCTGCGCATATATCTATTCTTGAGTTGCTTCGCATATCCCCTACTCACAAAGCTATCCTTAACAAAGCCTTACAAGAATCTTCGGTGCCTAACGATATTGATATCACACAATTCCAATCTATGGTCGCTAGCATTGCAACCCCTTGTCATTTAACTTTTTCTAACAAAGATCTTCAGCCCTCCATTCACCCTTCACACAACGAAGCCCTCCACATAGAAGTGTTTGTTAAACAACACCGTATCAAACGAATCTTGGTAGATGGTGGAGCTGGTCTTAATATATGTTCCTTGAAATTAATAAAACAATTCGGATATTCTGAGAAAGATGTTGACACCTCCGAGGTTATTACTATCAGAGCATATGATGATGCCGAGAGAGATACTAAAGGGATTATTTACTTGCCTATCCAAGTTGGGCCGATCACTATTGAAACCCGTTGTCAGGTTCTTGATATTGACCTTCCTTATAACATCATCCTTGGTCGTCCATGAATACATGCCCTCAAGGCAGTTCCTTCTACATACCATCAATGTCTTAAATTTCCACATAACGGTGTTCAGATTACTATCCATGCTGATCCCAATCCATTTGAATTTTGTCGTGCCTTTCAAGCTAAATACCAAAGCCCGAACCGCATTCCTATCAACACCGAGGCATATCCATCTTCATCCTATATAGATCCATCCGACCTACTCAAGCCATCATCTAGCAAAGCCACTTCCAACCTCCGTATCAAGTACACCGAACATGGTCCTGGTGAATACACATTGCAAGAATCTTGTTGTGTTGGCACCCTTCCCTTATCTCCCAAATCTCATGGTAAACCTTCTACATCCAAGCCAACTTCATCCCCAGCTGTCATCAAAGCCCCACCTACAGTATTCATTAAAGGCGGATTCCTGGATGATGAAGACATAGATGATATCGACTCGTGGATATTCTTTGATGAAAATGACCAAGTACAACTTGAAGTGGAGAGATATAACAATGGGTTCCGCATCATAAAGAACATGGGCTACAAAGGACATGGTGGATTGGGATCACAGGAACAAGGACCTATTGAACCCATTATTGTGTCTAAGAAGTTTAATAAGCAAGGCCTTGGCTATCAGCCGGAGGTACCACGACCCAAAGACATTAAGTGTATTTCCGATATTGACGCTGGACCCTCCTCGGCGGGAGAGACTTCTAGTTTGGATACTATCGATGACTCCTCCTTTCATATTATTGACCTTTTTCAAGACAACTCCATCTTAATGATTTCCACAACTTCCTCTAGCCACAACCATTCCTCCGTTACCCTTTCACTCGTATATCCTGACCTCGTCGATTGGGACCAACAGGGGGCACCGATATTAGATACATTTGAAAATGATGAAGCTATTGCAGAATTCATGGGCTTACGACAAGGCATTCCATTAGGGGATCACAAAGCAGGTTTCATGATGGATCTACCTAAACTAGCATATTTTGGCGGAAGTATCAAATCTTTCAGTCGCAAAAGTGAAATAAACAAAATAGGTCATTAAGTGAAAACCGAAAGGCGCCTCTTGACCGTGAAAAAGTAAAAATAAAGGACGTATCAGAAGGTGAAAACCTCTCTAAGGCGCCTGAGGATGGGGGATTTGATATTCCTGTTACCACTGATTATCATGAGAAATCAACCGTGCTAGTTGAACAATCACAAGACATGAACTTGGGTACAGAGTAGAATCCAAAGATCACTTTTTTGGCAGCATCACTATCAGAGCAAGAAAGAAGAGACTTCACAACATTTTTTATGAAAAGAGCTATAAATTTTGCATGGAATTATGCTAACATGCCGGGTCTAGATCCATCAATTGTGGTACATCATTTAGCAGTATCTCCTAATGCAAAACCTGTTAAACAAAAATTGTGCAAAATGCATCTGCAAGTAGCTTTATTGGTCAAGACAGAGATTCAAAAACTGTTAGAAGCAAAGTTCATAAAGCCTATTGATTATCCAGAATGGGTTTCAAATCTGGTACCTGTAGCAAAACCTGATGGACGAGTTCGTTTTTGCACAGACTTTAGAGATCTTAATAAAGCATGTCCTAAGGATGACTTTCCATTACCAAGCATAGACAACATTGTAGATCTTACAGCTAGACATGAAATGCTATCTTTGATGGATGGATTTTCAGGGTATAACCAAATCAGAATAGCAGAGGAAGATCAAGATAAAACATCATTTATTTGTCCATGGGGCACATACTGCTGGGTTGTAATGCCTTTTGGTCTCAAGAACGCTGGAGCTACTTATCAACGAGCCATGATAGTTATTTTCCATGACCTTTTTCACACTATCATGGAGGACTATGTTGATGACATCCCAGGAAAATCTAAGACAAGAGGACATCTACAGGTATTAGCACAAATCTTTGATCAATTAGAAAAGTATCAAGTCAGACTGAACCCAAAGAAATGTGTATTTGGCGTAACATCTGGAAAACTATTGGGATACATTGTGTCTCAACGAGGGATAGAAGTGGCCCTAGCTAAAGTAAAAGCCATCATGGAAATGCCTCCGCTAGCAAATCTCAAGCAGCTCCGTAGTCTACAAGGAAGATTACAGTCCATCCGCAGATTTATTTCACAACTAGCAGATAAATGTCATCCTTTCCAATATCTTCTTCGTAAGGGTGAACCTTTTAAGTGGGATGAAAAGTGTCAACAGGCCTTTGACAAAATAAAGGAATATCTGGCAACACCTCCTGTGTTAGTACATCTTGTGCTTGACCGCCCAATATTGCTCTACATATCATCAACAACAGCATTGGGTGCCCTTCTAGCAAAACATGATGATTCAGGAAAAAAACAAGCCATCTACTACATCAGCAGAACTCTTGTGGGATATGAACTTAATTATTTATCTATGGAAAAAGCATGTTTAGCATTAGTGTTTGCTTCCCAACAGTTGTGACACTATATGTTGAACTAAACGACAAAGCTCATATCTAATGTGGATCCACTCAAATATCTTCTTTCTAAAGCAATCCTCACGGGAAGATTAGCAAAATAGGTCATGATCTTAAGTGAATTGACATACAATATGTGGATCGAAAAGCCATAAAAGGACAAGTCATCGCTGATCAATTAACTGCAGCACCCATCACAGATATTCACCCAATGTATCCAAAATTCCCCGATGAAGGGTTGTTCAATTTAACTTCCCCAGCATGGTGGCAACTATATTTTGATGGTTCTTACACACAACATGGATCAGGAGCAGGGATATTGTTTGTTACCTCTCAAGGAGATTGTATACCCAAATCATACAGAATTGCATTTCCATGTACCAATAACATAGCAGAGTATGAAGCTTTAATCACAGGATTACGCATGGCAGTACAATGGGCTATCAAACAGTTACAAGTCTTTGGCGAGTCTCAATTGGTTATCAAACAGGTCTTAGATGAATATCAAACAAAAGATGAGAAGCTTCTTCCATACAAGGTAATGGTTGATGATTTTAAAAATTATTTTGACAATATCACCTTTGAACAAATCCCAAGACTACAGAACAGAGCAGCAGATGCCATGGCTATGATTGGGTCTCTTCTAGACATGCCATCTAATACACATAAATGTGAGTTTCTAGTTGAACAGCTTCTGATTCCAGCATTTGAAGTACCACAGTCTGAGCTTATATGTGAAATTGTTGGTCCCAATTCGTTGTGGTATGAGGATTTATACAAGTATCTCCGTAATCAAACCTTTCCATTTCAATTATCTAACACCCTACGCAAAACCTTTATCCGTCGAGCCTCTCGTTACACTATTTTGGGAGACACCCTTTATCGTCGGAGTCTTGATGGTATCCTTCTTAGGTATCTTGATTCTGAGGAAGCAAAAGTGGCCTTACGTGATGTACATGAAGGTGTCTACGGCTCGCATTCTACTGGCCTTGGCCTTGTTAAGAAACTTCTACGAGCAGGATACTATTGGCCAACCATGGAAAAAGATGCACAACAATTCACAAAGAGATGTCTACAATGTCAGAAACATGGAGATTTAATACATGCACCAACACATGAGCTTCAGCCTACTCCATGGCCTTTTTTGCAATGGGGACTTGATCTCATAGGTAAAATCCATCCTACTTCATCAAATGGTCATAAGTTCATTATCACCGCCATTGAATATTTCACAAAGTGGGTGGAAGCCATACCAATGACTTATATCACCGACAAGCAAATATCCAAGTTTATCCTACACTATATCATTTGCCGCAATGGAGTTCCTCAAGCTATTGTCACTGATAATGGTCGCCCCTTTAAGAACCAAGAGGTTAGAGATCTTTACAAAAAGTTCCATATCCAACATCGATTCTCTACCCCTTACTATCCTCAGAGCAATGGCCAAGCTGAGGCTTCTAACAAAACAATCATCAAGATTCTCAAAAAGACAGTCAATGAGGCTGATCGGGATTGGCATTTACAACTCCATCCTGCATTATGGGCATATAGAACAAGTATCAGAACTCCTACTGGAGCTACACCTTATGCTCTTATGTATGGCACTGAAGCTATTTTACCTATTGAGGTTGAGATCCCCTCACTGCGAGTATCCCTACAGCATACCATCTCAGAGGAAGAATATCGAGTATCCAGACAACATGAGCTTGAGCTTCTAGATGAACGGCGTCTTACAGCACTCAACCATCTCCAAGTTTATCAAAACCGTCTACGCCGCAGCTACAACAAAAAAATCAGAGAACGCAGATTTCAAGTTGGAGATCTTGTCCTTAAAAAGAATCAAAGGAATCAGCAACATCGTGAGAAATAGGGCAAGTTTGAACCAAATTGGCTTGGTCCTTTCATCATCACAGCAGTTTATGGATCAGGTGCATATACTCTCTCAACACCTGAAGGCATTCCATTGGATGAACTAGTCAACAGCATCCATCTCAAGAAGTTTTATCCTTGAATCTCAGCTATCCCAAAAAAACAAAAAAAAAAAATCCATCCAATAGTGAAAACCACTTTGTGGCGCTTTGGATAACAAAAATATAATAATAGTATAAGATAAATAATCCGTCCTCTGGTGAAAACCTGGTAAACAGGTGCCTTGGATAAGTACCCCAGTGAAAACCTGGCAAACAGGCGCTGTGTAGTGACCAGTCTCCATTATCTGTTTAGTTTGTTTGATCACCACTCTGCCTAGAATACTTCGACATCTTATCCTACATAATCCATATCATAATCTGCATTTCATCGCAATAAATAGCTTTTCCGTTTTAACCTCTATCAATGCTAGCTATCCTACTTAAGACATTGTTGCGATAACTATATCTTTTTGGCACCTTAGCATCATGTCCACACGCACTCTCCATTGTCGCTTCTCCACAATAAACCTCATCCCACACTGGGGGCATTTGTTGAGCCTTATTTGGAAGTGGATACCGCCAGCTCTAGCTCATAACACAACGAACACCTTAGCTCACAACACAACAAACTTTCAACTTCAACCATAGCGTTCATCTAACGACAAACAGGGCAAACATTTGCAACCAGGATTCGTATCTTTGCAATCAATTCAAGCTCAACCAACATCCAAACGTAGCAAAAACATCGCCAACGCAAACATCCAAGCAATAAGTTGATTCTTTTAACATCACTCACTAGCGTAATAAGCAAGAACTACATCTCAGCTCTATCGTTAAAGCCTTGATCCCGTGGATACAAGGTATGTAGGCAATTTGAGATGCGAAGGAAGCACTCTGATTCAGGCAAAAACGATAGCCTCTCTTTTCATTATCCATCTTTCATCTTTCTTCTAATCATTCTCCAATCTTTCATCTCACATTCTTCTATTTTTCATCACACATCACCAATAAAACCCAGAACTACATATTCATCATTTCTCATCTTTATCGTAAATGTGCTTTGATCCCGTGGATACAGGGTATGTAGGCAGTCTGGAATACGAAGGAAGTTTCCAGTACTCAAGCATAGATGATCCACCCAATCTTTTTCATCTTCTCTCATCTTCCATCTTCTCTTTGATCAGCTCAAGCAGGAAGCAGACTATGTGTATACTGAAAGCTCCAGCCATACAACTGTCCCCACTACCATACAACTGGTTGTAGCCCCTTTCTCTCCGCCAAAACCGTGTCAATCACAACCTCCGGCCCCCAATCAAACACCTCCTGTCGAGTCCTCCCAAAAATGGCATCACCAACTGGTACTGCTTGTGGTAACCCGAACTGTCTCAAAACCCTCTCGAGCAAATAGTGCTCTATAATGTATATCCCGCGTCCAAAAATATATCTCGCCTGCCTAGCATAGACAAGCTCAGTATCCTCCTTATCCCATCTCTCACATCCCAGCCATGGCCTCCATATAAATCTATCTACCTCATCCAACATCCTCTGCTAGTACACTAGTCCTCTGCGCTGCCGGTATGTCAAAGCTCCTCTATACATCCTAGCATACGGCTCTCTTGCTGCTCTAACCACCCATCCCTCTGGTCTCGTCACTGGAATATGCTCATACGCCCACACATGCAAAACTGTAACTCCTGCAGACATACTCGCCCCGAACATATATGCACCATCATGAAGGAAATGATAGAGTTGTCCAAGCACACACTCCGCCCATGCATATCTCGTCCCATAGGAGAACATCCCCTCCATCACTATCCCCCATCCTACCGGAAACCCTCTCGCTTGTCTGTCTCCCACTAGCCATCTGATAATAGCTACTACAACTCGCTACAGTCTGTCACATAACTCCATCCTCGCCATAGGAATCTCTGAGCCCTCTGCTCCAATGTCTGGTGTCCCGAACAATCTCCTGAATGCAGCTGGACCCATATCAGGATCATAATCTACTCGGTCCCCATCTATAGGAATACGCAGAATCCGGAACACATCCTCTAGTGTGATCGTAGCCTCTCCTGTCGACAACAAAAAAGAACTATGCTCGCTCATCCATCACTCCACCATCGTCGTCATCAATCCTCGATGTGCCTGCATTGGCTCCAATCTTGACACATAATCTAATCTGAGGATCTCTAACACTAGCCGCTCATCTGCATCCAGCAATCTCACCAACCGCAAATCCCTCAGATGTGGCTCTCGTGATAACAAAGGCGGTAGTATATCCTGCATCATTTCACTCATCATGTCAGTCCCTTACGCTACATACAACTGCTATAAAACTGGACCGTTTACTGCTATACCAGCTTCTATCTACTGTAAGCGACTCATTTTTCCATATGCGCTTGTCTGTTGATCGCATGCGACCTACTTTCCCTATGCGACTGCTTATTGACCATGTGCGAGCTATATTTCTATATGCGTATACCTTTTGCTTATAAGCGATCTCTATCCTACAAGCGAGCATCTTTTCTTTACAAGCGAGCTGAACCTATAAATGTGCCTGTTTTTAGCCCATAAGTGACTTGCTCTCATCTATATGCGCATTTTGCCTATGTTTGTCTAGCCGACTGGAAGTGACCTGTTATTCCATATGCGACCAAGCCGCGCCTATAAGCGACCTTAACTACCTTAAGCGACTTGTTTCCCTTCCTAAGCGACCTGAACTACCTATCCCAAGACCTAGCCACTTCTGGTGACGTGTGTACATTTATGATGCTTCTAGCCTATCAAAATCACACTTTTAGCAAAAGTTTCGATACATACCGGTACGCCTGCTCCCTCTAGTCGTCCATGTGTCCTCACTCGCTCGGCACGATGATCTCTGCGTGGAATCACCATCCTGATAGCTCTCCAACTCTCGTCGCCCACCAACTCTCAGGAGCTCTAGATCTCTCTACGCAAATGAACACAATTCAACACAGATGAGCCTATTTGCCCTTGAAGGACCTACTTATAGCCCCTATCCAAACCCTAATTCTTCTATGCCAAAGCCTCTTTTCTTCTGCATCATCCCCTTTTCTCCCACCCCACCCCTTTTTCTTCATGTCCACCTAGTGTCCTAGCTTTTCCTTTTGTCGCGAGCCAATCCAGCCCTTCCTGGTTAGCCTGGCTTACCTCTCGAAGGGGCACCACCTGCCAGTTACACTGAGGCATAACCTTGTTTATCAAATGAATATCATATCTTCTTTGACACAACACTCTATCGAACATTGTATCAAAGAGGGGCAAAATGTAAACACCCAAAATTGACTCATTATCACTAGCATTCAAACATTGCATTATCTATCATCTGTATTTGTCTAACACACTTGAGCAATATCCCTAACACATCTATTTCTTCTATTAATTAAATAAATTTATATTTATTTAATTAATTCATTAGCTATTTCTTCTATTTCCTCTAAGCTATAATTAAACAATCTTTAATTATTTAATTATCTTCATTCTTCTATTTTTAATTAAATAAATTTTATTTATTTAATTAAAAATTTCTTTCATAAACCCACTTTCTAATTAATTAAATAAATTTTATTTATGTAATTAATTTATCTTATCATTTATCTCATGAGCCGACGTGTGTGCCTCTTTCATTTAAAAAAAAATAATTGGTACATCCTTTATTTAATATCTTTCACATGTAGTACTTTTTATGTACACGGTCACACATAAGCCCTATCTTCCCTCCACTTGTCATCTTCACATTCACCTATGTCTATCATTTAATCTTAGCCATTCACATTACACTGAATCTTCACCGTTGATTAATTTTGATTGAAGTCTATATAAACATCCTCTCATTCCATACTACACCTAATCCAGCATTTATATAATGTCTACATTATCATCCTGAGCATATTGAGCACTTGAGTATTCATAGCATCCATTGAGATTATCATCATTATCATCCATCCATCATGGCAGCTTTTATCTTCATTATTGTTTATTGTTGAAGAAGCAATCCACATCATAAACAAGGAATCACACAATCTAGGTGATATTGTGCTTGAAGTGCATGCTTTTGATTTCATTTGGATTAGATTCTTTGATGATGGTAGGGTTAGGTCTTCATGGCTATGCTTGATCTTATTAACCTGATTTTTACCTATCACAATTTTCTTTGAACAATTCTGATTTCGAGTTATCTTCTAGATTAAAAATAGACAGATTTTCTTGTTTATCAAAGTTCATGACAGGGATTTCAAGCATATGTTCAAGCTTTTCAAAGGCAAGAAGAGTCTCCTAAACTTAGAGTTTAAGAGTTGTTAGGAAAAAAAAGAGGGTTCTGGGCAAAAACAATAGACTTACTTGGCACCAAAGGAGCATAGTGGACACTAGCAATTGTAATGTCCCCAACTGAAATTTTCAAAAACATGAAATATTTTTTGTGTTCTAATTTGGTAAACAACAATACTAAATAGTAGAATTACTTCATCTAGTCTGATACTAATATTATGCAATAACAAAATCATCTAGAAATGTTGTACAGCATATTCATTTCCAGAAATGACCATTGAAAACTCAATACAAATGGTTGTACAATATTTTAATGTTATTGGTATAGTTGTACCAAATAAGTCACATACCAATAAAACTGAATATCAGATAAAATAAAATATTCCTTTCACAAATGGCTAACCTCAGAGCTCTGAAATGGTATTGCATGCTTCCCAAACACAAGCTACAGCTGTATGGCAACAAAAAGCAAGTCCAAATACTCCCAAAGTGCTGCTATTGGCAAAAATAAAGATGTACAGGAGTCTTTAATACCTCCAAAGGCTACGACTCAATGTAAAATACGTACGACAACAGACAAACTTTAACAACTGCCTCAATATTGCATGGAAGATTATTCCCAAGGCTGCGACTAATGGTTCATCTCATCCAAAATGGGCCCAGCAAGCTCACAACCAATAAGATAATAAGATTTGTTGTTATAACAAATAAAAATTATATGGCAATGAAAACCTTTACCAACAAAACTGAAATTCTTTACCAAACTGAAAAACCACAAACTAAACTGAAATATGGAAACCTTTAGCACAACTCTACAAAATGGGATTTCTTCAACACACTGATAATCTTCAAAACCCATTGAAGCTAGAAACAATCTTCAAAATTTCAGCACAACTACAATCCTTGGATGGAATTGCTTCCAATGGATAAGAGGGTTTTCGTCCCCAAATCCAAAACTGAAAATCTAGAGAGTTTTTGTCATCCAAACTCCTATGCCAAGAGGGTTTTTCGTCCTTGGGCAAAAGATGAACACAAGTGCTTGATCTTCAAGAAAAGGGTTTGATAACAAATGACAATGGATGCATTCTTGTAAGCCCAACTTCTTTTATAATCATCTTTTCTAATTTTAAATTCTTTTCCCCACCACCTTATAAAAGTGTCTAGAAAAAACTTTTTTAAATGACATTACATTGGCCCTCTTTATAATAATAAAACATTAGTCATCCTTCTTATAATGTTATAAAATAAAGTTAATAGGACAACTTGAATTATTTCCCTTACCTTCCTTCCCCTTTAGTCTATGGGAAATAAAATAATAGGCTAGGGGGCTCCCGATTACTTATGTCTAAAAGGGGACATGATAGTCCGCCCCTCCCAAAATTGCTTGCCCACAAGCAATTGCAAACTTGGATGCTCCAAAATCTGTGCTCCTTCCCAAGTGGCATCCTCTATAGGGAGATTCTTCCAATGAACCAAGTATTCTATGATGCTCTTGTTCCTTAGTTTTCATTCCTTGGTGTCAATGATTTCCTCATGAACCAAGATCAACTTTCCCTCATCATCCAAGGGAGGTAGCTCTACTAAAGGGGTAATATGTTGCCCAAGCTCCCTCTTGAGGCATGATACATGAAACACATTATGAATCTTGCTATGCTCTGGCAGCTCAAGCTCATCTGCAACCTCTCCAATTCTCCATTTGATTCTATATGGTCCATAGAAGTGGGGCTTGAGCTTCTCTGCTCCATTTTTCTTAAAAGAAGACTGCTTGTATGGTTGCAATCTCAAGAAAACCATGTATCAAACCTCAAAGCTCCTTTCTATGCAGCGCTAATTTACATACAACTTTTGTTGATTTTGTGCTTACTAGAGGTTGTCTTTGAGAACCTTCAAAATGTCTTGGCTCTATTTGATCCAGTCACTAGCTCCTAGAACTCTGCTATCAATGATGACTAAATCAATGAAGTTTAGAGCCTCATATCCATATAAAGCCATGAATGGAATCATACCTATGGACATGATGTCTGGCATTATAACAATGCTCTCCCAAATAGAGCCATTTGATCCAAGCATTTTGTTGTCTTGCTACATAATACCTTAAATACCCTTAAACCACTTGTTCACAACCTTTGTTTGTCCATCAATTTGAGGGTAGTAACTAGTGTTGGGTGTAAGCTTGGTTCTTGTAAAATTAAAGAGCTCCTGCCAAAATAAACTAAGGAACTTGTTATCTTTGTCACTCGCTGTTTTTAGACAACCCATGAAGCCTGTATACTTATCTAAAAAATAAATCACCCACCTATGGTGCCTTCTACTCTGATGATATAGCAAAGAAATGAGCATACTTAGTGAGTTCGTCTACTACCACATATATGCAATCCTTACTCGAAATCTTTGGAAGACCCATGATGTAATCCATCGAGATACTCTCCTATTTTTTATTAGGAATTAGTACGGATTGCAATAAATTTGCTGGGAAAATATGCTCTATCTTGTTCTACTGATAAGCAATGCATTTTCTGACTTAAGGACATCACCTTTGAGTACTTTCCATGAGAACCTCTCCCTAATCTACTTATATGTCTTGACGTATCCAGGGTGCTTGCCAATGTTGTATTATGAACTGCCCTCATGACCTTATATTCCATCTTTGACTCTGGCACAAGATAAACTCTATCCTTGTAGAAGATGAGTTGATTTGCTACTCTGAACCTATCATCTTGCAACTTTCCTTTCAATATGTCAGCAGCAAAAATATTCTTGGTATACTCTACTATAATATCAACTTTCCAATTAGTAGAGATGTTAGACATAGAGCATGAAATTGGATTTCTAGATAAAGCATATGGTACTACAGTTTTCTTTCCCTTTACATACTCTATGTCAAAATAGTAAGCCTGAAGTTTACTTGCCTATTTTTCCTACCTCTCATTGAGATCCTTCTGGCTGAGGAAATATTTCAAGTTGTTGTGGTATGTCTTAACCACAAATCTGCCATCAACTAGGTACTAATTGAACTTAACCAATGCATGCATGGTGGCTAACATCTCCTTATCATAGATCGAGAACCCTCTTTCTACCTCCTTGAGTTTCCATCTCTCGAATGCTATTGGATGCCCATTCTGCATCAGTACTACTCCAATCGCTTTCCTAAAGCATCACACTCTAGCACAAAGGGAAGTGAGAAATCAAGAATAACTAACACAGGGCATGCAGTCGTTACTTCCTTGAGCTTGTCGAAAGTTCATTGTGTTGCATTAGTCTATGTAAAGGCTCCTTTCTTTGTCAAATCTGTTAAGGGTGCTGCCAGCTATGAAAAACCCTTAACAAATCTCCTGTAATAGTTGCAGAGACCAAAGAATCCTCTCAACCGTGTTAATGTCTCCAGAGAAGGCCAAACTAGGATTGCTTGTATCTTCTCTTGATCCACTTGAACTCCTTGGGCACTTGTGACATGCCCCAGATATAAAATCTTTGTCATCTCAAACTCGCACTTAGACACCTTTCCAAATAATGTCTATGCTTTGAAGATGCCCAGTACTTCATTTATATGACTCAGATGATCCCCCCAAGTCTTGTTGTAGATGATATCATCAAAGAATACTAGAACAAACTTCCTCAACTATTTGTTGAATACTTGATTCATACAAGACTATAAGGTGGCAGGTGCATTAGTCAAGCTAAAAGGCATGACCAAAAACTCATAGTGTTTGAAGTGACACCTGAAAGTTGTCTTGTGGATATCTTCATCCCTAAGCCTAATCTAATGGTATCCCGATTTGAGATATATCTTAGAGAAATATACTGCACCCTATAACTCATCGATCCTAAGAATTGGATACCTATTTTTTATTATCTTATTCAGGGCCCTATAGTCTATACACATCCTCATGGTGTCATCCTTCTTCTTGACCAAGACTATATAAGAAGTAAAGGGACTTGAGCTCGGTCTGATGCGACCCATGTCTAAGAGCTCTTTGATGATCTTCTTGATCTCTTCCTTATACCTTTTAGGTTGGTGATAAATAGTGATAATTGGCTTGGTTTATTCCTCAATATCTATCACATGCTAGAAACCTCTATCAGGTGGTCATCCTAGAGGTATATCCTCGAAAAATATGCTATGCTTATCCAAAATAGACTGTATATCAACATGGTAGGACTTTTTATCCTTAGAAAAAGTTGTGGTTGCCACCAGACAATGGGCTACCAATGCAACATGAAAAGATCTCTCCATCCTTTTCATAGAAACAACTCTGGGACCTCCATTAGAAATGCCTTGAAGCACTATGTCCTTTCGTTCCGATTTGAACTTCAATTCCACGATCTAGTAGTTCTATGTAAATTTCCCAAGGGAATGTAACCACTGCACTCCTAACACCATATATGTTTCTCCTATGCCTACAACATTGAAGTTATCACACATCCAATATCTGCCTAATGTGACATACAATTGCTAGATTCTCTTAGTGCGAGGAATGGTGAAGCCATTTGCAACAATAACATTGAATCCATCAAAGTCTTTTGTCTCCAATCCTCTTTTGGCTACCAATCTTTCATCTATAAAGTTGTGGGTGGCCCCACTATCAATCAACACTATTATCCTATGCCCATGTATCACTCCACAAACTCCAAAAGGAAGATACTTAGGGGTACCAGAAAGGGCGGCAAGGGTGACTCCTGAAGAATCTCCTGCTTGTCTTTCTAGTTTTGATTCAGTTGCTTCAACTTCTAGTTCAAGTTCTTTTGTTTCTGATTCCTCATCTAAAATCACTTCTATGTAGTGTACCTAACCTTTCCCAAGACATCAATGCCTAGGCTCCCTAAAAGAGAAACACATCTTATTTCTTCTGAGCTCGTTTTCGTTTCATCATCTTTACTTACTTTCTTAGGCACGTCCTTCTAATTAAATGAACTTTGAAAGGTTTTCTTATGATACCCTACTTGTGTTGCCTTTGAAAAGAATTTGTTTTTAGAAACTGAGGGTTCCATTGTTATAGCTCTCTTGATTGCTTCTTGCAACGAAGGTGGATCGAAGGCTTTTACCCAACCCTTGAGAGGCTCGATCAAACCTTCCATGAAAAGAACAATAAGCCTCCTTCCAAAGACACCAAGAACGATTACAAATAATCTCTAGACTTTTGTTACATAGTTGTCCACCATGCCATGCTATCTCAACTATGCCAACTCTCTAAAATGAATCTTAGGATCCTTTCTATCAAATCTGTCAATTAATCTCTGGCTGAATTCAACATAAGTATCAATCAAGTTGTGCCCTTGGATGACCAATCCCCAGGACCACTATCCATGTGCCACACCTTCCAAATGAAAGGTAGCAAACTTGAAAGCTTCTTCCTCAAACATAGGATTAAGAGAAAATATTTATCTAGCTTTTGAATCCAAGCACGAGTTGTATATTTGTTTGAGCCATCAAAAGTAGGAAATAGTCAACTTACCCAACTGGTGTTATAGATCTTTATGAGGTTGACTTGTATTTCTCTCCCTCTTTGGCCTATTCCTCATTTTTTGGATTACAAAAAATTGGAAAAGACATGACCGCATGAAACTCTGCTCCAAAGGATGTGTATTCTTGTAAGTTGTCTCTAAAGTTGTCTCTACCTCGATTCTGATTTGTTCTTCTCCTTCTTTTGGTTCTTCTTCTCTTTGTAAGAATTTCGGTTAGAAAGGTCTAGATACAATGATTCTGTTATTTGTAGCAGACGTAGCACTTCCTTCACCATTATGGGTTTGGGTAGGCTATGGAATAGTTAGATTTTGCATTGTTTGTAATAGTTGTGCCATAAGATTGTTTGTCTATTGCTTGCCCTTGCTGATGTTGACAATGGCCTAGTACTAGATCTCTCCTTTTTCTTCATCTGTCTAAGTCTTCTTTCCTTTTTCCCCCATTTCCACTACTACTTCTATCTCTTCTATTTCTTCTATTCCTTGATCTTGCAACTGTCTCCATTCCCTCTAATAAAATCTGATTTTTCTGTCACTGAGTTGCATTTGATATAATGTACATCAAAATATTAGCTTTGCTTATAGGCTGGCAAGACCACGGCTATGATACCATTGTAATGTCCCCAAATAGAATTTTCAAAAACATGTAATTTTTTTGTCCTTCTTTGATTTGGTGAACAACAATACTGAATAGCAGAATTACTTCATCCAGTTTAATACTAATATTATGCAATAACAAAATCATCTAGAAATATTGTACAACATATTCATTTCTAGAAATGACCATTGAAAACTCAATACAAATGGTTGTACAGTATTTTAATGTTTCTGGTACAACTATACCAGATAACTCACAAACCAATAAAACTGAATCTCATATAAAACAGAATATTCCTTTCACAAATGGCTAACCTCGGAGTTCTGAAATGGTACAGCAAGCTTCCCAAACACAAGCTACATCTATACAGCAGCAAAAAGTAGGTCCAAATACTCCCAAAGGCTGCAATTGGCAGAAATAAAGATGTACGGTAGTCTTTAATACCTCCAAAGGCTGCGATTCAATGTAAAATAGGTACGGCAACATACAAACTTCAATGGCTGCCTCAATATTGTACGGAAGATTATTCCCAAGGCTGCAACTAGTATTTCAAATAGTATGGCTCACCTAAATTGGAACCAACAAGCTCACAACCAATAAGATAATAAGATTTGTTGTTAAAACACCAAATAAAAATGATATGGCAATGATAACCTTTACCAACAAAACTGAAATTCTTTACTAAATTGGAAAACCACAAACCAAACTGAAATTTGGAAATCTTCAGCACAACTCTACAAACTGGGATTTCTTCAATGCGATAATAATCTTCAAAACCCACTGAAACTGGAAACAATCTTCAAACTTTCAACACAATTGTAATCCCTGGATGGAATCGCCTCCAATGGATAAGAAGGTTTTCATCCCCAAATCCAAAACTAAAAACCTAGAGGGTTTTTCGTCCTCCAAATTCATATGTCAAAAGGGTTCTTCGTCTTCGGGAAAAAAATAAACACAAGTGCTCGATATTTGAGAAAAGGGTTTGATAACAAATGACAATGGATACATTCTTCTAAGCCTAGCTCCTTTTATAATCTTTTCTAATTTTAAATTACTTTTTTCGCCTCCTAGAAGTGTCTAGAAACACCTTTTTTTAAATGACATTACATTCACCCTCTTTATAACAATAAAACCTAAGTCGTCCTGTTTACAATGTTATAAAATAAAGTTACTAGGACAACTTAAATTATTTCCTTTACCTTACCCAAAAGGGGACATGACAGAAATGGCAACGGGCATATCCGAAATCTCCCCGAAAAGTGTAAGGTCTTGTGCTGCACGGTCTTGCTTCTCATTGAAAAAATTAGCATCCTATAGTTTACCTTGACTTTCTCGATCCTACATTATTTCATCATTCACCTGATTTGCTGCCATCCACTCCTAGTTTTCATCTTAACATCCAGAAATTTGATAGGAATTTCTCCGAGAATAGCAAACTTATTTTTAATTCTATTACCAGCTCTAGGTCCTCTAGGATTTGGAGGGGGTCGAGCTTTATCTTTGTTCCGAGCCATGGTAAAGTCGTCGACATTAGAAGGACCAACAATAAACCCTTGATTATCTTGCTGAATTTGTTGTTTATCCTTTTTATCATCTTGTGCCAATTTCTTGAAAGAATCATTTGATTTAAGCTGGGGACAATAACTAAATAGATGTTCATAACAATGGCATTCCCTACATCTGAAAGGAATGGCTTCATAATCCAAGGTTTGATGCCAAACAAAATCTCCCACTTAAGTATTATTAGCTTTGGACAAGAGCCTATTTAAATCTAGTTCAATGCAAATTTGGGCATAACTAGAAAAAATGATTCTCCCTAGTAATTTGTGAGGTACTGAAATAAGAAACCAACGAATCACCCAAAACTTTTAGGAATTCATCTTTCCAAAAAATCAACGACAAGTCAAATAGACGAATCCAAACCGAAACCTTTGAAGGGAGTTCCACTATTAGGATAAAACCCAAATGCCAAGGTTTCATGAAAAGACTAGCATGTTCGGAGAAATAAGGACCTTCAAAAATCCGAACACAATCAGAAACATTATTAGAAGAAACAAAAAAATAGCCATTGGCAACCAAGGTTATCTCCAGGTCTCCTTCAATCAACCAAGCTTTGCAAGCCCAACCCTCTAGCATCCTCAGAGTTAATCTAACCCCCATGAATTTATAAATAAGGACATGTCTCTGGAAAAAACTAAATCCTCTGCCATAGAGTCGAGATTTAAAATAACCGTGGGAATCTCCTTGCTTCGAGGAAGGAAGCCATTGATTTTAAAATCATCTACTTTTGCTTTTTCTGAAGGAAATTGTTGTCTTTGAGCTAGATCCACAAGAATGTTCATTGCATAAGCCTTATGAATAGAATGATTAACACAATGACCAAGCACAACTTGTTTAAAGGAGAGGCAAGAGGAACCCAAAGACTCATGTGGGTCAGCCATGAACCCACAGCCCAAAATGACAAAAAATAAAAAAGAAGAAAGACGAAAATGAACATGCAAAGACAAAACCTATCACATGCAAGGCTGAATAACACCATGCACGGCCTGCCCTATAGCATGTATGGACTCTATCCACTACTATTCAAAGTCATCACTACTATCCGGGCAATTTCCTTGCCATAAAGATGGAATATCCACTTATTTATACTATTTACAAAGCATTGCATGCAAATATTGCATGAAAATAACTAAACTTCTACTCTAGGAATAGCTTGATTGCATGAATGCAAGCTTTATTACAAATTATCGTGTCCACTAATAATAAAACTAAAACATGCAACTGCTAAATAGACTAACAATACAAATTATTACAAACTAACACTTAGAAGTCACATCTCTCACATGGCAAGAGATCTAATGATAGACGATCTAACAATAGCTGAATCCAAGCTATAAATAGAGATTGCTAAGAATAGCGAAAAGCTAAAATAACACAACTCCAGCTAAAATAGCACATCTCAAAATATAATCTTCTCCTTGAAAATGTGAAGACTATTTTTAGCACGGGCTAAAAATTGATTCTGAGATGATTTGATTAACGATGCTTTCCTCTTTCTTGAACATTATATCTGAAGCTAGGAATCTCTACAAATCTATCGTTCTAATGTCTCAAATTTGACAACTCTTCAATATTCCCCAACACTATATTGAAACTCATAACTTTGAATAGTCTTCATATAACTCCATCACTGGAAAAGAACTCTTTGCTGTCTGGAATTCTGAGAAGTACAAAACCGAACAAACACTTCACTAGAAATGAAATTTAGTTTTGAGATTATAAGAATTGGATCCAACGGAAGTATTAGATGAAGAAAAATGAAGAATAGAGGAATATTGATGCTGTAACTCTTTCACCAATAGCTGCAACTCTGAAAAATTCTTTACTATGTTGTTAGAACCATAGTTACGAGACTCGGACTCAGCAAGCTGATTTTGGACTCAGACTCGGCACCTAGACTCGGCAAAAACTCGGCAAATTGAAAAAACCCAAAAATTCAAAGATTTTTAAGGATTTAAAACTTGTTTCATGTGCCGATAAGGACGTGGTTCGGTGGTTAAGTTGCTCGGTTGTAGTGGCGGCCACCAGAGTTCAAACCCCCGCTGGGCCAACGAGCTCGCAGACGTTACGCCTTCGCTGGGCCAACGAGCTCGCAGGTTTGAAGTGTTCTTGCTAGGAGATGAGGTCCCCCGTGTTGTGGCCTCACCGGTTCATTGCTCCAGGCAAAAGCATTCACGTGGAGCCGGAGGGCGTGTCGCACCAACGTCGCCGGTCACATTAAAAATTTTACCAGGCACATTATCTTTAAAAAAAAAAAAAACCTTGTTTCATGCACCCGTTAATAAATAAACCTTAAAGACACAATAACATCAGCAAATAGAAGCTAATTTGATCACATACACAAGTATACACCGATCACATAAGTATAAATGCAAATTGTAGCTGAGCTGCTGAAAGAAATAGCACTTAGATATATAAAATTATAATATATAGTCAAATGTATACAAAACTCATGGAATATGAAATCCATGACATCAAATGTTCCAAACAAATATGAAATATCAAAACAATAACTAGAGCCTAGAAGTCTATGGCTCAGAGGAGCCTGCATCCTTCGCCTTCCTACAAAGGCATAAATGGTAGGTCTTAAATGAAGCCAAAATTGATGAGTCAACAAAAACTTGGAGAAAACTCGGCAAAAACTTGACAAATCAATAGGATCTATCTCATCCAAATCAATAGGATCCAATGATTTGTCCTCTACTCTTTTTGTGCAAAATTGAAACCCTGAATTTGACTAAGTCTGAAACCCTGAAACCCTAAAAAATTAGTTAAGTCTGAAATCTGATGGATCCTCCAAAATCTAGAATCTGCATGTTAAATCCCATGGATCCGGAACCTATCTCAAACATCATGACAATATATTTCAAAATATTTAAAGTATAATATACAAACTTTTACTTAAATATATTTTGAAATATACTGTCACCATGTTCCTGATTTTTTCACTTTTTCCCAAGTTTCCTTGACGGGACTCGCGGTTCCAGGCGAGTCCAGCGAGTCTAGGAAAAACTCGGCCGAGTCCGAGTCCGAGTCCCCCAGACTCGGCCAGGCTGCCTCGCCTCGGATTCGCCGAGTTTAGGCGAGTCTAGGCAAGTCTCGTAACACTGGTTAGAACCAACTTTGAAACCTGTAAAAATATATTCGCTGCCAAAACAACAAAAGGAATTGGCTTTGTGTGTTTGAATGAATGATGGCTCATTCATACATAGAATTCTTAAATTTTGGCTTGATCAATCCATCCCAAGATAGCACCACTTCTACATGATTTTATATTTTTACAGACCAAAGTTGGACATCAAATCTCTGCATGGGCGATTTATCTAGAAAGGAGACTTCAACAATATCAACTATTTATAGACATTGCTTTGAGCGCAATATTCAGAGAGGTTGATGTATTTTGGACAAGCAGAAATTAGAAGAATAAGCACCATTTTCCAAGGTAGCAGCTAGTTTGAAAGAGGCGCAATTCACTTACACAAATCGTCACCTTCTTTGTGCTAACTAAGCAATGGCAATCCAAACATGTCTTTTTTTGAGATGTATTTCATTGATCAAGTCTTCTTTATGGCACGATTTAAGTAGTTTGATCATCACTTTTACAAAAGGCAACAACCTTTAAAAAGTGTACTTGACTAACATTTCATAGGCCCAATGCATCCATCTCCACCATCACTTTGTTGACTCTGCAATACATTACTTGTTGACTAGGCATTCAATATTCCTTTTGTCCTTTTCCTATGTTGACGTCAACCTTAGAAAAGACAAACCAATATCTGAAAAGTGTGCCACATTTTTCTTTTACCTAGCTGTGAATTAAATGGAGTACAGCAAGACAACAATGACCAAAGAAAAAGCTAGATGTGTGGAAGAACATGTTGGCGTTTCAATTCGCACCTCTGGAATGCGAGTTGGAAACGGACAGCTATGCACAAATAAACTGCTCTTCTATTATGGGGGGAAGTTCTCTTTTTGCTGATGTTTGCTTAAAAGATAAATAAAATAAATTTGCCTATCTTTTTTTGTTTCTCAGCTGCGAGCACAAGGTTATAAAACTCTATTCGCTGTAGTAGAGGTTTTTCCTTTTTAAAACTTCTAACTACAGCTAGGCGTAAACTAAATGACGCTTTCAATCACCTAAGTAAATTTAGAGCAAAGGGATTAAAAGTTAACAAGGAATGATTTGTTTTTAACATAAAAGCTTTAATAAACTTCTTCCAAATTCACATCAGAAGACTCATTGTACTTTAAGATGAAAACTGAAATAAGATTACGCAAGCCACACATCTGACGACAAAACTAGATGATCAGAGATAGAAAATCAAAGCAAATGGCAAGCATGAGACTTCTACTCCCAATATCATAAAGTTGATACAACTCCAAGACAGCAATATTGTAGCAAAAGGCAGGCATACAATATGTGATCAAACACTGCAAAACAGACAACACGGAGTGAACGAGCACTTGGAATAACAATTTCCACAGGCTAGAATAGGCACAGCAAATTTTGCTATCACAATTCCCATTTCTTACAATGGGCAAGGTTGCCCTTATTTATACTAAATCAAAGGAGTAGGGAACCCTAAAATCTCCTTGATTTACCCTAACTAACTTGCCAACTCGCAAGCTTTATTTCTATTCTAAGACAAAGATTACAACTGACAAATGCTTTAAAGCAAAGAAAGCTCCAACTATTACAAAGTGACTTTTTACTATTTTAAGGATGGATAAGCTTACTATTTTAAGGATGGATAAGCTTTGGATGAAATCAAATGCTTTAAAACAAAAAGCATTTGAGTTAAAGTTGCTTTCTTTTGAGTCACATCCTCATCTACATTCTTGCTTTATTTGTGATGTCATCCGCTCGTATTTTAGAAAATATCTTCTAAAAACCTGATTTCGAGAGAAAAAGTTGGCACATGGGTTTTGTAGACAATTTCGTTTTAAAACAACCCAGATTGTCGGATTTTGAAAAAGTGGAGGGTTTCCCGAAAAAGTAGCAAAAAAGCAGATTCTCAGAAAAATAAAATTTCCCAATCTTCAAGAGGATGAAATTCTAGATGGACCCATCTCGATGAAAATTGAAAAAGCTTCGGCCTTGTTTTTGAAAAACGATGCCCTAGAAAGATGGCCCTCGAAAAAGCATGCCTCTGTGCTTCCTCATCCCGAAACTATGAAGAACACTGAAAAAGCACTCCGTTTGGTTTCTCAAATCTTCATGAGAAGAAAAAGATGCTTTCTTCCTCTAGATGCAACCTACAAAAATAATGAATGATGGAGGCCAAAAGCTTGTTTTTTTTTTATAGAGCTTAGGACAAAAAAGCTACTTTCTTTATGAAAGCATAAAACTTGAAGCTTGTCCGTGAAGAAAGCAACTTTTAAAGCACAAATCCAAGTAAATATACTCGAATAAGAAGAATCCCTATTTTATAGCTGCCTATGGCTTCATGTGTGAGATGATTAAAAATATCTTTTTTATGATGTCATCAAACATGCGATATTGCAAAAGTGTTAGCCAAATTTTCATTCGTTTTGAAACTTTTTGCACTCATTTTGACTCTGGCGTGGACTGCCTCTGACTTCAACAAGATAGCAAACTATCACCATTGACTAGAAAAGCTGACTGATCATGGCATCTTGAAGACTTATCAACTCTGATTTCACCCCCAGCCTTGGACTGACAATCTGACGACATTTGATTGCAAATCTGTCTTCTAAAACCTGTCACTGGACGAAGTTTTGGAAAAAACTGACGGATATCATCAGCAGAGCTTGAAAATTTCTAACTCTGGTGAACTTGGGCGCCCCCAGCCTCCAGGGGTGCCTGGATTTCAATGCCTTAGACATTTTCATGATATTTTCAACTTTTTCAATTTTCTTGATTTCTACGCGTTCCGGTGACTGTGGACCCCTGTTAGGCTGTCAAAACTCGCCTCTTGGAGCAAAACTGAGTCTGATGGTTAGGTAGACAGGCAAGCTTGATGAAAATTGAACTGACTGTACCTTTTGTCTGCCTCGGAAATCGTGCCAAATTGATTTTCTATGAATCTGACCACGCTAACAGAAGAGGATTTGTCATTTTTCAGAAAAACACGAAAATTTTCTAAGTCTGGGTGGGATAGGCGCCCCCAGCCTCCAGGGGCGCTTGGTTTTTTGTGCCTTAGAAAAATTTTGAGATTTTTCAGTTTTGATTCCATTTCTCCGTTTTTCGTGCCACAGGCCCTATTTGATCTTAATTTTCAGTCGTCTGACTAACTCCTGAAGCAGGATGGGAGGTGATTTGAGTAGCTTGAACATACCTGAGATGAATTTCCAACTCTTACGGGCATTTCAACTGAGTTTGACTGAATCTGACCCCCTGGAAGCGGACTAACAAAGACTTTTTGACGTTTCTTGAAAAACGCGAAAAAAATTCTAACTCTGAGAAAGATGGGTGCCCCCAGCATCCAGGGATGCTTGGAAAACTTTGCCTTAGTCAATTTCATGATTTTCAACTTCTACTTGTAGTTTACCTCGTTTCCCGTGCCCCGTGCCGACAGCTGCTTCCTGTCACTAATTTCGATGATTTGTCGGACGACTGCCACTGAATGAAGGATGGACTGGATAGCCTAGGCATATCTAAGGTGAATCCCATCTTTTCAGGATCTATTGACCAAAATGACTGCTTTTATCAACCCGAAAAACTGACTGACAGAGGCATTTTTCGCATTTTCTTGAAAAACACAAGGAAAAAACTAAGTCTGCTAAAGCTGGGCGCCCCCAGCCTCTAGGGGCGCTTGGAAATCCATGCCTTAACCATTTTTTGAAGATTTTTAACTTTTTCACACTTTCCGGATTCACCATGCTCCGTTTATCGTTCCTCATCAACCGATCACTGCTCGACAGTTCTGTGTTGTCTGAACAGCCCGGAAGACTTGAAACTGATCTGTGGCGGATGAAATTACTCCATTGATGGCTCCGGAGCTCGTGCTTCGCCATCTGAAAAAACAGAATTGACCCAATAGAGAAAAGACGACCTTTTGCAGATTCCGTCTGAACCACCTTGATCGTGAAGCAAAATCAGCCTATCAGAATCAGGGACGACACATGAATCAGAGATTCTATTTTTAGAAAATTTTGCCAGCATTCGTATCTCAAGAAACCCAGAAAACCTAACTTGACGTCTATTTTTAAAAACTTTCTAAAAATAGAAATTTCTATTTTTAGAAATTTCAACTTTTTTGACGAAAAATTTCTAAACTTTCACAAAATGCCTTAATGAAGCAAAAAAATTTTGATTGGGTACAACAGAACACTAAGAAAACTATGAAATAGATGCTAAAAAAGGCATCATTCATGAAAAAGAATCATTAGAATTCATTTAGGTTTTGATAGTTGTCAAATAAAAAATTCTAGGACATAGTAAAGTTTAGCCAATGGTCCTAGAAGATCTCTCAAAAGAAAATGCTACATACCCTTGTACTCCTAGTTCTATAGTCAAATATTAGCTCCAATCCACCACTTTATTAAGTATCTATCTAATTTCCAATTACCTCATCTGTTACTGCAGCTCGAGCTTGACGATGCCGCTCAACCATCTCCGTTAAAACTTCAATAAGCTTTTTTTTAACCTCCCCAGTCAGCATTCTTCCAGCCCCGTATTCCTGTATGAATGTAAACACATACAGTAGATGAAAGTATTTCAATTAAAGTGTTGATCTTCCATAAATATTAAATGCATTGCTTCAAAAACACATTCTGCAAATGAACTGGGTAAAAAATACCGTCAAACTCACCCACTAGAAATGAAGACAAAGCAGAGTAAATAGATAAAGCAGTAATCAAGATGAATGGTTAGAGAAGTGGCAAATAGGAACAAACCTGTTTAATGTTCTCCAACTCAGCATCATCCTCAAGGAAAAAGCTGAGATACTTCACAGGTATATCCACCTAATGCACAACCCAAGACAGGCACTCTCGTCAGTATCTGTAAACATAGATAATATAAATTACCCAGTTTTCTATACTAAGAGCAACGGATCAAAGGAAAAATAAGAAAGAAATAAATATACAACTCATGCTGTTGATACACATCAGCTTTCTACTGCGGAGCATGCTAATTCTCACTAGTACAGCAAATCTCTGAGGAATATGAAGAAGATTTGACCCTCTATCAGACCTTGGATAAATTTTTGTCTCAACTCAACTGGTAAAAATCTTCTCATGGAATACCTTTATATAAATATAAATACCTAATGCAAACATAGATCAGCCAAGCCAAAACCCTCCTGTCAAATAAACAAGCTTCAGGAGACTACAATTTCAGAAAAGAAAATAATCAAATTATCTCCTCATCTTTGGCTTTCCACAGTGTTTAGCTTCTTGTCCTGGAGGTCATGCAGGTGGCATAGCTATAATATGGGAGGGCACTTTAATGTATCTAGTATCTACACAGGAAAATGTAATAGGGTGCGCCAATTCTACATATTAATTCAACAAAAAATTCTTCATACCCTCAATCTATCTTCCATCTTCCATCTTCCATCTTTGATAAATTGATACCATAGAAATTAGCTGCTGGGAGCATACTGTTATGTGAAAATGAACACTGTAATACTCTCCCACCATCCTTGGCAAAGAGTGTGCATTACATAACACCCAGGAAAAGAAAATCTGTAAGTATAGTATGAGATGGTACTTTAAAGTGTCTAGTATCTACACAGCAGTATGTAATAAGGTGCCTTAGGCCAGTTCTACTCATACAAATTCAACATGAAATTTTTAATATCCCCAATTCATCTTCCATATTTCATCTTCAATACCATAGAAGGAACGTTGTTGGAGGCACCCTAGTATGTGGAAATCGACACTGAAATACCCTCCCACCATTCTTGGAAAAGAGTAAACAGAACGTATTACATTATACCTAGGAAATGAATGTTGGAGAGAGTTTTCCTCATCAAATGACCAAAGGCTTCCCCTGGTTCATTTATGGCAACCTACTAGTAGGCTAGTAGGTATGTGGTACCATTGAATACTGGAACATATAACTGGTTCCGTCATAGGCGAAATATCACTTCTAATTTCAGAACAGCTTGATAGGTTTTTAATCACTAAGCACTGCACTAGAACCAGTGCTTAATTAAGCAAGGTCAAAGTGCTAAAATTTATTACTTTAAAACACTGGTCTATTGAACTTAAACTTAACTCTAAATTTCCATCTGCTTCACACCACTTCAAGTTTGAAATATCAGGTTTCAGCATCCAAACATTCTCAAACTTGTGGAGCAAAAAGTGAAATTAGGATGATCATATTCAGTGCTATCGTATGTTTATAATGGTTCAATAATTGAAATAACTAAAAATTAAACACAAAGACTCGGACAAACAGTTTTATAACATCATCAGAAAAGGAACTTAAAATCTAGATCGCTGCTCTTCAATAGCAATTTTGGCAGATAGCATGACTGATGCTTTATATGGATCAAAATAGATATTAATCAACTAAGATAAAAACTAAACTTAATCCTATAATCTCTCTCATTTTTTTTAACATTGGCCAATTGAATCTAAAGACCTATAGCAGTATATATTCACATTTATTTTCTATTTTCATCATCAATGCTAATCAACAAAGCCATTTTTCTTGTTGAAGACATGTCCTAGACTATTTATGACAAGGTCGTGATTTAGAATATTTAAGAATTTCAAGGAGGAGAATTGATCCCAGTGGTAGATCAACACAGAAGCATCCCAGCAGTAGCTCAACTCAGAAGCATCCACAGCACACAGCAGCCCCAAGATAGAAATCATCCTTTTGCCTTGTTTCCCTTATGGGTCAAGGAGCAGCACTACTTGTGGTGTCCACTAATCGTAAGCTTGACAGTGACTTACAATAGGAATTAGTTTGCCACATTCCAAGATATTAAAGAACCAAAAAAGTAGATGAAAATCTTGTAAGGGGCTATCTTCCTCCAACACATCCTATCCCTCTTTCAGCCAGCAACCTCCATGTGGAAGATGGTCCTCCATGTCCGATAAACGAATTTGCTTTCAATTTGTGAAAGCTATTTACTCACTTGCAACTTATGAATTTATAGGAACTGATCAACACAGCTCCTCTTCTCCAGGAGACAAATGCTGCCTGATTTCTCCATCTTCCAGCTTAGGCCAGAATAAGAGGCAATGACATCCACAACATCGGGCACTACATTGTTCCTCTCAGAAATCTTATTATTTTCTGTGTGATGCTTACTATTTTGTGATATAGCAATTTAGGGATGGTTATCAAGTGGTTGCAGTTAGGTTTATATGTATATGTTTCTGTCTCTAGGCAATTGTTGCAGATGAAATGGCCATCTTAAAGACTTGAACCACTCATGAAAGAAGACTAATTCTCTTACCCTTCATTTTGGAACTGCCCCCAAAAATATGATATAAATTAATAGTGCTATTGCGTAATGTCCCCTTTTTGAGCCATTATTGCAAAGTGACCTGGACATTTGGAAACTTGGCTACAATGACTAAAGTGGCTTAGATATTTGGAAAACTGGAAAATAACTTAAAGCTTGGAGAATGGAAAGTCACTTTCAAAGAAAAAAAGAAAATATGACAAAATAAAATAATATTTTATTTGTCAAAGTGGAGGAAGGAAAAATGAATAAAATATTAATATTTTAATATATATTGGACGCTCCACTTGGATAAAATAAAGAGAAAATAAAATAAATTAAAATGACAATAAATATAATATTTTATTTATTAAAATATTATATTTTTTCCAAAGGTGACCGCCCAAGTGTGGAGGAAAATTAATAAAATATTATTATTTTATTATCTCCTTGATGGCCACCCAACTTGAGGAGAATAAAAAAAATTAAAATAAAATATTTTACTTAGCTGTGGACTTGAAAGTGAAATAAAAAGTATTTGATTTGTGCACCCAAGTGGAGGATTATAAATTTTGGCTTTGGAGGTCATTCTCATCATCTTGTGTTATTGTCATTTGGAGACTTTTCTCTTGGCTGTAACAGAGTTTCAGCGAAGTTCTAAGGACAAAAACCCTTAGGATTTGTGGTTTGAATGAAAACCCAACCCACATTGTGAGGTGGATCCATCTAGGGTTCATCATTGAGCTTATTTGCAGGTTTTCACATTATTGGAGCTTCATATCAGCTAGGGTTTGGAAAGGAATTCATCATATCAGCTAGGGTTTGAAGTTCTATTGCAGGTTTTGGGCGATTTGCTTCAGATTTGAAAGTTTCCATTGCATATTTTCATCACTCGTTCCACGGCTAGGGTTTGGAGTTGGATCGCCACACTTTGGAGGTTTTGTTGGTGAAAGATTTCATGCTTTTACATACAGATTTTTGAATCAGACATCAGCAAATTTACATCAGTCTGCCGATCAGAGGGTTTGAAGGCAAGTTTTGGTGTTTATTTGACATATTTGGCATCTAGGGTTTCATTGCCCTCATCCTAGGATTGATTGCCATCAACTAGGGTTTGTTTGGCATGCTTATTGTGATCAGTTTTCATATCAGAGTTTGCAGATCAGAAAATCAGGTTTTGGAGCAGCGTTCTTGGTGGCTTTATGTCACATTTCATTAGGGTTTCATGCCCTAGGATTGGCGCCATTAATTGGTGGGTTTGTGTAATGTCCCTTATACGAACAATACTAATTTTTCCCTAAATTACCAATTTCCAAGCAAACAAAGATTTAGAGAGTACCTTGGCTTGATTCAATTCCTGCAAACAGGTTAGAAAATACTTACAGTATATTTTTCACAATCAAGTTAACATGATTAACAAACTCAAATGGCATTTTTAATCCAACTAAACGTAACTATCTAAGAGATTCAACCATAAGAGTGTTGAGGAATGTGACTTTGATGGGGTGTCTCGGATCCTCTACCCTAGGCCCAAGAGTGGATATACCACCCCCCTTGGTCTCATGTGGCGCATGCCATCCATGTGAGGTGGTGTACCTAATGAGACATCCGTTATCCCGTTCCCCTCATCTTGCCGTTTCCTTTCCCTTTCTCTATGATTGGTTCTTTTGAATTTGCATGCCTATGATAGGAGAATGAGATCACAAAAGGGTGCCCCAGAAGCCATCTCTTATAAGCCCACGGTCAGTACCCTTTGTACCCCCTTGGCTCTTTGGGATTATCCAATCCCCTTCCTTGGGGTGGCATACCTAGAAGAGTGCCCTATCGCCGACCCCTCTTGTCCCACATTCCTTCTATCATAGTCACCATAACACTCATGCAAGAATCCACATTAATCAAACTCATAGTTGCAAACAATCATATCAAATGTGTTGTGAATATAATCTATATTTCATAGCAAGTTTCACAATGCTTATGATACTAATGATAACCTTTCAACTATATGCATTTGTCATTATTTATCACATGGCATTTATCATAGAGACATAGGGTTAGATAAATCATACCAAGTAGATAACTCTTGCCTTTGCATCCTTTAGAAATCTAAAGATTGTACTCCTTTCTTTTAATGTTGACTGCAGTCCAATGTCCTTTTAAATCTGCATTTATTCCTCTTTACACATCTGCCATAAATGATCTTCTATTCCATTCCAATCTGTAGATCTGCTGGTGTAAGATCCTCTATTTTTCCTTCACTCCTAGCATTATATGTACTATTCTTGTTTCGTATAACTGTTCCCAAATTAATATATATATATATATATATATATTCAAAAATATATTATTCTCTCTTTAATCTTCTCTATATTCCAATTGGTTTTCCTTGTATATCCCTGATACTCCTTTCCATCTATCATTTGAAATCGGATCTTGTTCCTTTATTATGACTGGCTGTTATATATATCAAAAACCTATTTAACTCAGAAATATCTTTCTTATACTCAAATTATATAATTCTTCCTCTTGATAAAGTCAGAATATTTATATATTCTTCTCTACATATTCCTTTTATGTCTTTATGAGGGGAGTCAACTATATCAAAGGATGCATCTTTTCCCAAACGAATCGCTGCTTATGACTTTTCATATTCGCTGTCCCTTTTCCATAACCGCTGCTCTTAATCGCACCTCTACTTTTCCATATAATAATTATCTTATTTCATATTTGCTAGTTTTCTTATTAACTAAGACTTGTCCTTTAAATGTTTTACTCGATGCATAATATATATATCTTATATTTAGTATTATGATAATTATAATAATTATTAATATTTATATTAATAGTTATATTTATATTTATATATTACATATTATATATATATATTATTTTTATTTTTGTCATTTATAAATAATATAATATATTCTTGTTAATAAATATATTGTTACTATAATAATATCTAATTTAATATTTATATTTATATTAATAATTATATTTGTTATTTATATTTAATAATATATTTTAAATAAATATATTATATTTTATATTTTAATTATATTAGATTATTTATATAATAATATTAATATTGTTTATTAAATATTATAAACAATATTAAATATTATATATTTATAATATTATTTATATGTATTAAATATTAATACATACATAATTATCTTTATTCAAATTGACTAAACACCGTATTTCACGAAAGCGACTTCACCGTCTTTATCATGATGTTTAAATCTTTAATTTAAACAATGCCTTAATATCGGGACATCACAGTTTGTGTAGCATCAATTGGTATGTACAAACCACATATTAAATCTTAATTGTAAGGGTGGATATTTGAATTGTAAATTGGGCATGTTTGAGCCTATTCATTGGATGTAATTGCATATTCAGAAGTCTGATTTTTGTAGCAGCAATTTGGTGTGACTCAAAAATCAGTTTTGTCTCCATTTTAATTGCCATTAAATGTTCTTTATTCGTGGAAAGTTCATGTTTGGACCTAAAGTCATAAAGATTTATGTTTGCCCTAATATTTGAGAATTTAAAATGCATTTGTATTCGCTTTGATTAATGAGTTAAGAGCAGAAATAAAAATCAGAATTCTAGGGTTTTAAACAGAATTCTAAAGTGCACAAATTTAGGGCAGAATTCAGAATTTAATATTTAGAATTTTAGGGCAGATCTGATTAGGGATCTTACAGTAGTATCAGAGCCGTGTATCTTGTCATCCTGTTTGGGTGCGTGATTTAGAAAATTTCAGAGTTATGGCAACACATATGATTGATGATGTAATGGTTGCTTATGATGAGTACCATACACTTCCACAGGAGGTTAGAAATGATCTTACCTTCAATCAATATATGAAGCATCGAAAGGACAAGAAGAGGCCAAAACATGAACCAAGACCTAGAAGGGAAGAAAGGCAAAAGGTAAGGACTGATTTTTTGATGTGTAACAGCAGTCCCTTATCTTCACATTATCATAATATGACAGCCAAGAGGATCAGCCTTGAGGCATGTAATTTTCATTTGGAGACTCATGTTGGATCGGCACCTCATGGAGAGCATGCAACAATGAAGGAGGAGAAGTTTGAGGCGATTGAAATATCTGATTCTCTATTTTATGACAACAGTCCTATTTCTTCACATTCATGAGATAGCAGCCACTTCCCATGAAGAGAATAAGGTAGAAGAATCTTCCATTGTTGGCACTCACAATTTGGGTGTTGAGCATAAGGAATGTATTAAAAATCCAAGCCTCAACAAGTCTGAAT
Source organism: Cunninghamia lanceolata (assembly GCA_027924645.1). NCBI lineage: Eukaryota > Viridiplantae > Streptophyta > Pinopsida > Cupressales > Cupressaceae > Cunninghamia > Cunninghamia lanceolata. Next base: position 12,149,731 of record BSBN01000241.1, on the reverse strand, counting down.
TTGTTCATCATACCATGGAGGATGTCAAGAGAACTCAAGACATGTGTCATGGTTGGCTACAAAGAGCTAAGGAGGCAAGGTTGTTGGCTTCCCAAGCAAGCCAGCACCTACAAGAGGTCAAGGAGAGTTGCAATCAGCTAGATCAATCAAGGAAGCAAAGGGAGACACACCTTAGATCTCTATTTCTTCCGAGGGAGGAATGCATAGAGGATGACCAAGCCATGAAGGAGCTTCTTGAGGCAAACATACAAAAAGGACATGCAGATTTAGGTGAGCAAGAAAAGAGGTATGATTCAGAAAATTTTGTTTGTATACCTAATTTGCATCATAAGGTTCATAAGTCACCTCTCTTTGAGAGCCCAACAAAGGCTCAAGTCATAGCGGATAGAGTAGTTGAACACACACTTTGTGGATCAGCCACTAGTGTCGTGCCTTCACATGAAGAGGGTATCATAAATGATTCAGTTTTGGAGCAGTCCTTGGTCATTCATGGGAAAGATGAAGAGTTGATTGGTAATGAAGTACAAACCCATCACAATGATGATTCTTTGGTAGAATTGGAGGCTGCCCTATTTCAAGTGTTCGTGACACATGCTATGGAGACAATTGCCTTTGAGAGATAGCTGATCTATGACATGAGGTATGGAAGTATTACCATGATGTTTGATTTTGAGTCACTAACACTTGAATTTCAGTTGAACTTTGGCATAGGGTTTGGATGTGAGCACGAAGACATTGATGTTCCAGCCCAAGTTCATGAGTTTATACTTCAAGCATGGGTTAGGGATGGCTGTTCTACTTCATGGTACATTGATTTTCTTTAGAACTTTTGGAGGACAGCAATTGTTTGGTTGCTTAGGAGCGATTTGGATCACTTCTTCATCATGGGAGAATGGCTTATGAATGATATTCTATCATCATACGTCATTGACAGCCTTTTTTGCATCCATTTAAGTCTGATTTTCAGTTGGGAAGTTGCTATTCTGTTCTACATCAGCAACCTAGGAGGAGCTGTTATACATTTTCTTGCATCTATGATGGGTACTCTTCACATCCACGGGAGACCTACAGGAGTTATAGAATTGTGTGATGTTGAAAACTCTTTGAGATACTTTTATCTCCTCATAGTTGATGGATGTGATAGCATGATGGCATTTCATTATAATCATAATTCTCAAGTAATTGTTATGCAAAGGGATGATATTTATGAGGATTTTCCATTGTATATCAGCATGGGACAGCAAAGGCATGATGGTGAATTACACACATTTGGCAAGTTGGGTGCATACTTGAGGATGATTGTGGCACTTTGGGTAAGAAGGTTGCATGAACTCCATCTTGCTGACCTTGAGCAGCTTGGTATAGTACATATGAAACCACTCCAAAGGCCTAGATTGATTTGGGATCCGGGTATTGATTGGTTCTAATGCAGATTGGTCACATGTGATTGCTTGAGAGCAAGCAATCTCGGGGTGGGAGGACTTGTAATGTCCCCTTTTTGAGCCATTATTGCAAAGTGACCTTGACATTTGGAAAGTTGGCTACAATGACTAAAGTGATTTAGATATTTGGAAAATTGGAAAATAACTTAAACTTGCAGAATGGAAAGTCACTTTCAAAGGAAAAAGGAAAATTCGACAAAATAAAATAAAAATTTATTTGTCAAAGTCGAGGAAGAACATATCAACACAGCGTATTCGGGACAAGATCTTTAGCCTTTATTCATAAGCAAATGCAAAACATTACAAGAGACTTACAACAGTCTAGCATAGAAGATCCCAACACTGCCCTGGGCTCAGTCTCTGCTGAAAATCACCCAGGCAGAATTACAATGCCCAGCTATCCCACTTTGGAGAACTCGGCAAACACCCAGCACCGAGGAAAACTCCAACTCCAAGCTCAGCTCAGAAATCCGAGTTATAATTCCCTGGCAACACTCAGAAATGCATTGCAGAGAAAGCTAACTCTCAAAACTCTCGCGCAGAATGAATCGTCCTCATGAAGCGGCCAAGTCTTATAGAAAGCCTAACCGACTTGGGGAGCCCATGTGCGCTCCGCGCCAAGTCCACATCAAGTGACGTGTGCAAACAGATCTGGGCTCGAAACTCCTTAATTTTCTGCCGCCACCTTTCCTTAGGGACTATAAACAATTATTTGACATTTGATAAAAGTGTCGTACAAATATTAAGGAGAGGCAATTTCAAAATAAAAGAGAATATTCCATTTGAGCCATATAATATTGAAATCAGATGATGTTTTGAATATTTAAAAGGTGTTCATTGTTTTGTAGATTGGTGGGCCCAAAAGAGATTGAGGAAGTCGTGGGATATGAAAGGGAGTCGCTTGGAATTTAAATAAACTTAATTTAGTTGAAGTCTTTTTCCCGTATGCTGGCCGCCAAGTTTGAAGTAGTCTTTGTAGGGACATGAGGTTTATGGGAGTGAAATGATTCATGATATAAGGATCTTTAGACTCTAAAACAGCAATTGTACCATATTCACATCATTATTTTTTTCTTACAAGCAGATTTCTGGATATTTGAGGAGGTTTTAAGGGTCACTATTATAGCAGTTTGGGAATCACAGTGCCTATTCTATCAGACTTGAGAGTTAATTGGCTGGCTGCACTTTTGTGAAATTCATTGTTTGCTACCGGCTGTTTGAAACAGACAGTTCCTGAGATCAGAAATATTCAGGAGTGAATCACTTCATCAATAGGGAGTTTGGAATCATAAATCGCAGTTAGACTATTTCTTATATGGTGTTCTTGGTACAGCAAAACAAAGAAATCAGAATTCTCCAGTATACAAACCAATAGCTGAGTCATTGTATATCTCTTCAGTTTTCAGTTATCAAAATCCAGCAGGAGGTTGGCATATGAAATGTCCCATTCTCAAATATAATGTTATAAGTGACACTACCATATAGTCGACTTCCCAAGGCAGCGTTGAGTTTTATTTTGGACAACATTCTATCTTTCATATGATATGGCCGACCTGATACAAATTACATGGCCGACTTCATGAAGACTATTGGCCGACCTCATTACTAATATCCTGGCCGACTTTATAAGGTTCGATATATATATACATGGTGCGGTGATTAGTAAAGACATAACATACGCGATTTACTCTTAATGATAAGAAGTTAAGAGCAGCAAATGAAATGATGCGAATTTCTGAAGGGGACAGCAACTTAAAGGCGGTGTTCATTACTAAAGAAGTGTGAATCTCCGAAGTGGCCGACATTCAAGTAGTAAGGAGATTAATATGCATAAAGAGCAGCGCTGATTATATGTTATGAAGGAACAACGACTCTTCAAAATAAAGTGATTCTTTATTAAAATAAGTGTCCTATGAGTGAAGTTACCCTCCTTGGAAGATATAAATGAAGTTGTGAAATATAGATGAGAGATCATACAAACAAAAGATCTGCAAATGAGAATAAGATGAGTAAAAGCAGATCTACAGCAGACTTAGATCAGAACTTATGTAATGGAATAAAGAAGTACTATTGAAACATAAGCAAGAAGGTAATATGAGAAATCAGTCCATTTGAGAGTAGATCTTCCTTGAGTATAACAGCAGATCCATGAAGAATATAAGAGCAGATTGAGAAGATGTACATGCAGTGTTGAAGAAGTAAGAAGAAATATATTTTTAGCAGAAGTAAATCTGCAGGAATGGACCAGCAGGGATATATAGACATCTGCAATAATTGATAACAGCAGAGAGTTATGTATTGCAGCCATTCTATCATGCTATGACTCTATCAGCTTCTCATTCTATTAATCTATTAATCTATCATTCTATTATTCGATTATTATATCATCCTTTCATTCTATTCTTCTATCATTATATCATTCTATTATTATATCATCACTTCATTCTATCCTTTAACTCTTCTATCATTCTATCATTCTATTATTCTATCCTTCTATTATTCTATCATTCTATTGTTCTATTATTAAATTAATCAAATCAGATTATCTCCACTCAGCAGACAAGGGCAGAATCGGCAGTTAATACATTTGCTTCTGAGAATATAGCAGTCTTATGTTTTAATAGATATTGTGGTATGTTCTATCATGATAATGATATATTTATTGTTGTATAATCTCTATGAATCTGGATATATTTAGTGTTTGTAATTCTCATCAAGCAATCATGAGCAAGAGTGGGGGAAATACCAGTAGGGTGAGCAGATACTAGATTTCTTTCTAAGTACGCCACTCCAAGTTGGCCACTTGGAGCCAAGGGGGTGAGTGTCTGCCCTTGGGCTTAGAAAGGAGAATCTACGGGCCTCCTATTGTAGCTTTTCCTCAATCTCTACATGGATTTGTTGTTGGGATGGATTCAAGGAGTTTCAATCATAAGAGGGATGGATAAGGTAGCATGGATAAGGAAAGCAGATACAAGTTTATCCACTAAGTACGCCACCCCATGTTGGATGCCCGCGTGTCTACCACTTGGGGCCAACAGGGATGGTATATCTGCTCTTGGGCTTAGCAAGGATAGCTTCGGGCGGACTCATCATGTTTCTCATCCAAGTCCTATTATGATTAAACTTCCACTATGCATTATGGATATGGTGTAGTTTATATAGTTTTGAAATAGTTATGTTTTTTTACATGGTTTAAATAGATAAGACATTTATTATATATGTTTTGATCATATGAATTATATTTCCAATATTGTCTAACATGATTGCAGGACCTAAACCAAGTTTTATATGGCTTCAAGCATATAATTGTTTAGTTATAACCCTAACTATATTAAAATCTTGATTCTAGGGCAAAATTTAGGGCAATCCCAAAAGGGGACATTACAGCATACAATTCAGCTATATGAAGAATTCGATGTATTTGCTGATTACATTATTCTGAAATAATATTTCCAGATTTTCATCCTCATGCCGTGTCAATCTTGAGAGGTCGGAATTATGCTTACTTCTATTCTATGTGCTTGTATACATGTGAATTGAGTATTTTTACCAGCAATTAGTGAAGTTAATTTGTCCCTGAAATCTTCGATTTATGGTAACTGATTATATTATCTGAAATAACCAATTTGTGGATTGTATGACAACTGTTTGACGAAATATTTGTGAGCTCACATTGGGAAATTTGCAAATTTGTTGAGAAATTTTGGTAGGGACATCAGAGCATACATGATTGTTTATGATATTTGCAACAATTTAGAAAATATTTCATTTGGGATAATACACAAACTCACAATTGAGGAGAGAGCTAAGATGATCAAATTCTTTTAAGGGGGCATCACTGCACCACCAGTTATTGTAAAGCGCAAGGCTCGCATAGACCATCAAGGGAAAATGAAAAGCTACAAGTTCATCATCATTGAACCCAATCACAGTTATGTTCAATGTGCAAGCAGGGGAGGTTGCAAAAGAGGCCATTGTCAATTTTTATTTTGGTAATGGTGTTCCTTTCCATGTTGCTCGATCTCCTTTTTACAAGGAGCTTATTGACAACGTAGTCAAAGTTGGTCCCAGTTATGTGGGTCCTAGGGAGACAGATTGAAAACCTCTTGCTTGGAAAAAAGCTATTCCATGGTTAACCTATTGATGGAGGAGAAGGCCAAACGAATAACACAAGGTTGCAACATAATCATGAATGGTGAATAGATATTAGACACCGTCCACCCATCAACATTATAGTCTATGCGTTAATGAACCTTATTTCTTAAAGGCAGTTGATTGTTTAGGAAAACACAAAGATGTTGAGTTTCAATTTCAGACTATGAGAGAAGCCATTGAGAAGGTCAGTCCTCAAAATGTAGCGCAGGTGATTACTATGCAGCATTTGTTTGCAGGGCAACAGGTAGATTGGTTCAATCCACATACAAGCACATCTATTGTACCGCTTGTTGTGTGCATGCTATGAACAATCCACTCAAAGACATTTGAATAATAGAGTAGGTGAAACAGGTGGTGGTAGATGCTAGGGAGGTGTAAATGGTTATTTGCAACCACCACACCTCATTGGCATTGTTTTGAACCTTTGCAAGGAAGGAATTTCTCAAACCAATTGGCTTCCTATTTCATTCTACTACAAATGATGCTTGAATTGCAAGAGTCATTGCAACTTATGATTATGACATAGGATTGGAACATGTGGAAGGAGTCAAAGACAGAGTAAGGGAAGAGGATGAAGGACACTGTGGTAAATGATATTTTATTATTTTTTGATCGAATATGAATTACATCACATCTTTCATACAACATGTTTTCATCATCATCAAATTTGGAGATTCTGATAGTCCTAGTCTTGGGGAGATCTATGAATGCATTCATAACATGCCTGGCCAAATGAAGGCCACCATTCGTGAAAGAGACCTCACCCTACAAATATACTCCGAGCATATTCACCCCATCACCCAAAAAAGGTAGGAGAAGTCGAACACCCCTTTACTCACGGTTGCATATGCTTTGAATCCAAAATGGTATCTAGAAAAACCTAGTAGAATTCTTCCCATTAACGACCATAAGGTGACAAATGGTCTCATGACGGCCTTCAAAAAAATGTATACCCCAAAGGAAGTTTTACCAATCAGAGTTGAGTGGATTAAATTTACTAGAACAAGATGACTACAAGACTTTGGCAAGGATTGACAGGCACACTTTGGCACAAGCCAAGCTAGTTGGTGGCAAATATATGGACCTCCAAAATCATTGAACGAACTTGTCATTTGTTTTCTCTCACAAGTTTCTAGTTCCTCTATTGCTAAAATGAGTTGGTCCACATATAGCTTTATCCACTATCTAAAGAGGAACAACCATACGTCTACGAAAGTGGAAAAGCTTGTTGCAGTGCATAGTGCCTTGCAACTCATTGACCGCAAGACACCTAAGTATAGGGAGATCCTAGTGACATGATGGAATGAAGAACCTAAGGAGCCATGACAAGTTGATGAGGAGCAAGATGTGCAGACGAGATTGGATGGCATTGGGAGCACATTGCAAGATGATGATACAATTCCTTCCAACAATTCCAATGATGAGGAGTTTCCCAAATATCCAATTGATGATGATGATGACTGGTTTTTGAGCTTGTTGCTCAAACAAAAATAGCTACAGATATCTTTTTTGGCAATTTGATTTTGTCATTTTGATGCTTGTCACTTGTGGACTCTAGTTGGTACCGTGAGTTTTCAATTTATTTGTAGTGGATTCTGATTTTCAGCTAGTATGATCATCGATATTCAAATTATTACATTTTGATGTATGATTCAACAATTCACATTGTTTAGTTGTTATAACTTATAGTTAATACTTATCATTGATCAATTGTTGTTGTTTGCCATCCCTGGAAACCCGTCCTTGCATCCCCCCATCCCAGAATCTTGGAAAAAACTGGAAAAACTGGCTCAACCAAAAGAAACTAATGGTTTCCAATGGAGATAATACCTCAAGATTTGCCCCATACTTTCTGTGAATTTCTATTGTATCTCCACCTCCAGAAAATGCATATTTGTTCACCTGCAGACCAAAAACGTATATCAGTGTGCATATTCATCTATATTTCCTCTAGTATTTCTACTATTTGCTAAGCATTTCACTTTCCATCATAAATCCTCATCTCCTAAGAGATTTTCAAATCTGTTCAACAGAAACAATAATATCTAGAGAACTTTTGTGGTCCAGTCTAAGTTTATTTTAATTTCAACTACAAGCTCCCAAATTACATTGTGAGAACAAAAAGGCATTGATGTTAATTTGTGTTACTAGGCATACCAAATTCTATAATTATTTTATGTCACCCTAACTGACAATCACAGAAAACAACTCTGTCAGACATCACCTTGTTCTTGATCTCCTTGGCCGAATCAGTAACATAGATTGCTGTGGTAGAATCACTTGCAGACATTTTTCCTGTCTCACCCTGAAAAAATATGAACAAAATCAATGCAAATATCCTGAAACATTTATTTGAAACTTTGAAAGTAAGATAGGTGGCTCAAAGAAATGGAGAAGCAAAAAAGACAATTTACCAACTTTTAACTCTGGTTCATATATTCCCAATCCCATCCACTGAAATTGATTTTCAGAATTTCATGCAAAGAGGAAATGAAAATATAACAAAAGGCATCCTCACTATTGCTTTAGGGGCATGCAAAAGTAAATGATTATTCTATAAATATATCTCAAGCAAGATAACATCCACTGTATAAAAGAAGTATATATCTGAAAAAGATTACAAGTAGAATTTTATTTTATTTTAACCCCATCCTTTTCCAGTACCTATTTAATTATTTCATACCAGTCATTTGTAATAATATAAATTTAGTATCCGGGAAGTGGGACATAAACTTTAATCAGAGGGTATGGCTATTGCATTTCTCGAAAAATTCTGTTATCGTCAACCATATACACCAATAATACAAGTGCATCCAAGTTCTGCGCCGTTGCCAGAAGCAGCAAATTGAATGCATACCCTACCTCACTTGCAACTTTCAAAAGCTCCAAAACTGTAGAGGCAATAGAGCAAATCCTCACCACAAAAAAATGAGGCAATAAAGCAAAATGGTCAACACATAAGTGCAAACAACCGAGCCATCCACAGGCAGAAGAGCACTGCTGAAGCTACCATTAAACGAGGTGACTGGAACTCTACACTCTACAAACAACACCCCTGGAGCAAGCATTCCTCATCTTGCATCTGAGAAAGAAACCACTACCATGTAAGAACAAACCCTTGCAAATGAAGAACCCAAGTAAAGCTTTCCAACCCACAAAGGAAAGGCTGCCAACTAAATTGTGCTTCTAACTGCCATGAGCTTTGAAAGCCACAATCTTTTGGACAATTTTCACTAAAACTACTGAATTTCTTGCAAGCTGCTCTATAGCAAATACCAAGTTGCTCTATGATACTTTCTTGTTTGTTAATTCTAGCAGTGATAGCTCTCACTAGAATCTCTTTCTTCTTAGAACTGCTCACAACTGATCCAAGTTCATTCTACCCTGTTTTTGTATGGTCTTCATTCTTGTACAGCTGCTGCTACTTTTCCAAAGCTCCTTTGGTCTTTTTAACAAGGAGTTGGCTGTTGTAACTTTTTTTTGCTTCAATATCATAAAATACTTTAAAAAAAAAAGAAATTTACAAAGATAGAGAAACAAGATGTATAGGCAATAACAGAACCGTAAAGATAGGAAAAGCAACCAAAGTGGTCAGCATAAGTCTAAAGAGGGTCAATGTACTCATGGATGGGATCAATAACATCTCGCTTGCAACGTAACTATTTTCCTTTTCAATAAAGGGAGCTACCCCCTCTAGTAGCACTTACCATAATTTTTTAAAAAAAGAATATTATTATAATCAAAATAAATGGTGTTTTTGAACACTAGTACTAAAATAAAAATAAAAGTATTTTTAAATACTTTAGGAAATTTGGTCTTAAGGGCCCATTTTTTAGAACTATAAAAGGAGCCCATCTTCATTTGAGAATCATCCTTCAAATCATAGTTTGCAGACTCGCGGGACTCGCCGCGACTCGCGAGTCCTGAAGCCTGCCGAGTCGACTCGGCATGGACTCGCGAGTCGAGTCCACGCGAGTCCATGGTTGGGACTCGCGAGTCTGGCCTCACGACTCGCGCGAGTCCTGAGGTCGAACTCGCACCACTCCTGGGAGCTGCATAAAACACTCAAAAAACTCATTTTTTTTCATTTTTTTCTCATTTTCACTCCTCTTGCATGAAAAACACAGGTCTACCATTGAAGTCAGCATGAAAGAACCTGAGAAAACGAGCTAAAGAGATCATCACCAAGCTAGGTAAGTGATCTATCTTTTCTTTTTTTTTTTTTTCAATTCAAAATCAGAAAAATCAAGAAAAACAAGAGGAAATGCTGCCAAATTTTTTTCTATTTCCCTTAATAACCTACTTCCTACTATTTCTAGCTAGGTTTTGCATTCTATTTTTTTGCAAATGTTTGAATCTCATTTTTTTGCTTATTTTTTACCAAACCCTTGCTGAATTTTTTTTTTTCATGTTGAACTTGAAACAGCAATGTCATCTTCAAATCCAAGGGGAACAAGAAAAGACCTTGCATGGAAGTATGGAATACCAAGAAATAAAAAGGGTGACATGACATGTACCAAATGCAATAAATCGATGACAAGAGGAGTAAATGTTGATGAGGTTTTTGTGACTACAACAACATTAGAATAAAACACAGAGTATCCTATCCTCTCTTGAATAAAGCTTCTCAGACGCTGAACTACGTGATCGAATGAGACTGCTCCAAGGTTCCTTTTGTGTCAGGTCTTGACGTGCATAGGGATAGACTCAGTAGAATGATGTGATTTGCTGGTAATCACGAGGGGGACTTACATGGGCTTACTCCTTCGTAGACATGGAATTCACTCCTGGGACTCGGACTTGTGGGCGAATGGAACTCTTTCACAAATGGACAGCTTGGAATTCCTAGGTTCCACTCTCTAGTTTAGGCGGATGATTTGGCAATGAAGCTTCTAGAAAACTAATCCTAGTGAAAATCTAAAAGAAAATGCAAAAGATGAGGTAAGGGTTTAGGAATCTAATCAATGGAAATGACTACTGTTGAAGATGAAACGGGAACCAGTCCTCTGCTTCGCCATGAGACAACAACTAGGCAAGGATAGTGCAATCTTCTGGGGTAGAGGTAGAGGTTTTCACACTGTCCTGTCATGGAACATGGAACTGATCATACAGAAACAGCCAAAGTTAAGCATGGATTACGTTCAGACTAACCATACAAAATGATTTGCAAGCCACAGATCACAAATGGTATGAACTAATCAACTTCAATCATTCAACAAGAACATTTCCATCATATCTAAAAAAGTACGAAAATACAAGAGAGAACTTCAATATCTTTCAGATTTGCTCCAAGAAATCAATAAGACCATGCCAAAAATCTAAAGAAATATATGAACACCATTCTTCAATGCATATATTATTGCTTCAGAAGTCTGTATTACAACAATCTGACTGATCTTTGGAGTTTCAACTCAGGAAGAACAATGCAGAAATAAAAGCTAGCTACTAGGGTGCTCTAGGAGCATCAGAATGATAGAAATCAGAAAAAGAGAGAGATCTATAATGAAGCATCCCTCAGCCTTTATATAGGATCTTAAAAATATCTTAGGGCAAAAAGGAAATCATATTTCCTTGAAACATGTGCCCTGGGTCATAAACCCTAGAAAAGCAGGTGGGGTCGTCAGAATCCACATGTAGGTGACTGCCACCTATCCTGGTCGTCAGAATGTGTAAGGAAAACTTCCAGCTGTCCTGGTCGCCACCTGGCTAGGACTCCTGGATAGGAATGTCCTGTCTGTCTGGAACTTCCTCGTGTTCTTTAGTCTCAAATTCCATGATGTCCTGAAGTCCTTTATCATGAGCGCAGATTCCAGGGTGAACAGGATTTTCATGTGGAGGAATCCTTCCTTGAGCAGGGGCGCACTTTCCCTAGGGTCCTAGAATGGAATTCCTTCCTGAGTTGGAAATCCCTGTCATGGAATAGGATTCCCTGTCCTGGATTCCTGGGTTGGAATTCCTCATCCTTGGCGTGGATTCCCGTTCTTCCTGATGGATGTGAACTTGAAGTGTATCCTCTTGGTTTTCCAAGGATTGATCCTCTTGTCCAGAACTGGAATCCCTGATACTAGACTTGGAGTGATTTCTCCCATTCCGCCATCCTTGATGCAGGCATTCTCTGTGTCATTTGAAATCTTTGGAAGGACATCTTGATCTTCCTTATCCCTTTGTGCGAAGTCTCCCTGTCGCTGAACTAGAATCTTTGATGTTGCCTTCCCTTCCCTCGGTATGCATGTGTAGTCTTCTTATTGTCAGAACTCCTGGATCCTTGAAATGGTCATCATTTTCGGCGCTTGAACTCTCTGCATCCATCCTGCTTGCCCCGGATCATCTTTGTTCATCCTCCTCATGGAACTTATCCTCGTCTTGGATTCCTGCAAAACAAGGGAAACCTCGAATAGTCATGATGCACAAAATCCATAAATGCAATGCAATATGAAATGAAACATGAATGATTTTGCAAGTTTTGATCAATTTCACTTATAAATTCCTGAACAAACAAAGGATTTCCCTCATTCTTCGGCATTCTTCATATTCGACTGACTTTTCCTTCATTCCAGGGTTACCAAACATGGACAGCAGGAAATTCCAAGTCAGGGAGCAATTTCCAGGTGGTCGGGGATTCCATGGAGTCGGGGATTCCTGCTCATCCTGGAATTCCACTTGTACTCGAGGATGAATTTCTGCCCTTGAAGAATGAATTTCTGCTCTTGGAAAGTTCAGAAATCTGCTTTAAACCTACAGAAATTTCTGCCCTAATGAAGAATTTGCCCTTGGAAATACTAAAATCAGGAATCCTCCTTGGACAAAGCTGTCCTTCTCTTGATGAAATCTGTCCTTGGAATGAATTTCTGCTCCTAGAATGTAGTTTTCTGCTTTGGATTTGAATTGGAATGATTAGAAATGACTTGGGTACTGCCCCTTTTATAGGTAAGTTGTCCTTCTTTGCCACTTCGCTGACCTGGGTTAGAGGAAAAGAAATTTAGCCACCCAACTTTATCACTGGCCGACTTAGTTTTTTGTCCCTTTCTCCCATGTCGGTGGTCGGGGATTTATGAATGTCGAGGATTTTGCAATGTCGGGGAATTCCTGAGGTCTAGGATTTTGCGACGTCGGGGATTTCCTAAGGTTTTGGATTTTCTTCCTTAGAATGATCCTTGAACTTTTTGTTAAAATCCAGCTAAGTCTTGGAACATTTTCTCCTATGGAATCTTACTCAAATGGAAGGTTGTAATTTTGCACTTTGAACAGGAATCTTTTCATGTCGCGTATTTCAGAGTGGACTGGATTTCTTGGAGCACAATTTCCTGAAGGTACTGAAATCCTTCAGTCTAGGTCGCAGAATCCACCCGAAACAGGATTATGCGACCAAGACAAGAAAACTTCCCAGGCGCAGATTCCTGTTGGTCCTGGATTTTGCGCTTTTTTTTTTTTTTTTATGTTCAGTTTCCAAGATATTTGCTAAGGGTTTCATCACTCTGTTTTGGCAGGGATAGATTTTCTTATACTGGGATCAGAGACTCCATCATTTAACACCAGAAGTACCTTCAATCTCTTTTAGGGATTCCGGATTCCAAGGTGAGACTTATAACAGGCTAGGAATTCTCCTATGTAGGAACTTGTAGACTGGATTCCGGAATTTCATTATGCAGGTCCCATATCCCAGACTGGGTCAGGAATCTCCTGGAGCGCACAATCCTGAAGGTCAGGAATTTTGCGCCCAGGACAAAATTTGTCCTGGAGTGCACAATCCTGAAGGTCAGGGATTTTACGCCCAGGACAAAATTTGTCTTGGAGCGCACAATCCTGACGGTACTGGAATTTGCGCCACTTGACCTTGGAATTCAGTTTCAGGGATTTTAAGTCAAGGACTTGCATTTTCTTCAGTTTTGGAGTGGGATTCCAGTTTTGTAGCAGGTTCATTCTCTTAGCTATTCCACGGAGGTTCAGTTGTCAATATGAGATTAGAAATACGGAGTTCGTTTCTTCCATCCTCGTTTCTTCCATCCTCCGGGAATCTCCTTTCGATGGCGAGACACGAAGTTCGTTTGTTCCATCCTTCGTTCCTTCCATCCTCGCGGAATCTATTATTTCCAAAGCGAGATGCGAACTTCGTTTGTTCCATCCTTCGTTCCTTCCATCCTCCGGGAATCTGCTTTCTATGGCGAGACACGAAATTCGTTTGTTCCATCCTTCGTTCCTTCCATCCTCCAGGAACCTGCTGGCGAGACACGAAGTTCGTTTGTTCCATCCTTCGTTTCTTCCATCCTCGCGGAATCTATTATTTCCAAAGCAAGATGCGAACTTCGTTTGTTCCATCTTTCATTTCTTCCATCCTCCAGAATCTGTTATCTCCACGACTGAAGGATGGATGTTCGTTTGTTTCATCGTGACTATGAATTCCAAGATTCAGGCATGCACAGAGGAGTCAAAGGAAGAATTTTCAAGCCAGGATTGATTGGACAGGTCAGGAGGCTGAACTGGACACTTCTTGTCCTAGGGCGCAAAATCCAATAGGTACTGGATTTTGCGACCTGGACAAAAAATTGTCCTGGGCGCATAATCCAGTACCTGCTGGATTATGCAACCAAGGATAAATTTCCTCCCTGGGTGCATATTCCAGTAGGTACTGGAATATGTGACCAGGAATGTTCTTGTTGCATTTCCAGCTTTGCGGAGGGATACTCTTGAATACTGATTTTTTTTTTAAATTGCCCTAAGTTCCTGAAGAATCCTATTGATTTGAGAATCTTCCGGGTTTGTGAAATGAGGTTGAGTGTCGAATTGGGATTCGAAGGATACCCCCTGGATTGAACTTCCAGACTGGAGTTGTCGGGCCGGGAACTGAGTTCCATGGCTGAAGGATGATCATTCCAAGGAGTGACAGTTCTTGTTGAATTTTGGGTCTAGTCGAGATAAGAATATGGATAAAACCTTAGAACAAGATTCCGGGCAGGAATTCCTTGAACAAGACTCCGGGATAGGCACTTCCGAACAAGACTCCGGACTAGACGTCCGGGCTGGACTCCTCGAGTCCAGGAATGACTTCTTGAGTGGGACATGGAGTCTTGGAACAAGATTAGAATTGAGTTCCATGCCAGGAATGGAGAGGGTTCTAAGGTGGAAAGATGGATTTTGACATGGAAATGACAAGCCTTGTTGAATTCAGGACCCTGGATTGGAACTTCGGGACAAGAATCCAGACAGGAACTTTGGAATAGGATTCCTGGATAGGATTCCTAGACAGGAACTTCCGGACTGAAGTCTTGGAATAGGATTCCTTATTCATCACGGAGCCTTATGCTGAGGGTGAAGGACTTGGACATTTCCTATGGAATGATAGACTTCTACCATGGATTGGCCAGATTTGATCAAGGAATGATAATTAGGGTTTCATTCATCCTCGGGAAAATCACTCTTTTCTTCACCATTTCAAGCCTTCTTCAAATTCCTCGTGAGCCAAGCATGTTGAAACTTCTCATCAACTTCATGGATTCAGGCAAGAAACTGTAAGATCAAAGCAAAAATGGAACTAGTCCCAAAAAAAGGGGGTCCCCATCTGCAATGGGGCGATGTGTGAAAACGTCACAACAGTAAACAGATTAAAATACCACCTTGCAAGAATACCTGGGCAAGGTGTGGATGCATGCCCTAGGGCGACTCCTGAGTTGATTAGAGAGATGAAGGCCCTTCTTGCTGACTATGAGATGAAAAAAGATGAAAGACAAAAAACAAAAGATGCACTAGTAGCAGCGATGAGTGGATCCACTTCTACCCCAAGTATCCGTCAGCCACATTCATCTTTTGGTGAGAGTCCTAAGGGTTCTTTCTCTACTACTACTGGTGCTAGCCGGGGTCCATCAAGACCAAATTTCTTTATTCCACTCAATGTTCCAGGAGCACAACCTTCACTTGAAGGTACCGGTTGGAATAAGGAAAAGCATCATGAAGCTAGGATGGCAGCAGCAAACTTTTGGTACTACAATAATTTACCTTTCAATGTGGCGAACAACCCATATTGGGAAGGTTTGGTGAATGCCCTTACAGTTGCAGGTAAGGGGTTTAAGATCCCAACAACCAGAGATTTGAGTGGGCCATTGCTGGAGGAAGCCGTAAAGAATACACATGTTGTGGTTGATGAGCAAAAGAAATTTTCGCGAAAAAAAAGCTGCAGCATTTTATCTGATGGGTGGACAGATGGACGAAATAGGACTCTACTTAACTTTTTGGTGGCCTCTAATGGTGAATTGGTGTTCCTAAAGTCAATAGATGCCTCCAATGAAATCAAAAATGCTGAGACTTTATGCAATTTATTAGATGGGGTGATCCAGGAGGTTGGGGTTGATAATGTTGTCCAAATTATCACGGACAACGCAGCTGCATATGTAGCTGCAAGTAGACTACTTATGGAGAGGCGTCCCACAATTCCATGGTCTCCTTATGTTGCACATTGCTTGGACTTGTTGCTAGAGGACATTGGCAAGATTGGATGGGTCAAAAGTGTGGTTGAAGATGCCAAAAATGTTACAAAATTTATCTACAACCACACTTGGGTGCTTTCCTTGATGAGGAGATTCACAAATGGCAAGGACCTTGTGCGACCAAGAGTGACACAATTTGCTAGCCACTTCCTCACATTGCAAAGCATTCTTAGTGCCAATGCTCATCTCATGCAGATGTTTGTGTCCGATGAATGGAAGCAGTCCCCATTTGCCGCTAAACCTGAAGGGAAGAAGATTGTAAACATAGTTTTTTATCAGACATTCATCAAAAATGCAAAGGAGTTGATCGGGGTAAGTAACAAACACACAAATAAATTTTATAAATTATACATGATATTCTATTTGCTGTTTTTTTAGGGGTTAATTTTGTTTTGATTTTTTTAGGTGACAGAACCCTTGGTTAGGGTTCTTCGTATGGTGGATGGAGAGGGCATGCCGATGGGTTTCATATATGAGGCCATGGATAGGGCCAAAGAGGCCATTTCACATTATTATGGCGGAAACAAACGAAAATATGAAATCATTTGGTGCATGATTGATAGGAGATGGACAAACCAACTCCACCAGCCGATACATGCCTTTCCCTACTTCTTGAACCCGAAGTTTTACTTCTCGGACACATTTAAGGCTGATGAGGTCATGGCAGGTGTTGTCGAATGCATTGATAGGATGGTGCCTGATCCTAAGATGAGAGACAAGGTGCTTGATGAGTTGGAGGTGAGATTTGTTACATCTTATTTATGAATTTGCAATGTTCATTGTTGACTATCTATGAATTTTCTATATTTGATTTAACTTTATTTTTAAATTTTATCTATTCAAGGTCTACAAGGGTGTAAAGGGGAGACTCTTTTCCTCACAACAAGCAATTGAAATGAGAGGAAAACAGCAACCAGGTAAAAGAAAATTTGTTCAGTAGTATACTACAAGATGAAATTAGAAACTTGATTCTTACTTTTTTTACTTTATTCTTAATTTCTTAATACTTATATTTTTTAAATGTGTTTTTGTAGATTTATGGTGGGAGAACTATGGTGCTAGCGTGCCAAATCTTCAAAAGCTAGCCATCTGTGTCTTGTCGCAGCCATGTAGTGCTTCTGGGTGTGAACGTAATTGGAGTTTATTTGAGAACATTCACACAAAGAAGAGAAACAGGTTGACCCAGTAGCGCCTGAATGATTTGGTTTTTGTTCGGTACAACCTTCGCCTTCAAACTAGAAAGGTGGAGGGTGTTTCACATGAGTCCATCGACTTGGATGATATTGATCCATATGGTGAATGGACTATTGATGAACAAAATGATGATGCTGATGACTTCCTTACTGATGAGGATCTTGCTAAAATGGAGAGAGCAACAGTAGAAGAAGAAGAAGCAGTAGCATTGGAAGCAATGGCAGACGGAGACACTTTTGAAGAAACCTCTCCTAGTCCTCAATCTCCTCATTTGGATACTGTAGCAGCACCTACTAGTTCTAGGCCTTCAAAATTGACTTTCATTAGGAGGGGAAAGAGGAGGATGTTATAGATTATATTTGGTTGTTAATGTTTTCCTCATTTTGACATATGATTATATGTAAACATTTATGATGCTGTTATACATTTTGAAAGTTTGAAACTATGATGAAATTTCAATTATTGAGTGTTTGATGATCATATGACGTGTAATCTTTGAATTATGACAAATTGATAATCAAAATAGGCTCTTATGTTCTCTAAATGCATTAATTTCTTTTATTTTTTTAAAAAACTACAGTTTTTTCTTTGCCGAGTCCTAGCCGAGTTTTTGTCCCGAGTCCGTGCCGAGTCCCGAGTCCGAGTCCAATTTTGGGCTGCCGAGGCCGCGGCGAGTCCGAGTTTGCAAACTTTGCTTCAAATTATACTTTTTGCATCCAATTTTCATATTTGAGCAAGTTATTCAATCTAGGGCATCCAAGGACGAAAACCCTTGTTTCCAATCCTAGGTAATTCCATCCGGGAATCACAATTGTGCTGATTTGTGGAAGACTTGGAAATATTTTCAGTTTTCTAGTGTTGCTAATAGTGCCACTACGGTGTTTTTTGCAAACAAATATCATCATTTCATCGCCCAAGCATATTTGAGGATTTATATATTTGCCACATTGGGAGGGCGAAATACAGTCATTTTGGATATTAGATCGATCATACCAGCTACTGTTTGCATCATTTCAGTCATCATTCATCAACAAAATAGAGAATAAATCATATTTTGACATGTTGCCAATGTTTCCAAGACAAATCTGATTTTTACCAACATACTTTGACAATTTTGCAAGGGTTTCAAGGGCAGATCAGACTTCAACAATCAGCCATACATCTTCAGCTAGTCATTGTACCATCTAGGATTTCAAGAAAATTCATAAAATATTATTTGTGGCAGTTTCTCGTAGAGAACAGGGGTTTCTAGCATTATTTGACATTTTTGCAGCAATCCATGCCTCTGTCCCAAGCTGTACAACAACTATGAGTGAAAAAATCTATAAACAAATTTTGTTGTTGTTTATCATCTCTTTACTTTTTAATCAGCATTTGCAATAAAATAGAATAAATTTTTTAGGGTTTTATATTGCTGGAATTGAGCATTTTATCCACCTAGAGTTTATGGTTTGATGACATAAGAAAAATAAGGGTTTGAAAAATTGTAATCAGTTTGTGTACTTGCAGTTTGGATTGATTTTGTTTCATAAAACTAGAAAAAAAAAATATAACAACATATTGCATGTTTCTGATTGGGGTCATTACAGGGACACACCTATACAATGGAAAGTGATCATGACTCGCACTAATTTCCTTAAGATAGATGTGTCCATATTTTCCCACATCTGCCTATGCACTGGCCTCCTAAAGTGTGAATTTGCTTCTCTAACTAAGGCACGTTTGTGCACTGGCCTCATGTACCTGTGAACTATCCATGCATTGTATAAGCGTGTCTAGATTCTCCCACGTGCACCTAAACATTGAGTTGGACGTCACCATGAATCAAACAAAAAATAAACTGCCTTCTAGGATCACGCTTGCATTTCCTCACAGATTTGAAAATTGACTACTTTGTACAAGCACGTCTTTGTTCCTTGACATGTCCTTGTACACTATCATTAAAAAATTTAAGATTTGTTAGCATTCATTGTGGCACGTGCTACTGTTGAGGCACGCGCCTATGCATTAACTTTTAAAAAATTGGAATTTTATACCTAGTCTTGAGGCGAGTGCTTTCCCTGAGGCATGTACATGTACATTGAGTTAACTTTGAATCATTACCAAGTGCACCCTAACTCTTCCACACGTGCCTTTATATTTCCTTTGTATAGGCATGTGTCCATCTCTAGGCGTGCACTTAAATACCATTTTGCATTTTAAACCCAAAATTAGATTTCTTCCTTCAAGTGCATGCTACTCCCTGTCAAATGCACCTTTGTACTTTGTTTCCTCCTTGAATAGGCGCATGTTTATCTCCTAGGTGCACCTATGCACTGTAAAAGTCTTCAAAGTTCAACTTAGATTGTTCTTTGATGAGGTGTGCCATGGCTTCCCAAGTGCACAATTATGAAATATCTTGAATTTGACCCTGATGCTTAGGTGCATTCTGTTAGTGTAGGTTTTTTATTTTCCCTACGGATATTTCTTTTTCCTACACATTATTAAGCTTGCTTAGGTTTATTATATGTGGTTAATATGAGGACACGTGGCAAAATACATCAGCTACATGTGTAACTCTCTCCCACACATGGGTAGTTGAGTTACACACTTTCTTTTGGCTTTTTGTGCCACCTCTCATAACCACTATTCTGTCTTTACCTGAGTATGTTATGGGGTAGTTAGAGTTCTCACACTCTTTTGGCTTTATGTGCCACCTCCTTTCCGTCTTCACTTGAGGAGGTTATGCCACATGTTTTGTCATTTACCAAGTAGGTAAAACCTCACACCTTTTATGGGTAGCAGGAGTTAATGCACCTTTTGGATGTATATGCCCTATTTTTGCTATATATACAGCACTCTCCTCTCACGGTAGCCAGTTGAACACTAGTTCAATACCAATTCAGGTGAAAGCTCTCTGAGAGTATCGAGAGTATTCTCAAATTCTCTTGCTTTGTCTCTATTTTTCTCTCTTTTCAGATTCTCTCTCCATTCCGCTATTCTGATCTTCGATCATTTGTCGATTGGAGTGTATGTGATCTACGACCGACATCAGATCCTGGCTCGGTTCTCGCTTCTCGCAAAATCTAACATGGTATCAAAGCCTGTTTGTTTGGGTTAGTTCATTTTTTGAAATCTTGATATTTGAGAGATTTGAGACTATTAGATTGCTGATATTTTCTCAAAAACTCAGTATGCTCTTCTCTTGCATCCTCGAATGATCTGGAGAATCAGAACAGTTTGATGGAAAATAAGCATCTATAATATTTTGGTATGCATATTTGTGTTCTTGTGAGATCTGGATGATTGCAGCTCTTTTGGTAATCCTGGAGGCATTTTCAGCTTCTCCATAGCATCCAGAAGGCTCGGAAAAGTCAATATTGGCTTTTGTTTCACCAAAATCCGAGATTGGAGGACCTAGTTGCACCAGAGGTTTTTTTAGGGGTTCCTGAAGGTAGCTGATAAATCAGTGCATTTTCGGCCCAAATGGACCTCGCCATCGCTCTCAAAAGGCCCGAAAACCTAAAGATTGACTATAAAATCGTTAAAATCGGAGTCATGAATTTTCTGAGCCAAATTTTTTTCACCCTCGAGTTGTACGGATTCCATACTGTTCAGCTCTGCAGAATTTTTTTGTCTTAAATTTGACGGTCAAACAGCTGTCACTGAACACTATTGAATTTAACATTCACCTGCTCGTCAAAATCACTATGTTAAATTTGACGGTCATTTGCCCGTCAATTCCACTGTGTTAATTTTGACGTTCAAACGGTCATCGCAGAGCTCGCAGGCTTAAATTTGATGTCTAAATGACCGTCAGCAGGTAGACCCCTCTCCATTTGCATTTTTGATCTGGCAGTCCAACTTCAAATGGTTGTAACTTGAGCATACGAACTCCTTTTTTGATGCAATTTTTTTTTATTTTGGGTAGAATTTCATGCTCTACGTTGTGGTGAAGTTGATTTTCTGATTTGATGCTCTAGATTCCCATGAATTGAAGATTCTTCCAGAATTTGCTGCACAATTCTCATTTTTGAGACCTTCTGGGAGCCATAACTTGTGTAAACGGACTCCGTTTTTGGTGCCGTTTCTTCTAGAGTTCATATTTTTCCATGTACTCTATATCAAAGCTCTCAATTTGATCTCATATTGTCCTTGGACTGTAGTTTCAGTGTTTTGGCCATTTTGGGCCCTATAAGAGTCTGAAAATCTGAAGATTTGCATTGTAAATCGCACTAATTATAAAGTGCCAACATTGTAATTTCTGGGGGGGGTCATTTCAGAAACTAGTGAAAAGGGGGGGGGGGGGGGGGGGTGTCTCGTGTGTCTCTTTTTCGCACTTCTCTTTCTACATTTCAGTTTACTTTTTTGCACTCATGGATGCATCTACAGTTCCTATTTTAACACCATATAACTATTTTGAATGGAAATCCAAGATGATAATATATCTCAAAAGACATGGATATCATCGAGTTACAATGGGACTTGAGATAGAACCTCAAGATGCTGCAGAAAAGACAAAATGGTTTAATAAATGTGATGAAGCCTTTGGTACTTTGTGTATGTCGGTCTCTCCTGACCTTTTTTACATTGGATCTGCCACTACACCAAATGATATGTGTACCACATTGGAAAAACTCTTTGGTAAGCAGGATGAATTAAGGGGTCATCAATTGGAGAATGAACTCATAAGGTTGAGTCCGAGCAATTTTGACACCATACAAGACTTCTTCACAAAGTTGAAAGCCATCAAATTGCAGTTGAAATAGTGTGGAATAGAAAAAGAAGACAAACAACTGATCTTAAGCATTCTTTCTAAACTTGGTCCGAACTATTCAATCTTTGTTTCTACCTTTTATGCCACAAAAGTGCCCTAGGTACGAACTATAAAATGCCTTCTCTAGATGAGTTTGATGCAGAACTCACCCAAGAGCAAGATAAACTGGTTCACATGGGTACAATTAAACCCTCGAAGTCACATGCCTTGACTGCAAATCAAGGCACAAAAGAATAGGAGTCTAGCAAACAGGAAAAGAAACAAAATCACCAAGGAGAGAAGAAGAAAGATTAGAAACCTGCTGCTCCAAATGCAGCTAATCAGACCTCTTCATCAAAAGGTGAACAACCTAAGAAGAAGGTCAAGTGTTCTTACTGTAAAAGACCAGGACATGATGAGCACAAGTGTTTAAAGAAGCAAATTGATCCCCTGTCACATCTTCTTGAGAAGAACAACATCAAGGTGCCTGGTTCTGTCAAGCAGAGTTCATCAAAAGGGTCTTCAAAGGACACAGAAAAGAGTAAGGGGAAAGGAAAGGGCAAGGCCCTAGTTGCAGTTGCTTCACAACCTGATACCTGGATAATTGACTCGGGTGCTTCGCACCACATGGCTTCTTCTCAGGATAGTTTTGTCCTTAGAGCCATGTACTATGCCTACCATACTCATGGGTGATGACACTCCTGTAGAAGTGCATGGGAGAGGGTCTGTTGACGTGGGCGAAGGAACATTTCAGGATGTTCTCTGCGTTCCATCTTTGTCAACTAATCTCTTATCTGTTTATCAGATCACTCACACTGGCTCTGGCAAGTGGGTTGAGTTCACACCAGATAATGTGGTAATCAGTGAATTGCATGATGGGTCTACAGTTGTTGTGGGAAAAGCAAATCATCAGTCCAAACTGTATCAGTTTTCTCACTTTGTTCCTGACTCTCCTTCGACCATTTTACTCACTCATACAAATGAAGTGAGTCATTTGTGGCATCAGCGGTTTGGCCACTTGAATTACCACTACTTGCAGTAGCTCAGTCAACAAGACATGGTTTCAGGGTTGCCTTAAATTCGATTTTCTAATGGAGTTTGCCAAGGATGAATTCTTGGTAAGCATCCAGAGGAGAAGTATGACAAAGGTAAAGCTTGGAGGGCCACACAACTTCTGGAGTTGGTACACAGTGACTTGGCAAGACCATTTCCACATCCTTCTTTCAGCAGGGCTCGATATGTTCTAACATTCATTGATGATCTTTCTAGATATACTTGGGTGTATTTTCTCAAACAAAAGTCTGAGATCTTTGAGTCTTTTCAGGACTTCAAAGCTTTTGCAGAGAAACAGTCTGGGAAGGCCATCAAGATTCTGCGTACGGATAATGGGGGGAAATATGTCAACCACAGGTTTGAACAGTTTTGTGCCTCTGAGGGCATTGATCTTTAGCACACAGTTCCCTATAGTCCATAGCAGAATGGTATCGCAGAATGCAAGAACAGGTCCTTGAAAGAGATGGCCAATTGTATGATTCACTCCAAGTCTATGGCACCTCAGTACTAGGCGGAGGCCATCAACTGTGTGTTATATCCAGAATCGGGTTCCTCACAAAGTTGTAAAGGGGGTAACTCCTTTTCAAGCTTGGACTGGTCGGAAACCCACAGTTAAGCACTTTTGGGTGTTTGGTTCTCCTGCATGGGCCCACATTCTAGTAGTGAAATGCAAGGCTATGGATCCGCAGAGCAAGCCTTGCATATTTGTTGGGTATCCAGACGGTGTCAAAGGTTACAGGCTTCTCCATCCCACAACTCATGAGTTGTTCATTGAGAGGAGTGTTCGTTTTGAGGAGGAATCTTCTAGTTCTTCTCCTACCACTTCTCCATCCACCATTACACCGGAGACATTGCAGCATGATGACAGTTCTTCAAAGGATCTTAATCCTTCTGATCCACATGAGGAGTCTTCTTCCTCCACTTCACATGGCGACAGTGATGATGAGGATGAACCCTCTTCTCCCAGTCATCATTACGAGGTTGATGATTCTCCTCTAGATTCTCCTATCACAGGGCCTCTTTGGGCTCGTCAGACTTTGCAGTCAGCAGGTGATTGGGTTGGTGATCCTTCAGATACAAGAAGAACAAGGTCACAATTTCAGCAGGCTCCACATCTCTTCGTTGCTTCAGCTTCTAATCCACAAACTTTTCGAGAAGCTTCTGGTGTCCCCGAGTGGGATGCAGCAATGCAGGAAGAGATTAGTTCCTTGGAAAGGAATCACACATGGGATTTAGTCCCTCTTCTTAAGGGAAGAAAACTTATTCGATACAAGTGGATCTATCGGACAAAATTTGCAATAGATGGGTCGGTTGACAAGCATAAGGCTCGCTTGATCACCAAAGGATTCTCCTAGGTGCCCGGGATTGACTACTCTGAGACATTTGCGCCAGTAGCCAAAATGAATTCCATCCAACTTGTACTTGCTATAGCTGCAGCCCATCGTTGGGAAGTTCATTAGATGGACGTGAAGAGTGCTTTTCTTCATGGTGACCTTTAGGAGGAAATCTACATGGAGCAGCCATAGGGATTCGTTTAGGATCCTTCATTGGTTTGTCGTCTTCAGAAGTCTCTCTTTGGCTTCAAACAGGCTCCTCAAGCCTGGTATGCCAAGATGGACTCCTTCCTTCTATCAGTTGGGTTCACTCGATGCCATTCTGATCTGAACGTGTACATTTTGCAGCAGGATGATACTCTGACAATTCTAGTTCTCTATGTCGATGACTTGTTAATCACAGGGAGTCACTCATCCACCATCAAAGCAGTGAAAACTGCTCTTCATGATCGATTTCTGATGTCAGACTTGGGTCTACTGCACTACTTCTTAGGGATTGAGATCACTCAGTCATCTTCAGGTATCTTCATGGCACAACCCAAGTATGCACTTGACATGCTCTCCAAATTTCGCATGGCTGACTGTAAGCCTACACCGACTCCATTTTTGTCCGGGGTCAAACTTGAGGCTAAGTGTTCTTCACCCTTGGTTGATGGCACTTTATACCGACAACTTGTTGGGAGTCTCATCTATCTGACTCACACGAGGCCTGACATTTCATATGCCATGGGCATGGTCTCTCGATTTATGCAGGAGCCACGAGTTGCATTGGAAAGTAGCTAAGAGGATTCTCCACTATGTTCAGGGAACTCACAGTTATGGGATTCATTATGCAGCAGGCGTGGAATTTGACTTGGTGGGATACACAAATTCAAATTGTGCAGGCGATTCTCAGGATCACAAGTCTACTTCAGGGTATTGCTTCTCACTTGGTTTCGGTCCAATTTGTTGGTCGAGCAAGATGCAATCTGCAATTGCTCTTTCATCTACAGAGGCTAAGTATCAAGGGGCAGTTAATGCAACCACTGAGGCCATCTGGCTTCAGAATATTCTCACTAAGTTTGGCATTTCATTCAAAAAGCCCACAGTAATCTTTTGTGATAATCAAAGTGTAATACAGATCTCAAAGAATCCAGTCCATCATCAACGGACAAAACACATTGAGATACATATGTACTGCATTCGGGAGTTGATTCATGCAAACATCATCGATCTCAAGTACATTCAGACATCGAAGCAGATCGCAGACATCTTCACCAAACCCTTCACTGAAAGCAAGTTCCTTCATCTGCGAGCTTTGCTAGGGGTGTGGCCAGTGTCTACTTCAGGAGGGGCTTCTTAGTCCTTCGCTTCACTCTCTCTACTCGGGGGGTGTTTTCTCCCTCTATTTTGGGGGGGAATTCATTGTACATGGGTACCTCACTAGGCTTCACTTGTCGGGACCCATATCTTTTCACCCACCTAAGCTATGCTTAAAGGGGGGGTGTTAGTGTAGGTTTTTTATTTTCCCTACGGATATTTCTTTTTCCTACACATTATTAAGCTTGCTTAGGTTTATTATATGTGATTAATATGAGGACACGTGGCGAAATACATCAGCTACATGTGTAACTCTCTTCCACACATGGGTAGTTGAGTTACACACCTTCTTTTGGCTTTTTGTGCCACCTCTCATAACCACTATTTTGTCTTTACCTGAGTATGTTATGGGGTAGTTAGAGTTCTCACACTCTTTTGGCTTTATGTGCCACCTCCTTTCTGTCTTCACTTGAGGAGGTTATGCCACATGTTTTGTCATTTACCAAGTAGGGAAAACCTCCCACCTTTTATGGGTAGTAGGAGTTAATGCACCTCTTGGATGTATATGCCCTATTTTTGCTATATATACAGCACTCTCCTCTCACAGTAGCTAGTTGAACACTAGTTCAATACCAGTTCGGTGAAAGCTCTGTGAGAGTATCGAGAGTATTCTCAAATTCTCTTGCTTTGTCTCTATTTTTCTTTCTTTTCAGATTCTCTCTCCATTCCACTATTTTGATTTTTGATCATTTGTCGACTGGAGTGTATGTGATCTATGACCGACATCAGATCCTGGCTCGGTTCTCGCTTCTTGCAGAATCTAACACATTCATTTCTTTAAGAGTGTCCCTTGTCACCAAAGTTCCCTTTGAAAACTCATTTCTTCTGTCAAAACACTCAATTCCATGATCCTATTAGAAAAGAACAATGATGTTAAGACACAGCAAAAAAGACAAATTCTAAAAGACTCTACATATAAGACCACTCAAGATAATGACTTCAACTTGAAACTTGACACAATACAAAGTTTTTGTATGGGTACAACATGCTACAAAGAGGAATTGGTCCACATATAACTTCATTCACTCTATCAAGTGAAATAGGCTTACCTGTTGACAAGTGGAGAAGTTGGCAGTCGTGCATAGTGCCCTGCAACTTCAAGATTGACAAACTCCTAAGTATCATCAAACTCTAGCAGCACATTAAGATGTTAATCCCGAAGATGCCACACAGATTGATAAGGAGGCATAGGGGGATTGGCTGGGCTACCATTGAATGAGTCAGTCCCTCATATTGGGAGTGACTCAAATTCAAACTCTAATTTTGATGCAAGCAAAGATCAAGCACAATAGCAATAGGTCTAATTGCTATGTTGTTTTTCTACATTTTTGTCATTTTGTAGTTGTAGCCGTTCGCCCTTTTGTTGTACTTTTTATATATGCACATTGACAATGACAACAATGAAATTTTGTTAATTTGTATATCAACTCTCATGTGAAATCTCAACTCAACTCTAATGTTATGTAATATGCTTATATAATGAATATGGTAAATGCCTTATAATATGAATTAACTGAAATCTCGTATATTTTTTAATTTTTTTGATTTTCCCTTTTATTAATTGTCATCCACTGCCATCCCCCCAAAAAAAAGGTCAGTTGTCCCCTACTGTCCCAGAAACATATTCCTGTATTTCCTTTCATCCCTATCCTTGAAACATGATAGAACTTCTAATTGATTGCATAAACGAGTATAAACTATAAAGCTTTTTCCTTCACTTAGAAATATATGTTGATGACTATTATTTTGTACAACCGTTGTAGTTTACAGATCACTCCCAACATTTCATATTATTATCATTGAGCATTTTATTACCAACAATTCATATTATTAATGAAGACAAGCATTCTCTCATGCAGGCATGACTCTTTGACTTCTATGTGACTCAAGAAATCAAACACGTGAAATTTTGAAACCTAAACTTCTACCCGACATTAGTACCCAAAAAAATAATATATTGATATACAAAATATATTGATGTCCTATGACCATTATTCTCAACAGTGAGCTTATTTGTGGAAGAAGCGTACAGAAAATTTGAAGGCTAATGAAGGTTTTCTAACTTGAATGTGTAGGGGAATTTCAACCAAATGGTATGTTTTGTGACCTGACCTCAGAGAATACAATGACAGTTTTATATAGACAACACATGTAAACATTGCACCATATCAATAGAAGGGTAAGGAATTCCACTCCTAGCATAAGACTACACAATAATCCTTGCAAAATATTGAAATGGTACAAATCATCAATGATCTCTCTGAATGTTGAACTGATAAATTCCTAAAGATTTGAAAATAAAATGATCACTAGCACATGTGTGGTTGGACATATCTGCATATGTTAGATGATCTATGTTAAATTACTAACAATGGCTAAGACTCCGGCCAGAATCTTTGGTGTCTGTAATTCAAGTGTATTGCAGTTTCTTTGGTATTTTTTCCATGTGTTATTTTCCAATTCCATGCAGTGTATTCAATGATGATTAGACTTGATTCTAAATATTAAATACTAAATACCATGCATTGCCACTATTTGATTGAGTGAGAGAAATGGGCACACATTAAGATGTTCCCTTGCGTTAGCCGCAGATGAAAGAACTTTAGGATATAATCAGATTGATTCTATTTCGAAGTAGATTGCTTTGTGCAATGATGCCCTTGATTGAGTCGGAATCCCTTTGCTATGCATTCGTTTCCTCAAAATTAATATAGCAAAGAAAGTTTACTCAAATTGAGGAATCAAAATAGCTCAAGTGTTGAGTAGATATTGATAACAGTTTAGCGTCCTATCATGACAAATTCTTAAGAAACAGCAGCCATCCTCAACCCTTAGTTGTTTGGAGAAAATTTGAAGGTTTTGGATCTAAGAAACTGACATTGGTTTCACTACCAACCAGATATACATGCTGTTTCCAGGAGTTAAAATATTGGCACATTGCTTGATTGGTGAGAGTGAAGTGAAAGCATGTCTCCAAGGTATCCACTAAACACTAGCTTCCACAGTTTCGCTTCTAATATTAAAAGTGCACACATAAAAAATTACTTATATAATGGCATAAAAATTAAAGCAATAAACTTGTAACAAACCTGAAGTGCAGGGAAGAATAAGGACTCGATCAGAGCAGGCTTCTGACATCCTATTCGCGGTGCAACATCACGTGTCATTCTAAAATAAGGATCCTGCATAAGAATATAACAAAATGTGACAATAAATAGAGTAGGCCCAATCTAAAACCATAGCATGAAAGGAAACATACTAAAAGTCTAAAATCAAAGGTACACAAAAAATCAGGCCATGCTTGAAACTCGTCTCTCCATGATAATTTCTCTGGGCCATGAATAAATTGAACATTTAAAACAATACCTTAGGAATAGTGCAGACTAATACTAAGACTCAAACATCAATAAGAATTTCAAACAAGAGACTTGTAGATATTCATTCAAAGAACTAGCCTTTCAATGAGTCACAGAACTTTTACCACTGATACAGGCCCATTGGAGATAAAACAAAAAATAAAGGTTGTTATTAGGCCATAACCAGAGGCCAATTTGTTGTATGAGATCCCCCTTGCAGAAGCTCATGGGGATTTATTTCCATTTACCTTATATATTGTTCAAAGTTTGTACCCCTTTATTTTGACCTTGTGAGCAAACTAGGTAGTAAACCCAATCTTGTCAAACCACCTATAACCAGAATACTCATAATAAGAACAAAGAAGATAATTATCTGAAAGGTCTTTCAATATTTATGGCCCAGTCATATGTCTCTGACTTAGATAAAAATTCAATGATCTGGAAACTCGACAGTCAACTTGGAAATTGGAAAATAGATAAAACACCCCATAATTTCCACAAAACACGGGACATTAAAAATAGTAAATACTCAAAATCTGCATAGTCTATATATTTTTCACACGCCATGTATTTGCTGAGTTCATCAACTTTTTGCCAAGTCTGACTGAGGTGTTTCCAAGTCTGAGTTTTTGCTAAAATTTTCAAACATTTTTCCTTGCTTTGCTTCTTACCAAACTCATGTAAATGTGGTCTAGAAAGCAGCCTGAAACTTCTGAACAATCAATTCTATCAAGCTTCCCCAAATAACATCAAAGACTGTGGCCATATGATCCAGGATTTTATGCCCATGTCAGAAACCTAACAAAACCTTGGCCCTATTCCTATGCTTGCCAGCCGGAGAACTGTGCAATCATGATTCATGATGGTCCCATAGTACAATCCACTCAAGGAAAGATTCTATGTCAACATTGAATTAGCTCATTCTGGTTGTGTGCGTAAGTATTGTGCTGTAGCATTTGCCAAATGGTTTCTCTTTAATTTAAAGTTATGTGGCATAGGAAGACTGTGGTCTGGTACCAAATTAAAAATCGGCTTGACCTACATTTGTGAGGTTCCCAAATAACTTGCTAGATTTTAAGATATTTTTCCTTTGAAATCAGCTTAATGTACAAGGGAAGTAGTATGATCTGATTTTCTGCTTCTGCAGGTTGTATGAGAGTTAGTAATGGACAGTTACTTCAGCCAAAGACTTTGAGAATCAAACTGTTTTGGAGATAATGATAGTGATCTATTAACCAATACAATGTATGAACAAAGATGTATAATCATAGGGCTTGTTGCGACTTTCTTTACATCATTCCTCATGTAGATACATCTCTTTAAGGGAAAAGGATAGACAATATTTTTAGTAATGCACAGAGAGGAACATCTAACTCTTTAATCTCTGCATAAGTAAGACGTAAACTATTTGTGTATGATCTCATAGTCACAGCAGTCATCAAAGAGGACAGGTTATATTTGTAATTAAAAAATAAACATTATATTATCTATTTTGCATGGTTAAAATAAATATGCTTTATCCTAAAATCTATGCAGCAAACCTACGACACTTCATATTAGCCTCTGTTTAGTAGCAAAGCAATAACATCTATACGATAAGACAAAATCATGAGTGAAGCTAACAGCAACAACATCAAGATAGCCCGAAGATAAGTTACCTGATCAATTGCACATGGAATCAAACACCTAAGATTAGTTTTGTCCCCAAACAAGTGAGGGAATGAGGATGGAAATGAGGGAGCGGCCTGCAATATGATCAAATTTTATGTTGTATAAACTATGAAGATAAATTCACAAATTGAATAGCAACCTCCATAAATCGAGTACTAGAGAAAGTACAAAAATGGTGGGCAAAAGACAAAAGTCTGAAAATGAATATTTGACAGAAAAGACTTCCTTCTTTCTACCAGATAATAATAAAATCGAGCAAGAGCACTTATTTGATAACTTACTTGTACAGGAGGGAAACTGACTTTTCCAATGTGATCCTCCCCGCTGAATCCAAATATTGCCCTTACCTGCATCATTCACACAAGGTGAAAGCTGACTCTTGTAACTGACTGTACTTTGATTGATGTTGACCTAGTTTAGTCATCCATGGACATTAACATAACTTTTGAAAATTAATATAACTTCTTTTTTCATTCTTTCATTCTTCAACTCAATTATATCTGTAGATTCATTTGGCCTAACAAAGCACTCTTGAGGATTCCCATCTACGACAATGCAGATTTGCTAATGTTCAAAATTAGAATTTGATTTGTTGCTCATAACATTTCATCTATTTATTGCATTATTTAGTTTCTCAAATAGAAAAGGATGATAACATGTAAGAATTAACCACACACTATTCGGATGATAAGTGCATGTTAGCTGCAACTAATGGTGATAAGACTAGGGATTTCTCAATAAAATGATATTAGTTAACAACATATTGATTTCTATGTAAGCTAAGTCATGTTCTACAGACGATTTTGACATTACCAAATGAGTTATATTAGACTTGTTCATCAGTATTTTGCATATTAGTTGCATTTCTGACAACCATTGAAAATTCCTAGATAAACTGAAATGAGACAATATCATAATGACCACTGTGAGAACTAAAGTTATGTTTAATATGTGATTATTTATTATCATAGTAGCATTACCCTTGAAAAATGCACAATTAATCCCAAGTAATCACAACCTCACACATTTGCCATGCTTTTCCCAGAGATTTTCAAAAAGTGATTTCAATTTTTTTTATTATGTATTATTTTGGCTCAGTTTTACACTTAAGAGTCGGAAGAATATAGAGCAAAGGCAGACTGAACATTTTTGGTTTAGGAAAACCAGAACTATGAGAAAGTAATTTCGAATATGTTGGATTTTCGCGAGCAAAAGTATGTTGCTACAGAGAAAATGTTCCATGAGTTTGAAGCTCATGAACATTTGTAGTACTCAGGAGCTGAAATCCCTTGCTTGGCCATCTCCGAATAGATTGCAATCAATTGCAGATATCTTCACCAAAGAACAGATTTGGATTGCAGGTGAAGTTAGAGTATGTTCCAACCAAAGAATAATTGCAGATATCTTCACCAAGCCACTTCCAAAGGAAGCTTTTGAGTACCTGCGGAACAAGTTGGGAGTGATATCATTTTCCTCCAATCATTGAGTAGAAGTCTAGTTTTAGAGGGAGTTGATTATTGTCATATCATACAACTCTGTGAAAAAGAAGTTTCAAAACATTAGATTATTCCTTTGCCATTGATGTCAAAGGGGGAGAGTTGGAGATAGGGGGAGCAGTGAGACATGGGGAGCAGTTTATAAAGTATGGAGTTGCCATCAATGACAAAGGGGGAGATTGTTAGAATATTGTCATTGATGTCAAAGGAAACTTTCTATGTTAGCGCCACAATCTGATTTATGATTTATAGCAAGTGAAAAAGATAGCATGCAAAAGGCAAAAAGAAACCAAAAAGAAACCAAAGATAGAAAGCAAAAAGAAAGCAAAGATAAAAAGTAAAAGGAAAGCAAAAAGAAACCAAAGATAGAAAGCAAAAAGAAAGCAAAACGAAAACAAAGATAGAAAGCAAAAAGATAGCATGCTTTATATCTTATTTTAAAGCTTTATATCTGTTTTGGAAAGCACCTTTTTTTTAGAAGCTTTACAACCGTTTTTAAAGGTGCTACATTAAATAAGATAAAATCTTGGTTAAGTATGATTAATGCCATGAGTTTAAAATAGAAAAAGAAAGCGATCAATGTGATAATTGCCGTGACTTCATATTAAAGAGTTTTTCCAAGATATTATGTATGTGAATGCAAACACTATAAGGACAGATTTTTGCATGTTAAGGTGTGTGTTGAAAAAGAAGAATGACTGAAAATTAGTACAATGCAGCATATTTAAGTTGCAGATTTATAACAAGAAAAGAGAAGCAGATTGTGAGCAGCGGCTACAGAGCTGGTTACTCACCTTGAGATGTTGTTTTGGGATATATATGAAAGATTATAAGCAGAAATAAAGAAGTAGATGAAAAGAGTACTGAAGCAGGTCTATGAAAAGATTATCAGCTGAGTAAAACAGTGTGCCTGCAGTGTTGTAAGTGATTGTCCAGTCTTCCATTGAAGAGGATATTTCACAAGAAGAATTATTGTACCTACTGTATTGGAGGTTCGTGCCTCTTACTGAGTTGGTGCTCAAAGGGAGTTGGTGCTTCCAATGAGTTGAAGCTCACTTTTGAACCGAAGATTGGTGTCTTCCATAGGTTGTTGCCTACATAAGTAATAAAAGCAAATACTTTGCCGTGGTTTTTTTCCCGTAAGGGTTCTCCACGTAAAACTGGTGTTCATTCTGCTTATGATTCATTTGCATTATCAAGTGTAGAGTTTTCAGTTTTAAAAATGGATTAAAATTGTTTTATATTGATTCACTCCCCCCCCCTCTCAATATAACCATGTGCTCTTCGTATTTTAGGTTTTAGGCATGCAAGATTGGTCTTTGACTGGCATCCAAAGCTCGTTTAAATAAACTTGCTGTTTATGGAGATTCAAAACTCAGCATCCAAACCTTGAAGAATCTCCAAAATCTTCACTATAATTATAAAAACCAGAATAGAAGCTCTGTCGGGCAATTTTGATATGATTGAAATCAATTCAGATATGTTCCCAGGAAGCCAACTCTTATGCCAACAAAAAGGCTAATGATGGAATCAAAGCTCCTAGCTGCAAAATCTTAGTTTGAAGATTTAATTGTAACTTTCATGATGATACTTGTGGTCTTGACTGGCCATTCTTTCCCTATGTAATTGCTCATTCTTTTTATTAATATAGTATAACCGCTTTATCTTCAAATAAAATATATTTTAGGTTTAAAAATATTTGTTTAAAAAAATTAGTAATAATTTATATTTTAGGTTTTATCTTTAAGTTTATCAAACGATTCTAAGCATTTTATTTTTCTTTTAAATCTATTTAGTAATATTTTACTATTTTGACGATTTGGTAGATTTTTTAAAATTGAAAATAAAAATCTTAAAAATATATAAAATTTATATTAGTCAAATCACAATTTTTTCCTCGAATTTTTTTAGTTGACAAACTTATTCCAAAAATTTTCTTTGCCAAACTTGAACAAGAACACAAACCTTTTGGCTTAGATTATTATCATCATCATTATTATTATGTTCCACAGTGTTACCAAGACAAGGACGAAAGGGCACTGTGGGGTGCATTTACAGGACAGCTGTCTGGGAGGTCATTTTTAGGGGACAGCAAGGGATGACAGCAAGGGACGGCAAGAGAGAGAGAGAGAGAGAGAGAGAGAGAGTTTTCAAAATCTTATAAATTTAGCTGTACATGACATCAAGATTCAAGTTTAGACATTCACTTAATGCATCAAATTCAAGATTCAATGTTCATTGATGTATAGCAGCAATAAAAAATTAAAATTTCATAGTTTTCATTGCGACAAAAGGCCCCAAGGCTAAAAAGTGACTAAATGTCCAACAATAAGTACAGCAGTAAGATTATAGAAATAAAAATACACAACTGCCAACAGCTGCAAGTACAAAATGCAAATTGATTGTGGTAATTGTGAGTTGCAAATGAGTGGGTGGGTTAGTTATAGGGAGGGTTGAGGATTTGATAAGAAGCATGGGAAGCCTTGTTGGGGGGGCCTTGTGGGCACC
Source organism: Cunninghamia lanceolata (assembly GCA_027924645.1). Taxonomy (NCBI): domain Eukaryota; kingdom Viridiplantae; phylum Streptophyta; class Pinopsida; order Cupressales; family Cupressaceae; genus Cunninghamia; species Cunninghamia lanceolata. Next base: position 12,114,950 of record BSBN01000241.1, on the reverse strand, counting down.
CCATGCCTTTTTTTTCAAAAAAAAAACAATTTTTTTTTTTTCAAATCAGAAAAACAGGGGACGTCACACACATCCCCAGCCATCCCAAGGATTGCTAGACATCCTCAGGTCCTGGGGATGCCACAAGGAATGAGAATGTGAAGTTTGTAGGGGGGCACATGTCCCCCTGTAATCCTATGAATTTTAATTATTATTGCTGCCCATCAAAAGGAAGTACATGACCTTTATTCACTGCTAATTTTCCCAGTCCACACTCCAAAAAAAAGGTCCCACAAGTTACAAACTCTCCTTGATTGTGCTGTCAATATAACCCCTTATCCAATAGAAAGAACAAAAGTAATTCATATTTGAACAATCAAGGAAAAAAATAACAATGTTGAAGAACTAAAAAGATGGGAAGAGAGAACAGTTGATGCTCTCTTACCTGATTCAAAGTAACACATTTCCCAATTCTAACCATGTTCTTGTAGAATGCACTGTACCAAAAGAAACATTATGGGAGGTACATGAGATTTTGCCACAAAAATAACCTATATAAACCGAAACAAATTTGATGAAAATGATTACTATCAAATAATTCACGAACATAATAGACTGTGAGAGGACCCATACATGCATGTTCTGAGTGTGTGTGGGAGGGGCATAGGGAAAGGGTGGGTGTATGAGTTGAACAAATAATGAAAAATCATTTTATAAATAAAGAGTAGTTATTCATGTCCAAGGAGGAACTTGCTATTCACTCAAAGCTCCAAATGTGTGGATTGGAGACTCTGCTGAGCTTTTTATGCCGCAGCCTCCATTTCCCCTCCCTCCAAGTCCAATCTGCTCTACCACAGTAGATTGCTCACCTTGATCTCTTAGGATTAAATAGAATCAAGGAGTCCACTCCTAAAGAGAATTCCATGGTCTCCCCAACAAGTCCACCCTCTCCAAACTTCAGATCTTCCATAGCCTATGAATCCCATCAAGTCTCAAAAGATGATCTGATAAAAACATATGCATCAACATGCCCAGAAAACTGTCACAAAGACCTAGTCTTCCAACCAAAAAGGATTCAGCTGTTATCTAAGAATGGATAAAGTGCAAACTGTACTTCACATTGGATGAAATTGAAAACAGTTTATGGATTTTAAAAGAAAAGGCTCTTATCTGCTGAAATAATCATAAGTGGCTCCAAAAATAAGTCCAAAATTTCAAGAATTTGAGGATCTAAGCACATCATTACCTTTCTAATGAAAAAATAGCAATTTAATGGAGCCCAGCCATCTATACCTCCATATCACATCATATTTTTAACTGCAGTACAACAATAGATTTTAACTCATTTGAATTTGAAGAAAACTAAAGCATAGCTTGTGTTTGCATTATCCCATATGGGAACACCAGAATAGAATACTTGGGCCAGCTGTAAAACCAAGTACAGGCAAACTCCACCAAGAAGATTATCATAGTGAGAGATTTCAATGCTATCAAATCCACAGATTGAAAAAGAGGTGGTCATGGCTTCACTATAAGATCAAAAGATGCCTCGAACCACATGATAGATAAATCACAGTTTTTGCAAAAACTATCCCAGATAGCACTAGAAGTCTAGAACAATAGAGTTTTGTTCAAAGACAAGTCTGAACAATAGGTTTGGTTCACATCTCATCAAGCTAAGCCAGATATCAGCATTCCAGCAAGGAGGCGTTAAAAATATGCAGAGAATAGAATGTTCCATTCCACTACAAGTGTGCCCAGTTCCAGGTATTAGGGCCAACAAGATAGACCCCCCAGCAAAGCCATATACAAAACTCAATTTTGGTGGTGACTCAATGAGCAACCCAAGTAAAAAGCAGGTGTGGGAGGAGTGATCCAAGGAGAGGTTATTGACCATTACTGACAAAGAATGGGGATCCAAACAAAAATTATGCAGAATTTTGGGTTGTCTACCAGGGGGTCTAAAAAGCATATAGCAAACAACACTACACATATTTATATTTAAGGAAATTCACAACTTATAATAAATAGGATATGAAAGGAACAGGAAATGGCACCTCTAGCTCAAAAACAAAATGAAGATATCACTGGAAGATTGAACCCATATTCATTACTAAAAGTCTAAATCCTCCAACAAAAAAGCTTCAGGAATTCTCAATAGCACGAGGAACAAGGAAAAAATGGAGTAGTCAATTCTTTGGAAGACACGGCCACTAAGAAAGGCCAAAATGATAAGCACACAATTGGCATCACTAATCACTCCCTTCTTAGGAAGAATCAGGCATAAGCCATGAAAGAAAAAGAAGAAATTAAAGTCTAGCTCACACTTGTTAAGTCTTGAATGTCAAAGTCCTGGCTTTTCACACTTTACCCTTCCTATGTTTTAATCACACTTTCTCCACTTCTATTAAGTCCCTTACCTATACACATTTATTATCACATAGGCTTTTCTTAAGTGTTCTTTTTTTTTGTCCAAGGGGTTGAGCTTAATTGGTTAAAGTGTTGGGTTCTCATTGTGAAGACCCAAGTTCAAATACCCATAGGGACATCTAATGTGGAATTCTAAGTTGTGACTCTTGGTCTTGCATAGTTGGCTTCCAATGTGGATGTGGTTTCTAAATAAGTGGATTTCTAAGTAGTGACTCTTGGTCTTCCATAGGTGATTTCTAGTGTGATTGCTCACAAGGAGCTTGTATTAGCCTCTAAATAGTGCTTGCAAGAGCTTGTATTGGTCTCACATCGATGCTCATATGAGCAGAATATTTGTAGATGATCTGTAATATAAAATAAAAATGAAAAGTGTTCCTTTATTTCAAACCCTTAGTTGTTCTATGACTGTTTCTACTCATTGCAACCCCCTCAAATATGTCCACATATCCTTGGTGTTATTCACACTTTTCCCTCCAAGGTCTTTGTTAAGCTTGTTTTTAATCACTTTACCTAACACACCCCTTTAGCCTCTTTTTCAACACCAATTCTGTGGCTCTCATTTTGATTCACTTTGTTATTCATTCCCCCCATTTTTACCACCTAACCAATTTGTTCATATAACCTTCACATCACACCTATGTCTTATATGTGTTCATTTCACTGCTCTTCTGCTCACCATAACAACATCAATATGGTGTTTTTGGTCTGCAGCAGGCAAAATGCTACCTACCTTCTATGCTTTAGCCACTCATAAGGCAATGACGCCCCTTCCCTAAGAAAGACTCTTTTCGATACGTATTTAAAAGAGAAATGTGGCAAGGACTTTGGGAGGAAAACAGATTTTGCATCACCAAATTTATGTAATATTTGAGTGTTATTATGGCGCAAATGACAGCCATGATGTTATACACCCATGAGCAGACAAAATGTGAGGCAGTAGATGAACATAATGGTGAGTTATACATCCTTAAGGAGGAAAGAGCTTTAAATGCTAACCAATGATATCAACAGTCTATTGAGCTGAAATCTGATTTGCCATCACTATTGCCATCAGAATATTCATTGTTTCAACCCATTCGCCATGCTGGGTTACATCTGACTCAAGGTACTTTCAGCTACGAATATCAAAAGTGTGATCCTGTACTTCTCTATGCAACACTCTTCCACCCAACATGCCACAGATTTAGCTTTGCTCATGGCAACTCCAAGATGGAGCCCAAGGCTCAAAGCATTGGCCACAAATTCTCGTTAACTATTTTGTAAATACACATATAATTCCCAAAAACTCAAAATACAGAAAGTTTCAGTGAAAAATTGTAAAGCAAGGATGCAGCCATATGTGAAAAATTCCCAACTCTGCATTACCAACACTGAGCAAATGAATAGTTGCTAAAGTAATTCAACAAAGAGGTAGAGATTGCGAGCAGCCTCCTAACCCTCAGTGAAGAAGCAACATCAAAATTCTAGTACTCGAGCAACACAGGTAAGATCATTACCTTCAGGTCGTGTTATTTTACCATCTGCTAATCCTAATCCAGAGCAGCCTTTGGTGCTGGTCTCCCTCTATTTTACCCCCAACCCCACAGATCTTCCAGGTCACACTTTGAGCAGGAGGTTTTGGCTCAACAAACGACTCCAAATCTTTTGACTATATGACTTCCTACAATTGTAAAATATGATGCCAATGCTTCTGGCTCTCATGAAGTAACAACCCATTATGGTCAAACAGCACAGCCACCACTGGAGACCCTTCCATTCTTCACTACATAGACCAAGGCATCAAAACTCTCGTCAGTAAAATGGAGAGACATGGCACACAACACACCATTCTTGGGAAGGTTTTGTGGCACTTGGTGATGACCAATCACTATAAGACAAAGGCTTGAACAGTAAACATGGACAATTGACAGCAATCTGAAAGGATTGAATTCATAGAAAGCATTATATGCAGGGACATGTCAAGGAAAAAAGTAGTTAATCCTGCAGGGAAACCTAGTGACTTAAACCCCTCCACCAAACATCATGTAACCCAGCAATGCCCCTAAACAGGCACTTCAAAGATAGGCTCACAAGAAAGCCCTATCTACCACCCAGTTCCTCGTCAACCCACTAGTAACTTTTAGCCTCTCCAAGAAGACTCTAGAATTGAATACTAATCTCACATAGAATTATATAAATCTTCCTTCAGAGGCATTCTAATCAGCATTTTTTTAGTCTAATATTAAGCTTTGTCAAATACTTACTAAATTATGGAAGTCATAGGCTTTAGAATTGCAAGATAATTCAAAGAGATTTACCTTCCAAGACCGTGACAAGGCAAGGCATAGTGAGCATAGGATACCAAAATGCAGGAAAGGGGATCAAAGAAGGATCATGTGGAGAGTTTGATTGTCAGGTGGAACCACCAGCCAAGCTTCTAGGAGTACTAGAAGCTAGAGCAAGCAGAAAACCTGATGCAATCATAAAGGATTCAAAACGGAGCAGTTCAAAAGAGTTCAAAGACTAGCCCTAGTTCAATTCATCTCCACTACCACCATTACAGTTTCTTATACATCCAATCACCTATTAAAAAACCTACAAATAAATCAATCATTTCCCTAGGACCTGTTAAAGAGCAAACAGTGGAACCAAATTCTAGTCTAGATCTGAATGATTCTCTGGACTCAGTCATCATGATTGGGAATCTGGCAACTAGGATTGTAAAAGTCTAAAAAAAAATCCAATCATCCAAATCCCATAACAAACCCTAGAAAAGGCAACCCATGAATTGTTTGATTGTGCCTTAATTGTATAAGATCTTAGTCAACCAAGAAGGAGTTGAAATCTTGGATAGGAAAGATTTGACCTCTCTTGTTCTCTGAGATTCATTTCTTACCAAACGATTATTTTAGGTAATGTTTCGATCGGCAAAAGATGAAGCAATTCTACACAATGGACCATGGTCCTTTGGAATTTCTAGCTTGTATCTAAGGCCTTGGTATCTATTCTTCAACCCAGAAAAAGAGGTGAATTTGGAGGTGTAAGGTCAGAAAATGTCCCCTTGGGGGCTCTTCCCTCTTAAGGTTTAGCTCCCGAGTCTTTTATCTACATTTAGGACATCTAGCATCATATTTTGGCATCCCGATGAGAAAACCCCTAAGCGTCTTGACAAATGGGACCTAGGGGGATCTTTTGAGCTAAGCCCTGCCCAAAATAGGGCAGGACTAGGGCGCAGCTATTTTGGGTCAAGCCCAAATTTTAAGTGTCAGTTTATGACCGTTATTTGGTCCCTAGGCCGACACGGTAAGTTTGAATTATGAAATTCTTGGCGGGAATATTTGTAGTTGCATATATAAGCATGTTTAGGCATTCATTTGTAAACTACATGGCTATGGTGATCTTTATGCATTCTAAAGGTGATTCAAGGCATTCATTGTGTGGCAGGAGCAGATTTTTGTGTTGTTTATGTGTTTGTATTTGCAAATTTGAGCATCCATCTCCTCATGGCATGAAGAGCTTCTTCCTTCCATGAGATCTTCACTACAAGGTGATATCATTTGTGTTTTCAAGCATTTATCATTTGGTTTTTGCCTCTGCCTCACAAGGGCACGCACCCTCTACCTGACAACGGTGTTCGGAAGACTTGAATGTCTCTCCAGGGCTTGACTGAGGCAAGCCTCTAAACACCACAACCCCCTCCCCATTTTCCCGTGATTGCAGGTTACAGGTTGAAGAAGCAAGAAAAGTGGAGTTGTAGATAAGGGTTGCAAAGTGTTGAAATTGCAAATCAAATTTGAAAACAGGGACCTGGACTCAAGGGCCTGCTCATTAGTCCTCCGAATCCTGCAACGGAAAAATCTCTGAGATAGCAGGAACAAGTTGTAGATTAAGTTCCCAGATCCCAACAAAAATCAGGGCACTGGACTAGGGCGCCCGCTCATTAGTCCCCGACTGTTCCGCTTCCCGAACTTCGGAAACTGGTACACATTTGTCTGTTATTTTACATCTTTTTGTAGCAACATTTTCCATTATCTTTTTGTTTGCTTCCGTATTTGCATAATTAGGGTTTTGAGCATAATTGGGCATAATCAAGCATTTGAATCACACAAATCCAAGTTTCCCTGCATTCCTAAGTGACCAAGGGCCTGATGGTAGAGTCCTACTCGACCCAAGGTCCTTGAATGCTTCAGGGTGAAAGGAGGATACACATACAAACCATCAAAAACAAACTATCCAAATTTTACCTTGAACATTTTGGTGAACCCGTGTTTTTCATTAATTTTTTACCTTGTTGAGTGTTTTGCTTCAGATTTACATTGATTTCATTCATTCATATCATCATTCATCTTATTGCATTGAAAAAATTACAAAAAAAATGAAAAATTGAAAAAATTTGCATTCTAGGGTTTTTATTTTGCATCAATTAATTTAAATTTCATTAAATTTCTGATTTTTGCATTAGATCTGAGATAAATTGCAGAAAATTGTAAAAATCCAATCACTTGCATTGCATTTTCATCATAAAATTGCTAGGGTTTTGTTGGAAATTTTAAATTTTGCATATAACCTAGTAATTGCAAAAACTAGGGTTTGTAGGTAAAATCTTGTTTTAGTTTTTTCTACTGATCTTAAGCACTCATTCAAATTTGCATTTGGCTGTAGTGTTGCATTTTAGTGTAAATTTGCATTTAGATTCCAAAAATTTGCATTTTTACATAAAAAATTCAACAAAAACTAGCAGTTTTCATTGATTTTGCATTTGAAAATCATTTTCAGATCTGAGTGGAATTAATTTTCATCATAAATCAGATTGCAAGACATTCATATAGCATTTTGCATTAAGATCTCAAACCTAAGGCTTGAAAAACCTTGATTTTCACTAGATTTGGCCTTAACTCTCTAGATTTGCATCCTAGGCGTGTTGTGAAAAATATTTTTGCACTAATTGGTTGTTATCAGAGTTATTATCTGCTGCCCCTCCTAAAAACCTTCACAACACCTTTTTATTGGGCTCTTGTATTGAAAATTTGGTGAAAAATTACACATTTTTTCTATATTTGCCCTAGGGTTTGACCTAGATTTGCACTCTAAGCGTGTTGTGACGAGTTTTATGGCTTGAGGTGATAGATATTATTGCTATTATTTGCTGCACCTCCTAAAACGCCTTACAGCACTTCTTTCATTAGGTCTTGGAATTGAAAAATTGTGAAAAATTGCATATTTTAGGGCATTTTCACGAGGTTTTCACTTATCATCATCTTAGATTGTGCTGCCCTTGATCAAAATCTTTACAACACCTTTTCTTTCATATATTTGCATTGAAAAGTACCAAAAAAATCAAGCATTTTAGGTCATTTTTGCACATAGTTTTGCATTTGTTTTTTGCATACTTTTGAAAAGCTTTTAAAATCTGATCTTACATTGATTTGAATACTTAAACACATGGCTTCTAATCGCAACAACAACAATAGGTTCCCTCCTAGGCATTACTTGAAAAGAAAGGTCCCCGAACTTGAAATCGTGTTTACACCTCATGATAGAACAATTGGAGACACTGAAGGACCTCTCTACATCACTGTGAAAATAATGGGAAATCCTGTGGATGGAACCCTTATTGATCCTAATTGCATGACTAATGTAGCTACGGAAGAATTCCTCTTTGCACATCAATTAATGCAAGAATCTTATGACCCTTCGGACATGATGATTACGACACATAAGGGAACCTTTATAAATACTTCTGGGAAGATATCATTGTTGGTCACTGTATTTGAGAAACATGTAGAACAATGGTTTGATGTTGTCCCCGTTTCTGACTTCTTTTGCATAAAATTGGGACACCCTTGGTTAAAGGCCATGAAAGCTGTCCCTTCAATAATTCATAATTGTCCAAAATTTCCTTTTGATGGACATGTGATTACTATCCCTCGCAATAAGTATAAACCTTTGGTTACAAGACAACATTGTACACTGGATTACTTTTGGGAAAAATCTGAAAAAGAACCGGAGCCATGAACAGACTTTAACTTCTTGAGCTATAGAAATTACAAAACGAAACTATTACATTAAGTGGCCGGTCCTCCTATGCAAGAAATAACAAGAGACAAACAACCCGCATTTGATGAGAATCCTAGACCGAAAAGAAATGGACCCTATGCTGAGGTTCCTCCTCCGTCATCCTTACAAAGATCGGGAGGTAATTGTCGACAACGAAAGATTCCACCTAGACAAATGAGATTTGTGATGGTGATAGGTTGTCATTTGATGTCAAAAGTGTGTTCATATCAGGAGGAGATGGTGCAATGCAACAGGAGGAGATGGTGCAATGCAAAAGTTGCCTTGGTGCAATGCAAAAGTTGCCTTGGTGTAATGGAAAATTGCCTTGGTGCAATGGAAAATTGATGTCATACATTTGAGGTGGCTTGTTGTGAGTTTAAAAGTCAGGTTGTGCTCCAGACAGTGGGATCTTGCTTTATGATATGTTTTCATGATGCTTGTTGATGGTTGAGGTCCATGATTTTCAATGTCTCCATGTTGCATGAACAAGTTGCAAAATGTAGGTTGTGCTTCTGTCATCTTCATAAGTTGATATGTCTAATGCATAAAATCAGATGTCTTGATATGTTTGGTGTAAAGCTCTATTCACTCAGATCAAATAATGATCAGGATTGAGAAGTTGATCTTCATATCAGGAGTGAAGTGGTTGTTGTCTGACTAATGTATATCATGGGCTTCACATATGTATTGAGAATGAAAAGACTTGTTTCTCCTACACAAGGGAAAGATTAGTATTATTGATGTCAAGTCTTAGGAACAATTAAATTGATGTCTAGTTCTTGTTACAACTTTGTTTCTCGATGTCTGTATATTCCATGGTTACCTCCTAGGTTCACAACTCTAAACTCTAGAGAGTCACTTGTTATGTGTGAAGAGTATGGTCAGAAACATGGATTAGAAAAGAATTCTATTTTATATTCCATGGTTGTTAAATCCTAACATGGCACTTTTTATTATAAAAGGAGGTTGACCTGCAACTACAGGTAAAAGTCACTTGAGTGACTGTTTAAAGGGTTTATGTGCCGTGTGATAACCGGCCTTTCCTTTTTACCACCGGTGGAACAGTCATTCGCGGGCATCTTAGTCGTTTTCCTTAAGAGTGATGCATATGATTTAAAGAGCATCCAAAGGCATCAAATAATAATGCAAAGGGAGCTCGAGTTTATTCAAAAGACCATCGAATGATTAATACCAAGAGGGAGCCCGAGTGTCCATAAAGGTGGTGTATGTCTTAAACACAAAAGACATCGAAATTTTTGAAGAACTAAATTAATAAAGATTACTATGGAGATTGCTTTGTTTTTGTTTTTTTGAGAAAAGCATGATTTATGACACATCGAATAAGGAGCATATTAAGGGCAAAATGCATTTGTTTTTTGCTTATAAAGATTAGAAAGTTTCTTATAAAGCATCAAATGCTTTGATAGCAACATTAGTTGCTCAAATAGGAAAGTCAAATGCTTTTGGAGTATTTTTTTTTATGAAGATATTTTTGCATTTAAATAATTAAAAATAAAGGCATCTTTCTATAAAAGCAAATAATATGAAGGAGATTTATTTGGAAGTTTTTTTTCTCATATCAAATTAAGGATTATCTCATGGAAAGAAAAGCAAAATATTTACAGAAGATATTTGAAGAATAAAAATGATTTTTGGAGATCTTGGAAAAAGAAATATGAGATGATTTGTTTGGAGAAAAGCAATAGATTATTTTTTTCTTTGTAGGTGAAAGGTCATGCAAATGAGCAGATGAAGATTAATAATTATTTTTATTTGAGAAAAATGATTGACAATTTTTGCAGAGAAGTAATCTGTTTGGTTCAGGATTTCTTGCAGGTTATAAACTTGATGGATATGAAGAGATTTGAGAAATATTTTGTAATTGTGGAGATAAAGATTTTTTATTTGCAGAGGAAGATGAAAAAGACAGATTGGAAGAATATCAGAGTTTTTCTGTTTTAAGATGAAAGTGTTCAGAGATTTTATTTTCTCCTACAGGGCACTGAAATATCGGAGAAAATGAAAGGTCAAGTTTGTAATTTTTGCAGATGTCAAGGGTCAGAAAAATGTGTTTTTGCAGAGAAGTGAAATTTCAAAAGTCTTGTTGTTTATAATTGCAAAATTTGTGTGATCAGATGCAGGGGAAATTTATGAAGGAATGTGAAAGGTTCCAAGGCAGTGAAAAGACATTCAACTTGTATAAATTTGTTTTCCAGGTACATTGATGGTAGAATTAAGAAGGATAGAGATGAAACATACAGTGTTGTGAAGTGTTGTTGAATGGATTAGAATACAGATTTGATATGCAGTGTTGTTGAATGGATTAGAATACAGGATTGATATGCAGTGTTGATTGAATCAGAATAAAGGATTGTTGAGTGTATCCGGATGTCAGATTGAATAGAATGGGTATTTGACAGACATATATTTGTATTGAATGGAAACAGAGTATCCCTCTGATTTGCTTATTACATTTGTTGGTAATTTGGTTTGCCAGTGAGGCACAATATGCCAGTGAGGCTTGTGGTCAGTGAGACCTTTTCTATGCTAGTGAAGCTTGTGGTCAGTGAGACCTTGTATATGTCAGTGAGACATTTGTAAGAAGTTTTTCATTTAAGCCAGTGAGGCAGTTTTGGAGTGGTTTTTCTACCCCTGATGGGTTTTCCACTCGTGCATATCTTATGTCATGATTCATATTGATCTTCCTTGTGTCTGTTTGATTTACTTAAGAAGTTTTTATTCTCTTTCTGTATTCACAGTCATGTGCATATGTATTTTACAAATCAAATGGTATCTTTCTTTTTGAGCTCTGAAAGTTAAAGTTTAAAAAGGATTTGAAAATTCACACAACACTGATTCACCCCCCCTCTCAGTGTTGCCCTTGATTCCTACAATTTGACCCTGGTGCTTCCTCTTCTAAAACACAAAAATTGATGAAAGAGCAAAACCCTATCTTACAAGAGATAAGTGGTAGAACAAAAAGAAATCGACAAGCAAAAGAAAGGAAGAGAAAACGACGAGTTTATGCCCTACACCTTGCATCTCAACAAGAAAACATTGAACTAAACAAAGATGATCCTAAGAATGAGCAACCTAATGACAAAGACAAGAATTGGACTATGGTACCTTATGTCCCACTTTCCTCTAACATTCGCGAGTGGGAAGATGACGATGATTTGCTTGATGACAACACTTAGTTCGAAGACCCTACAGGTAAGTATCTCTAACCCTTTATCTCTCGTGATGTGATATGTGTTGTTTAGGCCTCCTAGGATGACCCCTGATTATCTTGTAAGGTCCAGGATACCAGGAGACCGCCTCTGTTGTGACCTTCTTCTATTTGTATCATCATTCTTCTATATTCCCTCTCTTTGTTTTCATTGTTGTGTGTTGTGTCTTACGGACATGGCGTTGCGGTTGGTGAATTGGGGGCACTCTCCTACGTGATTGTCCCTAAGACACTTGTTTCTCCTCTCTTATTTATTGTTTACCTTCCTCTAGTGTTTCTATCTAGCGAGCGGATGACGAAAAACATTTACACTGATGTGGACCTAACGTCCCTTTAGCAAGAAATCAAAAATTGGACTTAGTTCCTAATATGACGATGGGGTTGTAATATATTATCTGACACTTGGCTAGTAGAAGCACTCCGTGCTTTCTGCGTAGTGATTTTGATGGTGTTTTATCTCACTTACAAAACATAACAATACTGTTGCTCCGTGCACTTTGTTTGTTTGTGAATCTCGCCTTGGTGACACTCAGTTTTGAGATTTTTGTAGCATAGCCTCGCGGTTATACTCGAGATCCTAATTTGTAGTATAACCTTGGCTCTTTCTGTGGTTAATCATATGCATTGATATTGTTTATCATGATTATGTAGACACTAACATGTTTCTTGCAGGGATGTGTTTGTGGGAACATTTGGCAATCGTAAAGTACATGTCACCTCTGGGGGGCATGGGCTTTGCGAAAGTATGTGTTCCCTTGTGTGTTTTCTTCCTACCTTAACGTGCTTGATATTGATACCTGATATCAACCACCTTAAGGTGGGGGCATATATAAGGTAAGTTGTCTATTGTAGATGTTAGCAATGTGCTTGTCCTCAGATGCAGTTTAAAGACTAGTGTGATGAGTACTTCCTGCACTCTGAGTTTGTTTGCAATCAATCAATCAATCATCAACCATCGTAAGCCCTTTGTGGAGGCGGGGATGGTGTATTTCTCGAGGAGAGTGCACATCCTGTCATTTTTAAAAGTCCTCATCGAGAGGCGGGGAGCAGTTCTATGACTAACTCAACCCTTAAGCGTGTTGTTGTGACCAAATCACACATCGCCCCATTGCAAATGGGGACCCCCTTTTTTTGAGCTCCGATGTTTTGCATGAGATCTTAGATGATGCCTTAGGTTCATTTCCTCTGCCAATCCAATAAGTCTCTCTCCTAGAAGATTTTGCTTTATAACTGGAGGTCTTATCTGGAGGATGAACTTGCAGTGATGAAGACTTTTGATCAAATTCCATTCAAGTAATGAATAATGAGATCAATCCTGAAGTATGTTTGAGACCCTGAAAAGACTAAGTCTGGTAGCCTGAAATCCTGAAAATCCTGAAAAAAAGGCTAAGTCTGAAATCTAGTGAATCCTCCAAATTCTAGATTTTGCATGTTAAATCCGGTGGATTCGAGACCTATCTCAAACAACCTAAAAGGTGTATTGAAAAATATTTAAAGTATAAGAAATTCAATCTCTCAACTTATACTTAAATACCTTTACCTCACGAACCCTGAAAAACGCCTAACTACTCCAGAGGATTCAAAAAGTTGATCCAGTGCGACGGCATATTAAGGTGGCGCAAAATCTTGGCGCAAAATCGTGATAAATCACGCCCAATTCTAGATGATTTCAAACACCTCAAGTGATGCGCCAATTCTAGAGGATTTAGAATACCTTAACCAACCCGCCACATGTGAAAGGAAATTCCAGAGGATTTTAAATCTTCAACTAATGCGAAATTTCAGAGCATATCAACCCCTTGAAGTGATGCGCCCAAAGCAGAAACATTTATGTTTTGAAAGAACATTCGTCCAAAGCGCCAAATATGAGGAAAAGCATAAGGTTTTGAGGAAGACTTTAAAGCATTGATCCAAAGCGCCTAAGGAGAAAGAGGGATTTTGGTTGGGATTGTTGCACATTAAGGGTTTTAGAGAATCTCTAATCCTTCAACCAATGCGAATTCTTAGAGGATCTTCTATACCCTATCTAATGCGCCACACAAGGAAGAAGTTGAAGGTGTCAACCAATGCGAATATTTTAGACCTTCAACCATTGCGATCACTTCAAAGAAAATCTAAAGTCAAGTCTTAGAGTCAATTTTAGAAGATTTCAAAGCTCTTATCCAAAACGCTCAATCTAGAAGTTGTTAAAACCTTGATCCATTTTGCAATTCTAGAGGAATTCGAAACCCTCAACCAAAGCGCCAAAGGTGGAAGAAGGTAAGTGATTTCAAAAAACACCAACTTGAAGAGGATTTTGACACCTTGAACCAATGCGCCACCCTCTTGCAGATGAAAACAAGTTGGAAGCAAAGCAAATTCAAGAGGAATTTCATTGTTGATCATTGATATTTGCTAGTGTTTTGAAGATTGGAATCGCTGCTCAACCTGGGTATTATTTAGTGCTGATCCTTCATATAAATAAGCATTTTCCAGATTTATTTGTTGGAGGAAATTAGACATACAGTGAGCTGCTATTACATCAGTTTGATACAAGTCTTCTGGGCATCAAAGGAAGTTAGAGGAGTTCATCATTGTTAGATTACATTTGATCATTGGATTTGCATATTCATCAGAGTGAACGATCTACAATCCTTCATATCATTTCATTGACAACTATCAGCTACAGAATTATCAGCAAAATTAAGGAAGTAAATCAGATATTAAGTTTGATGCCTTTGGACTCAAACTTTATAATTGGCAGAGACTGCAGTTGAGAAGGTTAGTAGAAAGTTGCAACAATATTGTACATCTGTGTATATTCTGCTGTCATAGGATTACAAAGGTCAATGTAATTGAAGTCTGAATTAGAAGATTTTAGCACCTTCAACCACTGCGACCTATCCAAGAGGAATCCAAATCCTCAATCCGATGCGCCAGCCCTTAGAGGATATAAAAGTTTTATCCAAGGCATGTATTTCAAGAAGAACTTGAAATTTAGATCCAATACGCCTAAAGGAGGAGAAGAATTCAAGTTTGTAAGTGATGAGAAGAAGAAATTCAAACTTCAATCTGCTGCTCTAAGATATCCATATCTGCTGTATCAAGGAGGAGTTTAAGGGTTTGACGCTAGATTTAAAGACTCCATTCAATGTTTTACGTTCTATTTTGCTTTCACGTTTTGATTTTCTTTAGAGCTTAAGCAAATGATTCTTATGTATTTATGTTATAAAGCCGAAGGATTGATGTTGTTTCTTCCTCTATGTTGCAGAAGTGTGAATGATGAGTAGAGAAGCTAAAGTGTTGGAAGCACCTTCATGCTAGGAGTGAAGTCAACCAGTTGTCGTGTGGAGAAGACATCAAGTAGCTGCTCCACCATAAGGAAGGTGTTATCATCAAGTTGGAGCATTTCATATATTCTACTTCATTCAAGATCATCTTCCAGGAAGCATCATTTCAAGAGATCTACATCACTTCAAGTATCAGCTGGTTTCTTCATCAATCTACTGAAGCATTTCATCAAGTGGCATCATGTTCAAAGACATGGCATTCCCTCATCCAAGCTTCAAGTCAAGTTCTCCCAATCTTCAAAGATTTATCAAGCTTCAAGTATCCTTGAGAGGTTATCTACTCCACATCCAAAGAGGGTGTTATCATCTACACTCCGAAGGGTCACTTCAAGATCATCTTCAAGGAATCATTTCATCAACTACATCATGATCATCAAGAGCAAGTGTTTGAATCACTTTCACCTTGCAGAGGGAACACCACTCCAAAGCATCATTCTAAGAGATCTACATCACTTCAAGAGGTAGCTGCTCCAAGACGTCACAGCAAGATATATCTCAAGTCCTCTTCATCAATGGCATCATCAAGCAATGCACTTCATCCATCCAAGTTTCAAGACTCTACAATTTTCAAGTCCAAGAAATCTCCTACTCTTCATGAATGAAACATCATTATATATTCTACTTCATGTCATCTATGAAGCTTCATCATCTACTCTTACATGGCATCATCATATACTTCACTCTCCAAAAAAGAGCATCATCAAGGAAGATCATCAACTTACCTACAAGAAGAAGAAAGAATCATGAAGTCAATCAAATGAGCAACAAGTATCATACATCCAGTTGCAAGGAGATGTACAAGGCAAAGATCTATAAGATGTATTCCTAAACATACAAGTTCAAACAATCACATTGAATACATCACATAAAGGTGATACAATTTTCAAAGTATGCTGAGTTGGCATCTATGTGGCGAGTACATATCATTCAATTTTGATTAGCCGCATTATTAAATACATTAAATGTATCATTTAATGAAAGAAGCCAAAGGGATTCCTATGTGGAAGAATATTTTAAATGCTTTCGCCTTACCTTATCGCATTGGAAAACGTGCCTTCATTGCCTTTCTCTTTTGTGCTAAAAATAGCAATTTGTTGTAACTACCTGTGAGGTGGCACGATCTAGACCCTTGGCTATCAAATTGATCTAAGCCATTCATTGTAATCTGGAGCACTATATAAAGGCCTTGTTGCCTCATTTGTAAGATATAGATTTAGATTGTAGGAAGTAGGAGTAGAATAGGAGAGACTCTAGAAAATTCTCTGAGAGGATTTGAAGCTGTTGTAAATATTTTCAAGATTAATGCAAAAGACATTGGAGCTACTTGTTTGGTGTTAAGTATTATCTTGTGGAGTAACATGGTTTCATGAATCTTGATGGAATTAAGAGATGTTTCAATTAGATTAGAAGTAGATTAGAAGCTCATTGATGTAATGTATGTCTATACTGAATATCGATCAACTCCTAGCTCATGCTTTTAATATTCATCGCTGATGAAGTGTTGTGTAAAGCTAGTCTAAGCCATATTTGTATAAGTTCGATTGTGAATGCTTGTTTGAGCTGCGCCGTCTTATGGGTGCTCATATGAACCTTCATGATTTGAAAACCATTCGCAAACCTTAGGAGATTGCACCAACTCCATGTAGTTGTAGGCATCCTTGGCAAAGTGGAGTTAGGTTGATTAGGAGTTTGTCTGTTTAATACATCATCATTACTTCATTGACCTTAGATTAGTTTTCTAAACCCTCACCCTTTTCTATTTCTTTGTTATTGAGACCTTGTATACATATCATCCACACCGAAGGAGGAACAAGCTAATGAAAGGAGAAGAGTCTGCGTAAGTCCCTTTGTCTTTAACAGTAAAATCATACTTAGTCACTGAGCTATCTCTTACAAAATCATCAGAAAGGAACCTTGGAGTTATCTTGTTTGATCACTTCGTTCAGCATTCGAGAGACTTTGCTCAAGAGGGAGTCAGATACTTAGTATTTCACTCTAATTGTTGACTTGTCCAAAAACAAACATCAACACGTGTCTTCGGCGATTGTTGTGGCAAAGCTCAATCGTCGATGTGTGCCTGTAATGTGCCTGAGATGGTGATGAACCTAGAAATAGGAACACTCCATCGCTTGTCTGTCGTGTTTTCTCCGTGTCTTCAAAGTGTGTGTTTGGCGTGCTTGATTTGTCTTACGTGTTTGTTGCCCCATATGCAGTTTAAAGACTAGTGCGATGAGTACTTCCTGAATTGGTGGTTTGTTTGGCGTGTTTGTTGCCCTATATGCAGTTTAAAGACCAACGCGATGAGTGCTTCCTACATCATGGATAGTGTGTTTACTTTCCTTGTACTTGCATCTGCATTTCATATATATGAGAAAAAGAAAAGAAAAGAAATCATTCATGTCTTCTATGCATTTACTGTCTTTTCCGTGTTTTGCGTGACTGTAACTGTCTTCTCCGTGTTTTGCGTGCATGTTATTGTCTTCTCAGTGATTGGCGTGTCTTCTCCGTGCTTGGCGTGTTTGCTGTGTTTGTTGACCGTACTTTAATGCATGTATTGGCCTTGCGTTTATACATATATTAAAGTGGGGGCTAAATGTAAGGTCGGAAAATGTCCCCTTGGGGACTTTTCCCTCTTAAGGTTTAGCTCCCGGGTCTTTTATCTACATTTAGGACATCTACCATCATATTTTGGCATCCCGATGAGAAAACCCCTAACTGTCTTGACAAATGGGACCTAGGGGGATCCTTTGAGCTAAACCCTGTCCAAAATAGGGGGGAGGACTTGGGCGCCTGCGCCCTAGTCCTGCCCTATTTTGGGTCAGGCCCAAATTTTAAGTGTCGGTTTATGACCGTTATTTGGTCCCTAGGCCGACACAGTAAGTTTGAATTACGAAATTCTTGGCGAGAATGTTTATAGTTGCATATATAAGCATGTTTAGGCATTCATTTATAAACTAGATGGCTATGGTGATCTTTATGCATTCTAAAGGTGATTCAAGGCATTCATTGTGTGGCAAAAGCAAATTTTTGTGTTGTTTATGTGTTTGTATTTGCAGATTTTAACATCCATCTCCTCATGGCATGAAGAGCTTCTTCCTTCCATAAGATCTTCACTACAAGGTGATATCATTTGTGTTTTCAAGCATTTATCATTTGGTTTTTGCCTCTGCCTCACAAGGGCACGCACCCTCTATCTGACAACGATGTTTGGAAGACTTGAATGTCTCTCCGGGGCTTGACTGAGGCAAGCCTCTAAACACCACAACACCCTCCCCATTTTCCCGTGATTGCAGGTTACAGGTTGAAGAAGCAGGAAAAGTGGAGTTGCAGAGAAGGGTTGCAGAGTGTCGGAATTATAGATCAGAATTGAAAACAGGGACCTGGACTCGGGCGCCCGCTCATTAGTCCTCCGGATCCCGCAACGGAGAAATCTCTGAGACAGCAGGAACAGGTTGCAGATTGAGTTCCTAGATCCTGACAAAAATCAAGGCACTGGACTAGGGCGCCCACTCATTAGTCCCCGACTGTTCTGCTTCCCGAACTTTGGAAATTGGTACACATTTGTCTGTTATTTTACATCTTTCTGTAGCAGCATTTTCCGTTATCTTTCTGTTTGCTTCCGTATTTGCATAATTAGGGTTTTGAGCATAATTGGGCATAATCAAGCAATTAAATCACACAAATCCAAGTTTCCCTGCATTCCTAAGTGACCAAGGGCCTGATGGTAGAGTCCTACTCGACCCAAGGTCCTTGAATGCTTTAGCGTGAAAGGAGGATACACATACAAACCATCAAAAACAAACTATCCAAATTTTACCCTAAACATATATATTATAATATTTACCAACATAACTATGGAATAAAGAATTTTTTTAACAAAGTACGTAGCCTTTGGGCGAATACATCCAACTGGTTGCTTCAACTAAGAACAAAGAGCTTTCCTGTTATGCCTAGATGTGTGTCAAAATCAATTTGGCAAAGCCCATTATTCATTCAGTCTAAATCAACTCACCCTCAAGAGCATGCAAATAAGAAATTGACTTTGATAGTTTACCAATTAGATGCTGCTGGTGTAGGAAACTTGGACATAAGGTCAACGATTGCAATATTCCAAGAAGGGAACACAAAGAGCTTCCACAAAAAAAGAACTAGAAGCCCATACAAGTTTGAAGACCTAAAGAAGTAATGGAAAAGCAAAAGAATGCCTTTTATTGAGA
This sequence comes from Cunninghamia lanceolata, assembly GCA_027924645.1. NCBI lineage: Eukaryota > Viridiplantae > Streptophyta > Pinopsida > Cupressales > Cupressaceae > Cunninghamia > Cunninghamia lanceolata. The sequence goes on along the minus strand of BSBN01000241.1, from coordinate 12,095,730 downwards.
AATCATGGTATGTTCTTTATGGAGGAGAGACCTGCAAAGTAATCAAGAAAAGGCTGTTCAAGAAGTAGTGTAAAACCCATCAATGCAATCAGCTAGCCAAGTAGCAAAGAAAATCTCCAGAAAATCGAAGAGAGGAGATAAAATTCAAGAGGATGATGACCAAGACAGCATCAAGAAATTAAAAGAAGAAGCTATCTGAACAGGAATCTAGCCAAAGAAAATGGGCTTACTGGTTTGGATGAATCTAAACAGGAACAACCAATGGCACATAATCAATAAAGGGAGAAAGAATCCCAGAAAGGCATCCATTCTTGACCCAAGGCAAGGATATTAACAATTCTGCAGGGGATGGAAAAGAGGTATTAGTAACAAGACGAAGTCTGAGAAATTTTGCCAAAATTGTCACAACCCCAATGTCTAAGTCTCAACCATATACAGTTACTTATAACCAGTGGTACAAAACCAGCAGACTTGAAGCTGCAGCAGGAAGAAAGAGATGCCCTTGAGAATGGTCAGCAGAGAACCATGGCAGCTTTTATTACCAGTGGAGAGAACAAACTCTCCACAAATAGCTAATAAGTAGTTCGCAAGGGACCCTTGACATCCACTGTATCTAAGAATCTGACTAGGTACTGTGCTGCACAAAATGCAAAGGAATTGAATGAAAGAGAAGATCTGTTATGGCTGCTGAATAACATTCTAAAGAACCTTCCTTATAGCTGGTGAGGAAATTCTGGATTGACAATGTTAGTAAGCAGCAATAGCATGGAATTAGCAAAAAATAATGTTTTGCCTTCAAATATTTGGCTAATTCGGCTCCGCACTGTTTGGCATGATAATGTGGCCTTGTTAAACAAAGTGTACCGATGAGTATTATACTATCACTTACCAGTTTTTAACTCAATGTTTTTGCGGGTCTAGGGTTCTTAACCCTAGGTAAATTTAACCAAAAGAAAAAAACTTGTTGGAACAAAACAGATTTGAACTTGTCGTGTCCCCCTTTTCAATCCACAGCTATTTAGTGAATAGACTGTCAGCGTAGGATTAGCAATTAGATAAGCTGGTAGTTACTTTCAGTTTTTAGTTAGAAGTGTATGTTGCATTTTAAGAATAAGACAGCTGAGCCTTGTGTCCTCCAGTGGAGCAGAGGTTGAATATTTGTGTCTGCCAGTTGAGCAGCAGCTGAGCATTCAGTGCCTATCGGTTAACTCCACTGATTGAGGGGTGGACTGACCAGTTAACTGCCACCAATTTAGGAGTAATTACCTATGATTGTGGATCGGCAGTTTTCAGGAAGTGTTGTTTAATTAGCTGCCTATGTTTGAGGTAATTAATTGTCAATTAGTCGCCACCGTTCGTGGACCGACTTCCCATGATTGAGGATCGTTGGGAGCTGGGTCTATAAAACAGAGCAAAAGGCAGAAGAGAAGGTACTTTTGGAAAATTAGCAAACATTCAACTCTCATTTGAGTGTTTGTGGCAATGCTACAGCAGCTGGGCACATTGGAGATGAAATCCTTCAGGACTGAACCTATAAACGTGGGGACGGAAACCCTCAGGAGCAGTACATATCAGTTATTATAGAGTTTGTAAGCTGGAAGTACCCAGTAAAGTTGTATTAGATTGGTAGAATTCCCTTTGAATGTATGTTGTTAGCAAAAAAGTATAAAAAATATAAAAAAGTATAATTGTTGCTGGAGTGTCTTGTGTCTATTATTTGTGCATTTAGTAGGGGCCGGGTTACTACAGAACTTCTGTGTAATCATGTTTTCTAGAGGCACTATAAAGCTGCAACAATATGCATTGGCTGTTAGATTGTTATTTGCCATATGGATTGGCTGTTAGATTACTAAATGATGGCATAAGCCATGGCACATAGAAGCTGTTATTTTTGTATAATCTCTCTATGTTTGTCCATGTTCAGATTCTATGCAGATTGGATTGGCTATGACATAGGACAGAAATAGCTATATTCTGAACATGCTGCTGCTTAAAGTGCTTATTTATTACAGAAGTCTATTACAGATCTTTGTGCAATGTGCAAGGATCATAATGTACATATTTTTTTCCAAATTTAATCTAAATGCTTGACTTTTTCAGAAAAATGTCCAAGGAGGATCGAAGATTGAGTGTTTGCAAAAAGCATGGATAGAAGACAAGCAATTTTCTAAGAATTCAATACGATAAGAAAAAACCCTACAAGAGGATCCAAGAGAGACATCACACAAAATCTATTTTAGCCATATTTATATTATGGACCAAATATGAACTCACCCCCCAACATAGTCAAAATCAGAAAAGATGAATGTTCGAGAAATGTCAAAACCACAAGCAATTATATCTTTGGCATTTTCCCTGGCAAGCCTTTGGCTTTCCTCAACTGTAAGATTCTTCCACATGCACTTCTCATCATCAGTGAGCTGTATCACAAGTGGTACTTTAAATGCATCTTGTAAATACCTGTACAAAATATTCACATTTATAGTAAACAACTTAAACATAATTCTTCTAACAATGTTGGAGTTAATTAGCATTTGCAGCATAACCAATTTAAGTTTTAACATACAATTAGATTTGATAGCAATCTAGAATAACGAGGTTATGAGATGTGTACTTTGTAAACATAAATGGAATTAGATGTCCCAGATGCAAAGCTTCTGATGAAGGTCCTCTGCCTGTATAAAGATAGAAATTTTCCCCTTTCTCAAAGGCATCAAGAATTTTATCGAACTCCCTGGACATGTGATAAGAACAGCAAAGGCCCACAGAAGTTAAAATGAAACAACAGTAGAAAACACAAGACATGTAAACTTCCAAACACAGTTATTTCTTGTTTCATTAAAAATCAAGTGTGTTTTTAGTCCGTGTCCTGCCATTTTTGCTACAAAGAAGCACCATATGATTAACAAGGAAGCTGCAACTAGAACATAAAAAGCAGAATTGCAATTAATTATAATTTATAAATTACAATATGATTTTAATAAACAAATTTTGGTATAGTAATCAAATTAGTGTTTCGCTAGAACAGGCAATGAAATAATGTACAAGTGAGCAATCAACATGAGATAAGTTAAAGGAGATATATATTTTCAATAGTTGTACACAACCATTACTACAACCTAGCATTGCAAATTTGCAACTAATTATCTTACCAATTAGTAGAGTTGCATGGCATTTAACTCTGTGATTCCACGGCCTTGTGGAAACCATCTTACAATAGATGGCATATTCTGTTAACTTGCACTCCCTGATTTATCTACTGGGAATTTGGGAACCATCTAATGATATGATCACTAATAGTACATGCAATAGCAAAAATTGGAACCACTAAACATATAGAAATCAGAATCTGTCCCAGGGCACAAACATGTCAAGAATCGGACCAATTGAGAAAGAGTCAACCTTCATGATATAGTCATACACAGTGAGTGGTCTTTCATTTAAGCCTTCAGCAAGTGGGGTACCTTCTAAACCATAAATATCAATCAACTGTATTAAAGAGATTCCTCCTGAATCTATAGTTTATTGTTTCAAGGTATGAATCCAATCATAGTAGCATAAAATGCCAAAACAATATGGTTAATCATTGCCCAGCACCTAGGCCATGCCAAGTCAAACTGGAACATCAGGTTTTCAAAAGCCTGGTAACCCAGAAATAGAGGGGAATAACCAGTAGGTTATTGAGCCTGGTTTTTCAAAAGCCCAGTCAAACCCAGAAAAGAACGGGAATAACCCATGTTTTAATCAGTGCCTGCAACTGAGCCATAACAGGTCAAACTGGCATGCCAGGATTTTCAAAAACCCAGTTAAACCCAGTCAAACTGATGCAAAGCAAATGCCCAGCTGAAGCGTGTGAACCAGTTCAAAAACCTCTTGGAGCCCGCAAGACAGCCAAAAGAAACTATATCGGCAAGACTTTGGAATTGTCTCACCGATGTGTACCCACTCTTGCCTATCGGCAAGACAATAACTATCGGCCCACCTTTCTTCAACGTTCACCGATACTGAATGTCACGCCGAACACTTATCACAGCTGCTCCGTCGGCGTGACTCCCATGTTCGTCACCCCGATCGGTGAGACTTCCTACTGTCGCTCTAGCTTTGAATTCTTCCGCCGATGCCTCCTTTCTCGCCGATGACCTATCTCTATCGACGAGACCACCTACCGTCGGCGCCACCTTTCTTCTTTCTGCCGATGAGGGGACTCATGCCGATATAAACTACATCGGCCAGACTTCTCCGTTGTCACTCCGATGACTATGTTGATCCCTCCGTCGGGCTGACCTCTACCGTCGGCCCAACGTTGAATTCTTTCGCCGATACACCCCTCTCTCGCCGATGACCTCAACTCTATCGGCGAGACCACCTATCGTCGGCGCCACCTTTCTCCCTTCTGCCGATATCTCATGTTCCGCCGAAACTCCTACGCCGACCCCTTTCAGCCAGACTTCCCTACAGCTCACGCCGATGACTTGAATGCAAACCGTTGTCGGTGTGACTTGCTACCATCGGACCAACACACTTCCTCTTGGCCGATGCCCTGACTCTCGCCGATGCCTTCGGCCGCGATTACTATCGGTGAGACTTTCACCGTCGGAGGAATCTAATTTCGGCACGCCGATATCAATCCTTACGCCGATGGTTTCTCCGTCGGAGGCACAGTTGGAAACTCACGCCGATGTCTCCAAAACATACATTTCAGGCTTGAATTGACATCTAAACTGTTCAACGATGCTCATACAGACACAACTGAAGGATACACACAAAATATTCACTCTGCAAATGCAGTAATACACATACTTAAGGACGATCTTCTCAGGAAAGGATTCTGCAAATTCTATCCCACCATACTTAACAGTCAAACAAATAAACAAAAAATGGAGGGGGATAGTTTACAAATCCATTCCACTGATTTCCCCAAAAATCTGCCAGTGGAATGGATTTATCTAGTTCATTCGACCACAGAGACCCAAAATTAATTTACATACAATTTCTACACAGAATGAATTTCTATACAGGGTATCTACACAGCATTCAGACTCTAAAAAGAAAGCAATTTCCAAAACTCCTATTCCTCCTTAATGCTTCTGAATTACATTACCCTCTCCCTTTTCTCAAAAAACAAACATATATATCGTCCCCCTTGCTACAAAAAGGTTTTTCCCTTTTTATCTTTCCCAATGTGAGGGACTGACATTCCCCTCTGTTTCTGGGATTTGAATTTTTCAAAACTATTGGTAAAGACTCCTAATTAGTTACATGACACCTGCAGAGTATAGGACAGCAAAACTCTAGTGCTTAAGACACCTTGATTAACTTTCCCTTAATCCAAGCTGTCAGAAACTTCATACAGAAAATGCTAACATTACATTATAAACAGGAAATGCTAACATTGGATGTTACATTTGAAGATGCTATAGATAACATGAAATGTTAACTTAAAGTTAGTCTTCTTCTCCTTCCTCTTGTGTATATTGGTCCTTTTGAAGGGGTGCACCTGCACCATACTCCCCGGGAGAAGAGATCTCAAGCCCCTTTGAGATCAGGGTTGGTAGGTCTGCACCATGATTGGAAATCTGATCAGCAGTCATCCAAACTGCCTCTGAATCGGGTTGTCCTTGCCAGGCCACCAAATACTCCAAGTATTCTTTGTTTCTAGTCTTCTTGACCACTCGTGAGTCTAAGATGTGGTGCAACTTTGGTGGATCATGCTTCGGAATGTCATCAGCTGCTGCCTGCAATGGTGCCTGTTCTACATCTGCACTTGGTTTGTATGGAGTCAAATCACAGACATTGAAAATTGGTGACAATCCAAGATCTGGAGGAAGTTGGATGTCATATGCATTCTGTCCACACTTCTTTAAAATTTGACAGGGTCCAATCTTCCTCTGCATTAGCTTAGTATACTTACCTTTGGGGAGCCTTTCCTTTTTCAGATTTACCCAGACCAAATCTCCAATTTCAAACTGTAAATCTCTTTTCTTCTGGTCAGCATATGTTTTGTACTTTGTTGTAGCCTGTTGGAGTTGATGCTTGACCTGATCATGTACTTCTTTAATAGTTGAAGCAAAAGCTGGGTAGATCTCTCAGCTCCAGAATACCCCTTGGATGAATTCCATACACTATCTGAAAAGGTGACTTCCCTGTACTCCTATTGATGGTGTCATTATAAGAAAATTCTGCTTGTGGGAGGATATTATCCCATTTCTCTCCATGCTGTCTGGTTAAACACCTGAGTAGGTTACCCAATGAACGGTTAACAACTTCAGTCTGCCCATCTGTTCGAGGATGGTAGGCTGATGAGAAAGATAAATTAGTTCCCAACTTTTTCCAAAGAGTTCTCCAGAAGTGGCCAATAAACTTCACATCTCTGTCTGATACTATGTTCAATGGTAAACCATGTATTCTCACTATCTCCTTGAAAAACAAATCAGCTACATATGAAGCATCACAAGTGGTTTTACATGGCAAGAAATGAGCCATTTTACTGAATCTGTCGACTACCACAAAAACACTATCATATCCTTTCCTTGTCCTAGGCAAACCTAGTACAAAATCCATGCTTATGCTCTCCCAGGGCCTAGAAGGAATGGGTAATGGCTGATACAAACCTGCATTTGTGGATCTTCCTTTGGCTTTCTGACATATTACACATGCTTCCACAAATTTTCTCACATCTGACTGTAACTTAGGCCAATAGTAATGCCTTTTGACAAGATCAAGAGTTTTATCAAGACCAAAATGTCCTGACAGAGCCCCACAATGTTTCTCCTGAATAATATTCAGTCTCATAGAACATCTGGGAATACACAGTTGTCCACCTTTGAAAAGTAATCCATCTTGGGTCAGAAATTCAGAAAACTCAACATGATATTTGTCTCCAAAAGAAGTACATACCGTATAGATCTCTCCAAAGTCTTCATCATCTGCATACATTGTCTTCAACGAATCAATCCCAACACTCTCCAATTGGATCTGATTTATGGTCAGAACTCTCCGGCTCAAAGCATCTGCTACTTTGTTCTTAACCCCTTTCTTGTGCTTGAGTGTGAAAGTGAAAGCTTGTAAAGTTTCCACCCATTTCATATGTCTATGATTCAGCTTCTCTTGACTGTTTAAGAAACTGAGAGCCTGATTATCTGTGAACACTATGAATTCTTTGGGCATCAAATAATGCCTCCATTTCTTAAGTGACTGGACTAGAGCATACATCTCCAAATCATAGGATGAGTATCTCTTCTTGGCATCATTTAATTTTTCACTGAAGAATGCAATTGGCCTACCTTCTTGGCTGAGTACTGCTCCAATAGCAATATGACTTGCATCACATTCTACTTGAAAAATCTTGCTGAAATCAGGAAAAGCAAGAACTGGTTGTTCTGCTATCTTCTTCTTCAACATTTCAAAAGAATTATCTGCCTCCTTTGTCCATGTAAACTTGCACTTCTGTCCCCCCTTTATAGTGTCAAGCATGGGTGCACAGATATGACTAAATCCCTTTATAAACTTCCTATAAAAGGTTGCTAATCCATGAAAACTTCTAACATCATGCACAGTTTTGGGTGTTGGCCAAGACAGTATGGCACTTACCTTTTCTGGATCCATTCTCAGTTTGTTATGTGAGATAACAAATCCTAAGTAAATGATTTCTTCTTGCAGAAACAGACATTTTGCTAAATTTATCATTAGCTGCTCTTCATGTAACCTTTTGAGAACCAAGTCTATATGGATGAGGTGTTCTTCCCTCGTAGTGCTGAAAATCAGGATGTCATCTAGATATACTATGACAAATTTACCTATGAACTCTCTCAAGACCTCATTCATCAATCTCATAAAGGTACTAGGAGCGTTGGATAAACCAAAAGGCATGACCTTCCACTCATATAACCCCTCATTTGTCTTGAATGTTGTTTTCCACTCATCACCAGGTCTAATCCTAATCTGATGATAACCACTCTTTAAATCTATTTTGGTGAAGTATTTAGCTCCTCCTAAACAATCAAGTAAATCTTCTATTCTAGGGATTGGAAATCTGTACCTGATTGTTATTTTGTTGATAGCCCTTGAATCAGTGCAAAGTCTCCAAGTGCCTTCCTTCTTTGGTGCTAGTACAGCCGGTACCGCACATGGGCTTAAACTTTTGCCAATTAGGCCTGTCTGCAACAACTCTTCAATTTGTCTTGCTACCTCTGTATTCTGATCTGGAGTGAGCTTATATGCTGCTTTGTTGGGAAGTGTAGATCCTGGGATCAGATCTATACAATGGCTGATTTCTCTTATAGGTGGTAAGGAACTTGGCATCCCATCAGAACTAATGCCTTTGTACTTGTCCAATAGCTCTTGGACAGTTGGTTCTATGGATTTTTGTCTCTTTTCTCCCTTGACTTCTTTCTGCTGTTCCTTGTTTACCATTAGGCAAGGAATTAGAGCATATGTATCTGCTCCTTCTTCTCTTATCTCTTTCATGAATTGTCTTCCTTCTACCATCATCACTTTAACCTCTTTTCCTTTTGTCTCCCCCTCTGTCTCCATTAATGGTATCAATTCTATCACTTGACCATCTTGCTAATTGAGTAGGTGTTCCTAACACCATCATGGTATGCTTTTAAATCATACTGCCATGGTCTTCCAAACAGGAGATGGCAAGCATCCATCTTGGCAATGTCAAACAATAGCTTATCCCTATATGGGCCAATTTGAAATTCTACCCAAGCCTGTTCTTCTACAACTGTTTGTTGTCCTTGGGTAAGCCATGAAATTTTATAAGGGCAAGGATGTGGCAGTCTCCTAAGCTTAAGTTTTTCTACCATCTCAATGGATACAAAATTCTCAGTAGATCCAGAGTCAATCAAAACTTTACATACCTTTCCTCCTGCCTTGCAAGTAGTTCTGAAGAGAGACTTCCTTTGTGGAGGTTCTTTTCCAGGTACTTTCATGGTGGTCATTGCTCTCCTAATCATCAAAGATTCTCCATTCTCAGGATACCCATAACTACTAGGAGCATTCACACTTGGAATAGTGCTTGAGCTTGCTACACTTTGACAATCAGATTCTTGGATCAGATTGATCCTCTTTTCTCCTATTGAACTTGTTGCCTTTGCTGGACATCTACTGGCTATATGGCCTTCTTGGTTGCAATTGTAACATCTGATAGGTCCTCTGCCCTGAGATCTTCCTCTATAAGGTGGTCTTCTGCCCCTGAAGTTTCCCCTTTGATTGTAGCTTCCTCCTTGGTTCTGACTGTTATCTCCTCTGCTGGTCTCTTGGTTGGATTCACTCTGGTATCCAAATCCTCTGCCTCTAAAAGGACTTCTTCCTCCTCTCTGCTGTCTTCCCCTACCTCTATGATTCTGCTCATGCCTTCTCTTTAGTTTTTCTTCCACTTTGAGTGCTAATTGATAGCACTTTTGAACTGTATCTGGATTATGCAGATTTAACTCTTCCTGGATGTTAAGTCTCAATCCATTGAGGTATCTTGCTACCTTCTCTTCCTCATCTTCCCTTACCTTTGTTTTTACACACAACTTCATGAATTCTTCTGTGTATGAACTGACATCTAGCTCCTTCTGCTTCAAATTATGTTTTCTCTTATGTAATTGGATATTGTAATCCAAAGGAACATAGGCTTCTTTCACCAATACCATCATTCTCTTCCATGTTGTAACTCTGCTCTTTCTCTCTTTCACCCTGTCATCTTGGGTGAAATTCCACCAAGTCAGTGCAGCTCCTTTCATTTTGGACTGAGCCATATTTACTCGTTGGTGTTCTGGTATCTCTTCTGTCTCAAAGAAATTATTCAAGCAGTCTATCCACTCCATTACTGAATCAGGTTCCATTTTTCCTGCAAACACAGGCAGGTCTATTTTCACATCCATGGTCCTTCTTTCCATGGACTTGAGGGCATTGAGTAAGGGTCTCTGGTCTGCAGGAACCTCTAGCTCTTCCTGCTCTGGGGTCTCCTCTTCATCCCCATCTTCTCATTCACCAGAGTTTTCTTCCCCTTTCTCCACTCTTTCCCTCAGCTTCTCTAGTTCTTCCTTCATTGCCTGATTCTGAGCTCTATCAGCTCTACTTTCTGCTATTTGCTTCTTCACCAAGGCTGTCAATTCAGCATTGGACATCTTTGCCGGAAGAGTGTCTGAGGCTTCTCCTTCCAACATTCTGCTTTCTCCTTCTACTACTAGATGGAACAAATAACTTCAGAAATGAAATTTTCACACTAACCTTTCCCAGAGCTTCCTCTAGCTCTGATACCACCTGATGCAGAGTATATGCCCAGCTGAAGCGTGTGAACCAGTTCAAAAACCTCTTGGAGCCCGCAAGACAGCCAAAAGAAACTATATCGGCAAGACTTTGGAATTGTCTCACCGATGTGTACCCACTCTTGCCTATCGGCAAGACAATAACTATCGGCCCACCTTTCTTCAGCGTTCACCGATACTGAATGTCACGCCGAACACTTATCACCAGCTGCTCCGTCGGCGTGACTCCCATGTTCGTCACCCCGATCGGTGAGACTTCCTACTGTCGCTCTAGCTTTGAATTCTTCCGCCGATGCCTCCTTTCTCGCCGATGACCTATCTCTATCGACGAGACCACCTACCTGTTGTGTGGTTACACAACACGCCCCATTTTAACTTATCAAAACAGGGACCCAACTTTTGGCTTGGCTTGTGTTGTCTGCTTTCTGGCGGTTTGGTAAAAATGAGTCAAGTGCATCATCATCATGATATTCGATGAGGTTGGTCATCACCATGAGGTCAGTTTGTCAAGGTTCATATTTTGTTTCTATGACCCCATATTTAGAAAGAGCTTGAAATTCCATGCAGGTTTGCCTTTTACATCACCTGAAAATTCGTCCATATGAGGGAGTTATGCACAGTCAAAGTTTTAGTCAAACCTGATATTCGCAAGAAGAGGGTCATATCTTATAAACTCGGTTTTGATGTATGAAGAACATCATCATCATATTTGAAACGCCCCCCCGATAATATCCTGAGGTTCAAATATCCGGACGTCAACTTTAAGTCATAGTAAGTTTTCCCCGTCGAGCGGTCTTTTGTATCGCGAAAGGTCATCATCATGATCTTGATCTATCACCCGATAAAATCATGCAGTCGAAATATCCGGACGTCAATCTTAGGTGATAGAGTGTTTTACCCGTCAAATGACCTTATGCGCATTGTGAGCATCATCTTTTATAGGAGGGTCATATTTCATAACGAGCATCATGATATTTTTACATCGCCTGATTTTATAATATCATGCTGATATTATAATATCACCCTGCTTAGAAAATCCACCGTCTGCATATTTGCATGCGCATGTCAAAATCCTGATGATCATCATCATCCTGATCTTTCAAGGGAGGGTCATATTTGTTCATATTCGCTAGTATGATGATGACGTTATCATATCCTCCTGATCTCCTTTTGCATAATCATGATGATCATCCTATCTTTTATAGGAGGGTGATATTCCATTCCTCAGTCATGTTGTCAAGATCATCATGATCTTATTTGTCTACCCGATATTTCGTAATGTCCTCCTGCCGAGAAATATGACCTTATGCAAATATCCTGATGACGTCATCCCGATCTGATAAACGAAGAAGCAAATATCAGGATGACATCATCATCACATTTCTCCTTCGGCAGGATATTTTCCAAAGCATGATCCTGTTCACCCAATATGACGATGACGTCCTGTTCTAAGTTTAACAAAAGTCCGGGATATCCTGATGATCATCATCATCCTGATCTTTCGAGAGGGTTACCTTGGCCGCAAAGGGGTCATATTACATTCACCACCTGATCATCTTCATTAGGTGACCCGATATTACATTTATCTCCTGATCTTAACTAAACATGACGGTGACGTCATCTTTTGCACTTTAATGAAGCCCGAATATGACGATGACGTCACCATGATATTCCTTTCTTCAGCAGCAGGATCATATTTCATGTCCTATTTTCCTTCGACATGATGATGACGATGATGTCTTTTTTTTCCCCAATATACAGAAGCGAAACATGACGGTGCTCATCATCTGGACATTCGAAGGGGGAGCATCATATATTCACAATATCATGCAGACGTAGTTTTAAGTCTTGCTGTCGGCCCAGGTCTGGATTTTTTTTTCTCGCCGATAGTTGTTGTCCTCCCGATGGGTGGGCATCATCATGATTTTTGGCGTCGGTATAACTGTTGCCATCGGCCAAGTCTAATTTTCTCACCCCGATCATATGTGGTCACACCGATGCGAATATGATGATGACCCGAAACATACAAACAGAGCATGCAAAGCCAGATTTGAAATAATTTGTTAAAAGCGATTGATTCCTCGTATATTTTGTGATGTATATGCATGATCATATTTGAACCCGATATACAGAAAATGGGCGGGAAAATGAAGCGATGGAAATTTGAAGACCCGATTGCTCATTTCCAGTCAACGATGGTTGACCCGATTGTTTTGATGCTGTTTATGCATTTAGTGCATATTTTTCACTGATTTGAAGCCCGATTGCCTGTAGCTGCACATTTTGGAAGCTTGTTTAATAAAACGTTTAAATTCCTGTTGTTTATCCACATGATGATGAACTTAATGTTTGTCTGTTTACTTGCAGGAAGTCATGATGCTGTTGGAGCTGAAGCTGAGCATTGCGAAGTTGCACATGGAGGCAACATGAACCAGAAGTGAGGAGGATATTGTCAAATATGCTGTTTGCCAGCTGGAGACCGAATCAAGTTGAAGATGCTGGAATATTCTGTGCCAGCTGTACATTTGCCAACTGGCGAAGCATGTGCTTTTCATCTGGACCGTTGATTATTATGAGAAGATCATGATCCTTGGATCATTGTAACTGTTTTCTGGCATTTGTTCTATATAAAGGCCAGAACTTGAGGCATAAGATATAGATTAATACATTGGAATATCTGGCAAGAAGGCCAATTACTGTAGAATCAATTAGGAGATCGGATTACTGAGACTAATGAGGATAGAATTGTTGAAATGTCAAGGTTCTTTCTTCAGATCACTGTAAATGTACCTGTTCTTGAGCATACTGAATGGATATGAAGTTTCAGATTACATCCTGATTGTAAATTTTACGTAATCTTCCTGTTGATTTCTGGATATGTACTGGTGAATGCTGTGTTCAACTGGAAGCACTTTCATTTCATTACATGTTGTTGTCAACTTTTCCTTTGAAGATTTGCACTAGATCATGTGGATTTGTGGAATGTCCTGGTGAAGTATGATTCTAGTTTCCTTCTTTTCATTGCATGTATGGGAGCTTGTATGTGGATCAGTGATCTCAGTCAAGTAGTTTTGGGAATCTCATTCTTTAACCCTTTTCCTTTTTTTAATTTCATAAATTCATCACCATAACTGCAAATCATGACAAATAACAAGCAGAACAGAGAAATATGCTGAAATCCCGTAGGTAACTGAAAATCATTAGCATATTTGAGTTAAATGCATGTAGTATTGAAAATATCATGCACAGAATCATAAATAATGGTAGAAATCATGCAAATATCAGCCTGTAAGCACATTATTTGACTAAATTCACAGTGCAGACGTAGAATTATTGGAGATTTATGCAGGGCAGACATACAGAGCAGGATATTTGGAGGAATAATGATGAACTTTGCAGAAATACGTAAGGCCCCTGAATGGAAAACAGCAACACACATCAACCACTGAGTAACGTCAGTAGATTAAGACCTAATCACCGGAGACTTGGGATCATGAATTCTCTGAATTCATCGTATCTTTCAAGATGAGTAAAGGTTGTTGTGTAACTTTTATTCTATGTTTGTGAATGACTAACATCATGACCAACACTACCGTCAGCGCCACCTTTCTTCTTTCTGCCGATGAGGGGACTCATGCCGATATAAACTACATCGGCCAGACTTCTCCGTTGTCACTCCAATGACTATGTTGATCCCTCCGTCGGGCTGACCTCTACCGTCGGCCCAGCGTTGAATTCTTTCGCCGATACACCCCTCTCTCGCCGATGACCTCAACTCTATCGGCGAGACCACCTATCGTCGGCGCCACCTTTCTCCCTTCTGCCGATATCTCATGTTCTGCCGAAACTCCTACGCTGACCCCTTTCGGCCAGACTTCCCTACAGCTCACGCCGATGACTTGAATGCAAACCGTTGTCGGTGTGACTTGCTACCATCGGACCAACACACTTCCTCTTGGCCGATGCCCTGACTCTCGCCGATGCCTTCGGCCGCGATTACTATCGGTGAGACTTTCACCGTCGGAGGAATCTAATTTCGGCACGCCGATGGTTTCTCCGTCGGAGGCACAGTTGGAAACTCACGCCGATGTCTCCAAAACATACATTTCAGGCTTGAATTGACATCTAAACTGTTCAACGATGCTCATACAGACACAACTGAAGGATACACACAAAATATTCACTCTACAAATGCAGTAATACACATACTTAAGGACGATCTTCTCAGGAAAGGATTCTGCAAATTCTATCCCACCATACTTAACAGTCAAACAAATAAACAAAAAATGGAGGGGGATAGTTTACAAATCCATTCCACTGATTTCCCCAAAAATCTGCCAGTGGAATGGATTTATCTAGTTCATTCGACCACAGAGACCCAAAATTAATTTACATACAATTTCTACACAGAATGAATTTCTATACAGGGTATCTACACAGCATTCAGACTCTAAAAAGAAAGCAATTTCCAGAACTCCTATTCCTCCTTAATGCTTCTGAATTACATTACCCTCTCCCTTTTCTCAAAAGACAAACATATATATCGTCCCCCTTGCTACAAAAAGGTTTTTCCCTTTTTATCTTTCCCAATGTGAGGGACTGACATTCCCCTCTATTTCTGGGATTTGAATTTTTCAAAACTATTGGTAAAGACTCCTAATTAGTTACATGACACCTGCAGAGTATAGGACAGCAAAACTCTAGTGCTTAAGACACCTTGATTAACTTTCCCTTAATCCAAGCTGTCAGAAACTTCATACAGAAAATGCTAACATTACATTATAAACAGGAAATGCTAACATTGGATGTTACATTTGAAGATGCTATAGATAACATGAAATGTTAACTTAAAGTTAGTCTTCTTCTCCTTCCTCTTGTGTATATTGGTCCTTTTGAAGGGGTGCACCTGCACCACAAACCCAGAAAAAACCAGGAATAACCCAGGGGTTACTCCCATTTTTTTCAAAAAACCCTCTGATTTTTGCTTATAAATTTATGTTTTTCATTCTGCAGTTTTTTTGCATTTTTTATTTGCCATGTTTTTCCTGTTTTAAACCTGTGTAATTAAATTTAATTTAAACTTTCAGTTTGCTATGTCAATGCTGTGTAAATGTAATGCTAGTATGAATCCAATGCAATATGCAGGGTATGACCATGTGCCCCTTGGTAATTACCAGGTTAAATTCACAGAGAACTGCAATGTTATGCATATTTTGCGAGATTTTAAGAATTTGAATTGTAGAATTTGCTATGCTCCCCCAAGTTTCGGGGACGGGGACAGGGACAGGGGGACGAGTTTCGGGGATGGCATTTTTTTTTGGCCATTTTTTAGGGGACGGCTACTAAAAAAAAAGATTTTTTTTAAATATAGGGAAATTTCAAATATTTATATGATAACATTGATAAGGCATTCATTATAGACATTATAGAACCTTAAAAAATGAATACATGACAATAACATTACACTTGAACTTAGTTTTCAACTTGTCACATGCGAATTGGCAAACAAATAAACAAAATTTTATTGTTTTCAATGACAATCTGCATATATATTATATCAAAATTACATCAAAATGCCCAAAGGCTGCAAGTTTCAACAACAAAATGACAAAAACATAGAGAATATATGGCTGTCCCCAATCAGCCTCTCCTAAAACTGTTGTTAACCTCTTCAAACTGCTGTTGCTCCTCTTTCTCCTTTGAAACTGTTGTTCACCAATGCAAAATGTTAAAATGAGTTATGTTTTTTTTTTTCTTTTTGGTTGATATGATCTCTATTTTAGGTTTAGGGTATGTTTAAAGGGATGTGGGGGTCCTTGTGGGCCCCCCGATCCCTTTTTTTATTTAAAAAAATGTGTTTTTTTTTTTTAAATCCATTGAAAAAGTATTTGGGAACACAAGGGACGGCTAGCCATCCCTGAGACGGTCAAGGGACGGCTAGCCGTCCCCGAGTCCTCGAAACATCCCTGGTACGGGTACGAGGGGTTCTGGGGCAGGGGACGCATCCTCGTGGAGCATAGAGAATTTGTGTTTGTAAAAGTGTGTTGGCTTTGCAGATTAAATTCAGAGAGAGCTGCAACGCTAGCCATATTTTGTGAGATTTTAGGAATTTGAATTGTAGAATTCGTGTCTGTGAAATGTGTGTTGGCTTTGCAAACATGTCCCCCAGAAAGTGGTGATGGTGGTCAGCGGTTGATGGAAGTTTAGCAGAGTGAGCACCAGTGCAATAGCTCCTTTATGAATTCCATGCCTGAAATCCTAGGAAATGTGCTTCTAAAACATAAGTGTGTGTTAACTTTAAAATTTTAAAATATTTCCAAAAACTCCAGACTGATAATGTTGTTAAAAGTGAGTTGGCAAAATTGCCGTTAAGGGAATGGTGTGTTGATTAAGTCATGGTGCTGTTATGGCAGCCACCAGGGTTCAAATGCCCATCAGGGCTAGTGGGCTCATGGGCGCCGTGCCCCTGTAGGACTGCTATGCTTGCAGATTTGATTTCCATTGGGGATAGGGGACACCTGCTTGTGGCCCCACCAACTGGGCTGGTATATGCCCAGGTTTGCCAATCAAAAAGAAAAAGTGAGTTGGCAAAATGAATACTTTACAAAAACCTCTCAAACATGTTGTCTACTAAATTTGTCCGATAGATCTGCGAAGTAGCTCAGATTGCTGAGAAATAGGCATAACTTTATCCAGCAATAGTACCAACAGATATCAACTCATGCTGCATTTGTGTAAGGGCTTAACAAAGCGTAGATTCTTCACACATACAGCTTGCCTGACAAATT
Organism: Cunninghamia lanceolata; assembly: GCA_027924645.1. Taxonomy (NCBI): domain Eukaryota; kingdom Viridiplantae; phylum Streptophyta; class Pinopsida; order Cupressales; family Cupressaceae; genus Cunninghamia; species Cunninghamia lanceolata. The sequence goes on along the minus strand of BSBN01000241.1, from coordinate 12,078,680 downwards.
AATAGCCGAACTTGAAACCACAAATAAATTCATTAAAATGTCTCAGCAAGATCACACTTTATCCTATTTATCCACAAAACTTGTTTATCATTTTGTTGAATACAGAGCAGTAATAGCTTGACAAAAACCATTGCATAATATCAGACAAATCCTAAAGAATGTATAAGGTTGAGTTTCTTGCTGGAATCAATACATGTTTTAAATGTCATTTGTAGCAGAAATTTCAAATGTAGTTGTTATAAGCCTAGATAAATCTTAACTGAAATTGTAACATTCTGGAATAGAACTCTTGTCTACTAAAATTCCAAAATGTAAATATATGAGATGTGGAAGGAAACAGATTTATGGATTACAACTTATGTTAGGAATAACTCTATTCTAATTGCAACTAGTAAACAGAATAGTCCAAGCTTGTAGGTGAGCTACGGCCTAAAATAATATAAAACACATAATGATTACCAAGATATTCAATATAATCGATATTTACTAAGGAGCAAAAGCATCCTTAAATAAGAGTTTACAAACGCTTTATCCGGACAGGATAAGAGCGACAACTAAGCAACAACCAATAAAGCAAAAGGATAAGAACATAATAAAGAATATTCCTAAAGTCTATCCTAACAACTAATTGACCATTAAATATTACAATAATACTTTAATACCCTCCCTTAATGGTCAATCTACTATCTACACCAAGGTTATCTCGAATCTTTAAAGCATAGAAGGTTGACTTCTCCTCAGAATGCTCTACGACATGAGCCTTTGGTGGAGGCCCTCCCTAGTTGGATTTCTTTTCAACCAACCTCTTTCTACAGTGCTTCTTTATATGACCAAGTTTACCACAATAGTGACATGTAATACTTTTCAGATTCTTCGAAGTATCCTCGTTATCCCCTTGATCTTTCTTTTGAGGCCATTTGCATGTGCCTTTGTCCTTGGTTGCAAATGCCTGTTCCACACTCTGTGTATCATTGTTGCTGCCAAACTGTTTCTTTCATCTGTCCTACTGCAAGAGCTTACTGCACAACTCTTTGAACTTTAGGTCAACGTTGGTAGATGTGATATTGAGTGTCTCAATAAAATGTTCGTAGGAACGTTGGTAGATGTGATATTGAGTGTCTCAATAAAATGTTCGTAGGCCTGTGGTAAGCTTTTCAGCATAATAACCACCATATCTTCTTCTTCCATCTTCCGACCTATGGCAAACAACCGGTCTCTGATGTCCTTGATTTTGAGCAAATGCTCCTGCAAGAATGTTGTCTCATTCATCATAATAAAAAAAAAACATATTTTTGAGGAAGAAGGCCCTACCTTTATCTGACATCTCATGCAAGTCTCGCAGGTGCTTCCAAATTTCTGCAGAGGTTTTGCCTATCTGAACCTTCGGAAGCATCTCATCAATTACAGATAACTTGATCAACATGACAGCTTCTCTATCCCACTTATCAAACTTGTCATGGTCTTTGCCCCACAGTCGCTGGTCAGGCGTCGATACCGAGGACAATCTTGTCATCGATACCGAGGATGATCTTGTCAAGACATCTGTACTCAACGATCATGAGCATGCGCTGCTTCCAAGTGTTATAATTTTTACTACTAAAGCGTTGGTTGCCTTCCAACATAATGTTGGGTAACGAAGCCATCCCTCCCACAACTCGAAATCATGGAAAGTAATGAAAAAAGCCATTGTTGTCACCAAACAGCTACGATTTTATTAAAAAATTACCAAAATCTTGAGAAAAACACCCACAAAGAGGTCTGAAAACCATAGCTGCCCTTTGTGAAAAATACAATCAAAAACAACCCACAATTTTGTGAAAGAAATCGCCAAAACTAAGCTGAAATTCGCCTAAAAGCCTAGGCATCACCACAAAACAATGTTGAACCCACGATTTTTAGAAAAAATCGCCAAAAAAAAGTGAAAAACTTTCATGAACAGGTCTGTAAAATGCCCAAGAACCCTAGGTGTCCTGAAACAATCCCGCAATCTGAGCGTGGTGTGCATAAAATCTTCAAAAATCCTTCAAAACAAGTACATTTAAAGGCCAACATTTTATCTATCTCAATTTTAACCTTAACTTTCAAATCTCTCCTATTTGTACATCTAAATTCTTAGGATCTTCCTCATCTTCTATAAGATCCTTATTCACTTGCTTTACCAAATTGCATATCCTTTGTAATGCTTGCGGTAGCCATTCCAATGTATCCTGTTGATATTGTATCTTTTCTTTTCCAAATTTGTGTTTGATTTCTTCTTCTGCTAGGGTTATAACTTCTTTAATCCGTTGGAGCATATTATGTATATGAGGATTTGAATCCCAGAATTCAAAAGTTCTGCAGAAATCCATCTTGATTATATCCCAATGTTTTGTCTCTCCTCTTAACTCTTAATGGATATACCAATCTCTTATGATAGGCGTTAAAGTTCAGAAGAAGAGTTGTGTTTTTAACCTCTCATCAATCTCCCTATTTCATTCCATACATATTCACAGATTTCTATGTGATCAAATGGGCTCCCTCTTCCATCATACTTAATTATTCCATTAGTATCTGCTTCTTCTAGATATCTGTTCTTAATCAAGACTGTCAATGCTTTCCAAGTAGGTATGTTGTCTTTATGAGTTTTCCACCAACGTGTGGCACTTAAAATTAAGGTTTCATCAAGAGCTTGTAGTTTAATTTCTTCATTTGTGAATGTGTGCTCCATTACTTGAAGATATTGTAACAAATCTCCTACTCCAAAGAAGTAGGTTAATTTAACATGTGATATCCCTCTTTGAATACAGTTTAATCTCTTGACTTGTGATGGGTTCACTATGTTTGCGATATCTATTTGTAATGTTCTAGAAAATTTTGTGGCCATAAAGATTCTCCTAAGGCCTAGGATCCTTTTCTTATGTTTTTCTTGTTCTTGCCATGCCCATGCTTCTACCACTTCATCCATATCTGTTAAGGAGTTATCAATATTCAAAAATCTCTCCTTCAGAATTGATTCCCCATCCCATTCCTTCCTTGGATAGCATCAATTGTGTATAAGGCTTTAGTGTCATCATCTTCACTCTCTTCTGTATTTTTTGAGTGGATTTCTTCTATATATACACCTTTCATGTCTTCATTAAATAGCATATGTACTGTCATTCCATTTCCTTGCAATATTAGTTCTTTGACTGCATTGAAAATACCATTATTCTCCACAAACCGTGCAGTATTCAATATGATGTTAAAGACCTTCTTTTGACCCCTCATACATATCAATAACTTTGAAGTCAACCTTAGTCTTTATACCCATAAAATCAACTTGGACATTTCGCCATATACCAATTGGACATATTGGTGTTCCATTTGGTAAAGATATCAAATGGTATTTGATGGAGTTGCATTTTACCAAATGCCTCCCAAATTTCTTTAGGCATGATATTTATATCTGCTCCTAAGTCCAATGGAGCTTTTTTAACTATCCTGCCATTGAGTTTGACATCCAATAGTATTAGTTGGTTTTTGTAATGTCCCCATTTTTTCCGAGTCCTCTTGCAGGGCAGTTGGAGCCGACTTTCCGAGGTGGATTTGATTGCTTAGGCCCGGACTTACTATTTTTGGCATATTGGGTTATTTTCATTTGCTTTGGCTTTGGCTCTGCAAAGAGTTTGAGGGTTTTGGAGAAATTCGAAACCATGGCTTTTGGAGATGAAAACCTCCATTAGTAACAGCATTCCGCAGGTGTGACAGATCATCCCCGGGTGCTCAAAGAGGTAAATACACTCAGTGTTTGCATTGTGCTTCATTAGTTGAACACAGGTTTGTCGCAGAAGGGTTTTCATTGACATATCTTCACTTATTTGGCATGATAATTGCGGGAGACCATCTAAGAATGCATTACAGACTTTAGCCGTGAAATGGAAGCAGATTTGATGTAGTTTCATGCTCCTCATAGCTGGCTGTACATTCCCATAGGTCGTACCATTCAGGCAGAGTTGTTATTGTTTGTGAACAACATTTGACACTCATCCTTCGGGCAGATTTATCATTGGAGTTCACTGATAAAGGTCCTGCCATTAACTAGCGCAAAGGACAGAGGATTTCAGATTGTTTGGTTGCTGTTATAGACCCCAACCTGGCCGTACAGCTGCAAGGAAGACATGGATCTTTAGGAGGATCAACGCCTTTCTTTTTGGGGTATTATCTCTATGCATATGGGTGCCTAGGACCACAGATATTGTTGATATTTTCTTGTTGATGAAGAACATTCCTCTGTAGATGATCTGGAGGTGATTTCCTATAGCTTGTATTGTTGGTTCACCTACAGCAGACTTACAAAGTGAAGAAATTGATATGGGTATGTTTCTGTAATTGGTTTTGGACTATTTTATGATCTAGATCACTGATATTTTGCTCAAATCTGTTATAGTTTTTCTGGGTTATCATTGCATGTTATATATTACATTGTTATCTGGAAAAACAAGTACATGCAAAAACCAAAACCCCTTATACAACTTATGTCTAATTCTGAAAGACCACAAAAATAAAAATAAAATAACATAATGTAATAAACTAAAAGAACAAACAAGGGCAGCCATTACAGTGGTATCAGAGCACGGTTTATCTTGCCAACCTGTTGGGTAGTTGGTATATCAGTTTCAGCAATGAGTTATCATTTAGAGGTTTGCCAAAAGTTGATTCTTTAGGGGTATGAATTATGGCATCATTTAGTGAAGATGATGTGGGAAGGAAGCTTTATAGAGCATGTAAGAAACTTGAACACTTGCCGTAGTCCAGGAATAATCTACTTTGTCTTTTGGAAGAAGTGGGGATATGTTCATTCATGATAGATCAATGAGATTCTAAGAGGCTGTAATATGCTTGGGCTCCATCAATAAATTCTTTGGTTAAGCCAGAGCTCATGAGACATCCAGATGAGGAGGTACGAATTGCAATTACTTTTTATGTTAACGAAATTATGAAACTAACATTTCCACAAGAACATTATAACAGCAGTATTATGAAAAAGGTTTTTCAGTTGATTGTAGAAAGCTTCAAAGGTTTGCATGATTTTAACAACCCAACTTTGACCAAAAGGATCGTAATCCTATAAAATGTTGCAAAAATCAGATCTTGTGTCATTATGTTGGATTTGGGTTGTGAAGATCTTATTCTTGAAATGTTTCAACATTTCTTGGCTGCTGTCTGTGAGCATCAAATGGAAGGTGTTATATCCTCTATCCAAACCATTATGACTTCGATTATTAATGAGTGATGAATCACTCTTACCTTCTCTATTGGCTATTTTGAGGCAAGAACAGGATGTTTCTACAGTTGCTTATGAGTTGGTCAACAAAGTGTTCAAACAATGTGAGGGAAAGCTGAAATCTTTCTTGGATATTGAGGAGACTGATGCAACAAAAATTGATGGAGAGTTTGTCTTGGAGCATGAGGAATATGTTACAGAGATTCAAAATGATTCTATGATTATGCATGCAACTATTAAGAATGAGGATGAAGTAAGTTCTTCAAGTGTTGCCATCAACAAAAATGATAATATTGAACTTCATAGTAATAATGAGAGCAAACAATCTGCTGACTTGGAGGTTACTAAATCAGCCAACGAGGATGTAGGTACAAACAATCCGAATTATGATTTCCACAGTGTTACCTTCCAGCAAAGCAATACCATGGACGTTGAGGAAAAGAAACCATTTATTGCATCTACAAGAAAAATATGCACAAGTCTTTATGTGGGTGATTTAGAGATTGTAATTGATAAGCCTTGTGAGGAGACAATTCCTTTGAGGATAGTGTGTTTGGTCATAACACTATCCCATCATTTTTACATGAGGATTGCAAGGCATCAACTACTGAAAAAACTGATTTTTATGATGATATGGTTCCTACACATGAAAGTAAATCAGAAAATTTAGTGCATGACAGCCCAAGTCACTTTGAAGAATTTGATCAAAGACCGTTAGCATTGCAAGATTTGAAGGACCAATTTGTGGTTACAGAGGAGAAACTAGTGCAAGTGTTAACAAGGGTAGATGATTCTCACAAATATGTTGAAGAACTTATTTGGGAAGCTCAAATTAAGGAGAGCAAAGAGGGTGTTGCAAGTGGAGTCACTCTTACTCACTTATACACTATCAAAAAGGCATTGGAAATGATGAAATCAGATTACTTGCAATTGCTTATGGACAGGGATTTGGCTTTCAAGTATGCTGAAGACAAAGAAAAAGAAGCTGATGATCTTTGTTTACAATTGAATATGGCTTACTCTTCTTCATACAAAGCGGAAAATTTTATTCCTATTGCAGCCACATCCAAAGTTCAAGAAAGTGACACAAAGATTATGGAGATCAAACAAATTGTTGAAGGGATTGTTGAAATCCACAAGGATCAAATGTTGCATAATGATGTCAACACTTCCCATATTGAAGAGGTTCAATATGCTGATAAAGATTGGAACCTACTCGAGCATCAATTTTTGCATGAAGGGGTAGCTTGCAGCCATGAGATAGCGAATATAACAGGTAATGAGGGCGGATTTCAGAGTGATACAACTTTTGAATCTGTAAATAATGATGAGCATTCAACGTTGGGTGTAGGGTTGTATGAAACCTATGAAGACACCATTGAAAGGAAGGAAGAAAGTGTGGATGCTATGAGTGCTAGCAACAGCCTATTGTCTTGGTATAAGCATGATATACTTCTTGAAAAAGTGACTAATGATGACCATCTTGGAATGGGAAAAGGTATGCATGAAATTCATTAAGACATAGATGAAAGGTTTGAACTGGTTGAAAATTCCTTGATTGTGAACAACAGGTCAGCATCTTCATATGATTTGATTCAGTGTTACGAGACTCGCCTAAACTCAGCGAGTCCGAGGCGAGGCAGCCTGGCCAAGTCTGGGGGACTCCGACTCGGACTTGGTTGAGTTTTTCCTAGACTCGCCAATTTCTCCAAACTCGTCGGACTCGGCTGGAACCGCGAGTCCCGTCAAGGAAACTCGAGAAAAAGTGAAAAAATCAGGAACATGGTGACAATATATTTCAAAATATATTTAAGTATAACACTTTAAATATTTTGAAATATACTGTCAGGATGTTTGAGATAGGTTCTAGATCCATGGGATTTAACATGCAGATTCTAGATTTTGGAGGATCCATCAGATTTCAGACTTAACCAATTTTTCAAGGTTTCAAGGTTTCAGACTTAGTCAAATTCAGGGTTTCGATTTTGCACAAAAAGAGTAGAGGACAAATCATTGGATCCTACTGATTTGGATGAGATAGATCCTATTGATTTGTCAAGTTTTTGCCGACTTTTCTCCAAGTTTTTGTTGACTCGTCAATTTTGGCATCATTTAAGACCTACCATTTACACCTTCGTAGGAAGGTGAAGGATGCAGGCTCCTCTGAGCCATAGACTTCTCGACTCTAGTTATTGTTTTGATATTTCATATTTGTTTGGAACATTTGATGTCATGGATTTCATATTCCATGAGTTTTGTATACATTTGACTATATTTATAATTTTATATATCTAAGTGTGTTATTTCCTTCAGCAGCTCAGCTACAATTTGCATTTATACTTATGTGATCGGTGTATACTTGTGTATGTAATCAAATTAGCTTCTATTTGATGATGTTATTGTGTCTTTAAGGTTTATTTATTAAAGGGTGCATGAAACAAGTTTTAAATCCTTAAAAATCTCTGAATTTCTTGGTTTTTTCAATTTGCCGAGTCTTTGTCGAGTCTAGGCGCCGAGTCCAAGTCCGAGTCCAAAATCAGCTTGCTGAGCCCGAGCCGAGTCCGAGTCTTGTAACTATGATTTGATTCCTCATGAGATGATAGATGAAAATTTTATGGATGACATTGGTAAAGTACCTCAACTTGTTGATATTCAAAATCTTATGGCTAAGCATGAAATGGTGTTTGTTAGCCCAAGTCATTCACGTGATATGATGCTTCATGATGCCTTTACTATTCCTTACTTCATGAAAACACATAACAAGGTGCCTCAAATGGATGAAAAGTGTTCAGACATAGTCCTTTGGGTTCCAACTTACACCCCTATGTATAAGGGTTGTTCTATGGTGTTGATTATGATAATCTCAGACTTTGCATTAATGATCATAACAAGGTGCCTCAAATGGATGAAAAGTGTTCAGACATAGTCCTTTGGGTTCCAACTTACACACCTATGTATAAGGGTTGTTCTATGGTGTTGATTATGATAATCTCAGACTTTGCATTAATGATCGCAACAGATTGCATGGATTGGTGTACACGTTTTTGTCACTATAGCACTTGGAATTGGAATGTTAATGAGACATTACCAATCTATGACAACAGAAGTAATTTTGAGGTGGTTATAGATCTGATTTTCTGTAATGTACCCTATTGGAACAATACTAATTTTACCCTAAAAATTCAAATCCCACAAGTTTAGGGTTAGGGTTTCTAATTCCTAGAACAAAATGGTTTGATAGGGTACCCAAGAAACCCTCTACCCTAGGCCCAAGAGCGGGTGCTTCACCCCTTTTGGCCCCATGTGGCCTCTTGTCATCCATATGGGCTGGTGTGCCTAGTAAGGCGTCCTATCACCGTTCCCCTTACCAAAACCATTTTGTTTCCTCTTATGATTCAATTGATCACCATGATGGGAGGTTGGGGGTGCAACTACAGCAAGGTGTCCCGGAAATCACTCCTTCTAAGCCCAAGAGTGACCTCCTATGCCCCCTTGGCCCACATGTGGCAGGCCTCAGCCATCCACCATGGGGTGGGGTACTTAGAAGATGATCCCAACGCCGTTTCCCCTGCTTGTAGGCCCTTAATTCCCTCATCATAACATTCATACAAGAATCCACATTAATGCATAATAAATTAATCAAACTTCATAGTTGCAAACAATCATATCAAATGCGTTGTGAATATAATCTATATTTCATAGCAAGTTTCACAATGCTTATGACACTAATGATAACCTTTCAATTATATGCATTTGTCATTATTTATCATATGGTGTTTATCATAAAAAACACACGGTTAGATACATCATACCATAATACTCCTTACCTTTGTATCCTTGGAGATCTAAGGATTGTCTTCTTTTAGTATTGACTTTTATCTACCTTACATCTGCCTATAAATCTACCTGTAATCTGCCATACGTCTGCTCAAATCTGAATTATATTCCTTGTTGCTTCTTATTCCTATTTATCTTCTTCTTAAATCAGAATATATATATTGTTATTTTCCTTCATTTGATACCTCTATTATATATCCATGGCAGATATGTATGTATCTTCCTCTCTATAATCAGAAATATGTATTTTATTTCAGAATATATACATATTCCAAACTCAGAAAAAATATACTTTAATTCCTTCTTATGTCTCTTTTATTCCCGTAAAAATAATCCTTCCTATTCCCTGATTTCCTTTTTATATATTTATGTATCTGTTGTGACCAAATCACACATCGCCCCATTGCAAATGGGGACCCTCTTTTTTTTTGAGTTCCGATGCTTTGCATGAAGTTCTGACGATGCCTTAGGTTCATTTCCTCTGCCAATCCAATAATGAGTTCCTCTTCTAGGAGATTTTTGCTTCATAACTGGAGGTCTCATCTAGAAAATGAAGAATCTTGATTGAATTCTATCCAAGTAATGATAATGAGACCCTTCCTGATGTATGTTTGAGATCCTGAAAAGACTAAGTCTGATAGCCTGAAACCCTAAAATCCTGAAAAAATGGCTAAGTCTGAAATCTGGTGAATCCTCCAAATTCTAGATTTTGCATGTTAAATCCGGTGGATTCGAGACCTATCTCAAACATCCTAAAAGGTATATTGAAAAATATTTAAAGTATAAGAAATTCAATCTCTCAACTTATACTTAAATATATTTTTCAATATACCTTTACCTCGCGAAACCTGAAAAACGCCTAAGTTTCCAGAGGATTCAAAAAGCTTATCTAATGCGACAGGAAATCCAAGTGGCGCAAAATCATGATGAAAAGGCGCTTTCAATTAGAGAACAAGATGAGGATTTGCAATTGATGATCCAACGCGCCCAGACTAAAGCGCCATAAAGGGGAGACGAAAAGTTAAGAGGATTTCAAGACTTCAACTAATGCGATTTTTAGAAGATTTCCACGCCTTCAAGTAATGCGCTACATTGATGCGAATTTTAGAGGATCCTAATTCCTCAAACCAATCCGCTATCACTAGAGGAAATCAATCCCTTGAAGTGATGCGCCCAAACTAAAGCGTCATAAGGAAGATTTTAAAGCATTCATCCAAAGCGCCCAATATGAGGAGAAGCATAGGGTTTTTAAAGAAGATTTTAAACACTTAATCCAAAGCGCTTAAGGAAGGGAGATCTCCAAAACATGATCTAATGCGCCAGCCCAAGGAGGATTCAAAAGGTGTTAACCAAAGCGAAAATTCTAGATGATTTTGAATACCTTAACCAACCCGCCACATGTGAAAGGAAATCTAGAGGATCCTAAACACTTGATCCAAAGCGCCTAAGTCAAGTGTATCAAAGCAAGTTTCAAGAGGACTTCAATATGCCTACCCAATGCGAATTCCAGAGGATTTTCAAATCTTCATCTAATGCTTATTTTAGAGGAAATCAATCTCTTCATCTAATGCACCTAAGTCAAGTGGATCAAAGCAAATTTCAGAGGACTTCAACATGCCTATCCAATGCAAAAATTTCAAAGGAAATCAATACCTCCATCCAATGCGCTAAGGAGAAAGAAAATGCTAGGTGTCAAGGTGTAAGTTTTGATGTTTCCAGAGGATTTCAAATCCTTAACCAATGCACAAAATCTTAAAAAATCCTAACATCTCAAACCAATGCGACCTCTTCAAAAAAATCCAAGGTCAAGTCTTAGAGCGAATTTCTAGAGGAAATTAAAATCTTGTTCTCTTGCGCCACCTTGTAGAGGAGAGTAAAAGTTGAGTTTTGAAAGGAAAATTTCAGAGGAAATCAAACCTTTGAACTAATGCGCCACTAGTGGAGGGTGGTTTAGTTTAAGATTTTTGAGGCCAAACAAGAAGAATTCACAACCCTCATCCAACGCGACAGAGGAAAGAAGTTCATTTTAAAGTTAAAAACAAGAAGTAATCAAAGCTCTTATCTAATGAGCCAAAGAGGGAAGATAAGATGAAGATTTCAAACTCCTTAACCAATGCGAAAATCAAGAGGATTCTTAATTCCTCAACCAATGCGACCACTTCAAGGAGGATCAACATCAAAATCTAATGCGCTTGATGGAAGGTAAGCGAGAAGAATAGGCAAAATTCCAGAGGAAATCAAACCTTTGATCCAGTGCGCTCAATTCTGGAGGATCTTTAACACCTCAACCAATACGATTTAAGTAGAAGTGATTTGTCAAGACTGATTTGCAAGGATACAATATACATTTCAAGAGGAATTTAAAGTACCCATCCAACGCGTCACATGTAGAAGGAGATTGTTAGATGTTTGAAAGTCTACTAAAGAAGAAAACAAACACTTGAACTAATGCGCCAAGAGTGATGAAGAAGAAAGTGTAAAGATTTAACTAGTGCGCCAATCTAGAAGATTCAAAGACCCTCATCTAATCCGCAAATAGCAAGAGGATCTCTAACCCCTCAACCGGTGCACCAGACAAGAAGAAAATCAAGAGGATTTCGAAATCCTTATCCAATGCGACTTATCTAGTGCATCAATTCTAGGAGAAACTAAAACCTTTGTCTAAAGCGCTACCTTATGAAGGGAAGTAAAGTCAAGTGTTGAAGGCAAACTTTAGAGGCTTGTCAAGGAGGAATCCAGGAGGAATTCACTTATCTCAACCAGCACGCCATCTAAGTGTGAAGTCTAGATAAAGTTTTCATATCATTCAAGTTAGACATCAAAGTCCTTAACTCATGTGCTTAGATTAGAAATGCTTGTAATGATTCTTATGTATTATGTGTTATCGAAAGGGGATTGATGCTGTTTCTTTACTTGTGTTGCAGCAAAAAGGAGGAATCATCTAAAGATCAAGTGATAAGAACCTTTGACAAGCAAGGAATGAGAAAAGAGTAAGGCATCATGTAGCTGTTTCAAGGGTATCCTTCATCATCCTTGTGTTGGAATTCTTCATCAAGTGGCATCAAGTTAAGATTGTCTAGAAGACATCCATCCGAAGGACATCATCTTCATTAAGACTTTCTAAGACATCCAATCTACTTCAAGTTCCTTCGAGCTTCAAGATCATCTTCAAGGAATCATTTCATCAACTACATCATGATCATCAAGAGCAAGTGTTTGAATCACTTTCACCTTGCGGAGGGAACACTACTCTAAAGGATTATACCTCAAATCTTCTACATCATCGAGTTGGAACACTTCATTGAAACTTCCAAAGGCATTCATCCATCTAAGCTTCAAGCCTTTTACAATTTTCAAGTCCAAGAGAGATCTCCTACTCTTCATGAAGGAATCAAGTGTCATCATCTACTCTCTACTCTACATGAAGATACATCGAAGAAGATTCACATCAACCTGCCTACAAGAAGAAGAAAGAATCATGAAGTTAGTCAAGTGAAGCAACAAGTATCATACATCCAATTGCAAGGAAATGTACAAGGCAAGATGATACAATTTTCAAAGTATGCTGAGTTGGCATCTATGTGGCGAGTACACATCATTCAATTTTGATTAGCCGCATTATTTAATGCATTCAATGTATCATTTAATAAAAGAAGTCAAAGGGATTCCTATGTGGAGGAATATTTTAAATGCCTTCGCCTTACCTTATCACATTGGAAAACGTGCCTTCATTGCCTCTCTCTTTTTTGCTAAAAATAGCAAGTTGTTGTAACTACCTCTGAGGTGGCACGATCTAGACCCTTGGCTATCAAATTGAACTAAGCCATTCATTGTAAACTGGAGCACTATATAAAGGCCTTGTTGCCTCATTTGTAAGATATAGATTTAGATTGTAGGCAAGTAGGAGTAGAATAGAAGAGACTCTCGAAAATTCTCTGAGAGGATTTGAAGTTGTTGTAAATATTTTCCAAGATTAATGCAAAGGACATTGGAGTTCGCTTGGTGTTTAAGTGTTATCTTGTGGAGTAACATGATTTCTTGTATCTTAACGAAATTAAGAGATGTTTCAAAGTAGATTAAAAGTAGAGTAGAAGCTCATTGTTGTAATGCATGTTGTACTGAATATTTGATCAACTCCTAGCTCATGCTTTTAACATTCATCGCTGGTGAATTGTTGTGTAAAGCTAGTCTGAGCCTCATCTGTTTAAGTTCGATTGTGGATGCTTGTTTGAGCTGCGCCATTCGATGGGTGCTCATATGAGTCTTCATGATTTGAAAACCATTCGCATAACCTTAGGAGATAGCACCAACTTCATGTAGTTGTAGGCATCCTTGGCGAAGTGAAGTTAGGTTTACTTAGGAGTTTGTCTATTCAATACCTCATCATTGCTTCATTGACCTTAGATTAGTTTTCCTGAACCCTTATCCTTTTTTTATTTCTTTATGATTGAGACCTCGTATATACATCATCCACACTGAAAGGAGGAATAAGCTGAATGAAAGGAGAAGAATCTGCGTAAGTCCCTTTGTGTTTAACAACAAAATCATACTTAGTCACTGAGCTATCTCTTACAAAATCATAAGAAAGGAACCTTGGAGTCATCTTGTTTGATCACATAGTTCAGCATTCGAGAGGCTTTGCTCAAGAGGGAGTCAGATACTTTGTATTTCACTCTAATTGTTGACTTGTCCAAAAACAATCATCAACAGTATCCATGAAGGGATACATCTCTTTTTAAAAGTGATGTCCCTTACATAATCGTTGCTAATGAAGTGATAGCAGCCTTTAGTATCATTAACTTCCTTTGAATTAGTTTTCTGCCTATTAATTGTTTCCTATGCCTACGTGGAGAAACAATGAACTTCTAAGAATCGCTGCCTAAGGATAATCACATTATTTCATAACAATGAATAAGAGAAGCGCTGCCACTTTTGTCTTAAGCAACGCTTGTTATAATAAATATATCTATTAATATAATATCATAATAGGATACCTTTATAATAATATCTTATTTTAAATAAATATATTATATAAAATATTTATATTTAGTTTATATAATATATCTACAAATATATATTATGTTTTAATTAAAATATATATAGTAATGTTATTATTTGATATTAAAATATCTATATAATAATATTATTTAATATCATTTATTGAATATTATATATTAATTATATATACACCATGGACTAAACACCATATTTTAATTTTACGGAAGCAACTTCACCGTCATTTATCGCGGTGGGTTAAATCTTTAATTTAAACAATACCTTAATATCGAGACATCACATTTTCAGACATAACATGACTATCATCATTTGTTGCAGTAGTCATGAGGATGTGTGTGTGAGTATGATTGGTGATAATCATAGGATTTGGGATCCAGGTATAGTTACCAGGGTGATGTTGATTCAGAATTGGAGAGGTGAACATAACTCCGGAGTTGGTACCGCTGTCTACTTTCCAATCAGCCCACATAGGACCATGAATGATATCATGCAGTTGGATTGGTCAACACCTCCAGCCCAACAAAGGAGTAATTCTCAATTGGTGTTGATTGGGAGAGGTATGTGGTTAGTGGAAGAATTCCTTTGGTCATTCCCACATTCGCATTTCCTATGTTTTCAGGGCTAATGATTTATGACAGCTGCTGCCCTAGCATTTCCATGCTGATTATGGCAACATTAGTTGATGGGCAGACGGACTTTGAGTACTTACATGCTTCTTGGCAGCAGGTAGTGGGAGGAATTACAGAGTTAGAGCAATTATTTTTAGCCTCCACCATTATGAGTGATGGTTACTGCAATCAGTTCGAGATCTTGATGGATATACCCACAGATGTTGATGTGATGATTGCAGTCGATTGGATGAGTTAGTGTGCTCGATATGGGCATGATGACACTTGGAGATTAGGTGCCGGTGAGGGGTTGTCAGTCTATGATCTGGATGGCATTGCCAGAATGTATGATTCCAAGGATGGCAATATTGTTATCGGCTTCCGGTTAGGGACTGATTGGCATCACTTTCAGGATACTATGAGGGGATATGCTGAGGGTTACTCTTTGGAGTTTAGCAGATTATATTTCCTATTACCTAGGATTGATTTAGACAATGGGATTTCATATATGGATCTCACTATGGTGCCTAGGCAAGGGATGATACAGATTTCAGCCCTCACAGGTATTACAGTATGGGTGTTGGTGATGTTCATTTTGGGGGGTTACGGGAGGAGAAAGCGCAGACTTGGTGCTATGGATTATGTCATGTCCCGATATTAAGGCATTGTTTAAATCTTTAATTTAAACATCATGATAAAAGACGATAATGTTTAGTCAATTTAAATAAAGATAATTACATACATATAATATTATATTTAATAAACAATATTAAATAATTATATAAATATTTCTATATAATTAAAATATAATTTATTTAATGTATAATAAGTATAAATAATAAACTAAGTTACCGGGTTCTTCTCAAATGCCCAATGTGCCCGTATGGGTTCTGCTCGGGTACGGGTACGGTTCACTTATGGGTTCTCTGTGGGTTCTTCCCAGGCACCCTGGGTTCTCTGTGGGTTCTTTTTGAAGAACCCACAGAGAACCCAGGGTGCCTGGGAAGAACCCACAGAGAACCCGGGCAGAACCCAGGGGAGGGATGCACAAAATGATGTCAAAATCAACTTTTTTAAACATTTTTTTAACTTTAAAAAAATCCAAATGAGTCTATTTCGCCCTAAAAGTGAAATTTGTCCAAGTATGACTAAAAGTGAAATAAAGTTTTTAAATCATAACTCGACAGTTATCAAAGTCTACACATACATCTAATCTTAACTCAGTTTATTGTTGATAAATCTGATTTCAACTTAAAAAGGTAAACAGGGGGTTCATAATACCTAGTGAGTAAGTATAGAACAACATAATAATACTTGACATCTGATTTGTTCAACCAACATCTAAAGTATTTAATAATCACCTAGAACTATCCTCTTTCAAGTACTTTCCAATATATGTTAACTAACTTGTAATCATGGTTGAGCAAACAACTTATTTCCTTACAACATTAAACAACATCCCAATGATCTTAAGTATAAGATGTAGTTTAGATCAGTCTGCAACAAGCAACTATATTCCTCATTACTTCATTTTTGCAATGTTCAACAACATAGATGAGCAATACACAACATAACCCATAAAATAAACTGAATTAGCATAAGTACAACCTTACAAGGTCTGATAATAACTTTTATCAATATGCTAAAATTTCTACCATTACCTTCAATGAGTACTCTAGAACGTCACAATTCCTTTGTCAAACTCAACTAATGCAGAGCCAAGTTGCAATTTACATTTATCCCTATTCCAATTGAGTATTTTGATTTTCCTTATTGCAAGTTATGAAATATGAGGTATTTTGATATTTTATTTTGTTGTTTATTGGCAATTATCATATTATGAGTATTACTGTTTTTAAGTTTTTTTAGTCTTAGAGTTTACTATTTTAAATATATATATATATATATATATATATATATATATTGCCGTACCGTACCCGGGCCAAAAAAATTGCCGTATCCGCGTACCCGAACCCCGTATCCATATCTGAACCCGTACCAGGATCGGCAACTTAGATAATAAATATAAATACAAATATAATTATTAATATTAATATTGAAATATTATTATAATTATAATAATTATAATATAATATATATTAATAAATATATCTATATATAATATGTGAATAAATATAAATATAAATTTATCAATTTAAAATTATCATATAATTTAAATACATATATAATAAATATAAAATTACAAATTGACTTTTGTCTTACTTTAAGATACTTATATTCGGCAGCAAATATATTCCAGCCAAAACTTATGAAAGGGAGCAGCATATATAATAGGATAAAAACATCTTATGATTAATAAATATTAGAGGATGGCATGAGGTGCGATTAGAGGATATAAGGAGCAGCACCAAAAAGGAGATTAAACAAAAGAAATTTAACTTGTTAATTTTCAAATAAACATGTGTATGTAATGGCCGACTCCTTCCATGAAGCGCTCCTTATTAAGAGGTGTGACTTATTAAGAGGTGTGTCTTATTCATAAAAGAGAATAGGCTATTAATAATACAAAAAGAGATGCGATTATATATGAAGGGCAATGATCCAAAAGACAGGTCTGAGTTTGGAAATGCTGTGAATTAAATAAAGAGATACCATTTTTGGGAAAAGACATATCCCTTTGAAGAAGTCACCTCTTTGTAGGAACATAAATGATGAAAGAAAAGATGAATTGAAAGGGGAAGATATAGAGGGATATACAGATCACAAGGAATAAGGAAATCAGTAAATTGGAAACAAATATAACATTCAAGAGAAGGAAAATATATACAGTTCTGAGTTCTAATTGGTAGCATGAATCACAAGGAATATAAGGAGATTTAAGAAGAAATATAATACACAATGAAGGATATCTAATAGCACAAGAAATACATCAGCAAGTCTGAGTTCATATGATTGTGGAAGAATGTTCATACAAAATGTTGTCTAAATCTGATTAATAGGTTATGCATATCATCATCAATAGTTCATGCATGCTATCATTTATGTGTCACTTTCATAATGCATTGCTGATATGATTGTTTGCAACTATGAGTGTGATTAGTTTATTGTGCATTAATGTGGATTCTTGTATGAATGTCATGATTTCTATGATGAGGGAATTGAGGACCTACGAGGAGGAGAAACAACGTTGGGATCATCTTCTAAGTACGCCACCCCATGGTGGATGGCTGAGGCCTGCCACATGTGGACCAAGGGGGCATGAGAGGCTGCCCTTAGGCTTAGAAAGAATGATTTCCGGGACACCCTGTTGTAGTTGCACCCCTAACATTCCATCATGGAAATTAATTGAATCGTAAGAGGAAGCAGAATGGTTCTGATAAGGGGAACGGTGATAGGACGCCTCACTAGGCACGCCACCCCATATGGATGGCAAGAGGCCACATGGGGCCAAGAAGGGTGAAGCACCCGCTCTTGGGCCTAGGGTAGAGGGTTTATTGGGCACCCTATTAAACCATTTTGTTCCAGGAATTAGAAACCCTAACCCTAAACTTGTGGGATTTGAATTTTTAGGGTAAAATTAGTATTGTTCCAATTGGGGATATTACAGATTAACAGTTTTTATCAGAGTAGTGCAGCGACAGCATGATGGTTATTTCCATAGATTGATTTGGGCCCCTGGGATCGTTCTTGATTTCAGTTTGGATCAGTATGTTGATCAGAGGTTGTATTGACATTGCTTGAGAACAAGCAATCTTTGGGAAGGGCGGACTGTAATGTCCCCATTTTTTTTGGGTCCTCTTGCAACGCAGTTGGAGCCGACTTTCTAGGGTGGATTTGATTGCTTAGGCCTAAACTTACTATTTTTGGCATATTGGATTATTTTCATTTGCTTTGGCTTTGGCTCTGCAAAGAGTTTGAGGGTTTTGGAGAAATTCGAAACCATGGCTTTTGGAGACGAAAACCTCCATTAGTAACAACATTCCGCAGGTGTGAAAGATCATCCCTGGGTGCTTGAAGAGGCAAATACACTCAGTGTTTGCATTGTGCTTCATTAGTTGAACATAGGTTTGTCGCAGAAGGGTTTTCATTGACATATCTTCACTTATTTGGCATGATAATTTCGGGAGACCATCTAAGAATGCATTACAGACTTTAGCCGTGAAATGTAAGCAGATTTGATGTAATTTCATGCTCCTCATAGTTGGTCGTACATTCCCATAGGCCGTACCATTCAAGCAGAGTTGTTATTGTTTGTGAACAGCATTTGACACTCATCCTTTGGGCAGATTTATCATTGGAGTTCGCTAATAAAGGTTCTGGCATTAACTAGCGCAAAGGACGGAGGATTTCAAATTGTTTGATTGCTGTTATAGACCCCAACCTGGCCGTACAGCTGCAAGGAAGACATGGGTCTTTAGGAGGATCAACGCCTTTCTTTTTGGCATATTATCTCTATGCATAGAAGCGCCTAGGACCACAGATATTGTTGATATTTTCTTGTTGATGAAGAACATTCCTCTGTAGATGATCTAGAGGTGATTTCCTATAGCTTGTATTGCTTGTTCACCTACAGCAGACTTACAAAGTGAAGAAATTTATATGGGTATGTTTCTGTAATTGGTTTTGGACTATTTATGATTTGGGTCACTGATATTTTGCTCAAATCTGTTATAGCTTTTCTGGGTTATCATTGCATATTATACATTACATTGTTATCTGGCAAAACAAGTACATGCAAAAACCAAAACCCCTTCTGCAACTTCTGTCTAGTTCTGAAAGACCACAAAAATCAAAAAAATATAACATAATATAATAAACTAAAAGAACAAACAAGGGCAGCACATTATAGTTTTTCCATCTATTTTGGGTTTTGATAGATCTGATGTGGCTTCTTATGTTCTTTGCCTTTCTTATTCCGATGTTTTGAAAATTGTTTGAACTTTTGTAATAAATTTTCTTCTAGCAATTTCTTTTAGATTTTGGGCTTCTCTTTCTAAAAAATATCCTTGCTTATTCTCTTCTTGCTGTTGTAACTTTTCTATTATAATTTTAGATTTTCTGACCATTAAGTCATGGTCATTTTTATGAGGATATTCATTTTTTTTCCATATTATCATCTTCTTCGCTTATGTGCTTATTACTTGTATATTTTCCTGTGGGTTATGACTACTGCTATGTTCTCTCTCTTCCTAAATTTTTCAATAGCCTCTTTCTCCAGTTGTGCTATCCTTTGTTGATAATCTTTTTCTAACAATTTGTAATGTGCCGTACCTGTTTGTATTTTTTTTTAATCTTTATTGTGTGATTTTTATTATTATTTTTTTGTGTTCTTTTAGATAGACAGAAGATGCAGAAGGGGGTTTTGTGTTTTCCTGCAGATGTAGTTTCGGAGCACACAATGTATTGCATGTAATAGAAACCCAGAAAATATACAATGAATCTGAAGAAACGAAAGACAACCCAAATAGTAAAATAGCCAAGAATCAACTACTATCACATACTCATATGAAAATATGCAACTTGGTATGTTCACCGGAAATGGACAAGCTAGTGGGTATAGCTATACTGCATCCAATCTCCATGGAGTGATATAGAATGATAATACAGATGATAACAGCAAAGAGACAAGTCTAAAACGCCACACAATGGCCAATAATGAAGCTGCAATGAAAGAGGAAGAGCCTCCAAAGGACCCACGCCTCAATGGTACATAGTACGACTTGGCTGAGGGTACAAATCTGCTCACAGCAAGCTGAATATCCTCCTACACAACTCTGATTACTAACAGCAGCAATCTCCAAGGGTAGGCACCCCAACTCCAACAACAAACAACCTCAAACTCCACTCACATTCAGCGTCCTAAAAGGTACGGCCAGCCACCAAGAGTACGGCCAGCAGCAAGGAAAGTACGGCTGCCTCAAACAGTCCCACAAACACTCCAAACAGCAACTACTAACATTCCCACGAACAGTATAAACATTCATTATCAACAAATATATCAAATCAGCTCATTACTTCATTTCGTAACCTCATTGCAGCACAACTATGAATGCCGGATGCATCCACTCACAAGGCACCGTTGGGTGATCTTTCACACCTCTGGGATACCGTCACTAATGGAGGTTTTCGTCTCCAATAGCCTGTCACAAATTCTCAAACTCCAGAAACCCTAGCAAAGCTCTCACAAGCAAATATCATAAACATAGCATGAAATGAAAATGAGCTCCAAATACACCTTATATTCCCCCTCCAAGATGGCGTTGGAATTCAAGAGGGAGTTTTATCATTTAAAAACACTTTTTACTTGCCTAGGGATGGGCGCCCAAGGTCACAACTTGCAAAAAGACTTTATTTCCCATTAATTCACTTTTCCCACAAAATATAATAAAGTCCATATTAATATCAATTAATAAATCTTCGGACTTTAAAATAAGTGTGAAGACGGTGTCGGAATCCACTGATCTTTAGCTCGCCGAAAAGGTCTCGACGAAACGCATCTGATCCAACTCTAAAATTCACGAACCGACACAGTACCCGAACTTACTAAAAATAGTTAACGACTAAGAGCCCACTGAGCCAACCACGAGGGTGCCAACTGGATCCACTGAATGCGAACCATAACTCCCTCACTGACAAGAACCTCCAGAGCCAACTAATCCACAGTTCTCTAACCAAACTGCTAGCCCACGAGAACTCCATGATGGACTAACCATGTGTCTAGAAGGGGACATTACACAATTCTCATTCTGTCATAGAAGATTCTCATGTTTCCTGTCTATGTTCTGTCTTTTTCCCTAACATCTCCTAGCATTTTGTCCTTGTTCTTTTGGTATTTTCATTATTACCTTCATACTACGTGGTGCATTAGGACCTAACAATTCTTCGCTTTTAGTCCATTGTACCAATCCATTTTTATAAAATTGTGTCTTTAGGGCAACTGAATGCATTGTGTGAATTGTCAACACAAAATCCACAACCTGATTTTTCTTCTATTTTTCTGCTTCTACACTCATTAGCATTGTGACCTGACTTACCACAATAATAGCAGGTTGGTTTCTAGCCTCTTCCTCTACCTTGGTCATCTCTATAATTGTTACTGCAATAGTCTTGTTGTGACCTAATCACACATCCCCCCATTGCAAATGGGGACCCCCTTTTGTTTTGAGCTCTGATGCTTTGCATGAGGTTTTGATAATGTCTTAGGTTGGTTGCATGATGAAGTCAGTGGTTTGTTTGAGTTCTCTATCTAGTTTCTAATTCAAGAGTCATTTGCTTTCGTTTTGAGACCAATCCTGATATGTGTTTGAGATCCTGAAAATGACTAAGTCTGATATCCTGATATCTTGAAAATCTTGAAAAATTGACTAAGTCTGAAATCTGGTGGATCCTCCAAATTCTATAATCTACATGTTAAATCCGGTGGATTCGAGACCTATCTCAAACATCCTGAAAGGTATATTGAAAAATATTTAAAGTATAAGTTGGAAGATTGATTCAATATACCTTACCCTGAGGAACACTGAAAAATGGATAAGTACTGAAGAAGGGCGCAAATCTTGATCGAGTGCGACAAGACATGAGGAGAGCGCAAATTCTTGATGAAATGCGCCACTTCCAACCAGAAATCAAAATGTGGATCCAATGCGACAGATCCAATCCGCTCTATCCAATGCGCCATTCTAAGAAGAGGTGCAGATTGAGGTTCTAGGTGAGTTTTAAGATGAGCACAAAATGATGATCTCTTGCGCCTAAAGCAATGCGCCCTTCATGAGGAAGGCAAAATGATGATCTCTTGCGCCTAGACCAATGCGCCCTTGTGAAGAAGAGATAAGGATGGTTTTAGAACATATTTTAACCAAGCATCAGACTCCTTATGTGATGCGCTTGTCAAGAGATGGTGATGATTTTATGAGAGACTTTATCCAAGCATCAAAAACTTCAACTAATGCGCCAAAGTGAAAGGCTTGTTTTGAGTATCAATATGCAAATTTTATGAGGATCTAAGAAGAAGAGATCAAAAACCTGAACTGCTGTGCCATTTTGGAAGGAAAGATAAGATGGAAATAAAGTTTGAACATCTTCTAGGAGGATACTGAATTCTCAACTGCTGCGCCTATTTTGAGGAACTTAAGTTTAAGACCTCTTTCTGATCAAGATTCAAAATATGCAGCCAATCCGCCATTGCTAAAAGGAAGTTTAGTTCAAGTTTTAAAGCAAATTTCAACCAAAGATGAAATCTTTATCCCATGCGCCAAGGATGATGAGGGTAGAGTGGTGTAGGACTTGCCAAGGTGAGATCAAATTCTTCAACTGATGCGTCTCATTTGCTGCACCAAGATAGGAAGCTTGTCTTGATTGATGAAGATTGTCTTTTAACTGAAGATCAAAATCCCTATCCAAAGCGCCACATCTGATGCGCCTTATTTTGACATCATTCATTCGGAGTTCAAAACCTTGATCTAATGCGCCAAGATTGAAGAAGTTTGTTTTGATTGTCTAGGTATAAATCTTGTGAAAATTTTTAAGAAGATCAAATTCCCTATCCAATGCGCCACCACTTGGAGTGTGATAACTTAAGTTTTGGATGCCAATTTTTAAGCAAAGATCAAAATGTGGATGTAATGCATCAATTATGAATGGATTTGGGGCTGAAGTGTTATGAAACTTTTTCAAGAAATAACCAATGCGCTGCTGTGGGTAAAGTAAGTTTTATAAGACTTTTCAACCAGAAGCTGAAATCTTCAACCAATGCGAACCAATGCGCCATTCCCATATGAGGCTAAATTTCAGTTTTATGAAGGATTTTAAGCGAGGATCAGATTTCTCATCCAGTGCACCATTTAGTGTGTAGTTTAATTTAAATTTTATGAAGCCTTTCAGCCGGAGGATGAAATAGTGATCCAATGCGACACTCATATATGATGCTTGGTTTGAATTTTATGATTGCTTTCATATGAAGAACCAATTTTACATCTAATGCACCTAAGTTAGAAATGCATGAAGTGATTCTTATGTGTTGTAAATTAAGTACCATTAAGGAATTGATGTTGCTTTTTTGTTTGTGTTGCAGCAACTAGGATGGAGCTGAGGAATCATCTAAGGAACAAGTGATTGGAACCGTCGATAAGCAAGGAATGAGGTTAAAAGGACATTTCAAAGGAGAAGGCATCATGTAGCTGCTCTAAGAGGTCACTTCAAGATCATCACCCAAGTCTTCATCATCAATGGCATCATGTTAAGATCATCAAGTTGGAACACTTCATCATCAAGCGTTCCGAAGGCATCCATAAAGTTTCAAGTTCCTCCGGTACATTCAAGCCTCCTTGAGAAGTCATCTGCTCTACATATAAGGAAGGTGTTATCATCAATACCTACACTCCAAAGGACCCTTTCAAGTTGGAGCATTTCATCATCTACATCAAGTTCAAGTATACATCATCAAAGAAGACATCCATCCATCAAGCTTCAAGTTCTTTTACAACTTCAAGTCTCCGAGAGTCTCCTACTCCATGTTATCATAAAGGAAGCATCATCATCATCTACTCTCTACTACTCTCTATCAAGGATCATCCAAAGAAGATCAACGTACTAGAAGGAGAAAGAATCACGGTGTTAGTCAAATGAAGCAACATGTACTCATCTAGTTTACAAGGAGATGAACAAGGCGAGATCAACCAAGATATATTCCCAAACCCAAATGTTCAAGTTAAAGCAATCACATCAAAGACATCACACAAGATGATGCAATTTGGGAATATGTTGAGATGGCATCTACGTGGCAAACATCATCATCAAGCCAATCACAGTTTGCCACATCATTCAACAAGCAAGAAGCCAAAAGGACATCCATGTAGAAGATGCTCTGAAAGATTTCATCTTATCTTATCTTCTTGGAAAACGTGCCTTCATTGCCTCTCATGTTCTAAAAATAGCAATTTGTTGTAACTACCTATTGAAGTGGCATCATCTGAGCCCTTGGCTATCTAAATTGATCTAAGCCATTCAATGTATTCTGGAACTTATATATAAAGGCCTTGTTGCCTCATTTGTAAATTAGTAGTTCAGTTGGTAGATTAGTAGAGTAGAATAGAAAAGACTCTCGAAATTTTCTGAGAGGGGACTTGGAATTATTGTAAATATTTCTCAAGATTAATGCAAAGACATTGGAGCTTGTTTGGTGTTAAGTGTTGTCTTGTGGAATGACATGGTTTCTTGTATCTTGATGAAGTGGAGAGATGTTTCAAATTAAATTAGAAGTAGATTAAAAGCTCTTTGATATAATGTATGTTTGTGTTGAATATTTGATCAACTCCTAGCTCATGCTTTTAACATTCATCACTGGTGAAGTGTTGTATAAAGCTAGTCTGAGCCTTATTATTTGCTTAAGTTCGATTGTGGATGCTTGTTTGAGCTGCGCCATCCGATGGGTGCTTTATGAGCCTTCATGATTTGAAAACCATTCGTTTACCTTAGGAGATTGCACCAACTACATGTAGTTGTAGGCATCCTTGGCAAAGTGGAGTTAGGTTGATTAAGGAGTTTGTCTGTTCGTGCATCATCATTACTTCATTGACCTTAGATTAGTTTCTAAACCTTACCTTTTTCCCTTTTCTATCTTTGATACATCATGAATACATCATCCACACTAAGAGGAGAAGTAAGCTGAATGAAGAAGTCTAACGTAAGTCCCTTTGTGATTATCAGCAAGATCACATGTAATCACTGAGTTTATCCACCATAAGTTATAAAAAAAGGAACCTTGAAGTTGCTTCATTGGATCACACAGTTTAGCCTTTAAAGAGCTTTATTCAAGAGAGAGTTGGATACTCAGTATTTTACTCTATTGTTGACCTATCTAAAAACAATCATCAACAAGTCTCGTCTATCATATCCTTATGAACAATCATTGCTATAGTTTGTGAAGGTTCTTCATTTTGTATCTGGGGTACTACATGGCTCACATTATTAGTTTGTCATTGATTTATCTTCCATGCCAGGTCCTGGTAACCATGAGTTGTATAGCCATTTAGTACTGCTATGGCCAATTTTGGGCTTTGGCCATGCCTCTGTCAATAGCAGATTCTTCCTTATTCATTCCTCTAACCAATGGTTCATATTCTTCTCCAACTAACATGGGGCGATCGTCTGTTAGATGTCTATCCCATTGTTTACATATACCAAAATAACAGCTTATCATTCTAGTAGGAACTTTTTCAAAATATACCCTTAGTGTAGCAGCATGCTTTGCTCCTTCACCCATTGGGCATTCATTTCTTAGGTGTCCCTCTCTGTTACAATAGGTACACCAAATGTTGTCCCTTCTTGGTAAGGGAGAAGTCCCATTTCTCCTGCCTTTTACTAAAATTTGCTATTGTAATTTTAATTTCTCTATTTCTAACTTTAATTTCTAAACTTCTTCACTTTCTCCAAATTCGCTTCTCCATGATTGAGCTTCTATCCCGGTTGCTAATTCCACTACTTCATTATAGGTGGTAAATTGTTCTCCATCTACCACAAATCTGATTTGTGGTTTCAAACTGGATGTAAACCATTCTATCCTCTGTTTTTCGGTTAGCAATTCTTCCAATTTGCAGGCTACACATTTAAATCTTTGATTATATTGCTTCATCGATCCATTTTTTTCTTGTATCTCTCTCATTTTGCTCACACTTTCAATAGAAGCATTTGAAGAATAAAAATTTGCCAAAATAATCACGTCTTCCCATTTCTTATTATGTTTGGGGCATACTTTGATATACCACTTTAGAGCTTCATCTCTTAGTGTCTCTCTGAATTCATCTAATCTAGTTTGGTCATCATCTATGTTCTCTTTGCTCCAATGGGATTCCAGGATAAGGAGATGTTCACTTGCATCCTTAGTATCCTTACCGAACACAAGGAGTTTAATCCTATTTGCAGCCATCTGTGTCGGAGTGAATGATGTTTTTGGTTTGTCTTTTTGTGTTTTAGGGCTTGTCTTTTCTCCCGATTTATATTCTATTTGTGGGTTTCTTTCTTTCTTTTCCTCGGGTCTCCTTTGCCTAGTTTTATCCTTTTGTTGGTTCACTGATTTGTTTTCTCTACATTTGTCTCTATATAAATGGATTTCAAAATAGTAACTACCTAATGTTTCTTCAAAAAAATCACTTTCTTGCTCTCTCCCTCTCTAGCCTCAACAAGGATTCACTATTTATCTCTTCTTCTAATACTCTTCTTGTCTTATTTGGCATAGGCGCTGACCCTTGGTCTAGAGGTTCACCTCTTCAAGGTGTCATTTCATCTTAGGAGATGCAGCTTTCAGTAATTTATCATTAGTTAATGGCACTTTGTTGATTAATATGGTACTCTCTCATCCTTCTTCAATTGTTCCAATTGTATCAATGGCTAATTGATTGCATGATTCCCTTATATCCTCTTTTTATGCATTCCTTTCCTAAAATTGTAAGTTTTTTTTGCATCTTTTCTTTTTGTAATCATATACTTTTACTTACAGATATTCTTCACTCAAATTCAGAGGTTTTAGTTTTGAAATTTGTGTTAATAATTCCTCAATTTCTTTATTAATTGTGACCCTGATGTTAGATAGATCTGGTTTAGAATATGGATTTCTTGTGAAATTTTCAATTTGCGGAGCACCCTAGCTTCTACACTCTAGAGTCAGAAATTCATCTTGCAGAGCACTATTGCTTCTACGCTTTGGCTAAGCACTATTGCTTCTAAGCTCTTTCTCTAATGATTCCTTAAATTCATCATATTCTCTTATGTCATCTACTAAGCAGGTCAATTTTTCTTATGTTCTTTTTATTTGGATAGTTATTTGCTCAGATGTTTCGTTGTTATTAAGTGGCATAGTAATTATATGTTCCTCTATTGGTGGATTATCATCATTTTCAGCAGCAGCCCCCTTGGCGCATTCAGTTGAGGCTTCTCTAGCCTTCTCTATCCTTCTGCAGTATATTTCCTGTCTATCTTGAGTTTGTTTCAACCTTCCTTCTTCTTCCATGTACATCTTGTTATGGGACTTTTTCCCCAAAATGGAAAAGAAAGCTATTTTATGAATAACTGTTTAAAATTATAAGAGAATAAGTTTATTTAACCTTTTATGATTAAAAGGGAGGTGAAAAATAAAGAATATTATGATCCTTTAGTTAAAATGGAGATAAATAGAGAATATTTATAAAAACCCTTTTAAGAGGGAGGAATTATTATATTTATTAACTAATTATTAATGACACCCTTTGTGAAAGGGTGTGACGGTTTAGAAACCACCCCTTAAAAGGTTATATAAGGAATTTATGTGAGACTTGGGAAGGGCATGGAGATCACTCAAGGAAAAATAAGGTGGTTTTGGTGGGCTATGGGCATTGGAGAAGGGGCACATGAGGTGTGTCCAACTCAAGGTACAGGGTACACCCAGGATTGTTGTGGCCAGGGTTGATGCTTGGAAGCACGTGTGTTGGTTCTGAATAAGAACTAGTTCTTCCTGGAGTGTGTCGTAGTTATGAGGGCCAAGACCATTGAAATCTTCCTAGGGTGAGAGCAGCCTCGATCCAAGTACTCTAATTTAAATAAGTATTGAAAACTATTGATGTTTAAAAGATATTTGGAATAATAAGATAAATATGATGTTGATGCTAATCCGATTAAATTATGTGATTTACTAACTCTAAGAGAAGAGTAGTGTTACACATCTCATAAACCATTTTAATCTCTTCAAAAATACTCAATCTTTTGAAATATCCTTTTACCATAGGTATTTTTTATTTGGATTTTCACTAATTCTTTTATTAATCCTTAATGATTCACTATAGACCTGCCTTCAACAGTCGCATCTTTTCAAGATCCCCCCCATTCCATTTATCACCCCGTAGGTGCCTAACTCCTCTCACAAGATGGGACTTAGTGGGTGTTACCGCACATCTCTTTTACATGTAATAACTAATTAATATTATTTTCCTTGGTGGTATTCTTTACCGCAAATTTTCTTTCTTGTTTCTATAATTCCTCTTCTTATACACCACAAACTAGGGTTCTGACAATGAACCAAATGTTGACAATAAAATGCAGGCCTAAGGTCTATACTACTTATTGTTAGAGTGTTGGGTTTATCCTAACCCACACCTAGGCTTAAGTCACACTTAGTGGCTAAGTCTAAGGTTAAGTTCACTTTTGGGGTTAGTAACTTTTTTGTCTCACCACATGTGCTCACATGAGGTTAGTCATTTTGACACTTCACCTCATTAGAGGTTGGAGATATTCTCTCCTCACCTTATGGGAGGTTGGAGACATTTGTCCATCACCCTCCACTTGTCCACACATGTGTTCATCACATAGAGGGTGTCATAGTTGGTTGTCTCCTTCTCACCTCCTTCTCCTTGCCTATATATGCAAAGCTCTTTGTACTTTTTCATCAACTCTTGGTGTAATCTCTCGATTATACATTTTGGCTTTTATGTGCTTATGCTTTGTGGAAGTTCATCTTAGTTCTCATTTGTTGATCTTGGCTAATTCTAACACTTATGTCTAAAAAGTTAACCCTAAGGTGGTGTAGTAAAAAGGAAATCAAAAGAATGTGGTATATAACATATGCATAACATAAAGATTCAAACAATTTTACACACTCATTGACACCATAAAATAAGTCTACTCATATATTCATATCATATATTCTTTATACAATGTACATCATTTACCGCAAGAATAGATATACACATTACATGTGCTTGGGTAATTTCTCCTACAACTTCCTTGTATATCCTTATGGTTATCTCCTTATCTATTTCTATTTGGTATCTATGTACATAAATACATAGAGAGACGTGCCTTTCTCCCTTGAGATGTCTATTGGATGTGTTGTATGTTAGCTAGAGGTACCGCACTAGTCTTGCTGTGAGTTTGTCTCTATTTATCCTTTGCAAGTAGTGGTGCAATTTGCCCTAACAACACACACCCTACATAACTTTGTGAGCTACATCTGTTGTGGTCCTCACTTTCATGAACTTGTGTGATTTTCAATTTTTTGTTCTAGTGTTTTTTATTCTTTTCTTACCTGCAAAGTGCCCTCTCTTCTCACACTCACGCCACCCTTGCTTGCCCACGTGCTCTACTCTGTTGCCCACACACACTATACTCCCTATAAATGCAATGGGTAAAATTACAAAATGTAGTGGCTGATTTTGTCATTTCCTAGACATTTTCTGCAACATGGAAACCCCCCAATTACTTGGAGTAAAAACTTAGACTGTCAAGATACCTAATCCAGTATAGTAGACTCTGTAGTAAGACTTTTGAAGTTTAGGAATTAGGTTTTGAATTTCATAAACTTATTTTACTTCAACAACGACTACAAGAGAAGGACAACATCATTACCGGTCTACAAGCATGTATCTCTATGCTTAAGCAATCTCACACCCCCCATGCCAACACTTTGCATTTTTAGCAACTTCAAGAGGCCATTTCTATAATTCAAAAGAAATAGTCATTATTGCTCGTCCAACATGAGCAACATAGAAAAGAAACAACAGCTCGTCAAGTGTCTATCAAAAAACAAGTGGACGAACAAAATTCATGGGTTCAAGCAATCAAGGGGAAGTAACCCTCGCCTATTGTGGAAATGATTGTCCAAGCCATATTTGATGAGGAATGAGACAGGCAAGCCAAAACAATCAAACTCTAGGGTTTTGGACTTCCTAATCCTATTGAACACCTACAGGATGGTCATGCCTTCTTGCAAAACTATCTAGGCTCCAAAGATATATCCTTAGACAAAGCATGGTCAACTCCCAATAACACCCTCATTATCAAATTTTGGTCTGTAGAAGAGCATTTATGAGCCCCTAGAGTTAAGAAACAACTTTTCTATCTCCATCAAAAAAATTATCTAAATGCTCATCTCACACAACTTTAGGTGAAAGACATTTAGATGTTTGGGCCCAAATTGTAGTTGCCAATAAGAAAAACAAGTTGGTTGTTATCTATGATTGCAAGGCTGCTATTTGTGATTCCCCACCTAAGGGCAGTCATGCACTAAACCACCTGTTGACAACAATCTTGAATAATCGCAATGGTCCCATATGATCTTCTCCAAGTACATTCTAGGATGTCATTGCTTCCGACTAAGACCCATGAGAAGCTTGAGCAGGCCCTCCCTCCAATCATGGGTTATGTTTGGACCATAGAAGTAGATATCTTTAAATTTCCCAATATATTCTGATATATCTTTTCTCGGCTGGGTTCCCAACATTTTCTTGAAAATATCACGAGTTTTTCAAAATATCTTTCACCGTGACTTTGACCAAAATTTTCACCAATATATTTCAAAATTATTGATCGTATATCACTGGTAATATCACAATAAATTAGTTTTTTTTTTTTCTATATAAACATTAGACCTGCAATTTTTTGATCATTTTTCTCTGGAACTTTTATAAATAGGTTATAAACCTTGAATGGTGTAAGTAGTTG
Source organism: Cunninghamia lanceolata (assembly GCA_027924645.1). Lineage (NCBI taxonomy): Eukaryota > Viridiplantae > Streptophyta > Pinopsida > Cupressales > Cupressaceae > Cunninghamia > Cunninghamia lanceolata. The sequence continues at coordinate 12,047,552 of BSBN01000241.1, read as the reverse complement.
TTATTGTATAGTAGTTAGATCTTTTGCAAAGGGGCAACAACAATTATTGTTGTTATTTCAAAAATGAATGTGGTTATCTACAGTTTTGAAGACACTTGGTATAATCGGGTTTGAAAATCTTGTGAATAGGGAACATGACTATTGTTATTGTGATTAGTGATTATCACTGTTGCCTTTGACAACAGCAAACACTACTGTCATTATTTATGATTTGTGAGCATAGTCATTACTAGACAAAACTATCAAATGATTATGATATCATTTGACTTGTCATTATTATTGCATCACAAATGTTAGTGTTGTTGTAGATTTGCTGTCATTTGTAATTATCAATGTATTATTGAGGCAATTGTTTGGCAATTTTCATTGTTACATATCAATTGTTAACAATGTTGTACCAATTGAGATTGGTGTCATCATTATTGTCTTTTGACATAACTATCCTTTTGTGATTAGTAATCTTCTTATGATCATTGATCAGTAGCATTCTGTCAATATTGTGACCTATACATTCTTGATCAAAATGATGTTTAATAGCATCCTTATTAGTAATGCGATCAATTAGTATGGGCATCAATATTGTTGTCAACATTATAGGAGATATTACTGATCAAAATAATTAATATGAAACATTGTTAATATGGGACATTGTTGTCCCGAAACCTTTGCCACTATTGTAAATTTAAGAGGTATTTGAAGAGGTTATGGAGACTGTTGTTGTGAACTGTAGTTACCATTTTGTGTATAGATTAGTCTCTTGTACGTGATAGTTAAGGACAATGGTAGGGTTAACAAGTTGTATTTACATTAGTTGTGATCTATTGCATTAAAGGTTCATTATCATTCTGGCAGTCATTTATTAACATTGTTAAAGAGAATTATATTACATTATCTGTTATCAGCAATATCAAAATTAATAAGAAAAATCCATGTTTCAAAATTCATGGTGTACACTCTCATTTACTTTCACACTCTCATTTTATATGCAATTAGTATGGCTTTAATGTAAAAAACATCATTTATTTCTCTTTTTTTGAATTTTACTGCATATTTTGGGTTCCCAATTTTTTTCCAATAATATCCCGAGAAACTGAAAACATCTTTTATCTTTTGGGATGCCGAGAAATTTGCAAGAACGATATTTGCTTCTATGGTTTGGACCTCAACCTTCTTGCATGAGATTCGTTGATTAGGGAGTATTCATGGTTCATGCGAGTGGCTTGCCTCAACCAAGACAAGTTCTAGTCTAAGATATCGCTGTTGGCCTCTAGTATAGCTCAAAAAAGTTGCAGAGAACTTGCAAGTTCTCGCTAGTCAATTCCTGTACTATGTAAACTACCCTTGAACTTGCTGCCAAGTTGGCTTGAGTCCAACACACCAACTTGTTGCAAGTACTCCCAAGTTGGCAGGTTGGACTTGCCCAACACAGCATGGACATGAGAAGCAGCTCGCATGTTAAAAAAACACTTTTTTTCACCTTTAAAAAATAAAAACCTCATCTGACTGTAATGTCCCTTTTTTGGCAAATAGACCTTCTGTGCGCATTATGCTTGTTCCTAGTCTTCTGGAGGCTATTCATCATGTTCAGGAGAACTCCAACGTTCTTGGAATGGCCGTGGCTCAGTCTTGCAGAACAGTTGTTCGTGGTTTTAAGTTCGGCTAGTCATTTGGAGTTCATAGATGCTTTCGGAATTCAGTTCCAACCTCTCGGGTGCTTTCCAACTTTCTTGGAGAAACATGCACTATGTTTAGACAAACACCCGACGACCTCTGATTTTCATCCCAAGTCTTCTACTACATTTTGGTATGGTCTGAGTTGTTTGATCAATGCATTTCTATGCTTTCCGTAGCTTGGGGCTATTATCTGGCAGTTTAAACAATGTTCAAATTTAATTTTTAAGTGTAGAGTTTATCATATTATGTATTAAAAATGCTGTAAAGTTGTTTATTCATGTTTCATATGCATATGAATTAAAACTATTTTTTTGTATTTAATTTTTTATTTTTTTTATTTTTAAATATTGTTTTTTTATTTTTAAATTTTTTTTTGTATCTAAAACTTTAAATGCTGCAATTAAATATGTTTTTCTTATTTTTTCAACGCCAAAGTCTGCACTTTACATCCAATGGCATCAAGAAGTGGAAACCAAACCGTTCACAGAAAGCATGCTGCTTAGAAGCACGGCATACCAAGACTGACCACTGGAACTGTCATTTTCAATTATTGTGGGTTGAAGATGAGTGGAGGCATCAAATGTTTCAAGTACCACCTTGCACACTGCTGGCCACAACGTGAAATTGTGTATGAATGCTGAGTTGGAGGTTGAACAGGAGATGAAAGCAGCCCTGATATTGATGGACCAAAAAAATTAGAGAGGATGAGGAAAACCATAGAAACATGGCGGGAAACAAAGGTAGACATAATAGAGATTGTGGGCTCCAGTCATGGTCCATGGATTCACAGCACATCCACTTCATCAAGCATCAAGAGTCCAGTCACAGGTTTTTTTTGTTCAATGGAACATGCTAGTCTCACAGTCTTCACTTTAAGGTATAGGTTGGAACAAAGATAAGCATAAGGAAGCAAACGCAGCTTAAGCAAATTTTTGGTTCGACAAGCACCTTCCTTTCAATGTGGCAAGAAGCCCATATTGGGAGAATTTGACCACGGCCTTAACAGTTGCAAGTAAGGGGTACAAGACGCCTACTCCACATAAGTGGGTTGTTGCTCTAGAAAGCAGTGGCAAATGCAAAGACAATTGTGGAAGAGCAAAGGAGGCAGTGTTGCAAGTTTGAATACACCATATTATCAGATGGGTCGGCAAATGGAAGGAATTGCACACTCATCGACTCTCTAACAGCTTCAAATGGTGAAGGAAAGGATCTAGATATAGAATTCTATGTTTATAAGTAAAAGTCTATTTTTCCCAAGTTTGAATTGTGTCTGACTTTGACTTGTCCACCATTATATTCTAAAAGAGGTGACAAGTTGTTGGGGTTTAGTTTAAGTTAAGCCTTTTTATTCGTTCTTTTGTTACTTCTACTTCCTCAAGAGCTTGGACTGAAGCTGCTAAATATGTCAAACCTGTTCTTCTGAATTGCTAATGCTCCTACACCTGCTGCATTAAATGTAGAGTCTAACCTGTTGTGCTTCTTTCTTTAACTTGATAAGTTTGGGTAGGAATGAAAATGTTTTTGCTTATGACAAGCTTATGGATTTTAATCATTAACTTACGCCTCCAGTACTTGATAAGAATCATAATTCTGTCCCATTGGGACACATTGTAGCTTTGCTCTCAATCTTAAATTGGATAGAGGGGTTCATTTTGACCTCTGCTGAAAAGGAAAGCAAATGTGTTAAGAGTTGCTATAATCTTCACTCACGATCCTTCACTGGTTTTGTGTTCCCTTGGCATTATATCAAAGGCATAAGAGGTGTTAGACAAAATGCCTCAACAGTATGTGGTTTCAAGGACTACAATTATTGTTGTTTTTGCAGAAATTAAGTTGTTGTTAACACCTTAAAGATTTCTGTCCAAGTGCAGTCAGCGGGTGTAAATTTCACTTGACAGATGCTGTCCGCATCCTCCAGACATCTGCCATTATTAGAGCTCAGAGTTTTGAAAGAGAGATAATTTTGTCTGCCAGTTTTGAGTTGTGGCTTCGGAGCTTGCTCCACTGTTGAATGTGCAGAATGCAGATTTGGTGTTTCATTTTCTTACAAACTCTTAACTTGGAAGCTTTTACTGGGTAGCTGTATAGCCTTGGAGATTTTGAGCAGATACATTTTTTTTCTTCTTCTCTTGAATAAAGTGCTTCATATAAAACTTTCAAGGAACGGAAAGTTACATCATTAAATAGTTACATCATCTGAGCAGATATATTTGAAGTCTATATGGATTTTTTTCCACAGCTCCTTCATTACACTCATGTAGACCTTTGGTGGAATCACAATTGGGTCATTAATTGAGGGAGCATCACATTCAGTTGCAATCTTTTGTATTTCAGATGATGTGAAAACGATCTCGACAACCTCTGTCATATTCCTCCCAGAAGTGACTGAACAAAAGCCTTGGAGTATAGTATGGAGATCAACCAAATAATAGTGGGAAACATATTTTGCCAGGCGATGTAGGTGTGACTGCACTATTAGACTCTTATGCAATAGTGGAAGTACTCTTATGCAATAGTGGAAGTGGAGAGTAAGCACACTGAACCATTCGACAAAATGCCACGATGTTACATCTTCTTCAGGAATATGATGATTACTGGTGGTGCACTCAGTGGTCATCTTGAAAAGCCTCCGTGCCTGACCTATGAACTACTTCACTGATTTGTTGTCTGTGGACTGTAATCAATGCTGAATATGTTCTGATTTGTCTTGTTCAATCTTTGGAAATTTTTACGAAAATTCAAATGACAAGTATAAACCCAGATTTATCATCCTTTGCCAGCTGTACCACTCTTGGAGCTTCAGAACTACATTGAAGTTGGATCAGAATATGTTTGAACAATTGTTTCGGTGAACGTCATTTCATGGTCTGCAATCATCATTGGATATGCTCAATAGGGCTTGCTGATATGCCCTGGAAATTTTACTGATTTATAATTAGCAGGTTTAGAGTCGGGACCATTACTAATTCTGAATTTTTAAAGCAGATTATCTATGTTCAAGGCAAGTGGTTCTGGAAGTAAGTTTTTGGGTAAATTTCAAGAGGCTTTTATAGCGTAAACTATTACAGGAAAATCTCTTTAGCCTTTATAAATTATATAGAATGCTCGAATGTTGTTCTTGGCATAGTTTATTTCTTTTTTTGTTTATAATGAGTGGGAAGCCATTATCAAGCCCCATTGATCTACTAAAATAATAAAATCGACAAGCTTTGCAGATGCAGGATTATTCTTAGATGATCTACCATCATTCAAAGGAGGCGTTTTGAGATGACCCAAAGCAAACAAAGCCAAAAGATAAAGTCCCAACTTATTAAAACATCGCCACCATTGTATTGTTGGCAACTTATACTATTTTAATTTGAGACTACTCAATATTAGGGCACCATTAAATTGCCCTGATGTGCAAAACCAATTTATGGGTATTGATACAAGTGTTTGGAAGAAAGAGAGAAATACCGGTGAGCGAAGAAAACCCCACGACGAAGGAAAACATGGGCAGGCTTGCCAGTTAGTTTTTCGACTCTTTGGACGATGGATTGATCGAGCTTTTGACAGCCAAATTGAACAATGAGTTTGTCATAATCGATGCGGCCTCCTTCCTTAGATGCTGCTACTTCCCATGGTGTTACAATCTGCTCCTCGCCCTCTTCAATTTTGTCCTCTCCCATGTTTAGCTCCTCCTGTTATGTCGCGTAAGAATGCAGAATGTTCTGTATATGTAGAGTATTGATATGACGGATAAGAATTCAGATTCTCAAGTATAGTTGCGATTTTACTTATGTAACCAAAGAGAGAATAGAGATTTCAGGCTTCGTTGCTTCTTTACAGTTTTAATTAGAAGTTTGTCCTTGTCAAGAAGGAAATAGTTTTGCTATGGCTGTGTAGCGAGAGCGGTTTAATTGATAGCCTATCGGAGTTTATGTCGTTTTTCGTGGAAAAGTGAACACAATCGCCATTTTTCGTCACGAACTATCTTTACTCATGCATTTTGATAGTGCTAAGGAATAAAGTTCATTAAGTAGTTTAGTGCATCTCATGTATTGTAATTTTGGCATTCCGCAAAAAACTTATTTAAATATATGAGTTAAAAGTTTTAAGTTATTGTTTAGGGTTTTGGTATAACAATGTAGCTATATCAGTTATATCTTTGCTGAGTTATTCATAAACACTTAAAGAAAGTTAGACCATCACCAAAACATGTGCATTTAGGCATGTATTACTAATCGCCATATGTGTTGTCATGTGATTGGTTGTTTCTTTGATGTGACTTTTAAAAATAGATAGTTTGTATCTATTTTTTAAGTACAAACATAATAACTACTAGTGCTTAACATTACAAGTAATGGGTAAAAATATTTTTAAAAAAAGGTTATCGTTACACCACACCATAGCAGTTATTGGAGCACACTCATCTATTGGATCCTTTCCTCTATTGCACTTTTATTTTATACTATTTTGAGTAATATGTAATTATATTGTTGTAGTCAGAGTTATAAAACTCGTAAAGAATTGCAAAGCTTCAGTGAGTCTTGAGGCAGGTGTAGGCAGGTATAGGTAAACGAGTCTAAAAGACTTAAGACTTGGGTATCTAACACGTCTAGTTTAACTTGTGAGTCATGTCCTTGAAACACAATCAATGAAGTCAACCATAGAAAAAAAATTAAAAAGTAAAACAAAATAAATAAATAAAACCTAATACCCTAAAATGACCTCTAAGACTCTAAAAACACATTCATTTCATTAGAAATCAAGGAAGAGAAAAAAAAAAAGTTTTGGAGCTAAAAACACATGCCATTGAAGCAAAAACCAACAAACAACTTGAATAGTAAACATTGACTGAATGCAACTTGGAGGAGCCTACAATGCGTTTGGAAGAGCCCACCATTGATTTAGAGGATCCCACCATTAAGTTGAAGTAAATTTGAATAGGTATTTTGTATTTTGAATCTCTTTTTTTTTACTTGTCTTCTATATTTTTTTTTTTTTCATGTTAGATTAATATAACAAACCCTAGCATTTTTTAATCTTGTCTATGAACAAACCTTAGCTATTTTTTCTAATTTTTATCTATTTTTAGTTGTGAATCCTAACTTTTTTGTTATACTAGTTAATTTATTTAAAAACCTTAAATGTTAATTTATTTTTCATTTATTTGTTATTACAATGTACTTCAAATTTATAGATTGATTTTTCATTTATTTGTTATTAGAGTGTACTTCAAATTTATAGATTGTTCTAATGTTGGCCCCAGTATAAAAGGACCCTTGTTGGAAACATGTCATCCTAAGCGCAAGAAAAGGAAGTTGATTTGCAAACATTACAAAATGAAAATTAGTGTAGAAGGCTTTAATCGATTAAAATATCACCTTACATAAATGTCATGTCAAGATGTTACTTTGTGCCCAGTTGTGCCTATTGATTTTGTGTCTGAGTTACAAAGTCAATTAAAGACCTTTGACTAACAAAATAAACTAAAAAAGATGCAAAGAGAAGAGATGACAATTATTCATGGAGATTCTTCTTCTTTGATTCCTCCATTACCTCGATCTTTGACCACTAATGGCAATGGTAGTGCTAGTGTTGGGCCTAGAGTTCATGGATCTAGATTAGATTCATATATTATACCATGTACTATTCTTGGTTCTCAACCATCACTTGAGTATGTGTTAAAACAAGGACAAGCATGATGTAAAAAAGAGTGCAATCAAAGACTTTTGATTTTATTGTTTCATTCCATTTCATGCAGCAAGGTGATTAATTATTATTATTGTCTTAAAATATTGTATTTCATTTATTTGTCTCTTAATTTTTTAATTTAAGGGTTTGTAGAATTTAAACTCTAAATTTTATAATACTTATTTTGTTTATTTTGTCTGTTTGGAGTCTCTTTTTTGGCAAAATATGATAGTTGTGATTATTTTTATGGGGCAAGGTTCAAATCCCCTAATGGTGAGGAGATAAACAAGTTTCATTTCAACTCAAAAGGTAGTTGATGTGAAGGCCAGAATTGAGAAACATCATGAGATATGGAAGAGAAAGGGTTGCACAATCATGATTGATGGTTGGAATAATAGGAGGACTAAGATATTGCTAGATTTTCTTGTTTCTCCCTCAAGTGGTTGTACTTCCTTAAATCTATTGATTCAGTGATTAAAATTTTTAACTTCTTAGTGATTAACATTAGCATTTCAAATTTTATTGTTTCTTCTTCAAGTGGCATAGCTTATTTTGCACTAGGTGGATGGTTCACAGGTACAACCTTTGCAACTTTGTGGTATACTCACGAATTGGCCAGTTCCTATTTGGAAGGTTGTAATTTTTTAATTGATGTAGTTTCTACAGTTGCTAATAGTTTAGCACATTCTTTGCTACTATTATGGGGTCCTGAAGCACAGGGAGATTTTACTTGTTGGTGTCAATTAGGTGGTCTATGGACTTTCATTGCTCTTCATGGTGCTTTTGATCTAATAGGATTCATGTTACACTAATTTGAACTTGTTTGATCTATACAATTTTCTTGAAATCCATTGATTTTTTTTTAAATAATGCGCCTAGTAAACTTTTTAACGTGACCAGCGACGCTGGTGCGACGCGCCCTCTGGCTCCACGTGAATGCTTTTGCCTGGAGCAATGAACTGGTGAGGCCACAACACGGGGGACCTCATCCCCTAGCAAGAACACTTCAAACCCGTGAGCTCGTTGGCCCAGTGGGGGTTTGAACTCTGGTGGCTGCCACTACAACCGAGTGACTTAACCACCGAACCATGCCCTTATCGGCAAAAATCCATTAATGTTTTAAAAAAGAAAAAATATTAAATTATTTTGTCAAGTCTTAGAGGAAGCTTTGGTCAAGATAAGTGATGAGAATGTTGTGTAGATAGTTAAAGATAATGTAACAAATTATATTGTTACAAGTAACCTTCTCTTGGATAAGTATCCATCCTTATTTTGGAATCTTTATGTTACTCATTGCCTTGACCTCATATTATAGAATCTTAGTAACATCTCCTGGATTAAAGCATGTGTGGAACATGGTAAAAATATTTGTAAATATACAAACATGCTCAAGGGTCCTAAACTTAAGGAGAAAATACACAAACAAGTGGGAGTTGGATCATCCTAGAATAACCTACTTTGCAATGAACTTCATCACATTACATTTTTTATTTCAATAAAGGTTGCATTAAGGTATATGTTTGTGAGCAAGGAGTGGTCTACATCTTTATATGCTAAGACCATTTAGGATTGACATTGTTGACTAGATTTTCAATGAGTAGAGCTTCTAGATTTTGACAAAGGTGATTGTAGATGTAAGTTTATATTTCCATTCTTTTTTTGTTCGTATTTTCATTCTACCTATTTATTTTTGTTTATACTTTATTTATGTCAATGTTTAATAATAATTGTAGTTCATTGAGCCTTTAGTTGTCCTCCTTTGAGTTGTTGATGGGGAGAATCCCACAATGGGTTTATGTATATGAGGGCATAGATAGGACCAAGGAGGCCATTAGATCCATCTAAGGTGGGGTTAAGGACAAATATCATATAATATGAGACATCATTGATCGACGATGATAACATCAACTTCATAGGACCTTACATGCAGTTGCCTATTTCTTCAATCCAATGTTCCAATTTCACCTAGATTTCAAGGAACATGAGAAGGTTTTGAGTGTGCCCTACATAGTCATAGAGTAGATAGAACCCAATCCTTAGCTTGGATTGAAGATCATCTTTGAGATTGAGATCTGCAAACTTGCACAAGGGGAGTTATTTGTGTGAGATATATGCAAGGCAACTCAAATAACGTTGTAGCCAAATAAAAGTCTATTGCGTAGTTTAAGTTTAAATTTTTTATGTCAATGTTGAAACTTGACATTGAACAATGAATTGAATTCTTTTTTGTCTCATTTCATATGCATGGTGGGAGAGATTTGGTACTAAAGTGTTAACTCTTTATAAGATTATAATTCATGCCTTGAGCCAACCCTGCAATGCTTCAAGATGTGAGAATAATTGGAGTATGTTTAAGCACATACAATCCAAGAGGTGTAACAGGTTATCATTACACAAGTTGAATGATTTTGTTTATATTTGTCACAACCTTCACCTCTGTCATAAGCAAATCCTAGGCATTGACTTATCTCTTGTCACTCTAGAGGAGGTTTATCCACAATCAAATTCGATAACCAAGGTTGAGGAACCCATCTTTAATAAGGAGGACCTTGCATGGATTGATCAGGAGAATCTAGAGTTAGAAGTAGTAGCCATGGAAAACAAGAAGGATAGTGTTAAGATTAAGTGTGTTATTCACCTTTCAAATCCCAACTCTTGTTAAATTATATTTAATTGTGTAGATGATAAATAATGTATGATCTCCAATCATCATAGAGTGGCCAAAATGGGATGCCCATGTTAGTGTGAGAATGTTATTTATTTATTATTTGTTCTCTAGCATACTTGGGATAATGTGTAATAAGACATTTAATAAAGAGGTTACATTGAAAAAGTCAAAATTGGGAGTTATAGAGCATTTTCTTGATTTGTTGGTTATGACAAATGTATTGAATACTCTTATGGCCTAGAATTAGAAAATGGTCAATTTGATTGTTATGATGAAATTTATGATGTTTAAGAGAGGTGTAAGAGGAATTACTATTTCAGGTTGGTTAACCATGACTAATGGGGCATTAGATTTTTTCTATGGCTCGTGATTTTGACTAATAGTTTTGGATATCGTTTGGTGGTTTTTAGCTTTTGACTTTTCTATATAGTGGAGGCATGGGATAGAAGATCGTAAGGTTTTTTTGAAGGTATTAGATTATGTTGTTGAATTACTATCAGAAGGATAAGTGATTGTATTGGTATACATATTTTATCATGACTAATACAAACTTGGTTCTCTTTCCAGTGGTGAACTTTGTTTTCACAAAGGTTTCTCCATGTATATCTAGTTTTATGATTTATATTTTTTATGTTTGCTTCTCCATTGATACATTAATCTTATTGACTTAATCACATGTTTAGTCAATTTAAATCTTTATTCTATTAATATTCCCATTATGTTGTTTGCCCTATTAATCAAGATTCGGTATTAGACCTACGACTTGATTTTATAAGGGAACACATTTCTTGTAGTGTTGTGAATTTTTTGTGGTTGCAGTGAAAGCATTTTATTTAGTGATTTTGTATATCTAAGTGTGGTTAGAGAAGTAATGGCAAGCACAACTTGTTTAGAAATTGATAAGTTCAAGGGCTCTAGATACGAGACTTGGAAACTAAAAATTGAGGATCTCTTGTAGAAAAGAGATCAATGGAGGGTTGCGACAGACAAAAAAGTATGATGGGTTATCGGATGAAAAATAGAAGAAGCTTGACAATAAGGCTTAAGAACAATATGGTCATATCTCTCCAATTCCATCCTTCTAAATGTCTCTAAGGAGACTAGATTGTATACAGTTTGGGGAGAAAGATGGGTGGAATCTACCAAACTAAGATTTTTGTTAATAATTTGTATTTAAAATGAAAATTATATTCTTTGAAAATGAAGGAAAGAGACTCTGTAGCTGATCATTTAAATACTTCTAATCTTATTTTATGCTAGCTAAAAAGTATAGATATTAAACTTAATGGGAGGATACATATATTGTTTTGCTTTGTTCTTTACCTAAATCTTAGAAAAAAATTGTAGTTGCAATCAATGGTGATACTATAGAGCCCAAAATGGATGCCTTTGTTTCTGCTTTGCTTAGTGAAGAAATGGGGTAGAAATCTATGAATGAGGGTTCCAATGATGCACTACATGTTTGGGGTAGACCCAAGGAAAAAGGTGGTGAGAAAAAAGGAAATAAGATGTCTAAATCAAAAGGATGGTCTAAAATCCCTAGTAAGAGTAGAGTGAAATGTTGGAACTATGCAAGGCCATGTAAAAAAGGAAAGTAGCAACAAGAAGAAATTTTCTAAAAAATTTCTTCTATAATAAATTCTCTGATAATGAAAATTATATTTTATTCATTTTTGCTAACATTCCTAGTCATGCTTCATGGTTGATTGATTTAGGTGCCTTGTATCACATAACTCCTCATAGGGAGTAGTTCTCTTCATATAGAGCATATGATGGTGGTGAGGTATTCATTGGCAACATAAGTTTGCATCACATTGTTAGCAAAGGGAAGGTAAAACTTGTGTTCAATTATGGGAGAGTAAAATCTCTCATATATATGTGTATCATATTCTTGTATTAGCATGAAATTCACTTACAATTTCTAAGACAAATGATGTTGGAGTGCATGTCACATTTGATAGGAGTGGTTACAAATGCTAGCTAAGGGATCCAAGTGTGGTACTCTATTTAAGCTTGATACATATACTTATTGCAACTCAACCTAGATGTAACTGAGAACTCAAATTCATGTATATTGTCTCACCATGGGTTGGACCACATTATTAAAAACTAGCTTAAGACCCTAGTCAATAAAAATATGGTGGATGGTTTCTTTGGTTATTATGTGATTTTTTATTTTTGTGAGCAGTATGTGTTTGGAAAATAGAGTAGAACTAAATTTAATTCAAGTAGCACTAGAGCAAAGAGATTATTGGAGGTTATTCATACAAATGTTTTTGTCCTTGTATATGTTGCTTCAATTAAAAACTCTCATTATTATGTTTCCTTTATCAATGACTACTCATATTATCCTCAGATTTGTTTTTTGAGGCATAAATCTAAAGTTTTGAGAAAATTTAAATATTTTAAAGTTCTTGTTGAAAATCAAATAGATCAAAAAATAAAAGTATTGAGGTTAGATAATGGATAAGAATATTATTCTAGAGAATTTGACATTTTTTGTAAATATGCAGGTATTGTAAGACAGAAAACAACTTAGTCTATGTCATAGCAAAATAGCATTATAAAAAGGATGAATGTGACATTAATGTACAAATTTATAAGTATGTTGAGTGGTGCTTAGTTGGATCAATGTTTGTAAGCTAAGGTTGTAAGTATTGTGTATTATTTGATTAATAAATCTTTTTATTTTGTGTTGGTTAATAAGACACCATATGAAACATGAACAAGTAAGCAACTTGTTGTTTTGCACATTAAAGTTTATAGTTGTGAGGCATTTTCTCATGTACCTAAATAAAAAGCATCTAAGTTAGATTTCAAGGCTAACAAATATATATTTATGTTGGTTATAACTATAATGTTAAGGGTTATAAGCTTTGGAATCTTCTAATATTGAAAATGGTATATTCTAGAGATGTTTTTAGTGAACTTAAAGTTAAGTCTAGTTAAATATAGCCAAAAGTAAGAGAAAATAAGATTATACATTTTGAAACCGAAATAAAGAAGCAAGAAGATACAAAGGTGGAAAAATAATAAATTGAACAAGATGATCTAAAGGAAGAAGAATGTTCAAAATCAAAGAGTTTAAAGAATGAACAAGAGGAGACTCTTACTACAACCTTGAGAATATCCATGAGGTAACATAAACCAATTGATAAGTATAGCCTACTAGATCTTCAATGCATATTTGTTTTCTCTTATACTGATGATGAACCTCAAATTATGAAGGAGACACTTTTTTCAAAGGAGCATGGGTCTTGGAAGGAGGCCATGGAGGATGAGATGATGGTATTAGATAGGTGTGACGCTTGAGATCTAGTTGAGCTACCTAAGGAAAGGAAGCCCATTGTTTGAAAGTGCGTGTTTAAGAAGAAACTCAAAAAAGATGGGCATTTGGAAAGATTTGAAAGGTAAGCTTGGTCGCAAATAGTTACTTGGCTAGGTTGAGGGAGTTGATTTTAGTGAAATTTTATCTCCTATTGTAAAACTAAATTCTATTATATTTATAATTTATATTATTGTTGCTTATGATTTAGAGGTAGAAAAAAATGGGTGTCAAAACTATTTTTAGCATGGAGATCTTGATGAAGAAATTTAAATAAAACAAAATGATGATTGTGTGGTAAAATAAAAGGAAAACTTGGTTTACAGGTTGAAACAATTGTTGTATGATCTAAAAAAATCACCTTGGATGTGGTATTATAAGTTTGATGCTTTCACATTGGAGCATAGGTTTGTTAGAAGTAATTGTGATCATTGTGTTTATTTCAAAATTAATTACTAATTGGTGTCTTATACATTAATGACATGTTGTTCATTGAAAATATTAAGTGTAGGATCTTGGGGAGCTCAAAACTTAGTTATTTGGTGTCTTTGACATGAAATATTTGGGGGTTACAAAATAAATCTTGCGTATGGAGATCAACAAGGATTGAATTGGTAGAAACTTTGGCTTAGTCAGAGTAGATATGTTCAGACTATTTTGTAGCAATTTGCTATACAAGACTATAAGCCAATGAGCATTTCTTTACCTACTAATACTAAGTTATCATTGGATTAGTGTCCTAAGTTAGATGATGATTTTGAGGGTATGCTTAATGTTCCTTATGCTAGTGTTGTTGAGAACAAGGTAAACAAATATAGTGAAACTATAAACAAATAATGTTCAAATCTGATTAGTGCATGTGATCAAACCATCAAATAGAACATGGAGAAGCATTAATACAATAGAAATAACACATAACACTAAATTTATGTGGAGAAATACTTTTACAAAAAATTCACCACCAAAGAGATACTGAGCTTGTATTAATCTTAAGAATAAGATTACACCAATACAATCCACTCAATCTCCTTCAGTCTAACAACATTCTAGATAATTAACAGTATCTCAAATGCATAACACTATGAAACCTTTATCTCATACACTCTTGATATATGGAGCAAAGGAAATATAAAACCACCAAGTAGTTTTTGTAAACTAGTGGCCACCAAAACCATGGTCCACAAGAAAAAACCCAAGCTCCACTATGCATTGAAACATGAACCCAAGGTAGAAACCATATAATGATAAGATGATCCTATTGCAAGTATGTGCTATCGGTGTTGTCATTGATGTCAACAAGCTTGTGTTGTCATTAGTGTCAACTGTGTCCACTGATGAGGTTGTTGTTGTTTGATTGAGTTGCTTTGTTGAAGATGATTTGGCTACCTTGAAGAAGTGCTAAAGAAGTGTAGAATATGGTTATGTTGGTTGTTTTCCAAGTGCTTTTGGGAAAATTTGATTAATAAAGGAAACAATGTGTTGAAGAGATTGTCTGGCTTAACATAGTAGTGTTCTGGTTCTGCTCCACATTTCCTCTTTGTTGAAGATATGTTCTTGTGGTTTGGATATGTTGTTAAGAGATGTTCAGAGATGTTATATTCCAAATTACATGCTCCAGTTCATTGTGAAGAGAAAGTTGTGTTCACCAATATGAAGACTATGTTTTTGAGTGTTGTAGAGGTGTCTGGGAAAAATGTCTTTGCTCCACATTTCTCCACGAAGTAGTTTTAGGTCTTGTGGTTCTGGATTTGTGCTTATAAGGTTCCTATATTTCTCCCATCGAGGTTGTTCATAATTTGGTGATCTAGAAGAGGACTTATCGAGTTGCAGTGTATGACAGAGACATTTGAGTTTGATAGGTAAACAAGATAAGGTTGTGCGGCAGGTGAAAGTTGTTGCAGAGGAATTTGTTGGATTTCAAGAAGTTTCAGGATGATTGTGGAATACTCTAGATTGTGTTGAAGCCTTTCATGTGATTTAGAAGTCATCTTTGGGTTTGAGGAAGCGTGTACTTAAAAGTTCATTGTGTTAACATAGGTTTGACCGACCTTGGGTGTTTACACTAATTGAGGAGTTGCTTTGGTGATTGTGAAAGTGTGGAGTAGCATGCTTGGATGAATTTACGTCCAAGCTAAGGTGTTTTGTGGTTTGCCTTCATTCCTTTCCATCGCAGGAATGTTTAGGTCTAGACATAATTTGAATCTTCTAGGTTAAAGCGATTTGCCGACCTTGGAGAATGTTCTCAGGTTGAAGACAATATATTAGGTGTGTGTGTGATGGATACGATGTGAGTAATAAAGTGGTTGAGTGAGTGGAGTGGTATAGGCCTTCATGTGTTAGATTACTAGATGCAACAAGCAGATGGTGTCTATTATCTTTCATTAGTGCTATGAAGATGATGTTGATGTTGCGGTGAATATTGAGCTTCATTGGAACTGTACTCCATGCATGTGTTAGATGCAACTATAACAATTCAATCCTGGCAGTGAGCCACATGTAGTGAGCATTCTTAGATAGTGAGTCCACCATTTGTATCAACCTTAATTGGTTGCCTTATTATATATATTATGAGCTAATCCTCACCGTGGTTTTTCCCGTCTTGGGTTTTCCACGTAAAATCTAGTGTTGTCTTGTGTATGATGTTGTTATGATTCAATTTTTGTTATTTATATTTCATGCTTAATTATCATAACAAGCTTAAGGGTTAATTGGATTAATGTGGATCTGAGTGTGTATGAGGATTTTGAAATTTTAAGTTACAAATGATTCACCCCCCTCTCAGTTGTCTTGTGCATTCAACACTTGGTATCAGAGCAAGGTTCCTTGGAAAAGAGCTTAACCACTTGAGGTAGATCCAGAATGGCGCGGAAGAAGTATGTTCCCTTGTTTGATGGATCTGACTATGCTTTTTGGAAAATAAGGATGGAAGGTTATCTGATTTCTCTTGGATATGACATCTGGAAGTCTGCAATGAATGCATATACAATACCTAAGAATGGTCTGAGCACTACAGATGAGGTCAAAGCCTATGAAATTGATGGTAAAGCAAGGTATGCTCTTTAAAGTAGTCTCTCTGATTTTGAATTGGTGAAAGTCATGGATCTAAAAACTGCTAATGAAATCAGGAAAAAGATAGAGAGTATTCATGAAGGAGATGATAAGGTCAAGCAAGCTAAAATGCATATTTTGAAGCTCATGTTTGAAACCATGTGAATGTTTGAAGATGAAAATATTACAAGCTACTTACAAAGGGTGGATGAAGTTGTCAATGGCATCAAAGGTCTTGGTGGAAATATGGATGCACAAGAAGTGATATTAAAGGCACTCATAACTCTCTGTAAAGCTTATAGTCATGAGGTTTCTGCTATTGAAGAATTACAAAATTTGAAACAGTTTACCAAACACCAGTTGCTTGGCACCTTAACTACTTTTGAAATAAGAGAATTTGGTACAAGTAGTGCAAAGACTGAGACTGCCTTCAAGGCTAGCAAATCTGAGAAGATTGTGGAATCAGATCATGAGGATTTAAATGATTTGGAAGCCAATTTTGCAAGAAGAATGAAATTGGGTATTGGTATGTACAGTGGTAAGTTACCTTTCAAGTGTTTTAGTTGTGGCAAGATAGGTCATTATGCTTCAAGATGTCTAGAAAGAACTTTGAAGAGCAAGAATAGGGAAAACAAAAGTAGAGTGCCTAAGAAAAGCTACTATGTCAAAGAAGATGCAAGTATATCTAATGATGAATCTGATTATGAGAACAACGATGATAATGAATGTTTGTTCATAGTTATAAGAGATGATATTGTTTCTATTAACTCTAGGAAATGTGTGAAGGAAAAGGCTCCTAAGGTAAGTCTTAATGCTGAAAGCACTGTGATATCTGCTCTCCATACTACATAGGAAAAGAACCTTTGGGTCATTGACAGTGGATTCTCAAATCATATGACTGGTGATAAGAGTAAGTTTGTTAAACTTGAAAAATATGATGGAGGACTAGTTAGATTTGGTGATGATAATGTTGCTAAGATAGGCTCAATTAGTTTTGATGGCAAGCACATTACTGACGATGTTCTTTATGTTAAGGGATTAAAGCATAATCTTTTGAGTGTTGGACAAATGTGTAGCAATGGATACAATCTTGTGTTTCAGAATGATGGTTGTGAGATCAGAAGAGATTCTAGAATTGTGATAGTTGTTGGAAAGAGGATAGATGGAAATGTTTATCATCTTAAAGGTGGTGATGGTTGTTGCTTCATGACTTAGATCAGTGACAGTTGGCTATGGCATAGGAGATTGTGTCACATCAATTTTGATGGCCTGGTAAGGATAAGTTCAGTTCAAGATGTGAGATATCTACCAAAGATGACAAAGCCCATCAATGTTGTCTATAAGGAATGTCAAATTAGAAAGAAAACAAGAAAAAGGTCAAGGATCAGTCTTCTACCGAACTATTGGAATTGGTGCATACAGATCTTTGTGGCCCTACCAAAGTAAGGAGTTTTCAAGGTGACAAGTATTTCATGCTATTGATTGATGATTATTCTAAGATGACATGGGTTACTTTTCTCAAAGAAAAATCTAAAGCCCTAGATAAGTTCAAAGCATTCAAAGTCATGGTTGAGAATGAATTGGATATGACAATTAAATTGTTGAGGTCTGACAGAGGTAGAGAGTTCACCTCCAATGAGTTTAACATGTTCTATGAGAATCATGGGATGAAGAGGCAATTATCTACCCCTAGAACTCCTCAGTAGAATGGAGTGGTTAAAAGAAAGAATAAGACTGTTCAAGAAGCTGCAAGGATAATGATAAAAGAAGCAAACCTACCAGAGGTCTACTGAAGAGAAGCAATCTATACTGTTGTCTACATACTGAACAGAGTGCAGGCAAGAGCAAATAGTACAAAGACACCTTATAAGCTGTGGTATGGAAAGATTCCTACTGTGAAGTACTTCAAAGTGTTTGGAAGCAAATATTATATCAGAAGGGATGAAGAAAATCTAGGAAAGTTTGATGCAAGGTCTGATGAAGGTATTTTCCTTAGATATTCTACTAAAAGCAAAGCTTACCGGTGCTACAACAAGAAGTTAAGAAGGATTGTTGAGAGCACAAATGTCAAAGTTGATGAAGATCTACAAAAGAAT
The DNA here is from genome assembly GCA_027924645.1 of Cunninghamia lanceolata. Classification (NCBI taxonomy): domain Eukaryota; kingdom Viridiplantae; phylum Streptophyta; class Pinopsida; order Cupressales; family Cupressaceae; genus Cunninghamia; species Cunninghamia lanceolata. Next base: position 12,029,065 of record BSBN01000241.1, on the reverse strand, counting down.
TCAGAAGTTGATGGTTATGAATTAGATGAGTCACCTGGTAGAGAAGAAGAAAATTCTAATAGAAAGGAAGTACAGATTGAAGAAGAAGAAGCTTCAAAAAAGACTCCTAAAACTCCCAAGTATGTGCAGAAGCATCATTCTAAAGATCAAATCATTGGTGATAAGGACAAAGGTGTGCTGACAAGAAGGAAAGCTACTGAAAAATAGGTAAATCTATGCTTACTCTCTAAAGTTGAAACTAAAATAGTAAGCGAAGCATGCAAGGATGAGTATTGGATCAAGGCTATGGAAGAAGAACTAATGCAGATTGAAAAGAATGAGACTTGGGAACTTGTCCCAAGACCAACCAAAAAAATGTGATTGGAACTAAGTGGGCATTTTGGAACAAATTGAATGAGAATGGAGAAGTGGTAAGAAACAAGGCAAGACTTGTGTGTAAAGGTTACTCACAGGTAGAAGGAATAGACTATGAGGAAACATTTTCTTCGGTGGCAAGGATGGAGGCCATGAAGATGTTTCTATCTTTTGCAGCACATAAGGATTTCAAAGTATACCAAATGGATGTGAAGTCTGCTTTCTTGAATGGTGAGTTAGAAGAGGAGGTATACATAGAACAACTAGATGGATTTCAGTTATCAGACAAATTGGATTGGGTTAGCAAATTGAAGAAGGCACTATATGGATTGAAGCAAGCCCCTTGAGATTGGTATGCAAGGTTAGACAAGTACTTATTGCAGAAAGGTTTCAGTAAGGGTTCTATAGACAGTAATATGTACATGAAAGCAGGTGAAGATCAAATTTTGATTGTTGAAGTATATGTGGATGATATAATTTTTGGTGGAAATGAAGGCATGTGTAAAAACTTTGCAGATGAGATGCAGAAAGAATTTGAGATGTCAATGTGTGGAGAAATGAACTTCTTCCTTGGGCTACAGATAAAGGCATTTTCATTTCACAATCAAAGTATGTCAAGGAAAAGTTGAAGAAGTTTGAAATGGAAGACTCTAAACTAGTTTGTACTCCTATGACAACTGGTTGCAAGCCTTACAAGAATGATGAATCACCTAAGGCTGATTAGAGCATGTATAGGTCAATGATTGGAGGAATGTTATACCTGACTACTGCTAGACTGGATACTATGCATGCAGTTTGTCTTGTGGCTAGATTTCAATATCCCAGAGAGTCACATGTTGCAGCAGTGAAGAGGATATTCAGATACTTAAAGGGCACTTCGGATCATGGATTGTGGTATCCAAAGGGTACTGACTTTTCTCTAAGTGCTTATACAGATGTAGATTGGGCTAGATGTGTAGATGACAGGAAAAGTACAAGTGGTGGTGCATTCTTTCTTGGAGACAGAGTGGTGTCATGGTTAAGTAAGAAGTAGGATTCAACATCTCTGTCTACTGCAGAGGTAGAATACATTACAGTAGCATCTTGTTGTACACAAGTGTTGTGGATGAAGCAAACTTTGAAAGATATTAGTGTTGTGTATGAGGATCCAATTCCTATCTTCTATGATAATACCAATGCCATCAACATTTCAAAGAATCCAATGATGCACTCAAGAACAAAACATATTTCAATCTAGTATCACTTTATGAGAGAGAAGGTTGCAGAGAATGAAGTGAAGCTTGAGTATGTGCCTACAAAGGATTAGGTTGCTGACATATTCAACAAGGCTCTTCCTAAGGATACATTTGAGTATCTCTGGGAGAAGTTAGGGGTTATTGCCACTCCTTTGAACTCGATGCATAAGGAAATGCATCAGTCCAGTGGACTTCAAGACTCATTCTTTTCTCTGGACTAATTTTGGAGGCTACCTCTCAGGGGGAGCAGGTAGAGGTCATAATGATTGTTGCAGACAGGAGGAGTAAGAGTTGATATAGTTTGGTGTGCACTACTAAGGGGGAGTATTCAGAACAATGAAAAGAAAAGATGATGTTACTTGATAAGAGTGAAAGAAGAGGTGTGTCATCCTTTTCCATTGATGTCAAGGGGGGGAGAGAGAGCAATGTGAAAACGAAAAGAATCGGCGATCAAGGCGAGAGAGTAAGATGTGTAAAAGAAAGGGGGAGAGTAAGAAAGAAAACAAGTTTGGTGTAGATATGTGTCTTGAAGGTTTTTCACATTATGTGTTGCCATCAATGACAAAGGGGGAGATTGTTGCAAGTATGTGATGTCAGTGTTGTCATTGATGTCAACAAGCTTGTGTTGTCATTGGTGTCAACTGTGTCCACTGATGAGGTTGTTGTTGTTGTTTGATTGAGTTGCTTTGTTGAAGATGATTTGGCTACCTTGAAGAAGTGATGAAGAAGTGAAGAGTATGGTTTAGTTGGTTGGTTTCCAAGTGCTTTTGAGAAAATTTGATTAATAAAGGAAATAGTGTGTTGAAGAGACTGTTTGGCTTAACAGAGTAGTGTTCTAGTTCTGCTCCTCATTTCCTCTTTGTTGAAGATATGTTCCTATGGTTTGGATATGTTGTTAAGATATGTTTAGAGATGTTATATTCCAAGTTTCATGCTCTGCTTTGTTATGAAAAGAAAGTCGTGTTCACCAATATGAAGACTATGTTTCTAAGTGTTGCAGAGGTGTCTGGGAGAAATGTCTTTGCTCCGCATTTCTTCACAAAGTGGTTTCAGGTCTTGCAGTTCTGGATTTGTGCTTATAAGGTTCCTATCTTTCTCCAATCAAGGTTGTTCATGATTTGGTTCTCCAGAAGAGGACTTATCGAGTTGCAATGTATGACACAAACATTTGAGTTTGCTGGGTAAATAGGATAAGGTTGTGCGGCAAGTGAAAGTTGTTGCAGAGGAATTTGTTGGATTTCAGGAAGTTTCAGGATGATTGTGGAATACTCTAGATTACGTTGAATCCTTGCATGTGATTCGAAAGTCATCTTTGGGTTTGAGGAAATGTGTACTTAAAAGTTCATTGTGTTAACACAGGTTTGGTCGACCTTGGGTGTTTACACTAATTGAGGAGTTGCTTTGGTGATTGTGAAAGTGTGGAGTAGCATGCTTGGATGAATTTAGGTCTAAGCTAAGGTGTGTTGTGGTTTGCCTTCATTCCTTTACACCGCAGTAATGTTTAGGTCCAAACCTAATTTGAATCTTCTATGTTAAAGTGATTTGCTGACCTTGGAGAATGTTCTCAAGGTTGAAGACAATATAAATAAGTGTCAAGAGGTTGTGATTGGGTGCACACGTGATGAATATGATGCGAGTAATAAAGTGGTTGAGTGAGTGGAGCAGTACAGGCCTTTATGTGTTAGATTACTAGATGTAGTAAGCAGAAGGTGTCTACTATCTTTCATTGGTGCTACGGATATGATGTTGATGTTGCGGTGAATATTGAGCTTCATTGGAACTGTACTCCATGCATGTGTTAGATGCAACTATAATAGTTCAATCCTGGCAGTGAGCCACCTTCTCTATCACTTTCTTTCAGTATAGTGAGTCCTTTGGCAGTGAGCCACATGTAGTGAGCATTCTTGGACAGTGAGTCCACCATTTGTATCGACCTTAATCGGTTGCCTTATTATATATATTGTGAGCTAATCCTCACCGCGATTTTTCATGTCTTGGGTTTTCCATGTAAAATATAGTGTTGTCTTGTGTATGGTGTTGTTATGATTCAATTTCTGTTATTTACATTTCATGCTTAATCATCATAACAAGCTTAAGGGTTAATTGGATTAATGTGGATCTGAGTGTGTATAAGGGTTTTGAAATTTTAAGTTACAATTGATTCACCCCCCCTCTTAGTTGTCTTGTGTACTCAACAGATCCACTCTTTCCAATTTAACTCTCAATGTTGACACTTTATCATGACCTCCTTATTCAATGTCATTCCAATAATATCCCACGTATCTCTAGATCTTCATTTGTAGCCCAAAGGTCTAGCCTCCTCAAGGGTTTCCACCCCTTACCCTTTATGTTTCTCATGTATCATACTATAAAAATTTGGAGCTCATTTTATCACCTTTTAAGAGGGTTTTTGAGGATTCTAATAATCTCCAAACCAATCTTCGACCAATTTAATGTGTTCAACTCATCAAGATCTTCATATTTTTAAATCATTGAAATCAAAATTTTGGATCAAAAGTTATGCCATATAGAAGGTATTTGGAGAAAATAATATTAGACAAAGGATTGCAAGTGAATAACACAATAATCCTAACAAGTTTCAGAGCTAGCCTAATGAATGTTATGGTTTGTACAAGACCAAACATTGCCCAAGTAGTCCAAGTAGCAAGTTTATCTCTAACCCTAACAGAGAACATTGAAATTATGTGAAAAAGGTTTTAAAATATTTGTGAAGAGCTTCTTATTATTGTATTTTCTATCATGGAACTGATGATGTGGGTAAGTTGCTTTATACACGTTGATTTTGATTAGGCTGGTGATTTGGACAATAGAAGGTTTGTGCAAGTAGTTATGTGTTCACTTTGTTTGGAGGAGCTGTCAGTTCAATGAGTAAGTATAAAACTATAGTTGTGTTATCCACTATAGAAGCAAAGTACATGGTTGCAATGCATGCCTATGTATCAAATATGGTTATGAAGATTATGTTTAAGTATTAGCTTTAAGTGCAAACAAGTGAGGATCAAATCTGATAGTTAGAGTGCTATCTATTTGGTGAAGAGCCTAATGTACCATGCTCATACAAACCATATTGATTTTCGGTATCACTTTGTCTATGATATGGTTGTTGGTAGAGTCATGATATAGAAGGTTGAAACTTTAGTTAATGTTGCACTAGATCTCTTGCTACTGCATTTTCTAGGTATATGGGTATGGGTTTGGCCTTGGCCCACTAGCTGATGTATCTTAGGGTCACCCCACACCATCTCTATCTACAACTAGGGATGCATCGTCATATAACTCATTATCATTTGAGGTGGTAGATTTGCAAAAAGATGGCATTGCTACCTACCCAATCTTAGTGCATTCTTGTGTACCTTGTTATATTGTGTTAGTTATGGGGGCATGTCTTGGATCTGGACAGACTCTTTCATCACTTGCTCATAGTGGAACTCCACTTGATATACTTCAAGTGACCCCTCAACCATTAAGATCTCTACATCAATGCTAGTTGGTAGGTAATCCCTACCCAACTTTGAATCTTTGTGTAGGGGTGCAAATGATGGACGCTCAAGGCCATTACAACACATCACCGAATTGTCATGATCTTAGCCCAAGGCCATAAGCCTAGGACCATAATACATCTTGTGATATGGCCATAGGGTATCCCACTAGTCATGTCACACTAATGTGCTCAAAGGCCCAGGTCTATAGTAAAGTGCATGTAATGGGATAATGGGTCTCATCCTACACATATTTTTTAATTATATGCATTGTAAATGAAAATAAAGTAATCCTAAAAGGTAAAACCCTAATACTACTATAATCTAAATCCCTGAACCAATAAATGCAAACCAAACCAATTTTAATAGAGTTCAAAAGTGTCAACAAGATGAGATCTGCTACCAAATCCCAAACATTATAAGGGAGGGGACCTTGTAGTTGAGCATGTTCCGATAGTTGTGAATGTTCCGATAGTTGTGATGGTATTTGTAAATTTAATGCCCATTATTTTTAATAGTTTATCACTGTTAGTGTTGACTTAAAGTTGTTAGTGTTGTTCATGAGTACTTATAATTGAATGAAATATATTCTTTAGATCTAAAAAACAACAAATCATGTGATGCCACATCAATGCACCAACAAAACATGACTTAATGCACAACTACCGGTCTACCCTTTTTGAGGGTCTTTTAAGACACCTCAACAAAAGGTATGTTGATGTAGCATCATATTTGATGGTGTGGACCTAAAACCTTTGTTATAAGTAGGGAACTTGTCAAGTAAGTAGCTGTAAAAATTTGGGAGTGATTCAAAATTCCCATGTATGATTTTGAGAGGCACAAAACTAGGGTGATCAACTACTAGATCCTCTCCCTTATGTTTTTGTTTCTATATTAAAACCAAATTTAATAAGTCAAACTAAATTAAGGGTAAAAGAAACTTATTTCATAACAACCCCAATTCTTGTTAAAAACTTAGTGATTCCACTCAATTAATTAGAACTTAAATTCTAATTTTAAAATAGAAAGGACCAAAAAATGCTAAGTTGTGCTCAATGTGCACATTGGTGCCATTATTATACATATATAGTCCTTTAATATTAACCCCACAAGCAAAAACTAGCACTATACACATGTATGCAGAGTCAGGAAGCATAAACTAAGGCATGCAAACTATCTGACAAAATCGCTCAAATAAATGTGCTCACATGGACTACAAACATAGCAGAGCATCAAAACTAATAAAAATATCATGTTATTTGGACCTACACTTGCAATTTTGAAAGTAGAACAAAGTAGACAAATGTCAAAATTGCTATAATAGTGATTACATAGGCATAAATAATGGTAGGACAACAACATGATGTTCACCTCTTTACTCCTACAAATCCTACAATTCCTCTACATCTTCATCTATCATTATGAACATTATTCTAATCATTCATTAATATTTAATTAAAATAAAATAAAAAATATGAGACAATTAAATTCAATGCCTACAACCAATTTTTCAATCCCTATGCTAGTAATTATATCCCTATTTCCAGCTCATAGTTACAACGAAACTCCAATAGAGGGTAGGAGAACCTATAACAATGTACACATTACCTCAACAATAGATTCTCATCTTGAAGTCCTCAAAGGTATCACAATGGTGATAGTTTTGGGAGTCCAATAAAATAGTTAAGGAATTCTACACAATATTAGCATCAAGTTTAAACAAAGTTCCAACTTAAACCTTCTTTGCCAAAACCAAATTTCCTCTAACCATTTTGTCACCTTTTTTGCAAAAGATAGCCTGCACTCCCAAATTATTTATCTTTCTTAAAGATAGTAGGTTTCTTCCCAAACTTAGGATATGCAAAACAATGGAGTCTTAACTCTTCCATTTCTAAACAAGAGCTTAACCTTTCCACGACCAACAATTTTAAAAGACATATTGTCTCCTTACAAACTTCACCTCCATAATAAATTTCATATTCATAAAACCATTCCTCATTAGGAGTCGTGTGAAAAGACACAATAAGATCTATTAGACATTCATCTTCACATGCATGTGTAATAGAAGATGCAAGAAACACATCTCCTCCAAATTCTTCAAAAAAGGATTTTTCAAAGTCATCTCCAAAGTCATTTTTTCTTAATTTAGATTTATAGTCCTTCTTGATGTGACTTATTCTTCCTTCTTGTTCTTACTTTTCTCCTTCACACAACCTCTGACAAACAAAGCATCCTTTATAGAATATATCTATATTTCTACCTTATTTCTTTAGACAACAAAGCCACAACTACCTCCTCAAGCTTCAACTTAGAACTGGTTTGTTGATCGCCATAACAAGATATCCCCATGAATTTAGGAAAAAAATAATAAGGTTATGTACTAATCTTATTCTTCCATATTGACATCAATGGGTATTGAAACAATTTAAATGCTTTGTGACTAAATCATTGTCCAACATTCTTAAAGGATGAAATATTTTTTAGAAAAAACTTATAAACCGATGAATTTATCTAATACAAAGCAACAATGTTTTTCATATATTTTTGAAGTAGTATTCTCCCTAGATTTATTTAAAAGTATTAGATCTTAAAGGAGCAACATGACATGGCTGACCTAGACTTTCTTTCTACTTTTTCATAGTCTTTAATATTCATTGCTAAGGGTTCTTGACCTATGACAACAATCCATTGTTCACATGATCAATTAGGAAGTATTCCATTTTAAGCTTCCATAGCTCAAAATTCATTCCATTAATTTTTTAGTCTCCATTCTTCTAGAAGTGCTAGTGATTTCTTTGTCCCTAACTCCACTAAAACTAAAGATTAGAAATAAGGGTTTTGCCCTTTCTAAACAAGGATCGAGAGCTAATCAGGCTCTAATGCCAAATGAAGAGAATTATGAATGTAATCTCTTACTTAATATTCATAAAAGAGTTAATAAAAAACTACAAAATCTAAAACCATTTAGCAAATAAATTGCAAATAACATAACCTCGACCAAAAAAAAAACCAAAAAAAATAATGTTATCTAAATTATATATAAACATAGGAATTTAATATGAAAATGCAATAAGAATCAATAATGTACATTCTACATATATTCAACATGCAAAAGCTTCAAGTAGCAACAAAACTGCCTACGTCCTAGAGTAATCCTAACAATAATTACCTACTCCAAAATCTATCTTATTAACTCCAAACCCAACATTTAAATGAAATAATCACTCATGCAACTTGAGCATCCCAATTCATGTAATGAAGTAAAACAATAAAAGGCACCTCCCTAGAATAACATGCTTTAAAGGAAAACTTAAGTTGCAAGTTAAAGCAAACTTGAAATTCAAGCAATCTCAACTCCCACAAAACTAAGAATTATCTCGTTGGATAATACCAATAATTATCTAGAGATGTGTGCCCAGATATAGCTATCCTAACTATGATTTATAATGTTTACAAGACACTCCTAAACTAGTACAAGACATGCCTAAACTAACTTATAACAATTTAGGAACCTGCATGGAAAATGTCAAGAAGAGAGGAAAGCCTCCTAATTTCCATCTTAAGAGCTTTGATATGTGAGAAAACTTGCTTAATACCCAAGGATTTGAAGAATTCTTTTGAGGCTTTGTCTCCCACCTTGAGCTAATGTAAGTGAGCTCAAAATTGGGCTTTTTTAGCCTAGCAACCTTCAACAATCTTGAGTTGTTGTCAGAGCTTGGAAACTCAGGTGGGAAACTACAAGTTTAAAGGATCTCCTTCAAACCCACATGAGACTCAAACAAACTCCCTAGTTACAATAGCCTCAAGATACTTGCAAACATGCACAACCTAATTGCCAAACTTAAGCAAGAAGGTGGTGGTGTTAGCAACCATAAAATTCAACCAATCAATTTAGCTTGCAATAAAGGGAGGATGTGGCTTCAAATTCTAAACATTGGTGATGAGATATATGGTCCTCTAATGAGTTATATGCAACATGTTCAAAAAAACTTATGCGTTGAGGATTTTCAAGGGCATGGAAACTTGTCTAACCTTAAAAAGTGATGGGATTGTGATCAAACAGAATGGTCTTGGGATGCATTTTCAAAGCTCTACATCATTGTGAGAGAAAATATAAAACACAAGTTTCTCATAAAGTATAACATGGTCAAGACATTTAAGCACTCTATCATAATTGGCTCACAAGTTGGACCATGTAAACCAAGGATCCAGCTTGATTCCACTAACCCTAGAATTTTTTGAAATAAAATAAAGCTTCATGCTTTCCAACACACCAACACATAAGAAACATGCCAAGTTTATCCTAGGGAGACTCCACCATATTAAAATCAACACAAATGATCCAATTAGAAAATAACAACTTGTCAACAATCCAACATTATAACATTTTTCTTTCAAGACTATTAAGGGCATAAATGAAGACAATCCCAATCATTCACCCATTTATGTCAAAGGTCTCCCACACAACACGAAGGTTGGGTTGGACTCCCTAGAGGCAATAAAAGCCAAGTGTAAACCAAGAGAAATTAACATGTACCATCACATCCATCCTCATGCAAGGTGACAAGATAAAATTCTTGCTCAAGACCAAATCAACTTCAATGCAACTTGAATAAAAACTCTTGTAACTTTAATTTTTGGTGAACAAATAAGTCAAACAGGCCTAATTTTGTTAACATGTCACCCATACAGAGAAATGTGGGAAGCTTTGGTAAGGACTCTAACATTCCAAGAGACTACATTCATGTGGATGGATCCTCCATAGAGTGCTCTAATAGACAGTCATAATCATATGCTAAAGCTTCAAATTGGTTTAATAATATAGGTCATTAGTTTGGTAGGATAAAACCTTCGAGTGAAATAGAGTGGTTTTTGCCACTAAATTCTCCCCTTGGTGACCCATCCTCACTAGAAGGAATACGAGAGTGCCTAAAGGGTTGAGCACCCATTAGAGATGTTCCAACTTCCTTGATCAAACATTTATAACACACTATCAACCACAACTTGAGATGATGAAATAGGAGGTAGCCTGAAGGAAGGAACCAAGATGTTATTTTGGGCCACTAAGATGACCTTAGGCTTATGAAAATGCTAAGGTTTTGGCAAAGGGTCATTGCCCTTCCAGGCTTACCCGGTGACCACAAGCTTTTTACCACTTATAATCGACCAATCAACATCGTGTACTAGTAAAGTAAAAGACTCTATGATCGACTTAGGCATGACCAAACAATCCTTATTTTTATGATTTAAAGGTTAGAAATTAAAATAAGTTTTGGGTATATCAATATAAGTTACCTTCTATGAATATTACAAGCCACCAACCTAAATTTATATGGATTCTTTAAGATTAGAGGTGAGATTGACCTCACATAAGCCCTTTTGTGAGGCTAAATAGTAAAAAATTCTTTGATTCGTGGCTGAGAAAATGACCCAACAACTAAATAATCTATTCAAAGAATTCCCACATGGGGATGAGGATCTAAGGAAGCTCAACCCGCACAAAGACTTTGAAAGACACAAGTGCTCGAGGATTTTAAAATATCTAGTCCAATGAGAAAGCACTAGCAAGGTGTTTATCATGAACTAATAGCTACATTGATTAAGTAGCATATTAATCTAAGAGTGTTATGAAAGTAAACATAAAAATCCCTTGCTAAATTCCTAACCCTAGACAACTTTATGTCATGGCTGTTACATCCCCAATTTTTGTCTTGCTATACTTTTTACTTTTACTTGGACATAAGTAAATTTATTATGATGTTTAGATTAATGACAAGGAAAGACATGGATTATATTGAATGTCATTTATGAAATTATGTAAGTGATTATGTTATTATTTATTTAATATTTGCATTATGAGATTTGATTTATCATTTGAATAATGATGCACTGATCATAATTTGTTTGGTAACAAGTTTGATACAGGATTACAGGTTTTTAGATGACTCTCGAAGAAAAGAGAGAGAGTATCTTTCAAGGAGAGAGATATAGACATTGGGTTATGAGTGGTTTATTTGCCAGATTGAGTATAAGTGTTTAACGAAATCATGAACCAATGTGTTGTAAGAGGTAAGTCTTGTCTTGTCAGTTTACTTCTGAACCTAATCGATAGGTAGTCGATATTTTTTTACAAGTCTTTTTAAGTCGTAGTAAGTCGTCATAGTCGTTAATAATGTTAACGACATTGTTTGAGTATGAATTGTGACTATTTACATTTAACGTAAATATTACGACGTTATTATCGTAAAATGGTTGTCTTATTATTATTAAGTCCCTTGAGGTGTTATAAACAATTCTTAACGTCAAGACATTTTCTTCAAGTTAAGAAGACGTGATTTTGTCGATGGATTGTGATGGGGAGACAAGATCAACCCAATCACATTTTTCGTAATCCTTCGTTTTAATATTATCATTTTATTGATTAAATCATAATAATCAAATAGAGATGATGATATGAAAATTATATTTGATATAATCAAAGGGTAAGTGCAAGAAGATGGGGGGCCAAAAAGGGGTCTTAAGTGGCCACTTTTTTTCTGAAATCAGGAAATACTGGCCTTGGATGAGAAATTGAGCATAGTTACACTCAAAATTTAGAGATGCAACCAAAACAATGTTCGTAGTGCTCCGAGTCTACTTTCTAAACTACTATTTTGTTTTGAAAATGGCATAGATTAAGGGGTTCAAAAGAGGGAGCCACAGAAATTGGTGTTGTTTCTGTCAAAAAAACATAACATAGCATGTTTTGTGGCTCCCTCAAAAGGTCAACTTTTTTTTGGTATTTTTAAAATCGCTTCGGTGAGAAATTAGCTAATAGCATGTAGTTTATGCCCGATTTTTCTGATAATTTTTTGATGAATATTTGATTTTTTACTAATTTTTAAAGTGGACACATCCTAAAAAACAGAATTTTGGCCGTGCTACCCCTATAAATTTTGAAAACTAATTGAAAATCATTTTTTTATTTTTTTAATATTTGTAGAATGGAGTCTAGTTTCTAAATATGTAATTTTTTTGAAATTTGAATGAATAGTTATTTTACAATGAAAAAAAGACCAAACAGTGGTTTTTGCATAAAAACGGACACACAAACAAAAGAAATTAAAGATGAAAGGCTTAACATTGTTAAAATGTGAAAAAAATCACATCGTCAAATAGCTAAGAGAAAGCCTAACACTACCCATGTGTTCGATTTGTTCAACCTTGAAACACGTGCAAATCTGAGGGTTAGCACGAACGAAATTATGTGAAATTTTGAAGAATACAGAAAAACACGTCTGTGACTGTTCATAAGGCACTCCAAGCCTTTGGGTTGGAAATCCAAAGCAAATCCCAAGCCCAAGGCTTGGGATTCCCAAAGCAAGAAATAACGCGAGCGCGTTATAACGCGCTCGCGTTATTTATTGCCTTACATTTTTCCCGCAAGCCTGTCTTTTCCCATGTTCGACATAACGCGAGCGCGTTATAACGCGAGCGCGTTATAACGCGCTCGCGTTATGTCCCACTCAAATTTTTTTACACTCAAGGCTATTCATCATAGGGTTAAGGCATAAAGGATAGAGTTGAAAGGTTTACGGATAAGGGATTAGCGTTTAAGGTATAGTATCGAGCCTGTTGAGGGTCTAGGAATAAGGATAGCGTTTAAGGTTTAGGGATGAGGGATGACAGATTACGGTTGAGGGTCGAGGGATCAAAGTTAAGGGTTGAGGGATTAGGGTTTGACATTAAGGGTTGAGGGTTGAGGTTCAAGGGTCAAGGGTTTAGGGATAGGGTTTAGGGTCGAGGGATTAGGGTTAAAGTAGAGTGTGGAGGGTGTAAGGATTAGGGATAGGGTTGGAGGGTTTAGGGATAAGGGATTAGGGTTTAAGGTATAGTATCAAGTCTGTTGAGAGTTTAGGAATAGGGATAGCATTTAGGGATTAGGGATGAGGGATTATAGTTGAGGGATGATGGATTAGGGTTGAGGGTTGAGGGATTAGGGTTTAGGGATAAGGTTTAGGGTTGAGGGTTTAGGATTAGGGTTTAGGGTTGACGGATTAGCATTTAATGTCGAGGTTAGGGTTAGAGTGTTGAGGGTAGAGGGATTAGGGATAGGGTTTAGGGTTTAAGGTTTAAGGATTGAGGGTTGAGGCTTTAGGGATGAGGGTTTAAGGCTTAAGATATAGTGTCAAGTGTTGAGGGTGTAGGGATAGGGTTTAAGTTTTAAGGGTTAAGGGTTGAGGGATATGGATTAGGGTTTAAGGTATAGTGTTGAGGGTCAAGGGATCAGAGTTAAGGGTTGAGGGATTAGGGTTTGACGTTGAGGGTTGAGGGTTGAGGTTCGAGGGTCAAGGGTTTAGGGATAGGGTTGAGGGTCGAGGAATTAGGGTTAAAGTAGAGTGTGGATGGTATAAGGATTAGGGATAGGGTTGGAGGGTTTATGGATAAGGGATTAGGGTTTAAGGTATAGTATCGATTCTGTTGAGGGTGTAGGAATAGGGATAGCATTTAGGGTTTAGGGATGAAGGATTAGAGTTGGGGGATGACAGATTAGGGTTGAGGGTTGAGGGATTAGGGTTTAGGGATAAGGTTTAGGGTTGAGGGATGAGGGATTAGGGTTTAAGGTATAGTGTTGAGGGTTTAGGGATAGGGTTTAGGGTTGAGGGATTAGGATTTGACGTTGAGGGTTGAGGGTTGAGGTTCGAGGGTCAAGGGTTTAGGGATAGGGTTGAGGGTCAAGGAATTAGGGTTAAAGTAGAGCGTGGAGGGATGACGGATGATAGATTAAGGTTGAGGGTTGAGGGATTAGGGTTTGACGTCGAGGGCTGAGGGTTTAGGGTTAGGGTTGAGAGATGAGGGATCAGAGTTAAGGGTTGAGGGATTAGGGTTTGACGTCGAGGGCTGAGGTTTGAGGGTCAAGGGTTTAGGGATAGGGTTGAGGTTGAAGGGATTAGGGTTTAGGGACAAGGTTTAGGGTTAGGGTTGAGGGATTAGGGTTTAAGGTATAGTGTTGAGGGTTTAGGGATAGGGTTTAGGGTTGAGGGATTAGAGTGAAGGGTTGAGGGATTAGAATTTGGCGTTGAGGGTTTAGGGTTTAAGGTATAGTGTTGAGGGTTTAGGGATAGGGTTTAGGGTTGAGGGATTAGGGTTTGACGTTGAGGGTTGAGGGTTGAGGTTCGAGGGTCAAGGGTTTAGGGATAGGGTTGAGGGTCGAGGAATTAGGGTTAAAGTAGAGTGTGGAGGGATGACGGATGATAGATTAGGGTTGAGGGTTGAGGGATTAGGGTTTGATGTTGAGGGTTGAGGGTTTAGGGTTAGGGTTGAGAGATGAGGGATCAGAGTTAAGGGTTGAGGGATTAGGGTTTGACGTCGAGGGCTGAGGTTCGAGGGTCAAGGGTTTAGGGATAGGGTTGAGGTTGAAGGGATTAGGGTTTAGGGACAAGGTTTAGGGTTAGGGTTGAGGGATTAGGGTTTAAGGTATAGTGTTGAGGGTTTAGGGATAGGGTTTAGGGTTGAGGGATTAGAGTGAAGGGTTGAGGGATTAGAATTTGGCGTTGAGGGTTTAGGGTTTAAGGTATAGTGTTGAGGGTTTAGGGATAGGGTTTAGGGTTGAGGGATTAGGGTTTGACATTGAGGGTTGAGGGTTGAGGTTCGAGGGTCAAGGGTTTAGGGATAGGGTTGAGGGTCGAGGAATTAGGGTTAAAGTAGAGTGTGGAGGGATGACGGATGATAGATTAGGGTTGAGGGTTGAGGGATTAGGGTTTGATGTTGAGGGTTGAGGGTTTAGGGTTAGGGTTGAGAGATGAGGGATCAGAGTTAAGGGTTGAGGGATTAGGGTTTGACGTCGAGGGCTGAGGTTCGAGGGTCAAGGGTTTAGGGATAGGGTTGAGGTTGAAGGGATTAGGGTATAGGGACAAGGTTTAGGGTTAGGGTTGAGGGATTAGGGTTTAAGGTATAGTGTTGAGGGTTTAGGGATAGGGTTTAGGGTTGAGGGATTAGAGTGAAGGGTTGAGGGATTAGAATTTGGCGTCGAGGGTTTAGGGTTTAAGGTATAGTGTTGAGGGTTTAGGGATAGGGTTTAGGGTTGAGGGATTAGGGTTTGACGTTGAGGGTTGAGGGTTGAGGTTCGAGGGTCAAGGGTTTAGGGATAGGGTTGAGGGTCGAGGAATTAGGGTTAAAGTAGAGTGTGGAGGGATGACGGATGATAGATTAGGGTTGAGGGTTGAGGGATTAGGGTTTGATGTTAAGGGTTGAGGGTTTAGGGTTAGGGTTGAGAGATGAGGGATCAGAGTTAAGGGTTGAGGGATTAGGGTTTGACGTCGAGGGCTGAGGTTCGAGGGTCAAGGGTTTAGGGATAGGGTTGAGGTTGAAGGGATTAGGGTTTAGGGACAAGGTTTAGGGTTAGGGTTGAGGGATTAGGGTTTAAGGTATAGTGTTGAGGGTTTAGGGATAGGGTTTAGGGTTGAGGGATTAGAGTGAAGGGTTGAGGGATTAGAATTTGGCATTGAGGGTTTAGGGATAGGGTTTAGGGTTGAGGGATTAGGGTTTGACGTTGAGGGTTGAGGGTTGAGGTTCGAGGGTCAAGGGTTTAGGGATAGGGTTGAGGGTCAAGGAATTAGGGTTAAAGTAGAGTGTGGAGGGATGACAGATGATAGATTAGGGTTGAGGGTTGAGGGATTAGGGTTTGATGTTGAGGGTTGAGGGTTTAGGGTTAGGGTTGAGAGATGAGGGATCAGAGTTAAGGGTTGAGGGATTAGGGTTTGACGTCGAGGGCTGAGGTTCGAGGGTCAAGGGTTTAGGGATAGGGTTGAGGTTGAAGGGATTAGGGTTTAGGGACAAGGTTTAGGGTTAGGGTTGAGGGATTAGGGTTTAAGGTATAGTGTTGAGGGTTTAGGGATAGGGTTTAGGGTTGAGGGATTAGAGTGAAGGGTTGAGGGATTAGAATTTGGCATTGAGGGTTTAGGGATAGGGTTTAGGGTTGAGGGATTAGGGTTTGACGTTGAGGGTTGAGGGTTGAGGTTCGAGGGTCAAGGGTTTAGGGATAGGGTTGAGGGTCGAGGAATTAGGGTTAAAGTAGAGTGTGGAGGGATGACGGATGATAGATTAGGGTTGAGGGTTGAGGGATTAGGGTTTGATGTTGAGGGTTGAGGGTTTAGGGTTAGGGTTGAGAGATGAGGGATCAGAGTTAAGGGTTGAGGGATTAGGGTTTGACGTCGAGGGCTGAGGTTCGAGGGTCAAGGGTTTAGGGATAGGGTTGAGGTTGAAGGGATTAGGGTTTAGGGACAAGGTTTAGGGTTAGGGTTGAGGGATTAGGGTTTAAGGTATAGTGTTGAGGGTTTAGGGATAGGGTTTAGGGTTGAGGGATTAGAGTGAAGGGTTGAGGGATTAGAATTTGGCATTGAGGGTTTAGGGATAGGGTTTAGGGTTGAGGGATTAGGGTTTGACGTTGAGGGTTGAGGGTTGAGGTTCGAGGGTCAAGGGTTTAGGGATAGGGTTGAGGGTCGAGGAATTAGGGTTAAAGTAGAGTGTGGAGGGATGACGGATGATAGATTAGGGTTGAGGGTTGAGGGATTAGGGTTTGATGTTGAGGGTTGAGGGTTTAGGGTTAGGGTTGAGAGACGAGGGATCAGAGTTAAGGGTTGAGGGATTAGGGTTTGACGTCGAGGGCTGAGGTTCGAGGGTCAAGGGTTTAGGGATAGGGTTGAGGTTGAAGGGATTAGGGTTTAGGGACAAGGTTTAGGGTTAGGGTTGAGGGATTAGGGTTTAAGGTATAGTGTTGAGGGTTTAGGGATAGGGTTTAGGGTTGAGGGATTAGAGTGAAGGGTTGAGGGATTAGAATTTGGCATTGAGGGTTTAGGGATAGGGTTTAGGGTTGAGGGATTAGGGTTTGACGTTGAGGGTTGAGGGTTGAGGTTCGAGGGTCAAGGGTTTAGGGATAGGGTTGAGGGTCGAGGAATTAGGGTTAAAGTAGAGTGTGGAGGGATGACAGATGATAGATTAGGGTTGAGGGTTGAGGGATTAGGGTTTGATGTTGAGGGTTGAGGGTTTAGGGTTAGGGTTGAGAGATGAGGGATCAGAGTTAAGGGTTGAGGGATTAGGGTTTGACGTCGAGGGCTGAGGTTCGAGGGTCAAGGGTTTAGGGATAGGGTTGAGGTTGAAGGGATTAGGGTTTAGGGACAAGGTTTAGGGTTAGGGTTGAGGGATTAGGGTTTAAGGTATAGTGTTGAGGGTTTAGGGATAGGGTTTAGGGTTGAGGGATTAGAGTGAAGGGTTGAGGGATTAGAATTTGGCGTTGAGGGTTTAGGGATAGGGTTTAGGGTTGAGGGATTAGGGTTTGACGTTGAGGGTTGAGGGTTGAGGTTCGAGGGTCAAGGGTTTAGGGATAGGGTTGAGGGTCGAGGAATTAGGGTTAAAGTAGAGTGTGGAGGGATGACGGATGATAGATTAGGGTTGAGGGTTGAGGGATTAGGGTTTGATGTTGAGGGTTGAGGGTTTAGGGTTAGGGTTGAGAGATGAGGGATCAGAGTTAAGGGTTGAGGGATTAGGGTTTGACGTCGAGGGCTGAGGTTCGAGGGTTAAGGGTTTAGGGATAGGGTTGAGGTTGAAGGGATTAGGGTTTAGGGACAAGGTTTAGGGTTAGGGTTGAGGGATTAGGGTTTAAGGTATAGTGTTGAGGGTTTAGGGATAGGGTTTAGGGTTGAGGGATTAGAGTGAAGGGTTGAGGGATTAGAATTTGGCGTCGAGGGTTTAGGGTTTAAGGTATAGTGTTGAGGGTTTAGGGATAGGGTTTAGGGTTGAGGGATTAGGGTTTGACGTTGAGGGTTGAGGGTTGAGGTTCGAGGGTCAAGGGTTTAGGGATAGGGTTGAGGGTCGAGGAATTAGGGTTAAAGTAGAGTGTGGAGGGATGACGGATGATAGATTAGGGTTGAGGGTTGAGGGATTAGGGTTTGATGTTGAGGGTTGAGGGTTTAGGGTTAGGGTTGAGAGATGAGGGATCAGAGTTAAGGGTTGAGGGATTAGGGTTTGACGTCGAGGGCTGAGGTTCGAGGGTCAAGGGTTTAGGGATAGGGTTGAGGTTGAAGGGATTAGGGTTTAGGGACAAGGTTTAGGGTTAGGGTTGAGGGATTAGGGTTTAAGGTATAGTGTTGAGGGTTTAGGGATAGGGTTTAGGGTTGAGGGATTAGAGTGAAGGGTTGAGGGATTAGAATTTGGCATTGAGGGTTTAGGGATAGGGTTTAGGGTTGAGGGATTAGGGTTTGACGTTGAGGGTTGAGGGTTGAGGTTCGAGGGTCAAGGGTTTAGGGATAGGGTTGAGGGTCGAGGAATTAGGGTTAAAGTAGAGTGTGGAGGGATGACGGATGATAGATTAGGGTTGAGGGTTGAGGGATTAGGGTTTGATGTTGAGGGTTGAGGGTTTAGGGTTAGGGTTGAGAGATGAGGGATCAGAGTTAAGGGTTGAGGGATTAGGGTTTGACGTCGAGGGCTGAGGTTCGAGGGTCAAGGGTTTAGGGATAGGGTTGAGGTTGAAGGGATTAGGGTTTAGGGACAAGGTTTAGGGTTAGGGTTGAGGGATTAGGGTTTAAGGTATAGTGTTGAGGGTTTAGGGATAGGGTTTAGGGTTGAGGGATTAGAGTGAAGGGTTGAGGGATTAGAATTTGGCATTGAGGGTTTAGGGATAGGGTTTAGGGTTGAGGGATTAGGGTTTGACGTTGAGGGTTGAGGGTTGAGGTTCGAGGGTCAAGGGTTTAGGGATAGGGTTGAGGGTCAAGGAATTAGGGTTAAAGTAGAGTGTGGAGGGATGACGGATGATAGATTAGGGTTGAGGGTTGAGGGATTAGGGTTTGATGTTGAGGGTTGAGGGTTTAGGGTTAGGGTTGAGAGATGAGGGATCAGAGTTAAGGGTTGAGGGATTAGGGTTTGACGTCGAGGGCTGAGGTTCGAGGGTCAAGGGTTTAGGGATAGGGTTGAGGTTGAAGGGATTAGGGTTTAGGGACAAGGTTTAGGGTTAGGGTTGAGGGATTAGGGTTTAAGGTATAGTGTTGAGGGTTTAGGGATAGGGTTTAGGGTTGAGGGATTAGAGTGAAGGGTTGAGGGATTAGAATTTGGCATTGAGGGTTTAGGGATAGGGTTTAGGGTTGAGGGATTAGGGTTTGACGTTGAGGGTTGAGGGTTGAGGTTCGAGGGTCAAGGGTTTAGGGATAGGGTTGAGGGTCGAGGAATTAGGGTTAAAGTAGAGTGTGGAGGGATGACGGATGATAGATTAGGGTTGAGGGTTGAGGGATTAGGGTTTGATGTTGAGGGTTGAGGGTTTAGGGTTAGGGTTGAGAGATGAGGGATCAGAGTTAAGGGTTGAGGGATTAGGGTTTGACGTCGAGGGCTGAGGTTCGAGGGTCAAGGGTTTAGGGATAGGGTTGAGGTTGAAGGGATTAGGGTTTAGGGACAAGGTTTAGGGTTAGGGTTGAGGGATTAGGGTTTAAGGTATAGTGTTGAGGGTTTAGGGATAGGGTTTAGGGTTGAGGGATTAGAGTGAAGGGTTGAGGGATTAGAATTTGGCGTTGAGGGTTTAGGGATAGGGTTTAGGGTTGAGGGATTAGGGTTTGACGTTGAGGGTTGAGGATTGAGGTTCGAGGGTCAAGGGTTTAGGGATAGGGTTGAGGGTCGAGGAATTAGGGTTAAAGTAGAGTGTGGAGGGATGACGGATGATAGATTAGGGTTAAAGTAAAGTAGAGTGTGGAGGGATTGAAGACTTTTGGAAGAATTACACAAGGGTATCTCCGAATCAAAGGGATGTGGTAAGAAGGAGAATTGGTAGTCAGAACCGCGAGCCACATCCAAAGCATTTTTTGGATGAGACTCAAACACAGTTTTATGGTAAATTTCTAGAGAAGTATCCTCAAATTAAAATTTGTCAAAGATATTTTGAAATGCTAAAACCTTTCTATGTTAAGATAAATCACACACGCACTACTTGTTGTTGTAGATTACATATTGAATTTTCTAACCATTTTGATGCTTATAGGTCTATATGTTTAGATATGCATACTAACAATGATTTGCAGGGTTGTGCCATATGTGCCCCACCAACATCTTCAAGAGATTTCATATCAAGAATTTTATGTGAAAGAGAGGAAGGTCAAATATTCTACAAGAAATTATGCTTGGATGGCACATGTCATCGTTGCGGTGGCTTGCAACATTTGCCAATATGTGAACATATGGAAATAACACATGCGGTTGGAAATGAACTAGTAGAATTTGGCAAGTATAAAACAGTGGCATACAATACAAAAGATGGTAAAGAAGCAAAGAGGTGTGAATTAGTTATTGAAAAGATTCCAGTGTATCAGTTTATGCCTATATTTCGTGACAGCATAGTGTATGAGTATGCAAGACATGCCCATAGAGCTCGATGGTTGGACTTGCAATTCAAGTTATGCAAGGACACATTTCCAGTTGGTAGCATTGTTTCAGTCGTCGACTTTGCAAAGAACTACAGTCTACAGCCACAGCGTGAGGTGCAATCACAATATTACAACTCCACACAGGTTTCTATATTTGTGCACATCGCATTCATTCATGCGAATGATAGTACAGAGGATGATAGAAAGATCATAAGGGAGTATCATTTCTATATTAGTGATGATCGCACGCATTCTACGGAGTTCGTGCAAGGTTGCTTTCAGGTGTTCTATAATGATTTGGCTAGAAGGGGCATATCGTTCAGTCAGCATATCATATGGTCAGATAATTGTGCATCACAATTCAAGAACTCGCGGAATTTCTATTGGCTGAGTAGGAGGCATAATTTTACAGGTATTCAACATATGTGGAACTTTTGTGAGGCCGGGCATGGAAAGGGGGAGCATGATGGTGCAGGAGCATGTATCAAAAGAGCCATAGCACGAGAAGAGTTAAAGTATAAAGACAATGCAAAGTTGACAGATGCAAAATCGATTGTCGAGTGGTGTAATGCTTCCATGGGTCCAGGTAATGAAGGTAAGTCTTTAGTTCGTAGATTTTTTTGGTTGATAGATGATACTAACATTGCACCATATGAGGATTGTTGTACACTGACAGGATCAAATGAGATGCACTCTTTCAGAAGTTCAATTGCAGGTTCATGGAGTATCCATACACGAAAGATGTCATGCTTTTGTTCTTCCTGTACAATTCAAGTCTGGGATGAGTGCGAGTCAAAGGAGTGGGTTGACGAATGGCAGTTAAGTTATCTTAGCCCACTTGACACGTATCGACCCCCGACGGCACTGGAACTAACACAGATGGAATCGTCAGTTGACTTTGACCACATATCAGATTTAGTTCAACCAGGTAATATAGGGCACATATATGCATCTAATTTCATCTAGTTCAACCAGGTAATGTCATCTTACTTTGTAGTGTTTTTGTAATGTTGACTAATTTCATCTAATTTGCTACACATATCAATGTAGGACACGTATATGCAGTTATTGCAGATGAAGATAATGAAGAGGGAACAGATTATTACTTATGCCGTTGTGTTGAGGCCAAAAAGAAATTGGAGGCCCCTGTTACAGATGGAGAAAACATCGAATACCCTACAGGATCAGTGGTTATTACTGGAACATGGCTTAGAAGGTACCCACATAAGAGTGTTAATATTTGGCTATTTCAGGACTTTGACATGCATCGAAAGATTCTTCATTACTCGAACCTTGTCGTGGCATCCAATGTTCATTTGATAAAGTATCGGGGTAGACCTTTGAACAAAATATTGTGGAAGGTGCGTGAGTCTGACCATGAAGCAATACTTGACACAATAAAGAGTAGAGCAGATCCAGATGGTTCATTGGATTAATTTGTAAGTATTCACATTGATTTTGTAAAGTTATGTTACATTGAGTTGTAAGTATGCACATTAATTTGTAAGGTTTGTCTTTTTTTATTTCCTCCTGCATTTTTACACATATGTACACATTTTTCCATCATCATGTTATGCATTTTTGGTGTCCTGCTCCTGATGCGACCAAACTCATAACTCACCCTACTAGACACCATTTGATGATCTCTCCAACACTCTGGATCCAGGGCGCCCAATCATGATGATGACCTATATACCATTCTCCCAAGGCGCTCATAATGAATGAATGATAAGGAGCGCCTTGACCTCTATAATCAAGGTGATTTTAAGTCACTTTGAGTCATTTGGGGTCAGTTTGAGTCTTTGAGTCATGTTGCAAAAAAGTGTCAATGTTGTCAAGTTGCACAAAGCAACCTTTGCATTTTTGGTGTCTTGCTCGTGATGCGACCAAACTGACTGTTCCAACGCGTCCGAATGGGTACATTTATGCTAGGCATGGTCCTATTTCTCACCCAAACATGTCGAAACAGTCGGAGCTACATTGTACCGACGATATCCCTGAAGAGTCCAAAGTGCAAAAAGGCAGCAATCTTTGACGAGATGTTACTCAAAAACTGTGTCACTTAGAAACATTCCGTCTGAGGCAACGGGATCACGTAGAGTGCCTCTACAATAACCTCTCTCAGTTTTTTATAGCTCTCAGGCATTTGCCCGTGGTGAAAGGTTTTCTGCTGCCCCAAAAATCGTCAGAAGGAGGCAGTGTAAAGTTGCAAAGGGGTGTAACTTTCGTCCTGCTCCTGATGCGACCAAACTGACTGTTCCAACGCGTCCGAATGGGTACATTTATGCTAGGCATGGTCCTATTTCTCACCCAAACATGTCGAAACAGTCGGAGCTACATTGTACCGACGATATCCCTGAAGAGTCCAAAGTGCAAAAAGGCAGCAATCTTTGACGAGATGTTACTCAAAAACCGTGTCACTTAGAAACATTCCGTCTGAGGCAACGGGATCACGTAGAGTGCCTCTACAATAACCTCTCTCAGTTTTTTATAGCTCTGAGGCATTTGCCCGTGGTGAAAGGTTTTCTGCTGCCCCAAAAATCGTCAGAAGGAGGCAGTGTATTAAGTCAGGATGAAAGCCTATTCACTCTAGGCGCCTGTTTTTGACCAAATCACACATGCGCCTTGAACAACTCTGTCTTCAAGGCGCTTTTCTCTAATCTCTGTAACTCTCCAAATCCACTAAGGCGCAAATTTTACCTCTTGGGCTCAAGATATAGGTTCTTCATCCAAGGCGCCAGAATGGTCCAAAGGCGCATTTCACCTCTAACCTCACCTCTGACCTTACTTGGAGGCGCTAAACCTCATCTCATTGCTCTCCTCCATTACAAGCGCTCACTTACCTCAATCTTGGGCGCATACCAACATCTCAACATCCAAATCACCTAGGCGCTCAAAACCTTCAAGACTCAAGGTGCATTTTATGATCAAACAAGGTATCTCCTGAACAAGGCGCTCATAGTCTCATCAGGGCGTTAATCATCATCATGAGCACTCATATTGTTCTAGGCGCACAGTTATCTCTGGAATGCTCAAGGCGCACATACCCTTCTCTAGGCTAGTTTACACTTATTCAAGGCGCTCATTCCAAACTTACATGAACTACTCATTACAAGACGCACAAACTAGATGATCCTAGGGCATAAGGGCGCTCATAGGAGTTGTTATGTGTCATTTTGGCCAAGGTTTTCTGGAGCAGTGAAGACATTAGGAAGGGGATGATCGTTTGGATAGTTTTGAATGCTTTATTTCTCCTTGTTTAAACTAGGCGCTCACTGAGGATTGGAGTAGCCTTTGCACCCTCACATCACGTTAATCGGCGTTTCAGAGGCAATCATAGTATAGGAAGATTTGCGCCTTGAAGAAGAGAGTTATCTGGTGAGTGCTTAGGAGTTCTGGCGCCTAGGGGAAAGGTCTAGGTAGAGCGCCTTCAGACTTTCACAGTGAAGTGCCTTAAGGAGTTGGATGATGTTTTTAGCGCCTTAAGGATGATGATGGAGCGCTTTGGAGTCAGGTTAGTCTGGAGCACCTTAAGAAGGTAAAGCACTTCAAATGTAAACACAAGTGTTTTGAGCGCCCTAATGAGAAGTTGTCTTGGCACCATAAGTTGTTCAAACGAAGATATGCGCCTTGGATAGTTGCAAAGACCTAATTTAGCGCCCAAGGTTGGAAGACTCTTTGTGAGCGTCCAGTGTTTGAAAGCTCTTTGTGTTTGGTGCATTAAAATGAATTTGGCACCTAAATAGTATTGAAACACTCAACTGAGCGCCTAAAGCCCATGAGAGAAGTGATATGCGCCTTGATAGGAATATCATGGAAGATGAGTTTACTGAATGGCGCCTTGAATGACTTGGTTGATTAAGTGTTTTAGCACCTAGATATGGGATGAATCATTGAGCGCCTTTGGTTGAGATGATGTCAGCACCTTTGAGATTATAACACCTTGGAGTCAAGTTCGAAGGAGCACCTTGAGAAGGTAAAACACTTCAAATGTTTTCAAGGAATTGGAGAAGTCACTTAGTGCCTAGAAGGAATTCCAGAGCAAGAGGGTTGGAGCGCCTTGAGCTTCAAGTCAGATATGCGCCTAGACCTCTACCCTTTAGCAAGTTGAAGCCCTCTGAGCCTTGACAACGTGAGAATGCCTTATAGTGAATATGCGCCTTGGGCAAGGTTGAATACAAAGTTGAGGAGTATATCATAATGAGTAAGTGCACTGTAGGGTTAGATGATAAAGACTAGTGCCTTGAGTGTCTTGGTCAAAATTTTGACGTGAGAAGTCTTGCAAGATCAAACCCTGGAGTGCGCCTTAGAGAGAACCTATTAATCCTTTGCTTTGACAAGATTTGGGCGCCAGAATGATCCTTAATAAATGGAATGTATCTACACCAATTTTGCGCCTTTAGGGAAGTGATGGTGGCCAGAATGATCCTTAATCTCATGTTTGTGCGCCTAGGTCTAGAAGCAAGATTTGAGCGCCTTAGGATAGGGTTTTTTGCACCTTGTCTTGGAGAGTGAATTTGCGCCTTGGATGATGTTGAAGCGCCTTGGGATGAAATGCGCCCAAACTTATAGAGGGCCTTCAGTGAGGGAGTTGAAGAGAGTGCTTAGAGGAAGGATAGCCTTAAGATCAAACTAAGTACTTAGAAACCTAAGATTAGCGCCTTATTTGAAGTTATACACCTATTCTGGCGCCAGAGAGTGAGTTTGAGTGTGAAGAAGTGAATGTCTGCGCCTTGAAGGGGATACAAAGGGAAGATGATGCACCTTGATGGGTTGATGATGGAAATTTGCGTTTTGGAGCTAAATGTGCGCCTTGAAGGAGATAGTGCATAGAGGTACAATGAATCTTCCGGAGAACATGGATAGACAACTAAGTCTCCAACTTGAGTCTTCTAAGTGAATTGGATAATGAAGAGAGTCTAGTCATTTTGGGCGCTAGTATCAGGATGAATCATCCAAAATGGGTGCCTAGAACTAGAAGGCGCCAATGCATGAGTTCAAGGATCCTCCATTGGAGCGCCTAGCCCAGATGGCTATAGATTGAAAGTTTTAAAGCTAAGTGATGTCTCTTACGTGAATTCCTAGCCCAGGTGCATGTGTTGGGAAAAACTCTTTGGCTCTGGCGCCTAGAATTGGGAGCTTTGTAAGATGCACCAATTGATGAAACATTTCCATTTTGCGCCTAGAATAGAACTCTCTCACATAGTTGAAATTGACTTGATAGAAGGAGATAAGTCTTAAGGACTAGTTTGGCGCCTCACTTGCCTATCTCACCTTTGAAATGTGCTTTGGTTGATGATCATCATTGATGGAACCTAGTGAAATGTAAAGCTATTTGCATCTCCAGAGGATCAAAATTGGATTAGGAGATCATCCTTGCAGTTGAGATTGACAGAGAAGTGTTAAAGGAATCACTTCAAATGGGCGCCTAAGCTAGTTGAGGCGCATATCAATTCCACTGTAACTCCAGACTGACGCTTAGGATCCAGTCATCTCCTAAGGCGCAGTTCCATTCACCCATGACCTCGCTTGGCGTCTAAAACTTGGAAACTCCTTTGGAAAGCTCCTGTTGCGCCTAGAAGATGAGTTTGGGATATCAACTTGCAAAAGGCTTAGAAACTCTTCAAAGATGTTAGGCACAATCCCATGGCACTGGAGCTCAGTTTTGGCGCCTTCAAGGAATAGCACATGAAGGAACTTGGGAGGTCAGGTGCTTGTAAAAGGGAACACCTTGGAACATCTTCCAGGGGTTGAAGTAGTAAGAAAACATCAAGTGAGTCTAGGCGCACTCCCTTGTGTGAACAGTTTAGCTCTGGCGCCTAGCCACAGAGTGAGCCAGAAGAAGTAGTTTGGACATTAGAAGATAGGCGCTCATTCTACAATGAAGCATTCCACCTTCCTAATCAACAAAGACTTGCAAGAATTGACAAAGGAAGCTAAGGCGCACCTTCTACTTGTTTCCACCTCCAGAATGCGCCTAACCTTGAAAGGGGGTTCAAAGATGTTTGTTAGACCTTTTCACTCAAGGCACTCACCTTAGGCGCACTTTCTAAGTCCTTGTCACCTCAAGGAAACACCTAGTTTGGAAGGCGCTTGCCCTGTTCTCCACTCCTTTCAATTGGCGCCTAGAACACAGAATGCATGAAAGGAGCGCCTAGACTCCAGAGGGCTGATTTGGGCGCGTAGCATTTAAAACACTTTCATAATGATGATGTTTTGGCGCCTACTCTTGGAAACAATCCAGAGCATCCATAAACTCTAATTGGCACCTAATGTTGACAAGGCGCAACTTCAGGAGGAGGTCACCTCAACTTGGCGCCCAAGTCAGAAAAACCTGTAAATCCTTCAAATATGCGCCTACCTTGTGAGGTGATGAGTTGAACATTCCAAATCTTCAAATGTTGCTCAAATAAGGAAGACATTGTAACATCAAGGCTTCAAGGCCTGTCCTTGTATTTCCATTGAATGAGTTGTACTTCATGCTATTGAAAGCATTTTCCATGTAATAAGACATTGCAAGTTGATTGAATCAAGTAACAAGACAAGTACCCAACTCTAATGTTGTTTCATTCAAATAGTTATCTTGATGTATATCTTTATGTTATTGAAGTAGTTGATGAATTGTTAGCAAGTAAAAGTGTTTAAGTAAGGAAAATTTTTCGTAGAACTAGTTGGGTATCTTACACTTACACCATGCCTATCCATCAAACATCACAATGCAATCAAAATCCTAACAACATACCTATGATCCAAGATCAAGTGCAATCATGCAAAGATATTATCAATCACAAGCCTATTAAGAATGAACTAGAGTCTTCTAGTACCATACTTTTCCATCAAACACCATCATGTAATCCATGGCCTATCAAGCCTATCAAAGAAAATGCAAACATCCTATGTAATACAATCAGACTTTAAATATTTGAAGTAGCCATCTACAAATATCCATTCAAAAGTGGATTTATAATGCAAGTATGGACGCCATCAATAAAAAAGATTTGTATTAACCAAATATCCATATACGCATACATCAATATCTGTCGATATAAGTATAACATATATACAAAATAGCCATATAGGCTTACAAGAATGCCATATAGGCATACAATGTCAACTATGTACAATACAAAATATATGTCCACAAATGCCATATAGGCATACAACAGAGGAACACAATAAAAAGTCATTCCCCTCTAGCTGGTGAAGAGAATAAATCACGAGCAGCCTTTGATCTTCTAGGGGATGGAGACATGCATGTGGGTGGTCTACTACGAACCCGAGGGCTACTTCTCCTATTTAGTTCTTCCTGCACCTTTACCTGTTACAAAAAAAAGTATAGATATTAATATATAGAAATTACATGTTATAAAAAAATGAAACATTTAACAAAATAATCACTTACCGCTAACATATAATCTGTCTGCTCGCTTGCCTCAGTAGAAGGAAAAGGCCCTGGTGATGTCATGTCCTATAGAAACCATCCAGATAGAAATTAAACTTCAAATCAATAATCTTTTGATTTTTCAAAAATAGACAACTATAACAATGAATGTAAATTGAAATTTACTAATCTGCCTCATACCCCTGTCAATGCCATAGAGCTATGAATTGCAGAGGCCACACCCTGCTCCATTGCCCTATGAACATGGGGAGGTGTATCCGCAGCCTGCATCATCTGGAAATAAAACAACATTATTCAATTACGAAAACTATAATAGTGATGCAAATCATGGCTCCTAACATACACACACGCTCATCTAAACATGGAAGTACACACAATAAAACACACAAATCACATACAAAAATTTAGTAAGTACAATTCATTCATTAAACTATTTATTTTATTACCTCCGTAAAGCTTTGAAGTCCACCACCGCTGGCAGGTGTTGCCATGAAATCTACAGTGTTAACCTATTCAACATCCAAAATCAGAAATTAGAATACCATTCATATAACGATGCTATTCACATGTAATATTTATAATTGTTTATTAGTTACATACCTCGACAGTAGATGATCTAGTGAAAAATGTAGGTGGAGAACCACTGAAAACTGCATCGACGCTATGACCCTGAAATTTCATTAAAATCATCAATTTAAATTAGTTAATCTTGTATTTCAAAAATAAAATTTAATAAATTAAATTCAATAAACTTGCTAATATTTACCTGAGTATCAAGGCCGAAAGTCTCACTCAGGAGGGTATCTGTCATCGCCATCTGCTCAGCTGCAGATGTAGCCTGTGCACCTGCGTCCTGACTGTCCATGGGGTCATAACCACAGGCTGACCCGCAAGCCTGGCAAGTATGCGGTGGGACCCTACTCCTCGCACTATCTCCCAACCCACTCTGTGTTGCAGGATTGGCATGCTCTATGATGCTCTGGGTCAAGGCACTAATCGACCTCAGTGTATCGACCTCAACACTCTCCTTCACAATGGAAGGAATAGAAACATGCTCGTGGGCTGGTCTGCTGATTACTCGTCTCACTACCCGCTGTGGGTCAAGACGTGCCCCTGGTCTATCCTGTGCTGAGCCCCCACCTCTACCCTGGAAGTCCCGCATATCAAAATAGTTTGGCACTTTATTGAGGACAAACTCGGAGTAGAGTTTCCTCAAAAAGTATTGCGGGACCTCATTGTTATTGCATGGAGGATGGTCAAAAACCATCCACCACCTCTGCCCGAAATTGTCCCTTATCGCTTGGTTGTTGCACCAATGGATAGGGAACCTCTTGCATGTAATGGGTGGAGGTTGATTTGTTTGTGGGTTTGTGAAAATTGAACACAAGTCTACTTTTGTAATTTGTAATTTTTTGACATCTTGATATGACAATTTATCTGCATAGTAATCTCTAAACTCTCTCTTTTTATTGGTCCAACTAGTTATTTGCTTGCTAATTGAATTTACATTTGATAACATAGACTCAAGAGATTCGGCAAGCGTGGACCTATGCAAGGTTGAAGTGGAAGGATCTTTCAACCTTGCAATTATATCTTCAATTTGTTTTTTGTTGTTTTCAATTTCCCCCATTATATTATCTTGTGTTCCAGGGGCATGTCGAGGAATGAATGGAGGAGGTTGTTGTTCTGCAGGTATTTCTTCCTCAAGATTTTGTGGATTTTGAGGATTTTGAGGAGGAGGAGGAGGTGCATTAACATTTCCTACAATTAATAAAATATGCATCAAAAATCAACACAAAACCTACCTATTTAGGAAGAAATTCAAACAAAAAAACAAAGATAACTCACCCCTTTGGCGTGCTCGACGTCGCGGCGGCATTTCGGCGATGAATCGACAAATCTTTTGTGTTGAACGGTGTTTTGTAGAACGCGAGCGCGTTTTTGAAGGGTTTTAAGCCGCGGGCGGAGGAAAAACTCACAATGAAATGAACTAAAATGAAATGACAGCGTTTTTTTTTATATATGAAGCGCTTTATAACGCGAGCGCGTTATAACGCGCTCGCGTTATGGCTCGGCAATGACGAGCCTTAGGCTTGTCATTGCCAAGCCATAACGCGAGCGCGTTATAACGTGCTCGCGTTATGCCTAAATTTTTTTTAAAAATTTTTTGGCCACTTTTTGGCCCCCCATCTTTTTGCACTTACCCCAAATAAGAATATGCTTATGTGTCGAATGAGGATAATACCTCATGATAAGTTAATATAGTTTATGCTTGAGCAGCCACAGGCATCTTTTAAGGAGTGCCTTCATTACTAGAGCATAAAGGATCGAACTACTCTTTATGAGTAATCGATTGCTCTATTTCAGTTAATTGAGTTGGCGGCCTCTTTGATGAGGAGTGGTGGATAACCATCCACATTCACTGTTTCTCCTCAATAATGTTTGCATAATCGACATATGTTGTTGATTGCACCATTCTTGCTAGCGGTTGAACTAGATCAAGAGACCAAAACTGTTAGTATTAAATGTGTTTTTAACTGTAAAAGAGGTGGAGAGCGCATAATTGGATGACTCATTTATGAGTCGGTTTGGGCTCTTAAAAGCCACAACTTAGATAGTTGATGGGCGTGGGATGTGTTAAGTCTTATTTTTTTTTGGATAGTAGTTGGGGAATAGGAAGAGAGACTTCGCGTGGATAGAAAGAAGGCTGAGAACAATTCTTGGGAAGAATACAGAGTATTCTATCTGCCATATCTTTACTGTATAAACCGTCGCCTTTAGGTAAATGCCTTTGCATTTTATGCTCTTAGAAGTCGATGAAAATTTGATTGTTGCCTTGTCTTGGACATTCGTCCATTTCTATTTGGATACTCTTTAAGTTTATAGTGTAACTATTTTAATGGAGATGAGCCAACTGTGTCTCTCTTCATAGCATCGATTTAGCTTGATTAAATGAGTTGACTGAGTATGGAAGGTATATAGAGTCATTATATGACTATTATTCCATTTTAGTTTAATCTTGAGAGTCGACTTAGCCTAGTAAGGCTGATTCTTATGTTAATAATGAAATCTATCTCATGATTTTACTAGGCCGACCCTGTGCCTTTGAATAAAACTATGATACTTGTCATAATATGAGTACAAGAACCAAATGATTCTATTATTATATATTCCAAGAAGGATAGCGTAGTTATCATGAAACTAGTTAACCAGTCACATATTTGATTGAGTTTCTTTTTGAGGACAGCCGACTATATAGATGTAAGTTAGTCTTGAAAAATAATTCTAATGAATTAGTAGAGGCTACTTGATAGAGAAAAATACTGTCTATAACCTTATATAGAATCCTATATGAGTATATAAGAAGTGATGGTAATGACATCACATAGAAGTGAATTGAAAAGTATTCATGTACCTTTGAATAGGAATTATTATCTTTGCAAGAGTTAAAATATTTCTAACTGTGGTAGAGTTAAACCAAAGGTTGAATATGAACCTAGGTCTCCTAGAGATTCAAGATATGTTTATATTGTGAAATCATATTATCCAAGGATTATTAGGTAAACCCTAGAATCAATTATGAACCAACTACATAGTTATGACATATAGACTTATTCATGTTAAGGAAACCAATATCATGACACGATGATTAAACTATTTACGTAAACATAGTTGATAAGGATAAACTGCAAGAATACAACAGTATCCAAGTTGAGTAGGGGTGGGTGAACACAACGACTACGTTCATTATGAACAATATTGATATTAAAACTTTGGCCAAAGTAATGCATTTGTTTTCTGCATGCATTGTCAGTTCACTGTATCTGGATTGCTCATCTTATCAAAAATCATACTTAGCTAGAGGGTATCTAGGGTTGTATGGTTGATAGAGTTGAGTAGGATACAACACTATGTACTCAGGAAAGGAAAATTACCACTGGTCACCTAAGGTCTATATTCCTCGTGAAGGGTAGGGCCACTTCCTATGTGGAAGATGTGTGGGAGACTGTCGGTCTGTGGATGGATGTAAATCACTAGAAAGATACTCTCTCTCCAAGCAGGAAGCATGCCAGGACTTGGGATAAAGATGATAGATATTCAGAAGTAGTATTTATTCCAAAATTTGTACATGTAATTGATTTATATTTGTAAACATTGTAATTGAAAAAGACAATATGGTTTATTCTATTTTGTAATGAGAAAATCTTGTAATTGTAGTTACTTAATTATATGTTGAATAAAAGAAAAAATTTCTCTATCTCATTTTTTTTACCTTGTTAAATTACTTTATGGTAAATTTTTTTATTTTACTATGTTTTTAGAACTTGGATGTTACAATGGCACACTTAGTAATTCTTAACGGGCAAGTGAGCAAGTATTGTTCAAAGGGGATACAACCCACATAATAAGTAATAATACTACAATTTTCATATCAATTGCAAATAGATTCAACAGCATTACCAAGTAAAACATCAAGCTTAGAGGACAAACCTCATCAAAGACATTTGGGACAAATTTCCAAGCACACTTTGGAGTTATCTTGATTGCCTAATCTAGCATTGGTTGTAGAAGACAACCTTTAGCGATTATAAAAGGCCTATGTCACTCGAAGGGTAGGGTTAAGGGTGAATTAAATGCGTAAGCACTCTAGAAATTCCTATAAAGAGTGGTTTGACATGAGTGAGGTTGAAAGAAAACCCTAGCCATATGCAAAAGCAGATCATACAAAAATGCAACGAACCAAAGCATTCCCCTAAGTTATTTATTATGTTGAAAAGCATACCTACAATGATAACAAAAGGGGTAGATTGTAATGGAGTGCATGTTTACAAAAACCCCTTAACATAAATTTGAGAGTGATTTGCAAATATATTGAATAATGTAAAAATTCAAATAATTATATAAATCAAATTTATTTATAAAATTAATAATTAATTTATAATTATATAATTTATATTTTTTAGAAAAATATATTTAATTTGAAGATTCCTTATAGGAATCATGTTAATGGGGTAGGGGGAGTGCATTCCTGGAAGAAAAGATTGGAGGCCAAATGGATTCCACTGGAGAAAGGGTGGGTAAAGATGAATTTCGAAGGAGCATCGTGTAAGGAAACCCGGGAGATTCTAGAGCTGGTTATAGTTTAGTTTGAAATTGGAAAGGGGAAGTTATTGGGAAAGTGGCTAAGAAGTTGACTCCAGGATCAAATAATGAAGTGGAGCTTCAAGCATTGATTTTGGGGTTTCAGTTATGTCAGAGTTTAAAGGTGCCAATGTGGAGATAGAGGGAGATTCGCAAGTAATTGTAAATGTAGTTAGGCAAAGGAATTTGCAAAATTAGAAATTAAAAAATTTATTAATTGAAGCCTTGAATTTAATAGAAATGTTTGAGGGTATTGTGGTTAACCACGTATATTAGGAAGCTAATAGGGAGGCAGACACATTGGCTAATGTAGCTATTGACACCAATCAAACATTACTCTGGGAAGTACCATTTAATAATTAAATCTCCTCATGTTTCTTACAAGGCGTCTAATCCTCTTAGCTGGGTGAAGTTGGCGAGTGTGTGGTGGAATTATTATAGGGAGAGGGCATTGTTAAAGATGGCCTTTTCTTTGGGTGCTTTCCATTTCCTCTATAGAAAATTACCGAAGAGCATGGAGACGCCTATTAGACTGGTTAGTGCGAAGAGGTAGATGTCTTTTTTGGGGAGAATTTCTTATAATAGATTGTAGAAGGTTTTCAAACCAAAGAGCGATATTATATTGTTTGCAACAGAATGGATTTTAGGAGAGGATTTCATGGAAAATGTGAATAGATACAAAATTAACTTCGATCTTTCCTCAATGTTCTTGGTGGTTCTACTTGATTTGGATGAAGATAAGGAGGTTATAAAGAAGCTGGTGAATACTTTTGTGGAGAAAGATTTTTGGGGAGGCTTTGAAGAGGTCCTGGGTGTGGCACTTGAAGTGGGTTGGGGATTCCTCTACCGAAAGATTTTCATAGGATTAATGCAATAAGGAATTTGGTAGAGTGGAAACTGTTCATCACAAAGGCCCAGATGGAAAGGATTACAGCTAAAAGGAAGAAGGCAACGCAGGGTGTGGGCTTTCTCAAGAAGCTTCTCAAGATGGACGTGGAGGATGCCTGGATGCAGAGCTTTCTGGAGTAGTACACTATGTGGAGGACAATAATGCCTGATGGCCAATATGGTAGTTTGCTTATTTATGTTTATTGCTAGCTTATCCAGGGATTTTGTTTTAACCCTGTGATGTTATATAATAGAATGTAAAAATAGGGATTCGTTAGAACCTTGTATAGGTTTAATATAGGTGATTAAACTAGAGTTTTTGTATGTACTCTACTTAGATGGATAGGAGAAGGTGAATGATCACCTGGTTCATACTATGTTAATGTTTTTTACAGTTAAATTTTAGTATATAAACGGGAGTAAACCCCATGTATGCAGTCTATTAATCTAAAAATAATAATAATAATAATAATAAAAGATTTCTTATAGGAGAAAACTACAGTTATTTTAGAGGCATAAATTACTCATCTACATGGATTTAACATAAATAATATGAATGAAAAAGTTCTGGTTTTTAAACTGTGTGTAGTTTTTTACATCTAAAAATTTTGACAAAAAGAGAATGAAAATAAGTGAACTGCAGATCAAGTTCTATAAAAAGAAGGGATTATACGGGTTACAAGATAGGAGAGAGGGAAAAACCTAAAGATAAAGGAATAAAAAAGCAAGACAAAAATCAAAGTAAGGAATATAGAACAATAGGAAGCAAAGGAAAAGTCAAAGACAAAGGAAGATAAAATACAATAAATAAAGGATAAAATAAAATAACATAATATATTTAAGACTAGGATAGATATATTAAATTCAACTATAGTAAGTCATATTATGGGAAAATTATGTAGGTTTAAATAAATAAATCAAAGCCAAGAATTATGGAAATATAGAATAGTAACAATAGTAAGTAAAAATAATTCACATAATAGGAAAGCAAATAGTTATATACTTTAATAAACATGGTAAATAATATACTAAATATATTAAAAATAGTAAAAAAACTTAAATAATTATATAGCTAAAAAATGCATAAAATAATACTAAGAAAAATAAATTATCAAGAAAGATAAAAATTAGTGAATAAGATAGTTAAATGGTAAATAAATATAAATAATATCAAGAAATATAAATTATTAAAAAAAGATAAAAATTAGAGAAAAAGATAGTTAAAAGCAAATAAAATAGTAAGTAAAACATTAAAAGAAAGCATTATTTTATTAAAAACAAATGAGTAAGCCTATAGATCAAAATGCATCAAAAAATACATAGAGGATTAAAAATAGATAAATGCTAGAGAATAAAGTAGTTTTAATTAGTAAAAAAAGTGAGTAAAAATATTAAAGAAAGCATTTAAAAAACAAATAAGTAAGCGATAACATGGAAATAGTTATGTAGAAATAAATAGTATTAAATAGTATTTTTATTACTAGATAGTACATAAAATAGTAAGAATATTAAAAGAAAGCAATTTAAAAAGAAAGTAAGTAATATTATGGAGAAAGTTAGGTAGATATAGATAATATGTTTAGTCTTCCAATGGCTAAGGAAGCACTATGTATCATAACAAAAAAAGTTTAATATTCAATACAAGAAACAAAATCGATTCAAACAAATTGTTCATTTTAACTCAAAACCTATACATAAACATCATCAATTTCAATGGTCAAATAGTCAATAGCAATTTTACACCTCATCTACACTAAAATGTGATAAGAATAAGATACACCAATACAAAACTGATTTCTAATACTTTTCAATCACTGTATTGTGCAACCTGGAGACTTTATTTGAATCTTATTTTCGTTTCTAAATCTGTAAGGCACTTCCTTTTTGAATTCTCTGACGTCCTCATACATGGCCGCAGCTTTACAGAACTCCTTAACCTCATTCAATTCTCCATCCATAGCATCCCCTCGGAATTTTTTCACCATAACCCAATTCTCTCTCTCAAATTTATACGACACCTTATCATGATCAACAATCAAAACGTCTTTCAAATCCACATCCAGAACACTTTCCACAGTCCTTTTATCCAGATTCTTCACATGATCGCTACCATTCCAGCTCGACCCTCTGTACAGCCGCCGTTTTATACTCATGTTAACATCAAGTTTGTCCAGGAATAAATCCGCATCCTTTTTGGGTGCCTCAGCAAAGACAACAATTTCATAAACCTTTCCCAATTCAGACAAAAGCTTATCCACACCAGGCCTTTTCATGACATAGTAAGGAACTATGGAAGAACTACAATTATTTTCATTTCCAGCTACAGAAATTATGAAGTCGATCTGTGTTAGAGGCACAAAGCTTGCCTTAATTAACACATCGAACAAACCCAACACAATTGTCTTTTTATTTCTTCTGGTTTTGCACCGTGATCTAAAGTAATTCAAATTGAAGCCAAGAAAACTGGGCATTTCTCTTTCTCTTTCCCTTTCTCGTTCTCTTAAGCGCTGTATTTCTGCATTGACGCTTTCGTTGAGAGCATTGTGTATGGCAATGGCGTCGCGTAAGTCTTCACATTTTGCCGCAATGTTACAGAAATCTATCAGTCTCCACAGCTCTCTGTCTGATAGATCACCATGAAAGGGATTTATGGGAAATCCGTTTTGTGGCTGCATTTTATAGTTGCGAGGAATGTCGTCCACCATCATTACGTTTTTCAGGTCTCTTCCCAGTTTAGCGAGGTCTTTGAATACCAAGCCATTGCTTCTGCTGCAGGAATCTCTGTAAAGCCTGTGTTTTATGCTCTTGTTAGAATCCAGTTTGTCCAGGATTTGGTCTGCGTATGCTTTGTAGGCTGCTGTGAAAACTATGATTTCGTACTTGTTTTTGGAGAGGTGGAGAAATAGGTCGTCTACTGCTGGCCTTTTCTGAACGTAGCAAAGCGTGGGATGTTCTTGCTGTTGATGAATTAGGATGGTGAAGTCGTAGTGTGGTGGAGGAGAAGAGAAGGTGGTGTTGATTAGAGTGTTGTCTAGATCCAACACTATTGTTTTGCTTCTCTCTGTGTTTGTATTGTTGTTATGGCTTTTCTCTTCTTCCTTCTCTCTCGATTCCATTACTGGGTGTAATTAGCATTGAGAAGATTGAAGGAGGGCCGACCCAAAATCAATGAATACCGATCGTTTTTATCTGCTTCCTTCACTGGATCGACGCAACTGTTCACAGGGTTTCCCTATTTTGATCCAATGTGATTCTAAATGGGCTCGTTTTGAGTTTAATTCAAATCATTTAAATTAAAGTTGAAGTATTGTGATTCTCTCACCACTTTCATGTTTATAAGCAATTTTATCACTATTTAAATATCATTGGTTAAATTCTTGAGAGGGTTTCCCTATTTCAATCCAATGTAATTCTAAATGGGTTCTTTTTGAGTTTAAGTCAAATCATTTAAATTAAAGTTGAAGTTATTGTGCTTCTCTCACTACTTTTATGTTTATAAGCAAATTTGTCACTTTATTGAAATATCATTACTTCATTGGTTATATTGTTCACAAGGCTTCCTTATTTCAATTCACTATAATTCTAAATGGGCTCATTTTGAGTTTAAGTCAAATCATTAAATTAAACTTGAAGTTACCCTACTTCTCTCACCACTTTCATGTTTATAAGGAATTTTATAGCTCTATTTAAATATCATTAACTCATTGGTTAAATTGTTCACAAGGTTTCCCTGTTTCAATCCAATGTAATTCTAAATGGGTTCGTTTTGAGTTTAAGTCAAATCATTTAAATAAAACTTGAAGTTATCATGCTTCTCTTACTTTCATGTTTATAGGCAATTTTACCATTCTACTTAAATATTATCTATTTTAGTGGTTAAATAGTCAATAGCAATTTTACACCTCATTCACAACAAAAAGTGGTAAATATTTGTCCTATTTTTATTGGTCAAAATTGACCTTTGATTGTTGAAGTGGATGATATTTAAGAATAGCCCAACTTACATTTATCAAAAATTTGTTTCGTCTGGCTATCAATTTTGTTCTCATCTAGAAGATCAAATCACATTAATATGTCTGGTAGTAATGTCATAGAATTTTATAATTGCAGTTAAAACAATGATTTTTTTATCACCATATTCTAAACTTGTTATATTGGTATTTATATTTAAAAGGCAATTTAATGGTTGATAACACTAATATAAATAAGTATAAATTAGTTTGGGTATTGATAATTGGTAATATTTGGATGTGGGAAATGTAAATAGAAAATAAATATATTTAGTTTGATAAAGAATGAAGAAGATATGAAACATGTATGTCTCAAGATCAGGAATGACCATTATCAAAGTGGTAGTCACCTAGGAATCAAATCGTTTGGCTGTAGCAAGGTTGGGTTGAGTTTAACTAGTTGGGAATAGATCTATGACTACATATTGCCATGTGCCCATGAACTCAACGTGTGTAATTTGTAAACTACTCTTCTTCACTTCGCTCGAGATACCTTGATCTCTTATGTGTTTCTTGGAATCTACAAAGGCTGGTGGTATTGATAAATATGTTTGCTAAGTTGTCATACAACTGAGCCATGAGGGTATTGTGCCTTCATCAACCCCTTAAAATTGAAAAATATCGAAAATAACATCTTCAATCATGTAAATTCTCCTCAAATAATTGTACAATACTAGATTCCTTTTAGAGAATCAATTGAAATGTATAGATGTGAATGATTTCTCTCTATGATCCAATTTCTAAATGATTAGAATGAATGCATTGTATGCCTTTAAATACAAGGACATGGTGCAACGTATCGCACAAACTTGTGTTTAGTTAAACAAAAGCAAGACGAGTAAAGGCATGGTCAATTAAATTTGAATCTAAAAATTTTAATTACAGTAAGACAAGTCCATGACTACAAGGATAACTTTGTGCCTATGAACTAGTCATGAGACAAAAAGGGGCTAGATCTTAATGAATAGGATGTGTATGGGAATAAATTTGAGCATGGGAGAGATAAATAACCGGATAGGGTGAATATATGAGGCTATGTGAACATGGAAAAGGGGATGAGTGGTAAGTTTATAGAAAAATATGTAATAGAATTCATGGATAACATAGGGAAAGGGACCCAACTTTGCACAAGATTGTACATCGTTGTCAATATGTCTATGTATCAAAGCACTCCCCTCAAAATAAGCATAAAATTAAATGGTAAATGGTAGCAGTATGCAAGTTTAGCCATTAAATTCTACCCCCACTTTGAAGTGCATGCCAATCCGTGAATGATCGTGTATATCAAAGTATGTAGCACTCACAAACATGCATGTAAATTAATTATTCAACCACTCAAAGGATATTGCCATAGGGTCCATATAAAGCAATAGACCCTTCAATGATATAATCATGTGTGCTTTCCTTTAGTGTATGTAATCTCCATAAATGAGTATATATAAGCAATTGTAACTGTATGTATATCAAAACATGTAGGAATGTTATTGACAAGATATGCCCCTAACCCCAATAATTAGTTTTATTAATAGGATATAAGGAATTATTGAAAGAGGGGAAATAATACATGAAAAGTAAATGTAATATAAGCATATAGACATGTAATCATATAAGGACTTAAGCCTCTAATCATGTAATTATATAAGCATCAAATCATGTCATCATATAAGTATCAAATCATAGAGTAATGTCAACATATACCAATGACTATAAAGAATGTATCATGTAAACACACGTGTTGGAGATGGTATGGGTGAACAAGAGTCTTGCCCTTAGTGGCCTAGTAACACTTGTGTAAGTATATAAAGTACTAGGATAAGCATATGCCCCATAATGTGGCATCTAAAAGAATCAGCACATAAATGTCAATAAGATGATTAGCCCTAGTACTTGTATAGAATCAAAACCATGGGCAAGGGCCTAAAATAGAAGGCATAAATCCATGGTAAGGGGCAACGACCCACAACTAGGAAGGGGAGCACTTGGCACAATACTCCTAATGTAATCAAAATGACTCGAAGGATAAAATAATGTCACATCCCTAATTTTGACTATGTTTTACTTTTTACTTGTATGCAATTAGTAGATAATTTTTGCATGGATTAATGATTTGACGTTGTATGGAAATGTTAGGATAAATCGATAATATCATGAGTTTATGTTTATATGTTTGGAATTTAGACATGTCATTATATGATGCCATGATTATTTATTCATAAAGCTTATAGATTGACTAACGTTACACTAATCCTAGTTCGGTGATTGTAAGTTGTAATAAAGAAACAGGTTTTCCATCCTCCAAGAAAGAGGGAGAGCATCATTAGAGAGAAAGAATAGACGTATGGTTAAGAACAGGTTGCTGCCATCTAAGTCTTGTGTTTTCACAATTTAGTGAATCCTCGTCAAGTTTGGTAAGTTGTGTTTGACCAATTGGTCAAGGTTTGGTTTCGACTCGACAATCGTCGATTTATCGTCAAGGACCATTATCTTAGGTTTCACCAAGAGCTAGGTTGAGAAAGTATGATCGTTGACAAGAAGTGTTTGATAGTCATTAGTCCTTGTTTGATATGAGTATATATTATATTCAAGAGAAAATATTTATAGTTGTTAAACTATTTCATTATTGGTAATTTCTAGTTGAAATTCTATTTTGATAACCTATCTATTCTAGTGTTTATGCAAGACAGAGAGGGGGAGAATACCTCAACCCCATTCTCGTATCTTGACGAATGTTGGAAACAACGTAAGTAAGCATTGGGTACTTTTTCACTTTATGGTTAAGTATATATATATATATATATATATATACACACACACACACACACACATATATACATACACACACACATATATAGGGTAAAAGCACAAAGTTGTGTCACACTTTCAACCGACTTATCATCACAAGTGAATTTAAGTATTTCTAACTAAAAATTAATTTTGGTCAAACATATGATCTTGTAAGATTCATTTTAGCTAAGTTAGATATGTCCACAACTTAAATTCCAACTAAAATTGTTTGCTAAATGCATATGTAGCACCATTATGAGGCCAATTTACCAAAAAAATAAAATTATCTGAAAAACATGATATTTCAACAACTTCTACTCGTGTAAATAACATTTTTGTTTAAAATATAAAAATACCCTTTTGTAGATCTATAAGTTTAGTTTTCAAAAATATATATTTTAATAGTTTAATTATTATTTATATTTTCCTTTCTATTTTTACTAAAAGCAGTTTATCAGCACAAAACATTAGGTCGATTACCATGTCAAGGAAAAATAGTAAAACTTATTAAAAAAAATTGAAAAAAATATGATGCACTAGATAAAAGAATCTATATCAAGATGGTATAATTTTTTTTCTATTTTAGATAAATAGTTAATATGAAAGTTGACGTCAAATGGAAACAACTACATTTTAATACACACACATTTTATTATTTATATAAAAATATATATTTATCAAAATTGGAAAAAAAATATATCCATGCACTAAAGTTTCAAGTTATAAATACACACAATTTTTTTTTAAAAAAATTACTATATAAAGATTGATGTCTCATGTAACTTCATTTTTCAGCATTTTATTAGCAACTAAATTATACCGTCAATTTATTAAATACTATATTCAAATAATTTTTAAATTTTTTTCAAAAAATACAAACATAAAATATACTAAAAAATAAATATTTTATTAGTTTACATCATTTCAAAATTCAAAACATATATGTCACTTTTTTAGTGATTCAAGTTTAAAAGTTGGATCAACGTTGGTCGTTTCCTTTATAAAAGTGTGACACAACTTTGTGCTTTTACCGTATATATAGAGAGAGACCTAAGTGTTGTGGTTGATACACTTCTTTATGAACGTAGTTAAGATTCCAAGGTAACGCAAACTACTTTTAAGTTAAGGTAGCTTGACTCCTTTTACTCCCTAATTGTTTTGAAGAGTAAGAAGGAGCTTATCAATCAAATTTTTGAGTGGTCTTTTATGACCATCATCTCCATCAATTTGCATGCTTTCATGGAATTATTTTAGGCTATGTTATAGGGGAAAAGGATGCGGAACTTATGGTAGGGTGTGCTATTAATCACCGTAGAAGATTTCTCAGTAGAGGAGACACTAAGAGTATTTTCTTTAAGCTTTACTAAGAAGGACTTCGACAGCCTAGGAAAAGGGATTGACTGTCTTCATAGAAAGAAAGAAAATAAAATGTTGAAGGATCTTTCTCCTTCGATCTCAAAACAAGTTCTTTCCTTTCCTTGAAAGCTTTAAAATAGTTTAAGAATCGTATGTTTGTATTCAGTTTTGTAGTTGTGTTTATATGCCTGATAGAATTAGAGTATCCTTGTGTGTTTCTATGGCCAATAGAATTAGAGTATATCTGTGTTTATATGGTCGATAAAACTTATAATATCTCTATGTATCTATGGTTGATCTAGTCTTAGATTATCTTTGTGTGTATATGGTCGATAGTCTTTGATTATCTCTATGTGTATACGGCTGATAGTCTTAGATTATCTGTGTGTGTCTATGGCCGATAGTCTTAGATTATCTCTGTGTGTCTATGGTTGATAGTCTTAGATTATCTTTGTGTGGATATGGTCGATGAACCAAGTATATCTCTGTGAGTATATAAGGCAGATAAGCCTAGTAAATGCCATGTGCATAGGGTCGATAAGCTTTGTATAATACTGAGTAGACTTAAGGCCGAATAGCCTTTGCAATCTATGTTCTATGGTAAATACTAGCTAAGATTTGTACTCCATTAGTATTTGAGATAGGTGTATCTTTGTTTAGTATTAGGGATCGTATTCCCTTATATTATATTCAATGTCTTGAGGATGAGATCTCAATGGTTATTCTATAGTACATAGAATGTTTAACTTATGCAATTTGAAGTGTTGTTTAGATTTAAACAATAGTAGGCCGAGAAGTTACTGATCTTAGTTGTTAGCTACTATTATATAAGCAAACCTCTTTAGAGTAACTCTATTAGACATCAAGACATGACAAAAGGTTTGGATGACTTGTTTATTCCGAGAGCTCAAGCTTGTTTTTAGTTATCTCTTACCCTTATTTACATTTGAGTTATCATAGGATGCAATTGTTGTCTTCATACTATGAAACTTTAAAGGATTTATCTTTATGTTATCAAAACTGAGCCTCTAGAGAACTCTGATTAGACTTAGGAGTCAAGATTAGTGAGTTTAGACAAAGATGTTTCCTATTATCTCAATAAAGTTTTATTGTTTTTAATCAAAGACTTAGCGATAGGTTTCATTTATTCTAAGTGTATAGAAATGATATATGGATATCATTGGAAACATTTAAAGATGCGATATATATTTATATATATGCATTCTTTAACTATGTCAATATGTTTGTTATATGCGAGGATGATGTGTATAAGTTCATAACCTTTCTATACCTAGAGTTAGTG
The DNA here is from genome assembly GCA_027924645.1 of Cunninghamia lanceolata. NCBI lineage: Eukaryota > Viridiplantae > Streptophyta > Pinopsida > Cupressales > Cupressaceae > Cunninghamia > Cunninghamia lanceolata. Next base: position 11,985,711 of record BSBN01000241.1, on the reverse strand, counting down.
GATGAAAGGAGACCATTAGGTCGAAAGCTTTATTTATTATTTTCTTTTAAACTCAAAACCTATTTTTAAAGATTGAACTTAGTCAAGACTATTTATGCTATTGAAAGTATTTATTAAGATCTTTATACATGAAGATAGAAACTCGTGTTCTATGTTTTGTGAGAAATGCAAAGTTGTATAGTGCCTAAGTGGTCTAGTGAAGACTAGAGGACATTGTAATCATGTTTTATTTTTATACATTCTTATATTTGGATACCAAGAGTTTTGATGTTACTTTATATATTTGGTTAGAGAAGTTTAAACCCTAGAATCAACCAAAAGGGTTTAGAAAGCTTTAAACTCTCAAGTTAATTATGACCTTGTTTTAATCTATTATAAGTTGTTGTCGACAGTAGTTGGTCGATAAAACCATAGTTCTAGATAGTGTAAATTAGAAAAAGAGTTAAGACTTTGCTTAAATTAAGTGACTCCTTGATAGAGTCGACAACTTGACATATAACATAAGAGAGCTTAATTTTGAGAATTTGAGTAGAATGAGAGGGAGTCATAGACCCTGATATTTGCAAGAATGCAATTAGGGACTCTCTTAAAAGTTAAAATCATCTTAAATTACACTTTGTATATATATCATAGATCAAGGATTTAAATTCTAAGTCAAATAGACTAGAATTTGAGTTTAGTTGAGACAATTCATGTGTAGAGTTTTCTAATTAAACAAATGAAGCTATAGGATGAGATAGTTACCAAGTCAAGTTAGAGGTGTGTGAACACACGACTACATTTATTGCAAATGTCTATTTATAATGAAACTTTGGCCAAAGTTATGCATTTGTCTCTACATGCATTAGTCAGTTCACCGTGTCTAGATTGTGTAACCTATCAAAATGATCATACCTAGCTAGAAGACTGTCTAGAGTTGTGTGGTCGATTGAGTTACATATGACACATCACTAGAACTCAGATGGCAACCTGTTGGTTCCCTATGTCTATACTCTTCATGAATGGTAGGGCCACTTCCAAAAAGGAAGGTGTGCGGGGGACTGCCAATTTGTGGTTGGAGGTAAAGCACTCAAATGATGCTCTCTCTGTAGCTGAAGACTTGCCAAGACTTGTGAAACAAATATCAAGATTCCAGATGTAGTATATTTCATGATTGACTTATGTCAAACTTATGTAAACTTGTTCATATTGCTAAGTGCAAAAGTTTGTAAATGTAAAGTGAAATTTTATTTCACTATGATTTATCTTCGAATATAAATTGTATTTCAAGGTTGAAAAATATTCAAAAAAGATATGAGCTTTTATTTCTTTATAATTATGCAAATGATAAAGAAAATTTACTCATGTTTATCATGTTCTTTAACTTTCTTAGTAAATTGATTGTGTAATTCATAGTTTAATATGAGTTGACATGTTACAAATAATGTAAGATGTAAGCATGAAAGCTTGAATCAAGTAATAGGCCCCATATGGGTAAGGTACTGAATAAGGTGCAATAATGTTAAAAGTGGAAGGTCAATACCCCTCTATCAACAGATATGTCGATAATAAGACACATGTAAAAAGGGGATGCATGATGCTCTCATGTGTAAATATAAAGGGAATAATAATACAATCTTAAAGGGGAATGACATGGTGTCCCATGATGTAACTCAAAATACATATTGATGTACCAAACAAAATAGCCCTGAATGGCTCGGTTAGATCATATAATAGGAAATAATGTGTATCATGTCAAAGCATGAAAATAGATGTGTGAATAAGATATGATCAATAAAGCACCTATAAAATTGAATCTTTTTCTATGGTAATCCAAAAATGATGAAGCAATGATAGAATCAGTGATAAATCTACATAGATCAATGCATTATAATGTCCATAAATAATAATGACAATAGAAGGAAGTGACATCTAAGGATGATATCATCAAAGCACATGTATGACTAAATATCCCTAGATGCATTGAATCTAGCACAAGAAAGTTCATAAGGTGTGGGGAAGGCACAATGTCCTCCAATGTAAAAATATAGTGCAATAAAGTCATAAGATGTAAAGGAGGGAAGCATATGTCCCCAAGTGTAATAGAAAGAGGAGTGATTAAAGTACAGTGCCCCCAATGTAAATGCTAAAGATGTGACTGTTAGGAAAAGGTTCCATTAACATTGTTGTCCTGAGTTATTTTATGTGTCTCCATGATTCTTGGAAAGTCTTCTTAGACACATAAATACTTGAGGGACAAATTATTTATTAATTATTTCACTTGGACATATTGTAGATACATTCAATCTGGTGGGACCCATTATAGGTTCCCACTTTAGAAGTGGAGCCTATGGAGACTTGGAGTTGCTTTCTAGAAGTCCATGTTGACCTGGAGATAACTTCTAGGAGGTGGGACCCATCAGGGGCACCCACTTTGGAGGAGAATCCAATGTGGACTTGCAATTAGATTTTTGTTTGCATGAGTGGATAATATTGTATGAGTCTTATGTGGGAGTTAACACTCAATGTGAGTGCAGGATCATCGCGGGCCAAACAGTGGCAATAGGAGAAAAAACACATTTTACATAGCCAAAATCATGAAATGATTCTTTGAATTTTTTATGGGTTGGTAATAATATCCATTTAGAATGGATATCCATTTGGAATAGATATATGTTCCAAAATGGATGTCCGTTTTGTGAAACCTAAAATGGATATCTATTTTGCAAACCATAAAAAGTGAAAAAAAAGGCCCGTGTTTTGCAAAACCCATGGCTTGCAAAATGCAGAGAGGGAAAAAGTGATATCTGATTGTAGAAGAATAAATATCTAATTTGGAGGAGGCAAATTCGAAGAGGTAAGGGTCTAATTCTTCTCTTTTTTGTTTTTTTTGTAAATCAAATTAATTTTTTTTGTTTTAAATCCTAAATTTGTATGTCTTAAATTTGAAACAGGTAAAATGGATGAAGAACATCAAAATCCAAACCCTCCCCACCAAACCTCCAACAATCCAGGAGCAAATCGAAAGAAATATTGATGAAATAAGTAGAATTATAGAAGTTTATCGTCGCCACCCTTGATTGTCTTCAATGACATCGAGCTTAGAGGGAATTATTATTCATGTTCAAACCCTCAAAATCCAACATGAATCATTTAGGCAATGGCAAGAAGTGAAGAAGGTAGAATATTCTAATGGTTGATCATATGACCAAGTCAAAGATTTAGACATTACCTAAGCTATGTTAGCCCAATATTTTGTCAACTCTAAAACTAGATTGCATTTGATGTCCATAAACCTAAGTATTCAATCAAATGGTGTACACATCAGGGCATTACTTAGAATCTTTGGGATCATTGGTGGATGGTTTAAATGATAAACCACCCAACAACAATTTTGATGTACCTTTATATTTCCTTCGTAAACTATATGCATAGTTTGTAATGGGTCACCGTGTGAATTATTTTGATTTTAGAGAGTTCTAGGGAGTAGGTACAGGAATGCCTCAAGATAGACCTTAGGCAATGAGACAAGTGCAAGGTCCTTTTATTCCCCCTCCTGCTATCCCTTTTCCACCTACAATTCAACACTCAGATGTTGTTGCAAATGCAACACAATAGAGCCTCATTTCCATACACTCTTTGACTGAGCACTTGATTACACATACCTCTCAGCTTGCACAACCACATGATATAGGTGGTCATATTGGATCACCTGAGATTACTAGACCCTCGTCGTCCACACATGTTTGTGTGCCTCATCATTGCAATTTTTTCAATCAATTATTCTTAGGTCCTCTTGGGGAGAGTAGTGAACCACCCCAAGTAACACTTCAGAGTATGATGTCCCTCATACATTGCCTTCACGAGCTAAGGCAGTGGGGTCCAGGACTCAAGCTGAGGGGTTGGGCACAAGAGCACAAGCACATGCATCAGGGGGTAGAGAAGGAGACGAGAAAGGCCAATCTTTCTTAGATGTAAGATTTAAAGTTAGATTTCATGGTGTATTCCATTTGAATATAATATAAACAAAGATTAGTACTAATGTATTTAAAGGGGATAACAATTGATGACATAGGAGGAGTTGACAAAAGTTCATCATGGAACTCTTTGGTCTAAATTTGTTAAAAGCAGTTATGAACATCATAATAAAAAAATCCTATACAAAAATGGAAGGATATTATTCAATAGAGGTGTGAAAATTATTCTTATTCCACATACTATTCTTGCTTTCGCCAAATCAAGGTTCATGGTTGACATGTCAGCTATATAACATTTTATTTTTGTCTTAGTTTGGGCAGAACCATAGTTTATTGTTTGCTTTTCATCACCATATAATTGGCCAAACATTTTTATCATGTCACCAATGCATTGAAAGTCAAGTAAAATTTTAATGATTAACAATATCCCTTGCTCTATACATTTTAAATTATTTGTTTTCCTAGTGAGATATGAATAGTGATATGTCATATTCATTTTTACAGTTCCTCCCATGCAAATTATGTCCATGTTTTAGACGCATACTATAGTTCATAGCTACATTCCATCACAATAACATCAATGGTAAAAAGGTGAAAAAAGCTAACTATAATTTTAAGTGAGACACTAACTTGTTGTATGAGATGCCTCTTGTATAAAGCATATTGTGCTTCCATTTTCATTATATATTGTTCAATAAAGTGCATATAACCTATACCTTCTTTATTTGAGTATGTGACCTCCCTTATGGGGTACACACACCTTCGCCTTCATTCTTGCTCTTCTGTAAATTTATTTTTGGATAATTTATCAATATTTTACTAGACTAAACACATTCACCCTCCATGAACCCACAACATAGACACACTGATAAGATTGATCAATCTTCAAACCCAACTCTTGCGTCACCTCAAGTGGAAAACATTATTGGAGGAATGTCATTGGAATGTTCATGTGTCCTTAATGATGAACACGATATAAAAGGATGACACATCTCTAATGTTTGGTTTTTTCTAATTTCCAAATGGATTTTAGGTGGCTCATAAACATGTTCCTCTTCCTTAATATTAGCCTCAAATGATCCTCCAAAGCTCTTCTCCATTTGAATTATAAGTTTTTCTCTAGTCCCCAATCTAGGGACAAGTATTTATTTGTAATGTAGGCTGGCTCTAAGTTATAGGCATAACCTCATCCCTCCTCTATATGCTAGGTTGTGAAGAAAGACCTTGTTATTTTAGAGGAATAGGTTTGGCATTCTTCGTTTATGGTTCATTCTTGAGAAAATGTTCTTAATCATTTCTAACCTTGTATAGCTTCCCAACACCATTTATAGCCATGTCATTCTCAAGGCTCATCACTGAAACTTATTTAAAAGCCAAGATCTCATTATCATGTAGTTAGTTCAATTGCTAGAGATCATATGTTCATGTTGAGATTTGAAATCATCAATAGCCTTGACAAGATTTCATTCATGAAGAGAATCCTTGGTAAAATTTGCTTATATTATAATAAGTCATCATCCTCTTAGATGGCTCTAATCATATCATCACCATCAAAAGAATTTTGCTCTACATTAACCCCTTCATTGCTTGAAAAGAAATATACCAGAGATTATTATGCAACACAAGTTTCTTAACTATGGGGTCTATGTATGGTTGATACAAATATATGAGCTTGACGAAGAAGCATTTTTTTTATATTTACACGTGGTCCAAGAACTTGTTTTCCTAAACGCTCTTTAATTTCAATTGTATGGCCGTTCTTCATTTGCTATCGAGAATGTTCATTAAAGTCCTTAGAGTTGATTTTTACACCATGGAGTTCTTGTAGGTGTCATAATGTCATAACAAAATCAAATATATGGATTTTGGCTACCTCCAACCTAAGACAAATGGGAGTAATGTACGAAGAGTTTTGAGACTCACCCTTAACTTTCCATGATTCAAAATGATGTAGGACGATCAAGAATCATGTTTCCTTCTAATATTAGATTGCATCGAGACATCAATATTTAAGTTTTGATGGTAGAATGACTATCATAAAAATAAAATGAACATCATGGTGATATATAATTAATAGAAAATATATGAAGAGTATATGTGACAATAGAATGTGGAAATCCCTTGTCTCTTTATCTAGGTGACAATGCTTATGGTTTGTACATAATAAAGTACCCAATTAAAACTTTTTAAGGAATGGTCATCTAGTAGTTATGTAAATCTATTTATTTTCTTTGATATGTTATAGTTCTAATTTAGGACGAGCCTATTTAGGTTATGTATATTTAGTTACCACTACTACATGTCACACATGGTTGAGGCCATTAATTTGCATGCACTTTGTTAGACACCTCTGCTTGTATTAGACACTTGTGCCTTTTTCATCTTCAAGATGTAATTGTTGTCATTTTTACCAAATATATTCTATTGTTCAATATGTTTGAAAATATCATGGTTAAAGTTAATTTTCATCTCATTAACCTCTAGCTCCTTATATTTTGCTTTAGTTCTTTGAACTTCTCTTTCTTGATTAGCTCTACTTTCCTCGAGTTTTACAAATTCAATTCAATTTCAATAGCCTTCTCAAATGTATCATTGGGTGAAGTAACCTTATCAATTACATTAATCAACTTGCTAATTTCTAATATCTTAGAATAAAATTTGAAGAATTTATTACTAAAATCTGTAATAAATCCATTTTGTTTCTTTTTCATTCATTTAATTCAATAAGAAAAAGTTTTCCTTTTTATTTCCTTAAGTCTGAAAAGAATCCTTAAAATATGGGCATGTATCAATGTGATTGCCATCTTGGTTCTTATATCAATCTGGGATGTTTCCCTCCATCTTTTCAAAAAGCATTTTTATGGTGATGTCCTCATGTGACCCCAAAATCATTTACTATCTTTTCGATAACTTCAATGTAATTGCAACTACGATTCCATTTCTTCCTTACAATTGTGGCAAATACTTCCTCAACTATTATTACATTTCTTTCCTAGAACTCTGGCAAACAATTCTTATGTCCTTTAGGCATATGACTAGCAATCAAATTTATAGAGTGGTCTAAATTCTCATCTGAAGGGCTATTAAATTCTTGACTTCAAGATAAAGCTTAATTTTTCTTTGTGTCTCAAGCAAAAATAAAATAGATAATGATAGTTCCATCATAGTGTGTTGTACAAATAATAGAAGTACCATTCTCCAAAGACCATGCCAACTTACTAAGTAAATTATTTGTAATGAAAAACATTTTATTTCCATTACAATAACAAACAATCTATAATAATAAACTTTAAATTCTCAACTACCCAAAAAGTTATCACATTTTTAGCCATGGAATCCCACTTAAACTATGCCCCTCTTAGCCAAAAAAAAAAAAAAAAAAAAAACAATACAAATTTGAGAAATTTTGAATCCAAATTTCCATAAAAACATGGCCTCTTATAAAAGTAACTTTTCTTTCTTTTGTTTGGAAATTTACAATCCACTTCTCTTCAGTTGAATGATGAACCATAAAATGGGATCCAAAATGTTGATGCCAAAAACTTGTATACAATTATTATTATAAATAATTTTATAATTTGTCTTTCTTTTGTCTCTAATTTTATAATCCATTTCTCTTGATGTGAATAATGAACTATAAAATCCGATCTAAAATGTTGATGTGAATAATGAACTATAAAATCCGATCTAAAATGTTGATGTGAAAAACTTTTATACAATTATTATTATTAATATTTTCCCTTAATATTCCTCCCATTAAAACTCATCCTCATTTTTTCTCCATTAAAAGTATAATTTAATGAATTTTTGATATGTGGTCTATAATAGGAGTTCAACATCAAGAAGATCAACAAAGTTGAAATGACTGTATTAACAACCCTAAACTATTTTATAACTTCCTCCATTAAAAACCATATGTTCTGTAAGACATAAAGAAGAAGTTCAATCTTATTTTCAAAGCCGGGTCATTTAGTGTCACGTTCCATGCAGCCAAAAAAACATGCTATCTCCTAACAACATTATCCACCTTCAAAAATATCCTCAGCACCAAACACTCCATCAACATGACAACTGAAAGTCTTGAAATTTTATCTTCTACTTATCACCACTAGTTATTCAAGGATAAGGAAACAAACAGAAAACCAGGGCTTACTGTGTTTTTGTTTTCAAAACATGGCTGCAATTGCGCCAGGCGGAGTTTCGAACCCCAGTTATCGTGATTACAAATTATCGCCTACAAGGGAAAAACATAGCACGCAAACCCGCAAAATCTCTGTTATTACCAAAGTAAATGCTTGTCCCTGTCAAGCTGAGTTTTCAAGGAGGAAAAGATCAAAGCCATATTCGCGTTCACCCACATTTTATTGCTGTTCTAGTAACAATTTCGCAGCAGATGGAAGACGGGGGAATTGGGGTCTACAATTCGGGGCAAAGCTCGGAGAGCAATTTCGTGGCATCGTCACGAAATTTCTGGAAAACTTGAAGGTTAAAGATGAGCGGAGTCCCGAACAAGAGTGGGATAAGTGGCAGGATTATTTTCGTCTGGTCGAGACAAAGGCGAAATCGAGGTCAGATTTGGAGGTATGAAAATCCGCTAAAACTTTCAAGATTTCTACATAGTTTTCTCCAATAGTTTAAAAAATCACTAAGATGGATTGTGAAAACCTAATGCTCCATTAATTTTTCATTCCATCAATCGGTTGTTTTTTTCGCCAAAGTTTCTAGGAATGTAAATTCGGCATAATGTTAAAAGATTTCGCTATTTTTCGGTCGATCAATTATCTCTTTTTAATTAATTATCAAACGCTTTTGGTCGGGAGCTTTGAATCCGAAGTAGAATGTGACCCCAAAGGACATACCCATTTATTGCCTCGAAGGGATTTACACTAGAATTCTTTCTAAGAGGAATTAAATTGCAGCCCTCCTTTTGGTCATTATTGCCAATTGCGGCTACATCGCCAGCCACGTAGCGTCAATTAGGTGTTATTCACTTCTATCAGTCATATTACGAATATAGAAACTGGTTGAGAGAGTCAACTACAGACGTTGTGACTGAAGGGGTTTACATTAAAATTTTTTGCATAGGGAATCAAACCACACCCTCATGTGGTCATTTTCTCCATTTATCTCTACATTACCAGTTGTGCACAGTGGATTACGTGTTATTCACTTTGTTTCAGCAGCATTACATATGTAAAGACTGGTAGACAGAGTCACCGACTCCATGGGAACAATTCATTTGTAGGGTTTTCAATTTGTTTAAGAATTCTTTATTTTTCTGGGAATCAATTAGTTCTTATTCACTTTTATCAATTATGTCACATATGTAGAGACAGGTGTTTGGAGTCACTCAAAGACCACGAGAACGGAGAATTTGTAGGGTATTTAGAAGGATTTGTAGGACATGTAATATTTTTAATCTTTTGTTATTTTTCATTTGATCAATTAGTTGTTATTTGCTATACTACAATTACAACGACTGGTATTTAGTCTGAGAGTCCATGGAAACAAAGAATTTGCAGGGTATGCAATTTGGTTAACATTTTGTTATGTTTCAATCTATCAACTAGTTGTTATTCATTTCTATCAGTTATATTTACGTATATGGAGGCTGGTAGATGGAGTCGCCTGAAGATGCTGGGAACAAAAAAATTGTAGGGTATGCAATTTTGTTAATTTTCTGTCAATCAATTAATTGTTATTCACTTATATCGGTTGTATTACTTATGTAGAACTGGTAGTTGGAGTCATCTAAAGACTTCACGAGAACAAGGAATTTGTAGGTAATGTAATTTTTGAAGATATTATTAGTTTTCTGACAATCGATTAGGTTTTATTGACTTCTATCAGTTCTATTACTTAAATAGAGACTGGTGGATGGAGACATCCAAAGACTTCACGGGATCAAAGAATTTGTAGGGCAAGCAAAAAAAATGTAGGGTATACAATTTAAATGAAGTAGGGGATGAAATGCACTTTCTGTTAAAATGTCCATTTTACAGTGATATTAGGTTCAATAACTAAGACATTTGTAATTATAAATTAGTACATGAAACCTTAAATCAAGGCAGTCAAAATAAAACTTGGAAAATTTATTATAATGCTTATCAATGGTAGAAATGATCTATAGTCATTGATCATATCATATGTAAATATGTAGATGGAGTCATTCGAAGACTCATTGGGAACAAGGAATTAGTTAGGTTTGCAATTTCAATGAAGTAGGATTAAAAGTTTTATAGCTACTAATTTTCACTCCTTGTTAATATTGCATGCTGAATGTTTTCTGCATCAAGGGGTTTAAGGCTGGGAGATTCCCTCTTTCCCTACCTATTTATTGTAGTAAGCAGAAGATCTAGGAAGGAATATAAGAAGTAACATGGAGAAAGAAGAATAAAAGTCTTAAACATAACCTCCCAATGGATTCTAGCATCCCATTTTCAATTTGTGGATGACAATCTGATGGCACGGGCTTCAATTGCTTAGGAGGTTGAAACTTCTAAGCATATTTGAAATATCTATAAAACTGTTACAGGTTAGAAAATTAGCAAGAAGAAGTCAAAGATTGTTTTCCAAAATGTATTGAGGGAATTACAAGAAAGGATTTGCAGAATTATGGAGTTAAAAAGTTATCAACTACCAAGTGTCTACATGGGACTGCTATGATGAAGCAAAGAACGGATTGTTGAAAGTGATCAGTAGATTGAATTCAGACAAATTGACATGGAAAGGAAAATGGCTTACCTTAGAAGGAATAATTCAGCTAATTAAAGCCTTTTTACAAGAGTTCCAATATGTCTGATGTCTTTATTCCAGGCATTAGGTAAAATAGTTGTAGCTGTTACAGGACTATACTTTTTTTCTTGTTGAATGGGACAAGGGAAAAAAGAGAACTTATTCTCGTAGTTTGGAAAAAGGTGTGCCACCAAAATGGAATTGGGGTTTGTCGTTGAGAATCAAGAAGGTTACAAATTTAGCTTTTGGAGCAAAGATGGTATGTAGGGTGTATGAAGAAAAGGATACGCTTTGGAACATGGTGGTTAGAGGGAAATATTTGGACATCTGAAAAGTTGAAAGGCTATTCGCTTTAGAGCTTCACGCAGAAAGGACATAAAAACTATCTCACATATTTAGAAGGAAGAGGAAAATGGAAGCATTTGGAATGGCCCTGTCATTTTGATAAAGGTAAAATTCAAATTGTAGTTCTAGAAAGCATTTCGAAATATATCCACCCTTTAAATGTGAGAGGGAGCGATCAACTTATATGAGATAAGGCTAAAATTATGAGACATTTTGGTTATAGAGACTTATAACTATTTCTTTCAAAAATTTGAAGGGGAAGGAAGGCAATTTCCAGCCATGAATGTGTGCCTCAAGCATGGGCTTCCAAAGACTTTTTTTAATGGTCAGTAATCTTAGGTAAGGCATTGACATATGATGCTCTCACCTGTGGAGGATTTCATGGCCATTAAAGATATCCTTTATGGATGAGTAGTTTAGAAAATAGAGATTATCTGTTTCTGCATTGTTAGATGGCAAGGGGAATTTGACATTATTATTAAGTAAAATGGAAGTAGGATGGGGTGGCCCAAAAGTAGTAAGGAGGTGGAGATTGATGTGGCCAAGAAGGCTTCAAAATGAGATTTTGAAAGGCATATGGACAATAAGTCCAACAATTACAATTTGGAGTCTATGACTGGAAAGAAACTCTACATTTTTTAGGGAGAACCAAAACATGATGTGGAGAGTATAGGGAAGATGGAGGTTTTGATATTATAGTTGGTCGATACTTGGAAGCCTAGATCAACTAAGCCATTTGAAGAATATGAAAAAATTCTAAAAAGATAAAAGTTGATAAAGATGCTGGATAATGGGTTTGGTGGGAATAGGCTGGAAAAGCATAGAAATTAGGTTAAGCTCAATTTTGATGTAGCTGTGGAAGAAAATTCAGGATTGGCAAGAGGAGTGGGTTGTCTTTAGAGATGGTGATGAACAATCTTTGTTGACGTTTTCAGTTCATGCAGGTGTGGATACAAATAATAAGATAGAAGCAATGGCTTTATTAGCATTAACAAGACTGACTAAGAATAAGGGATGGTAAAAAGTTAAAACATTAGGTGTAAGAGGACTCAATGCTAATGAATAAGGGATGGTAAAAACATTAGGTGTAAGAGGACTCAATGCTAATTATTGCGGCAATAAAAAGGGGGAGTGCATTGCCTTTCAAGTAAAGAATACCATTTAGAAATTAAGATGGAAACATAGAATTGGGAGGCTCCATACCAACATATCATGATCTGTAATTTCTCTAGTTTATAGTAGAAATGTACAAACCACACACCTATATTACTGTACTACTTGAATTTCTCAAATGACAGCTGATTAAAGGTCTGAAATGTTATTTGGAACTGAAAGTAAAGAAATTTTGCAACACAGCACAAACTTTTTATCCTAGAAAACCTTAGGCTGTGGAAAAACCAGTTAGTAGTGACCATTGCTTGGCTACTTGATTATTATCGCTCATGACAAACAAGTACAGAGATAATAGATACACTTTTAGTTGGCCCTCTTATTGTGAAGTCTGCTACTTCACTTTTCAGCAGGAATTCTTCTTCTAGCTGCTTCAACACTGAAACTTGCCCCTCATGCTTTAATTTATCCCCTACATGTCTTTATGTAAGTGTTGGAAGTCCCTAATTGTTTACTAAAAGGTCTTCTTGCCCAGAAATGAAGAGACAAAGTCGGACCAGTCGTTTCAACTTCTCATACGTTTAATCTAGATGAAAGCACCCCTTTCATCAGACCGGCCATTTCGCAATTGCCCCTCAAGGGAATCGGTGGTTTTGAAATCGCACCTTGTTGGAATTGACGATTTTATATTGTTAATTTCTCCGAGGTGTTTTGAGGTCTGAAACTCTAGAAGTGAATCGTTCTGCTGATGTGTTACCTTTTCCTGAATCCTTATGGATCATACCTCATTTCTGAGAGAGGATTTTGTCCCACAAAAGATTAATGAGACATCAAATGTGGGAAGAGTTCTCCCACTTTCTCCTTCGAGTACCATTTTACTTGCTTTGTTGCTTGTCCTTTGTGTCCTGTTTGCCAAGACTCTTGGGCACATCTTTTGGTTTCTCTGGTCTTTTGCAATACTACATCCTCTAGGAGTATGACTTGTTCATCAACCGCTGAATCCTCCAATGAGGGCAGTAGCTGCTCTTCATCTTCTTCACCCAACTTGGATGGTTCACATAGATGTAGGTATTCACAACTCAACACTGAGTGTATTCTCATATATTGGGGTAGATTAAGTCTGAAAGCATTGTTTCCAAAGTCTTCCAAGATGGTGACGGGTGCATATCTCAGTGATTTTACCTTCTTCATCGGTCCTGATAGTCTTTCTTTTCCCAAGGACAGCCACACCTTGTCTCCCATCTTGAGTTCATGTTATCTACTTGCTCTTGTACTTTTCTTGAGACCTCTCTAGTCGGTCTTTCACCTTGAACTGAATTTGTCTTATATGTTCAATGAATTTCATGACTCTTGCCACCTCTGAATTTTGCTCTCCTTGTGCGTCCTCTTGTTCCAATGCAACATCAAGTGGATTGATAGGAAAATAACCCAAACAAGCCTCAAAAGGTGACTGATTTGTTGATGCATTAGTTGCTCTTTTGTATGATTGTTGAATATAAGGCAAAGACTCGACCCAAGTCTTTGGACACCTGCTATTATAGCCTATAATGAGCTGTACCAAGATCATGTTAAGTAGAGTTGGAAATTTTGAACTTGGCACAGACTTGGCAGCCCAAAATTTTGACTTGGGCTTAGGATTGGACAAAAAATGCGGCCAAAAAAAAACATAATTACACAAAAAAAACAGAAATTAATGCATTTAGAGAACACAAAAGTCTATTCTGATCAGCAATTTGTCATAATTCAAAGATTACATATGTCATATGACCCTCACATGCTCAAAAGTTGGAATTTCAAAGTATCAAAGTCAAACAATACATTATATTCCAACAAAATTATAAACAATAATTGTGTAACAGTACTATGACTATTTACATATGTCAAAAAACAGCTGGATACAATCTACATCCTCCTCTTTCCCCACTTATTGTAACTTAAACTTTCATGCCTCGAACTAGAAGGTAAGTCGATATCAAGATGAGGATTGATTGTTTCCTCAAAAATTTCTTCATCTTCCTCCAGTGCATCCACCTCTGCTTGGGCTGCTGTTGATCTCTCCAATTCAGCAAGATCTTCATTAGTGAAGATATCATTATGTGCTTCTTCAGTAGTTCAATAAAAAAATGAATCGATGTCGGCCAAGTCGATGGCATCATGAGAAGGACCCTCCACCTTTTTGGTTTGAAGGCGAAGGTTGTATTGGATGAAGACAAGATCATTGAGGTGCTTCTAGTTCAACCTAGTTCTCCTCTTGGTGTGAATGCTTTCAAATAAGCGCCAATTGCATTCACGACGAAACACATATGGTTAGCCTTTGAAGATCAAAACTTTCAAGCAGGGTTACCGGATACGGCACCCCCTGGTCCTGGTACGCGTACCAGCATACCTGGTACGGGTACCAGCGTACCTGGTACGGGTACAGCTTGGGTATGGCCTGGGTACTGTGCCCATTTGTGCCAAAAAAAAAAAATCATGGTATGCTTGACTCTTCAGGATATGAGATTTTAGCAAAATTGCCCCGTATTTAGTAAAAAACCTGTGAGAAATGACCATTTTCGTGTTAAAAACCTGTGGGCTAAGCATGAGATAAGTTTAGAATTTAAAAACCAATCGGCTGAAGCATTTTTCAAAGCTTGCGATCTGTATAAATAACATTCATGGCGCACCGTTCATCATCAAATTCGTCAACGACTCAACATCCATCCATTTCTACTGGACACGATTTTTCTGGACATAATATTTGCTGGACGCGATTCCCCTGGGCGGATTTCTGCTAAACGCCATTCGCTTTAGGTCGTACGGAGGTAGGGTTTTTTGAATTTTCTGTTCGAACGTTTGTTTATGAAGTTATGAATTTATTAAAATTTATGTTTTATAGATACGAAGGATTGAATGTTTGTTTTATTAAATTTTAATGAAGTCATAAAACAAACATTCAATCCTTTTAATTTATATTTTGTTTTTAATATTTTATATTTATACTTTATAAAATTTAAAATGTTTGTTTTATAGTTTTAAAATTTTTTAATTTATAGTTTATGTTTATTTAATATCAAATTTTCTATTAATTTAAAATTTCATTCTATAAAACCTTTTATTAATTTATTCCAAATATTTAATTATTTAAATATTTAAATATATAGAAATACTTAATTATTTAAAAAAAATCGATATTTAAATATGAAATTTTAAATTAATAAAAAATCATATTTAAATAATCAAATATTTCTATATATTTTTGATTGGGATTAAAAAATTGATATTTAAATAATTAAATATATCTATATATTTTTGATTAGGATAAATTAATAAAAAGTTTTATAGATTATATGTGAAAGTGAATAGAATTTAATTATTTATTTTATTTTAATTATTATTGTATTGCTTCTAAAATAAAGAAAATCTCTCATAATTTATAAAATTGTGTTATATAGATATATATGTGTGTGTTTTAGGAATGCCGTATCCATATAAGGGGCCTTGAAAAATGGCTGTATCCGTATCCGATAGCGTATCCGTGTCCATGCAACTCTGCTTTCAAGTTTCTACTCTCTAAGATTAAGTTAGAAATTAAAGGATTATTTTTTTTACCTAGTTGTCGGGTTTTTCTCCATTGAATGGCTTGAGTTGAAGAAAAGAGCCTCCCTTCCGCACCCTTGTAGACCTCCAACTCATCAAATATTTGTCTTTAATCTCATCATTTGTTGTCATCCTCTTTATGCATGAAACAACACCTGCCATGACCTCCTTATCAGCCCTAATTGTATTAGAGAAGTAAAATTTGGGGTTTATGTAGTATGCCAAGGCATGTATCAACTGGTGGAGTTGGTTTGTCTATCTACGATCAATGATGCACTGAATGATCTAATTTTTTTTTTTAGTTAACACCATAGTAATGTAAAATGCCCTCTTTGACACAACAGGGATCAGGCACCCAGTGAAGAGTAGGTAATCCTAGCAACTTAAACACAACACCTAGATTATAGTTGGCTTGCACGCAACCCAACCATGGGACAATATACTAATTCAGAAATTCTTTCAATCCCCTTGTCTGAACATCACCGTCCTACTAAGACCAGTAGAATAATTTGCTGTTTTCTTTCTCCACGACCCTTGTTCTGTCACTCATCTTTCTTCACATACCTGTTCCTGTTTGATCCACATACAAATGCTCATCCTTGTAGGAGTCAACCACCTAGATTAGATAATTGTCAGTTAGAAGATTACCCACGCCCAACTGGGAAATGCCCAGGCAATAAAGTGCTGTCAGAACAACAGTTAAAATGTCCAGTAGGAAGTAACTGCTGCTATAGTGATGCCGCCACACTAAACGCTGCCCAGTCATAAATACTCTGCCCACAATCAATAGTAGGAAACAAAAAATAGACATAACCCTATCAACAACTATAGCACCTGTCAAAACCCATGTCTTCCATGAAAGAGCACGGCCTGTAGCACAAAACCTCCTTTAAGGCCTGTAATTGTTGCATTCAATGAATGACAACCGTGCCCAGGTTTGTAACAGTCAAAGGAAATTGCAGCACAAGTTCTGGAGATCCTACATTTAGTAACTGTTGCCCAGCAAGGTGACTGTTAGTAGGTAATGATTGCCCATGACCATTCTAGGAAGTGCCAGTCTTAATTTGGTAATATTCTTCGGACTGCTGCTGGTAACATTTGTCATTAATGAATGCAGTGCCCACTTGGAAAATTTTAGGCAGCACTTGCGCTCCCTAGAGCCTTTGTAATATCCTCATGTATTCACCAAAATGCAATGATCTACCATTAACAATTAGACCCTCTTTAACAGGGGTTTCCAGAAATGCATCCAACCTTGCTTCATCATGTGACTGATTGCTACCAGTGGTTTCAATAAGAATATAGAACTCCTCTTGTGAAGTAGGTAGAGGATTTCGTGCACCTTCCAAGGGAGACAAGACTGTTTACACACCAAAAATCAGGGCAAAACCAAAATTGACTTGTCACTATTTTTGGGTGACGTAGGATTGCCTGTGGACTTGAATGCTTCTGCATCAGACACGCTAGGTAAGAAGCTTGTGAGCATAGTTTACAAATTAGAGCTGAGTGGTAAAACCACCCTTTCGGAAAGCACACATTCCATAGCAAGCTCTATTACTGAAACAAGTACCTCAAAAAGATTTCTTCCTTCACTTCTTCCAACACTTAGCTGGGACAAATCCCACTTCCTTCTGCCAAACTCATTCATTATCTTTCACACCTCTTGTGGATTTTTGTCCACCATAGACCGTCCTCCTCCTCCTAATGTTTCTTCTCCACCATGTTCTTCCATCTTTCGTGGGATTCAACCCACCATTGTCCATCCACCTCCACCAAAACATCTTTCTCCATTCTTCACTCTTCACTTCACTTGCACATAAATCATCACAACTCATATTATTAAAAATAATCACCTCATCAGCCTCTACAAATACTTTCAGTTCAACCACTACAATTTCTGCTTTTTGTATCATCTCGGAGAAAATCTCCACTCTGTGCATTTGGTACCTCATCAAGGTACTTTCCTTCATGCTGCTCCACTCTAACCAACATTTGCATGTCCTCTAAAGGATAGTCCTCTACATCACAACTCCTGATCATATGATGTATTTCACAGAATCCATTTTTATTCTCTTCTTTGCCATCCTTTGCTGCAATAAAATCTTCATGTGAAGAATCACTCGAACTGAACAGCTCCTCAATCTTCTTTATCTCCTCTTCAAGCAGGAGATTCTCTTCATCAACTCCATAATCAAACATAGGGTCTTTACAAGCCACCATTTCAGTTCTCAAGTCAACTACTATCTCCAAAGGAACTTCCGTAGAAACCATTCAAACTTCTGTTACCACCATAATTTTCGTTTTTGCATTGTCCTCTAGCATGAGGACCTCCTCTTCTTTGTCTTTACCTTCCTCTATAGCTACAAACAAAACAATGTTAGACAAAATAGGTTTTTCATCATTACCCTTCTCCTCAGCTAAAACCTCATCCACCATCACACCCATGCCTTCGAAAAGACATGTTTCAGCTGCAGTCACATTCTTTTCTTTTATCATGCCCACCTATGTGACATTTTTTATTCTTCTCGATCACATCTACAACAACTCTTCCACGTTGCTTAGCCTCCAACCTTTTCAATCTCAAATGGATGTCCATCATCTTCTCAAAGATTTTCTCTTCAGGTTCAACAACTCGTATGGTTTCATTTTCTTCCATGCCTCCAATGTAACATTTTTTATCATTCCTAATTACATCTACAACAACTCTTCCATGTTGCTTAATGTCCAATCTTTAATCTCAGAGAATTCCTTGTCTTGGTATTGCTTCATAAATGCTCACTCAACTGATCTCTTCAAAACCATCCTCATTCTCTTTTTCGAAGACATCTTCACAAACATACAAATTTTTGCAGTTATAGGACTTACTCCTACAACAAATTCACTAGAGTATTCAACTCACATTCAACAATAAAGCCCTTTCTGGTACACTTGTGGCTCCTTCTCATGACCCTCTATAGTCACAAGCCTCCACATGCCTGCAACAAATCCACTAGAGCACGCAACTTTCTGTAGTTACAAAAGACTGCAACAAATCTACTAGAACACAAAGCTCTCTGTAATTACAGGACTTGACACTTGCAACAAATGTGCTAGAGCACACAACTCTTTGCAGTGACAGATATCCACAACAAAATCTTACTATAGCCTTCAAGACACCTTTTAGTCAAAAAGGTCTCACTCAAATCATTTCATGCAACTTATGCAATCTCCAACACATCCCAACGAGTGAACTTGATTTGATACCACTTGATGTAGTCACAGGGATTAGGCACCTAGTGAAGGGCAGCTAATTCTAGCAGCTTGAACACAACTCCTAGGTTACAGTTGGCTTGCACGTAGCCCAACCATGATATAGTACACTAAATCAGAAATTCTTTCAATCCCCTTGTCTGGACGTTACAATCCTATTAACACCAGCAGAATAATTTGTTGTTTCCTTTCTCCACAAACCTTGTTCTGTCACTCATCTTTCTTCACATACTTGTCCTTGTTCAATCCATAAACAAATGCTCATCCTTGTAGGAATTAGCTGTTGAGAATAGATAACTAGTACTCAGAAGATTACCCATGCCTAGTTGGAAAATGCCCAAGCAATAAGTTGTCAGAACAACAGTTAAAATGTCCAGTAGGAAGGAAACCGCCGCTACAGTAACCACTGCCCAATCACAAAGACTCTACCCACAATCAGGAATAGGAAACAAAAAATAGACCTAACCCTGTCAACAACTATAACGCCTATCAAAACCCATGTCTAGCATGAAAGACCACGACTTGCAACAAAACACCTCATTTAAGGTTTGTGACCGCTGCATTCAATGAATGATTGCTGCGCCTAGGTTTGTAACAGTCTAAGGAAAGTGCAATGCCAGTTCTAGAGATCCAACATTTAGTAATTTTCGCCCAACAAGGTGATTATTAGTAGGTAATGATTGCCCATGACCATGCTAGGAAGCCCCAGTCTTAATTTGGTAATAATCTTCGACTGCTGCATGTAATAGTTATTAATGAATGCAGCGCCCACTTGGAAATTTTAGGCAACACTTGCGCTCCCTAGAGCCACTGTAATATCCTCCCATATTCACTAAAATGCAGTGAACTGCATTAACAATCAGACCTTGTTTAACAGAAGTTTCCAAAAATGCATCCAATCTTGCTTCATCATGTGACTGATTGAAATATCCCCCAGCGTTAATTGGAAGGGAAACATACACAACACACAATAGTTATCAATCAATGTCAATGACTGAATAAGCTCAGTCCACAAAATCTCCAAACCCCTAGACTAGTGGCTTGCGGCCCTAAACTGATAGTGTTCCCAATGGTTTTACACAAGCACTACTCAGTAATTCTGCGACTTGACGGTTGATGGAGTTGCCTTGTTGGAAGATAGATATCTCTATTGGTGTGACCCGCCTACTGCCCCCTTCAATGCAAATTAATCGTTGGGTTTCAGGTAGTCCTTAGTGTCGTAGACACCTCCAAACGCTGCCCTTGCAATCTTCCCCTGTGATTGTGAATGGCGACGGAGACCTAGATATGATTAGCGGCTGTGTCCTTTGATATGACGACAACTCTACCTGGTTTAGCAACAATACAAATCAGATGTAGCAGCAACCCACGATATTGCAATAATGCTTGCCGCGTCCTAACACACAAAGATGGCACCTATTGATATCTGCCGCTTGGTAGTGGTTAATTCTCTAGAGCGAACTGGAAGGAAGGCGTTTGATTTTTGCAATTCTCCAATCTTCTCTTGAGCAACGACTTATGTGCAGGCTCCTCGATTCAGTGGGTTGCAGACCTGGTAAACAACAAATATGCGATTCAACTCAATGCAAGATCCTGGAATGGGAATTGCTCAAGAAATGGTGGGATGTTTGTCCCACTTGGTAGTGTTTGCCCTTGAGGTTTTCGTCCCAAGTGGAAGAAATCACATGCAAAAGTGATGCTTATAACCAAAAATCAGATATCCTTGAAATGAAATCAAACCACTTCTT
Organism: Cunninghamia lanceolata; assembly: GCA_027924645.1. Taxonomy (NCBI): domain Eukaryota; kingdom Viridiplantae; phylum Streptophyta; class Pinopsida; order Cupressales; family Cupressaceae; genus Cunninghamia; species Cunninghamia lanceolata. The sequence goes on along the minus strand of BSBN01000241.1, from coordinate 11,964,989 downwards.
TATACCTGTTTGAGATTGGTCTTAAGGGCACAAAAGTAGTGGCCAAAATTCAAATTATTATTATTATATAATAGTAATTATTATTGTTAGTGTTAAAAAACACTATTTTTAAATTAAAAAGTATAATTAGTTTGTGAGGGGCGGAGGGGACATGACAATCCTCCCTTCCCCAAATTGCTTGCCTTCACGCAATTTTAGATTTGGATGATCAAAAATCTTTGCTCCTTCCCACATAGCATCCTCGAGAGGTGGGTTCTTCAACTTAACTAAATACTCCAGAATGACTTTGTTTCTTAGTTTCTTCTCTCTCATGTCGATGATTGCTTCGGGTTCCAAAATCAATTTCCCTTTGTGATCAGGTGGTGGCAACTCCAAGGAGGGTGTGACATGCTGCCCAAGTACTTTCTTAAGATGAGATACATGAAAACATTGTGAATTCTGTTGTTCTCGGGTAACTCTAGCTCATATGCAACCTCACCTATTGTAACATCACTTTTCATAATTCTCTTTAATTAACATAAATATTCATCTTAATCAAGAGATTAGTTAGCAATATGATTATGCAAATCAAAACTTAACCATAATGATTCATTATCATTTCATCAACTAAGTATGTTATTCTAAACAAAATATAACAAAGCTTAAAATTACAATAATCATTTACATATCCAAGTGAATAACTTTCACTATGTATGTACAAGTTATGCTCAAGGCATCATATAACAAATTATACATTACAATTGGTCATCAAGTCGTAAAATGGAAAGCACTGTATCTGGAACTTTTGACATCTGTCTTCATAAGCCTCGGTTTGTCTCATACTTGGGAAGGAGAGCATCATCCCGATGTTTTTCCACCAACCACGGACCTGTGGTCCCCCGCTCAACTTCCTAATTGGAAGTGGCCCTGTCCTTCGCGGAAAGGTTAGATATTAGGAACCGTTGGGTTAGCCATCTGAGTATCTAGTGTTGTGTCCATAATGCCTCACGGTCACACAACTATAGATCCACTCTAACCATGTATGACACTACTGGAGACATTATGCCATTTGGAGCATTGTGGACCGACAATGCATGTAGAGATGGATGCATTACTTTGGCCAAAGATTTACATACATATACATTTCACAATGAACGTAGTCGTATGTCCACCACCTTTACTCGACTTAGAAGGTGTCTCATCCTACAGTAGGTTTAGTTTGACCTTTCACTCTAAGTCTAGTAAAATGTGAGTTCAGTTCAATTCATAGTTCAATACCAGGACAATCGACTCCTATCTTAGGAGTTCATCAAATATAATAGGTTGCTTTCGCAACAAGGAACCTATGACTCCTCGTCATCCTGTTCCATTATCCAACGTGTCAATAGACAAATCAAGAAGGTTGCTTTCGCAAAAGGGAACTGTGACTCCTTGTCACCCTGTTCCATTTTCCAAAATGTCAAAACAAGTTTTCCAACTTCCGACCTTCCTAGGCTCGCAGTTTCATATTGACCTTTCACAAGGTTTACATTCAAATTTATGACATTTAAGACTTATATCATAACAACCTAATAAGATAGTCTTACTAGAAAGACTCTATCACAAGCATTCTCACGGGCTTTAATATCTTACACTTCATTTGTGAAGTATGGCCATTCGTAAAGAGATGGCTTTCATTTATGGTGCAATATAGGAGTTTCATACTAACCATAGTATTTATTCTCATAATTATATAATTATCTAGGAGAATTAGTTCCTCCAATAAACCTGACATGCACTTAATGCCGCTTACAAGGCAATACAACTTACCTCTTATCTAGTTTCTCCTTCTTCAACAAGGAGTCAACATATCTTTTAAATACATAAGAAGCATCATAGTTATCATAATAACTGTCATTAACAATCAAGCTCTGTTATAGGAAATCTATGACTCCACATCACCTTATTCCACTTTCTAATCATATCAAAAGTCAAACCATATTCACAACCCTAGGTCTAGTATAATTAGGTTTCATTGCATCTTAGTCCAATCCTTGGACATTCGATTGTTATCTTGAAAACCCATACTTAGGTTTCTTGGTTTCCTAAACACTCGGTTACTAGTGACTCCACGTCACATTTTCCCATTTTCTAGAATAATGAATACAATCTTGTTTTCAACACTCACCCTACTTGGTCAATGTTTACTTTGTTTTCCTATTGTCATGGTTAAGAGAAACCAGTCCATAATAAAAGAGAAGGCACAAATCATAGTATCTTTTAAAAGTTCATAAAGACTCATAGAGTCCAACCCCTCTAAGTTCTTTTCTAGAATATTTCGTAAAGTCAATATAAAAACATAACTGCCATTTATATAGTCGGCATTCATCTCATATAAAACCACTAGCTTATAATAAAACTAGGGTAGATTCTAATATTGAAAGGTATATCCAGATTTTACTTCGTAAAGAAGGCAAGATTGAAGTCTCGGATGTCATGATAGCATTATTATGACAGTGTAAGAATAGTATATAACTCTCCTCGAAGAGTTATCATGTTCACATAACCTGTATTTTTATTGATAGCCATTCGATTCTTATTATCTTTTCTATTGAATTGCCAAAATAAGGTATCGAGTGCAGCAACAGGATCCATTTTATCTTGGGTTTACTGTGTTTAAAGTAATCATGGTTGTGGCCATCAAAAATAATGGTGTGGATTGTTCAACAGGTCCATACCACCGTTATTCATTCATTACAGAATGTTGCCCTATCGGGCTCATAAGCATATTCAGATTTGCAAGGCTTAACAATTGGTAATCATAAAGCTATAAGACATCATTAAATATGTATGGTGTTACACCCACTCTAATTTAACTGAATATAAAAATTAACCATTAACAAAATTTCAGCAGAAAGATTAACTTGATTAACTAACTATCTATGAAATAAAATTTCACGATTACAACTTTCATTTTCAGCTGAAGTAATCTTTTCTCACTGAATATATATAAACAAAATAATTTAACTTTCTTTTCAACGAATTTCAAACAATAAGAGAAATTAAGAGAAGTACAACTTGAATAGCTTCCTGTTGATTTTGTTGGTAGATCCTCCACTGGATTTTGGAAAAAGAAATATCAACAAGGGTTTTAACCACCCAACCAAGACCATCTGATCTCCCGTGCTTCTTCAATAGAAGAAACCTGACCCTTCACGAGGGTGATGACAGGAATCAATTAATAACAATGTGCCTCTGAGCCTGGTGTCAAGACCTATACCTCTTGATCCATCTTTCCCTATAGGTACCTCCTAACTGGAAAGATCACTCTGACCAGTGGTATATCTGGTACTTGATCGCTAACAGATGCCTAATTTGCATCGTAACCTTGGCCAAGGATTTTTCTAGTATATATATATATATCTGACACTACTGTGTCGTCAGCGTTCACTCTTGTTCGGCATTGTTATTAACTTAGTATTCTTTTTGTTTATGATTGCAGGTTTTTGGCATAGTATCATATATAACTTACTTGACAACTTTCAGATGCAGAACAGAAAAATATAGACAGAAATTGCTCATAAAAGTACAACAGACTTGTTATTATCAGTGCAAATATAATACCCAAGCTGTAGTAAAAGAAAAAGATTATAAATATATATATATATATTTCAGACACAAATCAAGTATCAAGAGGATCTCGGCTTCAGTAGACTCGGAAGCTTGAATAATGAAATACATTTACAGATTTCAGAAGACTGATTCGGAAACTCAGAATCATGAAAAGAGAAAGATAACATAATACGAATTGTTTTGATCATCAAACCTTAAGAGAAAACAAACTATTAAAGAAGATTCAAGATCTTGCCTGACAATACTTGTAGAGTCGGGTTAAGCTAGCCGCAACTGCTCTAACAAATGCGATTGGTAACAATGGCCGCTTGATAAATGCACAAAAAAGTATTGACAGAAAGTTCTCCATAAACAATGCACCAACAATATGCACACTAAAAAGGTAATACCTGTCCAAGATACTACAACTCGATCTAAGAAAGAAAAAATGCTTGATGACCACCGCGGAAGTTCTCTCTACTCTAATATAATGAAAATGAATGCATGTCAAGAAAGAATGGACGTCCCCAAAAAGAAACCGCTCCTCCACTACGTTTGAGTGCAAGGAGCGGTTTCCCTCTTGCACTCCAACGTAGTGGAGAAGAAAGAGGAGTTACAAACAAGATTTCAACTCAAACACTTCAAGCGCTCCACAAGGTAAGACTCAAAATAATTTATTAAATAAACATAAGAGATAAATCTTTTTCACCACTAAAATATATTTATATATATTTATACTCATGTGCCTTGGCCAAAGCTACGGTGACTTTAGGATTTTGGCTTAATTATTGTTTTTCGATTCCTGTAATCACCCTCTTCTTGTTGATATCCCTTTTTCCTAGCCACCTGTTTTGTCTTGCAACCACTTAGACAATTAAGGAAGGTTAAATTATTTCCATGATACGGATAATAATTAATATCTTTTCATCAATCCATTTTCACATATAAGTAAGAAAATATTCGCAATTAAAGAAAAGTTATCATATATATTTTTCCAACGAACAATTTCACATTCAAATGAAAGCAGTTGTACTCAACTAACAACATAATTAATATTTTATTGTTCAAACAAAAGGGGATGTAACATATGGCGCATAATGCATGGCGCATAGGAACAACTAAAACTTGTGGGTGCTCATGCATGCAATCCCACGTAGGGTTTATGACCTCAAGCTGGCCGAGCGCCACAAGAAAGCAATAGTTTCAAAGTATCATGAGTTATATTTCATTTCAGGCTCCAAGAGCCTTCGACTACTCTTAACATTTATCGATATGCATAATTAAATATACAGTCTCAACTTTGTGCATTAAAAGCAATATATTTCTTAGTCTTTATAATTGGCAATGCCGACGTTACTTTCAAATGAAAGGATGTTAACTGTATTGCAATCAATATATCATATGAGCCGAGGGCTCTAGATAAAAGATACCTGAATATATTTCACAGAGTTAAAGATGCAACTCGCAGAGTTCGAACTCTTCTGGCAACTCTAGTCGTTCTCACAGATAGTAATTCTCTGCAACTAGAGAATGTAGCTCCTCTGTGTTCGCCACTCGCACACCCCACTTCTCTCTCGAAGTCTATCACCAGAAATTAGCAACTAACACTCCCAGACTCCAACTGAGTCCTTCAAAAAGATCTCCAAGATGGCGTTCGATAAATAACCAAAGCATGTTCTTTGCATGCGATCTGGGCTTGCCACCTTGCGGGATCTTTGATCCACGCAACCCACTCAACCTATCATCTCTCCTTTCCCACTCCTTGTGGCTTTAAGGATATCGATGAGGTAAGAATAAGATAAGATAAGGTAGTTAATAACATAGTCAAGAGTTATTAACATCGACCTCTAAAGAGGTCCATATATATATAATTATATATAAACACTCTCGACTAATAACATGGGTTGAAGAACTATTATAATATTCAAAATCATCTTAAAGATGAAAGCAAAAGATATCACACTAAAATCTTAGGATAATCGGGGTCGAGTAATACTCCCCCAACATCGACTGTAAACTTTAGTCAAATGACTAGAAAATAAAGAATTAGTATCCCTATTTAAGAATAGGGTAATGAGAGATCTCATCGACTCATAACTCGACTATCATACAACTTGAGTCGTTGTTCCAAGAACGTCATCTAGTCGATAAAGCACCATCAACAAAACAACTCAAAGGAACACAATTACTAAGAAAGGAGACATGGCTCATGACAACTTACAAAGGGATACAGAAGGACATAGAAACCGATACTCAGATGACTAATCAACCTTGTTTTCTCAACATCTAACTCTTCCTCCAGGATGATACTGTCCTTCCTTCTTCAAAGGACATTACATTTTCCCATTCACACTCAGGATCACAAAACCATGATTAGTGCATCATTATCATATCCCATAATATAAATCAATTAGTGTTCAAAACTAATTAACATCAGTCATTAACCTCATAATCAAAGGTCAAATAAGATATTTCCACAATATCAAATCATCAAACTCTTAACTAATCCTCCTGATTACCATGTAAGAGTAAGATTAAGCTAATCACAGGTTGGGGATGTAACACCTATCTTCCATATGATCTTATAAGGCCCATAAAATCAGGGTTTGAGCTTCTCCGCACCACTCCCTTTGATGGAAGATTTCCTATAAGGCTGCAACCTCAAAAATACCAATTCTCCCATCTCAAAATGTCTCTCCAAACTTTACCAATCAGCGTACATCTTTTGCTGATTTTGGGCCTGCTGCAAGTTTTCCTTGAGTGCATTTAAAATATCCATGCTTTGCTGAACTAAATCTCGAGCTCCAAGGACTCTGCTGTCCGAAAGTATCAAATCCACAAAAGATAAGACATCATATCCATATAGTGCTTTGAAAGGCGTCATACGTATAGACATGTGATGAGTGGATTTGTAGCAATATTCCCCAAGATGTAGCCACTTAATCCATGTTGTTTGCTGCCCTGTAACATAATTCCTCAAATACCCTTCTATCCACTTATTCACAATCTCAGTTTGTCCATCCATTTGAGAGTGATAGCTAGTGCTTGGGGTCAACTCTGTGTCTGTCAATCGAAAAAGTTCTTGCCAAAACAAACTAATGAACTTGTTGTAATGTTTCTAGGCAGCCCATGTAATCTAAACACCTGTCCAAAAAACAAATCAGCCACACTTCACTCACGAAAAACTGGTGATGAAATCCATAGAAATGCTTTCCCATTCCTGATTTGGAATGGGTAGGGGTTGGAAAAATCCTGCTAGAAATGTCAGCTCTACTTTGTTTTGTTGACAAGTCAAACACTCTCTAACATGCTTCAAAACATCCCCCTTGAGGCCTTGCCAAGAAAACCGCTTTCTCACCTGTCTATGTGTTTTGTAGTACCCTTGATGACTAGCCAATGGAGTGTCATGACATGCTCTCAAAACCTTCTCTTTCATCTTCGATCTTGGAACAAGGTACGCTTGGTCCTTATAGAGAATGAGCTCCTCAACCACCTTGTACCTGTCATTTTGCAATTTGCCTTCCAAGATGTCAATAACAAATGCATTCTTGGCATACTCAACTAATATAGGAGTTCTCCAATCAGCAAAAATGTCAGTCACGGAACATAAATAAGGCTTCCTAGATAATGCATCAGCCCCCACATTATTCTTCCTCTTAACATACTTGATATCAAAATCATAATCTTCAACTTACTTACCTACTTTTGCTATCTATCATTCAAATCTTTTTGATTGAGGAAGAACTTCATGTTGTTATGATTTGTCTTCACCGCATATCTCTCGCAAACCAAATATTGCCTAAATTTAGCCAATGCATGCATGATGGCTAGCATCTCCTTATCATAAATAAAGAAACTCCTCTCTGACTTCTTGAGCTTCCAAATCTCAAATGCTATAGGGTGTTTGTTTTGCATCAATACCGCTCCAATACCCTCTCTTGAAGCATCACACTCCAAAACAAACGGAAGTGAAAAATCTGGAATAGCTAAAACGGGGCATGAACTCATTACCTTTTTGAGCTTGTCAAAAGCCTCCTGTGTCGAATCACTCCAAGAGAAAGCTCCCTTCTTCATCAAATTGGTCAACGGGGCAGCCAACTGTGAGAAGCCTCGAACAAATCTCCTATAATAACTGCAAAGTCCCACAAACCCTCTTAAATGTGATATAGTTCAAGGTCAAGGCCAATCCATTATTGCCCAAATCTTCTCCTCATCCACACTGACTTCTTGGGTGCTAATCTTATGCCCCAAATATAAGATCTCAGTCATCCCGAACTCACATTTGGATGCCTTGGCGAAAAGTGACTGCTGCTCAAGAATGCCTAGTACTTCATCTATATGCCTCAAATGGTCCTCCCAAGTCTTGCTATAGATCAATATGTCCTCAAAGAAAACCAATACAAATTTCTGCAATTGCTTAACAAATACTTGGTTCATGCAAGACTGAAATGTGGTGGGTGCATTAGTCAACCCAAATGGCATGACTAGGAACTCTTAATGCCCATAATGACACTTGAAAGTTGTTTTATGCACATCCTTCTCTCATCCTTATCTGATGGTACCCAGATTGCATATCAATCTTGGAGAAATACCAGTATTTCTTTGAGTTTCCAAGATGGGGGGGATGGGTTTTCGAGGACGAATTTTTTTTCCAAAATTTTGGGGACGACAAGGGTTGAGTGAACGGCTATATAATTAATAAAAATATATATAGGTTAGAAAAGTTAAAAACTAAAAAGAGATATAGCCATAGGTAACTTAGACTAAACTTTAAACATTGAACAATTGAATGTCAATGATCATTCAAACTTCATACTCATAGTAGCTGAAAATCGGAATCCATTTCAAACTGAAATAATTAAGTTATAAGTAGTTTGAAAGTTAAAAGTACCAAGTAGAGTCTCATAATCTCATTATACAAGTGACAAGCATCAAAATGACAAAATTAAATTGCCAAAAACAATATCTATAGCTGTTTTTGTTTGAGCAAAATGCCAAAAAACTCAAAAATTAAAATCATCATCGTAATGTCCCCTTTCCAATAGAAAATATTGAGAAAAGGTTAGCTTTTTTTATTTCCCGAAAGCTAACTTGTGGGTAAGGGAAATATGGCTTTTAAAAGATTATTATAAGTTATTGGTTGCCTCAACTTACAAAATAGATGTTATATAACTTATACCTTTTAAAAGTTTATATATTGCGCTCAATAGTGGGCGTTGAGTTTGGTGGGACCCTCTTCCTGTGGATGCCTATTCAAGGCAATGCTTAATGAGGAGTGGAGCGCCCAGTAATGGGATAATTAATGGATTTGCCTTGTTTGCTTGGGCGTGGGGTGGCTGGGAAAAAGACTATATTTTTGACTCATTCGCTCATTCTGCTTTCCTTCTGCTATTTTGAAAATTGATTTTGTTTTCTGGAGAGCTTGTGCTGGTTAGCAGAGGTCTGAGAGGTTGCTTAACCTCAAATTATCTCCAGTTTCGATTGTGAAATATTAATCTTAGCTGGGAAGTTGATGATTTCACCCAGAAATCATACTGAGCACACAATGGAGTTTGATGATGATGATTTTTTGAAGAATGAATGCTGAGATAACAGGGTTTGAGATTGAAATATATTTTGGAAGTGGATTTTGGAGTGCTTTTCCATATTTTTTTGGAGTTAGATATTAGTTGTGTTTTTCCCTGAGGAGGCCATACATGTTCAGCCGTATAGCAGTAGAGGGGGTTGAATGTGTAGTGAGTGAAGTGATTGTTATGTATTGTTTGAGGCCTGAATCACATTTGCCTTGTCTAGACGCCTCCTTCTGAGCAGTTTCTAGTGATTTGTATGTTGTTCTAACATTCCTATTACCAGCCGTACATCGTATAGGCCGTACTATGTAGTTTTGACGTGGGTTTCCAAATTGGTATGTCATTGGTGTTTGAAGGTGTCTATTTGTGTGTGGGGGGTCGCTATTGATGCTAGACTGGTATGCAAGCCTTGGAAGGAGTTTGTGGCTGAAGACTTCAACAAAACGTGGAAGAATATCCTATCTTGGGCGCCGTACAGAAGACTTCTGAGTCTTTCCAACGCTGCTGTGACAGACCTTATTCTCAGGCAGATTTCTGGGTGATAATTATCTTGTTATTGATATTTGATACTAGCAGAGCTATGTGAATATCCTTGTAAACACCACCTCCCATGGCTGCCGTACAACAGTAGAACACATACACTGAACACTGGTGCACATTATCAGCAACTCCTCATGGGTATGAATCAATGTTATTGTTTTCTATTCCTTGTTTGAATTTGCAAAAAAACAATAGTGTTAACATCAGTATATTGCAAGTAATCTAGCGTAGCCATTACAATCATCATCAACAGCTCCATATGTAGGAAACTCCTCATCACTGGAACTGTCAGAAGGAAGTGGATTCTCCAATGCCATTTGCACATTGTGGTCATCATCAAGTTGTTGTGGCACCTCGGGCTCTACATCCCACCTTTGTGTTGGGCCTTGCCTATACTGAGGTGTCTTGTGATCAATCAGATGCAAGACACTATGCACTGCAACAAGCTTTTCCGCTCTCGCAAAGGTAAGTCTGTTTCTCTTTAGAGAGTGGATAAAGCTATATGTGGACTAGTTCCTCTTAGTAGCTGAGGAACTAGAAACTTGTGAGAGAAGACAAATGGCAAGTGTGCGCAATGGTCTTGGAGGTCCATAGATTGTCCACCAACTAATTGGCTTCTCCTGTGCCAAAGTGTGCCTATCAATCTTTGCCGAAGTCTTGTAGCCATGTAGTTTTGTGAACTTAAACCACTCAACTCTGATCAATGAAGCTTCCTCTAGACTATACAAGTTTTTGAAGGCTTTCATGAGGCCATTGCTCACCTCGTGATCATGAATAGGAAGAATTCTACCAACTCTTTCCACATGCCATTTTGGATTCAAAGCATATTCAGCCATGTGTAGAGGGGTCTTCAACTTGTTCCACCTTTTCTGGATGATGGGGTAAATATGCTTATTGTAGAACTCTAGGGTGGGGTCTTTCGCACAAATGTCAGCCTTCATTTGGCCAAGCATGCTATCAATGCACTCGTACATCTCCCCAAGACTAAGACTATCAAAATCCCCAAATCTGATGACAGTGAAAATAGGTTGTACAAAAGATGTGATGTATCTCACATTCAACCAAAAAGTATCGTTGATCACAATCTCCTTCACCCTCTTCCCCTGTTCAGTCTTTGACTCCATCCACCTGTTCCAATCTTGTGTCATAACCATAAGTTGCAATGGCTCTTGCAACTCAAGCATCCTCTCTAGTAGAGTGAAATAGGAAGCAAATTGAGTCTCAACCAGTTTAAGGAATTCTTTCATTGTAAAGGTCCGAAACAATGCCAATGAAATGTGGTGGTTGCAAATAAACATTTGCATCTCCCTTGCATCCCCCACCACCTATTTCACCCACTCTATCTTTCCAATGTCTTTGAGTGCATTGTTCATAGTATGCACATAGCAAGGGGTCCAATAGATGTGCCTATGTGTAGATTGAACCAACATACTTACTGCCCTACAACATTTGTTGCATCAGTAATCACTTGCACCACATTTTGAGGACCAACCTCCTCAATGGCCTCTCTCAGGATTTGAAAGTGAAACTCGACATCTTTGCGTTTTGCTGAGCAATCAATTGCTCGCAAGAAGGTCCATCAATGCATGAAACTATAACATTGATGAGTGGACGGTGTTTAATATTCGTCCACCCATCCATGATTATGCTGCAACCATGTGTCACCCATTTGGCCTTCCTCTCCTCCATCAACAAGTTAACCTTGGAATAACTTTTTTCCAAGAGAGTGGTTCTCAATCTAGTCTCACTAGGACCAACTTTGCATACCTTCTCAAGCATTTCCTGGAGATCGAGCAACATGGAAAGGAATGTCGTTGCCAAAGTAGAAATTGGTAATGGCTTCATCTGCAACCTCCCTTCCTTGCACATTGAACATATCTGTGATTGGGTTTGGTGAGGATGAACCTGTAGCTTTTCATTTCCCCATTGACTCCACTGCACTTACCCCAAATGAAGGATATGAAGGTGGTAGATCTGAACCTCCTTTATATATAATTTGATCATCTTAGCCTTCCTTCCAAGTGAGAGCTTATCACAACCCCCAACTCCTTTACCAAGGATATGCAAAAAGTGTGCATTAGTCCTTGTCATGTTGCCATTCCACTTACCATTTGGGCAAATGTTGCACTTCCGTTTTCAACTTCCACCTAAATTAGGTGCTTTATTTGTGTCCATTATTGTTGCAAACTGCTGTAAAGGATGTTTCTTGTTGGCAAATTTTGACAACTGTGAAGGGCAATCGGAATGTAATACACTTGCATGTGCACTTGAATTGTCTATGGTTCTGCTAGGGGTTTATGTTTGGTTGCCTAATTCCTCATCAACTTCATTCCCCAAAGCAAAATCAGCATTTACACTAAATATATCCATCTTCACTTAGCAAATTTGAACCTGAATCTTGATACAATATAAAACTTAAAAAGTTAAAATTAACTGTATAGTTTTAACGGGATGAAGGTAAAATAAAAAAATGAAATCATGAGTTCTTAACCTCTTAAATAATTTAAATAAATTAATAATTTACTATTTGCCATTTGGTGTAGTTCTGGAAAGTGTATCAAACTTGGAATTTTAATAATTTAATTTTAAAATTTATTTTTAAAGAACTATATATTTATTTATTTTTTGATCAGTAAACGGCCGAGGCCTTGATTTTATTATATTAATTTTCAATAAATTTACATTTTTTCCTCCGTTCGTGCGGGCACTGGTAGGAAAGAACGGGGAAGAAAACCTCCAGTCTGGCCCGGGACATGAGTCCAGAAAATATTAGCAAGTACAGAATTCCTACAAGCGTAGGTTTACAAACTCCCTTTGATGGAGACGAGAAGGGCATTCCCTTTCTAATACAAGTTAATGGAGGCATACGTCCATGATTCAGAACATGGCTTTTATTATACTTTGATTACATCGCTCTTATATATCGAGCTGATGGGCATACCCATCTTTTACAATACATAAATACTTATCAATGTTTCGTATTCTAATTCCTTATCTTTTGTAAATAATGTATCTTGTTTTTCTTTCAGCTGTCCTTTTGTGTGGTCGTGCCATTGCTTTCTCTTGCCATTGCCTTTTATGTCTTGCCCTCGCATTAATGTGTTTTCAAGCCCTCTGGTGTTTGTTTCTGCTTTTACGATTCTGTCTATATTAATTCAATGTGCCAGTCCAAGTAAAGAGTTAACTATACTATGATGCTACAAGTATTGACATTTGTGTTAGTAGCCATATTGCAATCAAAACCATTACCACTTTTTACATATTCATTTTCATCATAGACTGATTATTGCTGTTATAACATCATCTTCAGTTTATATTCATATGAATACACACTTTTTTGTTCCTGCAAGATAAGAATCTACTACACCAACTCTGCTCACCACACGGTTATAAATAATTCTGAATTATTTCATATTCACCTTATTCATATTCATCTTATATTGCATAAAAAGAACTAAACATTAGATATTCATATTGAGAAGTTACTAACATATGTATTTATTTAGCTACTCTCAAATCTTTGGTGACTATACTTTATAGAGGTAGTTTTATTCAGCAAGACACCCATAGTGATTAACAGGTAGAAGCTTAGTGACACACTGCTAACTATTCAATTATTCCAAATTCCAGATAACCTAACATATTCACAAGCAATCTCAAATTGCACCTACTGAAAAATGATAACCTTTAGTGCTGTGAGATGCCAAAATGTTTGTTTTGTCACGGATTCCTGAAGGCCAAGTCATCATTCCGGCTCGGAATGACTGTGGTGTGGGGGACTTTGACAAGGCAATATCCTATGAGGGTGTTCCTATTCCTAGTTTTTATATTGGCTAAAAAGAAATCCAAATGCCACTAGATATGCAGATGAGAAAGGGGGGATTTTGTTGCTTTTTAGGGTAAATTATTGGTGCTGGAGCATAGTACTCAGGGAATTTAAGGCTAACTCTAAATCTCTGGCTTCCTTACTGATGGCTTCAAGAGGGTCAGATGGAGCAAAATCAAGCTAAACTAGGATTAGTAGGTGAAAGCTTAATTTCTTACGATTCTTCCGACTTAAATAACCTGTGAGCACTGTTGCACCATTTTTTGGAGATGGAGTCATTCGCAAGTGATTCATACCTGAGCATGATCTTTATCTAGAGAGATTGGTCCTCATGAGTATGTGTGTGTACTTTTGTGAAGTAGAACTGTCTTCCCTCATCTTCAAGATCACAAGAATTAAGCTTTTGATCTTATTAGATTTGCTTCTTCTATATTCATAGCTAAATTTCGAGGAAATTTTTGAGCATAAATTAAAGGACTGGATGACACCTTAATCTATGTATTTATGCTATTTATATATATGTCTATATATCTGCAATTTATATTATACTCACAAATGTATCTGCACTTGTTTACCTTTAAATTCGTATATAATCATTTACCGCTATACTTGATTTCCTATTATGAAATCGCTTTTCTTCACCTTCCGTGTACTTCTCTCACAAATACATCAATTTCTTCGATTTCTTGCCCATCGGCTCCTAGGTTAGCTAATTTATCTGCGTCTGTATTGCCCTCCCGATAGATGTGATTCACTGTATAATCTCCTATATCTTCAAGAGTTTCCATTATTTGTTCTATAGCACTATTTAGTTTCCAATTCAGTGTTCTACCCTGTCTTATTGCATTTATTATTATAGATGAGTCTCCTTCAATCGCTATTCTTTTAAGCTTCCATTTTTTGCACCATGCCAAACCTATTCTTATAGCTTCTATTTCAGCTTCATTGTTTGTCTTTATTCCTATAGGTTTTGCTATCCTTCCTAATAGCTTTCCTTTCGCATTATGTAGACATATTCCAATTCCCGCCACCCCCGGGTTTCCCCTGGCTGCCCCATCAAAGTTCAACTTAATCCACCCTTGCTTCGGTGGTTTCCATTTACAGTTTGCCCTTAATAAGGATTTATTGTCAATGCTAGGACCAATCCAGGGTGGAACTTTCAAACCATACCACTATCATGTGTTTTTAACTTCTTAAATAATTAAAATAAATTAATAATTTAAGTTAAACTTGAAATTAAAAAAAATAAAAATTAACATTGATGAGTTGTGTTAACATTGAAATTTAAGTTTAACTTGAAATTTTAAAAAATCATGTATTCTTAACTTCTTAAATAATTAAAATAAATTAATAATTTACTATTTGCCATTTGGTGTAGTTCTGGAAATTGTATCAAACTTGGAATTTTAATAATTAAATTTTAAATTTTATTTTTTAAAGAACTATATATTTATTATTAATATATTATTGAAAAATTTAAAATTAAGAATCCTGAATTTGTATGCATTTATAGTTCAATAAAATTATATAAACTTCTGGTCCTCCGGAATATTTATTTTTTTAGCATTGTATAAACTTCTATTTTATTTTTTTATCATTTATGTTTATTAGTTTATGAAACAGAAACATTGAAATTATAAATTTATTATTTATTTATTAAATAATTAATATTATTTAAAGTTTTAAAACTTACATGTTGAGCTATGTCAACATTGAAATTTAAGATTAACTTGAAATTTTATTACCAATTTAGTTTTAAGTTTAACTTGAAATTTTAAAAAATCAAAATGCAATAGTAATTTGAATCATTCGAATGAATCGAATTATACCTAGAACGAGTAACTTGCAAAGTCGAAACAACTAAATGAAATCAGAAAATGTGATACGCAATTTTTATCCTTGGACGTTGATCCTGTTCGGGTTTCAACTTTCTTGGACACAATTTTTATCCCTGGACGCTGATTCCTCTATTCTTGGCCGTGCCGCGCTAGGGATTACAATTTATAACTTTATGGCATCTCAAATGAACTAGTGAAAAACTGAAATCGTTTTGCTTTTAGTTTTCATTCCGTTTAGGGTTTCATTTTTGACATTTATGTATTGACCATGTTTTGCCCTTTTTTTTTGTTGACCCACGGGGGTCTTCTGGACATCCTCGAGACTTTTTGGAGTCCCCAAGCACTGAGACATTTCTAGGGGATGTTCCCCTTGTGCAGGGGGCATCCCTGGGATGTCCCCATAACTTGCTGCAAAACAAGGACAATAGGCGATGTTCTGGTCCCATCCTTGCGTCCCCAAAATGTTCGACTTGGCGGGAGTGGGGGAAAACCCTGGGGGCCGCATCTCCGGAGCACACTGAGAAATACATTGTGCCATGAAGCTCATCTATCAACTCATTGATCCTGGGGATTGGGTAGCGGTTTTTGATTGTCTTCTTGTTGACTACCCTATAGTTGATGCACATCCTCATTGTACCATCCTTCTTCTTAACCAACACCATGGATGTAAAAGGGCTAGAGCTCGGTTGTATGTGCCCCATATCCAACAACTCCTTAATCACCTTCTCGATCTCTTCCTTGTACCTTTTCGGATGATGATAAGGTGTGGTGATGATTGGTTTGGATCCCTCTCTAACTCTATGACATGCTGAAACCCTCTATCTGGAGGTAACCCTAGAGGCATGTCACTGAAGACCATGCTATGCTTGTCCATAATGGACTAAATATCCACATGAGTCGACTTTTCACTCATGGGTGAAAATATCTACTTGCCCTCTGCGAAAAGCTCTCTCCATCCTCTTGGCTGTAACAACCCTTAGAGCTTTGTTAAACAAACCCTAAAGAACCGCCTCCTTACCCTCTGATTTGAATTTCAGCTCCATAGTCTGATAGTTTTAGGTAAACTCGCCGATTGAATGCAACCACTACACACCCAAAACTACATCTGTCTCACCTATGCCAACCACATAGAAATCATCGCATACTCTGTCTCCCCAAGGTGATATCAAGCCGCTGGATCCTTTGTGTACATGGAATAGTAAATCCATCGGCCACAATCACATTGAGTCCCTAAAAGTTATCTGTCTTCAATTTCATCATAGTCACCAGACCCTCATCAATGAAATTATGGGTAGCTCCACTATCAATCAAGATTGTCACCTTATGACCCCGCAAAACTCCACAAACTCGAAAATGATGATATCTAGGTGCTCTTGAAAGAGTGGCAAGAGTGCGTCCCGAAGGACTGCCTTCTTCCTTATGTTCCTCCACATCCACCACTACCTCGGCCTCATGTTCCTCTGTCTCCGAATCATCATTTGAAACTGACTCTATGAAATGCACTTGTCCTTTGCCAAACACCTATGCCCAAGCACCCAGGGTTCCTTGCATGAGAAACACAATTTCTTCCTTCGGAGTTCATTCTTTGACTCTTCATTCCTATTTGGCCTCGGAGGTAACATCTTGGGTGGAAGAAAATTCCTTTGGAAAGGTTTCTTTTGCTGCCCTATTGGTGATGGGTTGGGGTTGAACTTACTTTTAGCTATTGAATCTTCCAAGTTCAAAGCTCTCTTGATGGCAACCTATAAAGATCCTAGCTCAAATGCTCTCACCAACCCTTTGAGTGAATCGCTTAGACCTTCCACAAAAAGCACTATGAGTCTCTTCTCCATCACATTGGGAGCCATCATTGAAAGCCTTTGAAACTCTACTACATAGCGCTCCATCGATCCCTCCTGTCTCAATTTTGCTAACTCTCTGAAGTAAGTCTCTGGATCCTTCCTGTCAAACCTCTCTATCAATCTCTGGCTGAACTCTTCCAAGGTGGTAATGAAACTATGCCCTTGTGTCTATTAAGATATTCTTTACTTAGAATCTCCTATTTTTAGTTAATGGTCAGTTTCTTGTAACGGTATGTAATTATAACAAGATCGTGTGTCGATCTCTGGCAGTCTTTGGCAGTTCCTTAATATAGAAACCTGCTTTCTTTGTAATTACTTGTAACCTATATAAGAGCCTTTGCTCTATGTGAATATTATCCAATTTTTTACCAATTACCTGTGTAATATGGTATCAGAGCCGGATCTGGTCGTTCTTCCTCTGCAAGTTGTGATTTCCGTCTGATGTTTTTTCGTGGCCTTTCTGAGCCGTTTTTTTAAGGACCCCTGTTCGCGGTTTATCTGAAGCGAACTTTGACTTAGTGTCACTTTCTACCTCACTTGGCCCGCGTACTTTGTCCTCCTACTCGTCACGTCTGAAACCCTAGTGTGAGATCGCGATTTCTTCAAAGACTGGCGGTGTTAGATTCCTGGTCGCGTTTCTTCAAGTTTCTGGCCGCGTGTTCCTGACCGCGACCCTCGTTGTTTTTTGGAATGCATTTGTTTTTTTTTTTTCTGATCGCGATTTTGCTGTGATTGTGTCTACGGATTTCTGGCGACCTCCATTGTGATCTTTCGCAACTTCTGTGCATTCTTTTTTTACGATTTTCATCCTAGCCGCGAATTTACTGTGTTTTTGGGTCGCGTTTTTGGTGCAAATCACGACAATCCTGGTTCGAGGGTTTCAAAGTTTGCCCCTACACTTTTCTGGTAGATTCATGGCTGCCATGGCCGCCTAGGGTTTTGCGATTTTTCGACTAGGGTTTTGACCCTCTGGTTCAAGTCGGAATTTTTTTTCGTTTGTAGATTCTTGGTGGGTTTTTCGAGATCTTTTTTGGGTACCTGTCGGATTTTTCTGGGTGCCTCGAAATCCGTGCCTTGAAATTTGTGCCGACAGATTTGTCTTGAAATCTGTGCCTATAAATTGCCTACTGTGCATTGGAATCAGTACTTGGGTTCCGTGCATTTCAGCGTCTTCTCAGTACCTCGTTTTTCGTGCCTCGAAAAGCGTGCAAGATGGCGAGTTTGAACAACATCATGTTGGAAGGCAGTCAGCGATTTAATGGCAAAAATTATAATACTTGGAAGCAGCAAATGATTACCATTTTTGAATATCGCTGCCTCGCTCAGATCATAGATGGCACTATCACTCGTCCCGCAACAGCGGGTAAAGACCAGGATAAGTTTGACGAACAAACTCGTGAAGCAGTCATACTCATTAAGCTATCAGTCACAGATGATCAGCTACCTCAGATTCCGGCTGGAAAGACAGCAAAGGAGATTTGGGACCATCTGAAGGGTTTGCATGAAACCTCCGACAAGAGCCGTGCGTTCTTCCTGAAAAATATACTGTTTTCTATCATGATGGATGAGAAGACATCTTTGCAGACGCACCTGAACAAGATCCAAGAGATCAGAGATCAGCTGGTGGCTATTGGTCGAACAATGGAGAAAGAAGACCTGGTTGTGATCACTTTGAAAAGTCTACTTAAGTCCTATGAACATTTCATTGAGAGACTCAACATTACATCAGCTAATGTTGATCTGAAGTTTCCAGAACTCTGTACTATCCTCTTGCAGCAGGATCGCTGGAAACAACAGTTTGGTAGTAGTGCTTCTTCGTCCTCTTCAGAGCAGGCTTTTGCAGCCAAGTTTCAGGCTCAGAATAAAGGCAAAAGTCAGCCTCCACAGCAGAATCAGTCAGCGCCATCTCAGGACAGCGGTAAGAAGAAAAACATTCAGTGTAACTACTGTCACAAGTTTGGCCACATCAAGAAAGATTGTTGCGCACGTATCGCTTCTGAATAGAAGACACAGGGAGGGTCTCAGCAGAAGGCCAACAGTGCGAAGCACACTGAGCAGAAGGAGTTTGCGTTTTACGCCTTCATGGCTAAACGACCCGCAGACCATGCAAAATCCTCTGCCTGGTACATTGATTCCAGTGCTTCGCATCACTTCACTCATTGTCATGACTGGTTTACAGAACTCTCCCCTTTCAGTGATTCAGTGGTCTTCGGTGGTGTAGAAGTGTACACAGTTGTTGGGAAGGGCACTGTTCAGCTTCAGTTTGGTGGGAGGAAAATCATATTCCTCAACGTATATTATGTTCCTGGTATGGAACTTAACTTGCTTTCAGTCAGCCAGATCATGAAACATTCTCCACACCTTGATGTGGTATTCAGCGCTCACCAGTGCTCGATCATCGATCGGGAAACCAATTGCACTGTAGCTGTTGGCATTGAGGACCATGGTCTTTATCGCCTTGTGGATTCGGATGGTCCTGAATCAGCCCTAGCAGCTCGACACTCGTGGGTTACCAGTCTCTGGCATCAGCGGTATGGGCACCTGAATGTGCACTACCTGTCTTAGCTCTCCCGACAGCACCTGGTAGATGGGCTCCCTGAGATTCAGGCTCAGAACTTCGGTGTCTACGGATCGTGTCAAGCTGGGAAACAACACCGCACGCCATTCCCGACTGACGACTCCTAGTGCGCATCCAAGGTACTTCAGTTGGTTCATGTTGATGTTTGTGGCCCTATGAATACTCTTTCAGTTACTGGATGCAAATATTTTTTACTGTTTGTTGATGATTTCAGTAGGAAAATGTGGGTTTATTTTCTTAGACAGAAATCAGATGTGTTTTCAGTTTTTCAGAAGTTTAAGGCCTTAGTAGAAAAAGAGTTTGGTTGTTCCATTGTAACTCTTAGGTCAGATAATGGGGGGGAATTTTGTTCAAATGCGTTCTCCAACTTCTGTGATACACATGGCATTAAACGCCAATTGACCACACCCTACACTCCTCAGCAGAACAGTGTTGTAGAGCGGCACAATCGCACTATAACTGAGTTAGCTCGTTCCATGATGGAGCACAGATGTGTTCCCAAGAAATTTTGGGCAGAAGCAGTTTTCACTGCCATTTACCTTCTTAACCGGTCTCCGACCTATGCAGTTAAGGGGAAGACTCCTGAAGAAGCCTGGACTGGCCGCAAGCCGCGGGTCAGTCACTTGAAGGTTTTTGGGTCTCTTGCTTATGTTTGGATTCCATATGCCAAGCGCTCCAAACTGGATTCCAAGAGTCAGAAACTCATGTTCACAGGATATAGCGAGAACCACAAAGCCTACAGGCTAATTGACATTGAGACAGAACGTCTCATCTTCAGTCGTGATGTGGTTTTTGATGAAGAGCGGGGACCTTTCTTCTCTCCCTCCTCTGTGCAGCAATCCGAAGACCTGCCTTTGAAGGCTCCTGACTTGGGTGTCTGTATTCCCTTAAGTCCCCCTTGTGGGAGGGATGCTGATAATTCTTCAGATTCCGATGATTCTCAGTTTGACATCCCTGAGGATGATCCTGAGTATCCTCCTAATGCACCTGTTCCAGAACCTCCTGCTGCACCTGACGTTGGCCCGTCTACCCATCGCTCCAAATGGTGGTCTCAGACGATTGCTGATCTTCATGATGATGAACTTGTTGAGGGTAGATCCTCCCGGAATAAGAGCAAACAACAACATACAGTAAACTTTGCTCTCATGGCCAATCTGCACAGTGTCTATGAGCCTCAGACGTATTCAGAGGCTAAAGGTATTCGAGAGTGGGATACGGCAATGGAATCAGAACTCTAGGGTCTTCAGAAGAACCACACCTAGGTCCTTTCAGACCTTCCTCCAGGGAAGAAACCCATTAGCTGCAAATGGGTGTATAAAGTTAAGTACAAGGTTGACGGAACCCTCGACAAGTACAAAGCACGGCTTGTTGCTCGGGGTTTCTCACAGAAAGAAGGCATCGACTATGAGGAGACTTTTGCCCCTACAGCCAAGATGAGTACCATATGGCTCGTCCTTGCCTTAGCAGCCCAGTTTGGATGGAAAGTCCATCAGATGGACGTCAAAAGTGCCTTTCTCAACGGTGAGTTGCAGGAAGAAGTCTATATGACGCAGCCTCCTGGTTTCAAGGTTGCCGGACAAGAACAGAAAGTCTGTAGACTGGTCAAAGCACTTTATGGCTTGAAGCAGGCTCCAAGAGTATGGTACATCAAAATCGACAAGTACCTCACAGATCATGGCTTTCAGCGGAGTCCATCTGACCCAAATTTGTACATCAAACATACTGGTAATGATATATTGTTGCTCGTTGTCTATGTGGATGACTTGCTCATTACTGGTAGCTCGGCACACCTGATCGATAAGATCAAACAGGACCTGTGCAAATCCTTTAATATGACAGATTTGGGACTTTAACACTATTGTCTCGGTGTTGAGGTTTGGCAAACTTCAAACAACATCTTCATCTCTCAGTCAAAGTATGCTCATAGTCTTCTGGATAGGTTCCGAATGCAGGACTGCAAACCTGCCTCCACTTCGATGGAAAAAGGCCTTAAGCTATTCGCTAAGTCTGACTCACCAGCGGTGGATGAGTCTCTGTTTAGACAGCTAGTGGGCAGTCTTATCTATCTAACTGCTACTAGACCCGACATCAGTTTTGCAGTCAGCTACATTTCACGTTTTTTGACAGCTCCTAAGGCTGTTTATTGGGTAGCGGCTAAGCATGTGCTACGGTACGTGAAAGGCACTTCTGACTTGGGAATTCTTTACACAAGGAATTCTGATCCCAGCCTTAGAGGCTTCACTGATTCAGATTGGGTAGGTTCCGTTGATGACAGAAAATCAACTTCTGGGTATGTGTTCAGTTTGGGATCTGGTGCTGTCACCTGGACCAGTAAGAAGCAACAGGTTGTCGCACTCTCCTCCACAGAAGCTGAGTATCGCGGTGCAGTAAAAGCAGCTTGTGAGGCAGTTTGGCTTCGCCGGATGCTTGTCGATATGCAACTATCTCAAGCAGGTCCGACTCCTCTGTTCTGTGACAATCAGGGAGTTCTCAAACTTGCCAAGAATCCGGTCTTCCATGAAAGAACCAAGCATGTAGAGACACATTGTCATTTCATCAGATCGTTGGTTGTAGACGGATTAGTTTAGTTGCTGTATGTTCCGACTACGGATCAGAGTGCTGATATTCTCACCAAGTCCCTTTGTCCTGACAAGTTTGTAAAATTCAGGGGGTCTCTTGGTGTAGTGAATCGGTTGACCATTAAGGGAGGGTATTAAGATATTCTTTACTTAGAATCTCCCATTTTTAGTTAATGGTCAGTTTCTTGTAACGGTATGTAATTATAACAAGATCGTGTGTCGATCTTTGGCAGTCTTTGGCAGTTTCTAAATATAGAAACCTGCTTTCTTTGTAATTACTTGTAACCTATTTAAGAGCCTTTGCTCTATGTGAATATTATCCAATTTTTTACCAATTACCTGTGTAATAGTCATAAAAGTTGCTGGTGCATTATATAAACAAAAGGAATGACTAACTATTCATATAGAGCTTGCTTTGTTTTGAAAGTTGTCTTCCATGCATCCTTCTTTATTCAAACTTGATAGTATCTTGATTTGAGATCCACCTTCATGAAGTATTTGACATGTTGTAGCTAGTCCAAGAGGTCATCTATCCTTGGGAGGGGATAGTGGTTTTTTATGGTGATCTTGTTTAATGCTTGATAGACAATACACATCCTCCAAGAGCCATCTTTTTTCATACCATGAGAATTGGTGAACCAAATTGTGAAGTACATGGCAGAATGACCCCCTTGTTCATGTAACAGTTGCTTCTTGACTTCGTTGCGTTCCAAAAGTGACTGCCTGTACAAACCAATGTTAGGTAAAGGAGATTCAGGAAGCAATTGAATCTCATGCCTACCTTCTCTGTGGCAGCCCCTTGGTGCTTGGAAAACTCCTTGGAGAGATGTTAGCATATCATCCAACTCTTTCTTGTTCTCATTAGTATTTGCAATTGTAGAGGCATCTAGACCATCTTGTTTATCATTCAAAAGAAGTAAACAAAACTGCTTATTTTGTAGAATCAATTTAATAGCTTGTTTGGCACTTACCATGGCAAGTTTTGCTTTGCTTTGGTGTGCCTTTATGGTGTAGTTGACCCCCTTCTTGATCCATTTGTATTTTTTAGCCCTTCTCATAAAATTAATGTCTCTAACATATAAATATGGACTTCCAAGTATTATTTCAAATTCATCAAGAGGAATCACAGCCACATCTACTTCATCAATATACTTTGGATTAATGCCAAACTGAAATTTACATTTTTTTGTCACTTGAATCTCTACCCCTTTTTTAACCAAACTCAAAGGATATGAGTGAGGATGATCATATATTTTTAATTTTAACAATATCAGCCAAAATAAAATTGCATCAAGAGCTAGGATTGACTAGTGTATTTACCCATAGTCACATTATACTTATAAGGGAATGACACGACAAACCAAAAGTGTAAATGGAATTCAATTACATGGGTTTAAAATGGGAAAAACATGGCAAATTAGAAAGATGATAAAATACTCATAAAATCACAGAAAAAAACTGCAAATGTTATTTCATGCCAAATAGAACGCATAGAAAGAGAAACAAAGTCCAAACTTCAATTATAAGACACAAATAAAGATTCAATGTTGTCAATTACTCTAGAATCATCATTATCAATTTTCAGTCTTAGAGTACATATTGTCATAGACTCATTAGTCATAAGTCATATACAAAATAAAATTGGAGAATACACTTGAAGAAGCTTGGTTTGCATGAGAGAATTTCGTCAGCTCCCTATTACAGTCCTTACAAACGAAGATTAGAAAACATGCTTCGAACTTGTACATAATACTTGTTTGAATGGAGACTTAAACACACTATAGTACTGTTGCAAGGTGTGCTCCCTTGGTCTCCTTGTGTTGTGCAGCGCAGCGTTTGGGTTCCTGACAAGGCTTAACCACCTCCCGTGGATTCATTAACTCTGGCGGTTGTATTGAATAGGTCGATCTTTTGGTGCAACGGCAACCATATTTCTAAGAATTGGTATTGGAGCTTGGGTCACGGGTTTGAACCCCTCGCTTGTGTTGGGGGGGATTATTGCAAGGTGTGCGCCCTTGGTCTCCTTGTGCTGTGCAGCGCAGCGCTTGGGTTCATGACAAGGCTTAACCACCTCCCGTGGATTCATTAACTCTGGCAGTTGTATCGGGCATTAACAGGTCGATCTTTTGGTGCAACGGCAACTGTCTTTCTAACAAGTACAAAGGCATACATGATGACAGGACAACAATTGTCGAGGATAGGGAGCAAGCTAGTCTATTATTCAAAATGGAAAAGCTAAGATTACGGAAAACCTGCCTCCAAGAGCTCCAAATCATGGTCCATACGTTCTGCAAGAATCAAGGTAAATAGCTTGTTATTCATAACAAGAAAGATAGGGTTAAAGAAAAACTACCTCTTAAGTGCTCCAAAGTGTGGTCCATCCTTTCTGCAAAAAGCCATATAATGGTGTCCATTACAATGTCCTTATCTTCACTATGATCCATAGTTACGACAATTTATCCCCCTGCTCACATGTCATAATGCCATTCACAACAAGGATACCATCCTTTCCTAGAAGATGCATGAAACTGGCTAAACCCATTTCCTTTCCATGATTAATCATTGGTCTTCATCCACAAAACAAATCTCTACATAATCTAAAGGAATTAAAGTCATGGCTTACTTCATTCATGGAAGTATTTGCCCTATTGCGTGGTTTTAGTGTTCAAATGTGGAAGCTACATTCATATGCAGCCTTAAATAGGCATGGATACCATTAGTTGAATATATATACCCATCTGCTCTTGTTGCCAGCTTATTTTCCTAAATACATGGGATTATATAACTATTTAAGGTTCTTTAGAGAAGACTTGAGTAAAATGAAATTGAAGACAATTTCATAACAATTATGCCATCAAATAGTATGTCTCAAAAGCTTCCAACAATATGCAACAAGACCCCATTATTATACAATGAAGAATCAAAGTTATTCTTGAACTTTGCTATGATAAATATTTCATCTGACGATATCTACCAACCAGCATGATGAAATCATTTGACCTGCATTTAATACCATTTAAGATAGTTTTGATAGACCTAGATTTCCATAAGATGAAAGAATCGTGCTGCCTGAAAGTGAAAGAATGAGAAAAAAAATCAATTTTGAGAGTTTCATAGAAAGAACCCACAACCTGTGTGAAAGACTGGGTTTTTCAGTTACACGTCTTTTTTTGCCGGTTTGACCTGGGTTTGACTGGTTTATTGAAAAAACTTGGGGCAAACTAGTTAGAACAGCATGGCATAGGTCACAGGTACGTTTATAATTCATGTTTTTTGCTACAATGCATTTACCTTTGTTTTCTTGACTTGCACTTTGAGTTGGAATAACTTGCTCATCTCCTCTTGTTCCTTTTCCACATTTATGGCTTTTGTGGCCATGCACCTTAGCCTTTTGTCTAGATTCGAACCATCTTCAATTGCTTCCCCATCAATGAGTTATATCATGGACTTCTTGGAGTCGTCTTTGGCCTGATTCTTTGGGTGTAGTCTTGGATGACACTTCCAACATTTTTTGTTAGTATGTATATCCATAACACAATGACTACAATGTTTTTTAGCATTCTTACATTAATGTACAACAACAATAGTCTTCTTACCTTTCCAAATTACCTTTCTTGAAGAATTTTTCCTTCTTGGGCTGATTGGTGCTTTGTCCTTGCCTTGCAGATTCTCCTTCCCCTTTCTTCTTCTCTTCCCCTATATAATATGTTTGGACACATGCCTCATCCAAGTTCTTTCGCTTAATGCTGATTATTTTTCTCTGGATATGGGTGTGGAGACCTCCAAGGTATTTTGTTACTATGTCTTTGTCTTCCACGTCCAATCCAAGCAACATGGCTTATCTTCAGAACTTTGTAGTACTGCATACTTTGTCCACCAACATGTTTGAAATACCACCACTTAATTGTTTGATTAGTTTTATGCCTAATTGGATATAAATTTTTATGCAATGACTCATTGAACTCATCCCAACTAGCAACAATGGGCTTTTTCTTCTTTCTAGAAGAAGCCAAATAACTTTTTCATCATAGAAGAGCACGCCCTTCCATTTTGAGACGTGCAAAATAATCTTTTGTGCGTCGCTGACATTATGCACACTAAAATATACCTCCATTTGCTTAATTCAAATATCTAGAAATTCAGTATTTACTTGTCCTTCAAAAGGTTTTATTTCCACTTTCATTTCAACTTTGAATTGGGCATGTTTAGATTTTAACTGAGCTTTTCTGATGGCTTCTCATCCAAGAATGTATCTTTGTTAACCATGTCTTCTCCATCCTCTCCAATACCAAACTTTTTGGGTGGGGCATGTACTATGAAGTTCATAGAGGACCGATCTTGAAACATCTGCTCTTGTTGTCGGTTCATGTGTTCTTGTTGTTGTCTCATCCAATTCTGGTTTTGCATTACTCTTTCCATATTGCTTTCCAAGGCGGCCTCTTGTGCAATCAAATTATGCGGGTTCTCTATTCTCACCTCCTTATTCCACTTCCAGGTAGAGATTTCTGGATTGCAAGGTATCAACTCTTTATCCTTAAAAGATTTCGTCACTGTCATACAACTTCTTTACAATTCCCAAGGATTAACAACTTGCTCTGGTACCATTGTGATCTGTAATTTCTCTATTATGTAGTAGAAATGCACAAACCA
Organism: Cunninghamia lanceolata; assembly: GCA_027924645.1. Lineage (NCBI taxonomy): Eukaryota > Viridiplantae > Streptophyta > Pinopsida > Cupressales > Cupressaceae > Cunninghamia > Cunninghamia lanceolata. The sequence goes on along the minus strand of BSBN01000241.1, from coordinate 11,937,997 downwards.
CACACCTATATTACTGCGCTACTTGAATTTCTCAAATGACAGCTAATCAGAGGGCTGAAATGTTGTTTGAAACTGAAAACAAATATCTGAAAGTAAAGAAATTCTGCAACATTACACGAGATTTTTATCTTGAAAAATCTCAGGACGGGGAAAAACCAGTTGGTGGCGGCAATTGTGCATCTGCTTGACTATTATTGCTTAGAAGGAATAATTACAGAGATAAGAGATACAACTTTTAGTTGTCCTTACTGTCAAGTCTGCTACTTCATTTTTCAACTGAGATTCCTCTTCTTCTAGTTGCTTTGAAACTCAGACTTGCCTCCTATGCTCTAATTTGCTCTTTACATGTCATCCTATAGGTGTGGGAAGTCCCTAACTATGCACTGAAAGGTCTTCTTCCCTAGAAATGAAGAGACAAAGTCAGGCTGGTCGGTTCAATTTCTCATATGTTCAATCTAGGCCAAACCACCCCTTTCATCAGATTGGCAGTTTTATAACTGCCCCTTCAGGGAACTGGCGGTTACATATTACTAGTTTTTCAGAGGTGTTTTGAGGCCTGAAACTCTAGAAGCGAATCCTTTTGTTGATGTGTTATCTTTTCTTGGATACTTATGGATCATATCAGGACAAGAAATATTGTGGTAGATCTAGCAGACAATTGGGCGCTGGAAAAGTTGGGCAAGATGGTTTTACTCGTCCTTTTCCTCTGAGTAATAAAGCTAATCTCAAAAGATTGCGCCAAAACAAGAAGAGCTTGTTCTTTATTAAATATTGTGCTTTAAAAGAGGAAATCTCTCTGCTTAAAAGTTGTTTGAATTTACTCAATAGTGCCTTTTCATGATTGAATCAAACATAACAGAATAATAAAAGAAGAAATAGTATGATGGATAAATGATAAAAGCTACTAACTTTGGTTTTGTTTAACTTTCTAGTAGCGGGAATATATGTGAAGCCGAAGAATGGAGATTGCCTATGGGCTGAAAAGTAGATTCTTGAATTTGATTTTTGAATTCAATAGTCATGTCATATTTTTGTTTTCCCAGCTTGGTCATTTAACAACTTGGAGTAGTCATCTCACCAACAATTTTTCCTGCTCTAGGGTTCCATAACCTTAAATTCCTTTGAGTTTGGGGAAAAAATAAAAGTGATGCACATAATCCTTAAATACAATGTGCTTTTCTTAGTTTTAGAGCTTCATTTTCCAATGACTATGTTGAGAAGAAAAATTGTCACAGATTGGCATCTCATTATATTTAAAGCATCTATTTCCTCTTTGTAGGACTCGTGTTCTTGCCATTTGAATTATATTGCAGGAGAGGCAGTGCTTATGTAGAAAATAGAACTTTTTTCATTATGTAACACATCATTGATTGTACTTAAAACTTTAAGAGGATGCCGCTAAATTTTTACAAGAAACTAATGGGCTGTCTGGATTTGTTATTCTGTCTGCAGATTCTCCTAGAATTTGCCGTTAAAAGTGAGAATTACAAGGAAGCTGCTAAGTTAAAACTGCTTATTGATGAAATAACTGCATATGATACCGCTAATGAAGTCACTGGTCAGCTAAAGGTAAAATTTAATTTATTTCCAGGTTTTGGGTTTTGGCCTAATCAAATGAATCCTGTTTTTGTCACTTCATGCAATACATACTTTTGCAGAAAGCAGTAGAAGAGGAACGCTATGAAGATGCAGCAAAGCTTCGGGATGTAACTTGTGCTGGATTGGTGAGCTGTTTTTCATGTTTCTTATATGTATAACATAGATAACCTTAATTCAGATTATTTAAGGAATTATCTTAGCCTAATTCATTTGTGTAGATATCAGAAAAAGTGAAAAGAAAATTGCCAAGAATTAGTAATAGACTGTTAAATTTTTAGTTCACGAGTTCTTTTTCATTTAATTTCTGTTTTTAAATTATTATATAAACTCAGCCCCTTCATGTTATGACTTAAAAGTGGAAGTTGTTTTTGTTTTATTCTCTTCTATGGGGCTTAGATATTATAATTCTAAATTTTGTAGAACAACTTTTAGTTCAATATTTGTGGCTTATATCTTATATATTTAGAATTCAATAAAGTTCTTTAATGACAGAAACCTAGCATATAGGAGAAATGAAAGATACAAAATACAAATGGTAGATGATACTTAAAAATATATACAATAGCAGGAAACTTTCTTAGTGCAAGAAGGATCTTCATCAAATCTAATATTCAACAGCTCTGCTACCTATCACCCTCTCAAGAATAATTTTTAGACCTTCAACACTACAAATTTATTTATTGTACAAGTCCATAAGCAAGGATGCTAATATAAATTGTAGTGAATCAATGTTGGGTACTGACAATCACAACTTAGATACATGATACTAGAGATGAAATTTGAGCATGAGATGAAGCGATTTTCAAATTAAATAGAAACAAGCACAAGATTAAGATCCATAATCATTGACATGATATGACTAGAAAGAGTTCGAGGCATGTTTCTGGGTGAAGAAGACCTATCTTCTATCTATAGCACTCATTGTTGTGCAAACTTCACGGTATGAAGGTGGATTGTTAGCTTAAATTGAAGAATGCAAAGAACAATAAACATAATATTTATAGTAAGAACAATATTTTGTAAAATTATCTCTAGTGGATGTGACTGAGTGGTAAAGGCAGAGGGTCATGATAATTAAGACCTAGGGTTAAATCACCATGGAAACTGCTGTGCCCAAGCTCACATGTCTTGTGATGATTATCTCAAAGCATGTGGGAAGATTATTAAAACTCATGCTTGTGGGCTGGGCCCCTGTTTGCATCCCAAGGTTGTGGGATATGTAGAAAAATTCTCATTGGTCACGCAGAAAAGATAAAAAATATAAAAATCTTGTTAAATCATCATAAGCTATCAGTAAAATCAGTCATATATTTACAAGACAGCGTTAGTTGTCTAGAGGGTAGCAGAGTGCTCCCTCATTCAAAACCAGGTTAGTGGCGTGCTTCCTATTTCATCAGTAATTTCCTGTGTGCATCTTATTTTATCTTCAGACATTGTTGCTTATGGTTGGTCATAACACTTATCTCAAATTCTGAATAGAGGTGAAAATATTTGATTAGAGTTTTCTGTCCAACAATTGGTGGACTATTGTGCAATGGCATTCAATTCATTGACATCAATAAGTAAAAGAACACAGACTGATCTCTCACCTTGTAACTATCTTCAGAGAGTAATACCTATATGTGCACTCAGGCCGGTTCACTGGAGCCTCACTGACTGTACATAAGTTAGACTGATCAAGGTGTATTTTGCATGCCCAGTTCTGAGATATTTTACAAATTACATGTGCTTGGCTTTTTCCAACCAACACCCATCCTTATCTTTGTAAATCTGTTCGTACTTATTCATGTAAATCTATTTAATCTACGCCAAGGAAGATAGTTAAACATCATTTTAAACTTTTGACAGCAATCTCTTCATTTTCTCTTGTCTGTATTTTCGACTGTGTTCAGTAGGGTAAAATCACAAACATTCTAATTCATGGATTATTGTCCTTGAGAATTCAGCTTTTCGGTTTCAATTAGAAAAAATAATTGGTGCTTGCAGGAGAATCCTGTCAATTCATGTTTTTAGAGTATTCAAAATTTCAGTTGGAAGAGTAAGTTTGCAATTTTAAGAGAAGACAAAAACTTAAATCAATTTTGTTTTTTTGGGTGTAAAAGCTACCACATATGAGCAGAGATGTGCATTATCTTTATGAAAATCATAGATTCCCAATAGGTCTTTTAAAGTAATTATGTATCAATAACAAGTCTGAGATTTATGATTTGGGAGATGAGGTTACTAGATACACATCCCCATGCATGTTGCCTTTTTAGATTATTGTTTCTAAAAGGTGGTCTTGAAATTGATTAATCCCGCTACATCAACATTTTATTCAAGATTTAAGAAATGCAATCTATGCAACATAAACCTCATGCAGATTTGTCCACTGAATTCTCGATTTGTGAATAAATTTAAATTGTTATAAGAAAAAAATTAGATTCGGGATTTGTAAGCTACATTGTGAAAGGCAGTAAATTGTCAGTTGAAATTCATGAGCCCAAAGAAACACGTATGATGCTAGTTGTGGGACACATCATTCAAGAGGACTATTGAGCTATCCAATACACAAGAAATACAACCTGTGCAAAACTTAAATATTATGTCATTTGAGATTCCCAAACCTCAAACTCCAAATAAAAGGAATATCTTTTTAAATTTTTTGAAGCCCAAAGTGTCATAATTGTTTCTGGTATGACATTTAACTTGCACAAATAAGAAAGAGTGGGTCCAGAAAGAAAAGACATGCATTCAAGTCCAAGCCCTAGATTGTATGCAGTTGTTAAAAGAATTAAGAGAAAAACATCACTTTAAAAGGACGGACAATAGAGTTAGGCTGTTAGCAAAAAAGGAGAGTTGCAACTTTTATGTGCTAGAATCCTAGCTTTACAACCATGACTGAGAAATATATTGACACCTTTGTACTTATTTGGACTTGGGAAATATGTTTGTTTCTCCAACTTTCTGAAGGGGACTCCATTCTAAGGTCATAAAAAATTTTCCACACTGCATGGAGTGCTACACATACTATGTGTAATTAATATTTGAAAATTATAAAAAAATTAAACAAAATATATATAATAAACTAAGTTGCCGATCTTGTTACAGGGACGGGAATGGGTTTGGGGTTCAGATACACTGGTACGACAATTTTTTTTTGCCTGGGTATGGGTAATTATAGTTATATATTATATAATAAATTATAATTATAATTTATAATTTTATATTTAACTATAATTTCTAATTTTATATTTAACTATAATTTCTAATTTTATATATATTAAAAATTAAATAAACAGTAATACTCATAATTGTCAATAAACAAAATATTTAGATAATTCATATTTTATAAAAAGGAAAATATTCATAATTCAGTGATTTGTCGAATGCCAATAAAAATGAAAATTACAATCAACTGTATAACTTGCAAACTGTTGAAATGTATAACTTGAAGTAAAAAAAGCTGCGAGAAATCCCACGGGCGACAATTGTATTAAAAAAACACACAAAATGGACATCGCCATTTGAAATGAACATGATGTGTCCCCTCAACCAGGCAGATAAAGATTTTATTAGATGTCAACCTTCAACTGCAATAATAATTCTCACGCAGAAACAGTGATGACTGATGACAAAATGAGCTTTCAACACTTGATAACAACACCCCTGTGACATTTTTTTCAATGACTTTCACTTGGATATGCTCGGATCTTGGACGGGACACCCTGGGGTTACCCTGGGTGAACCCCAGGCTGTTCTGTCCCTGTACCTGGCCCTGTACTGAACCCATAGGGCATGGTGGGCAAAACTGCAGAACCCGGTAACTTAGATGATAAACAAAGGAGCTGAAATTAAATAAGTCTAACTCTTCTGTCTAATCTATGCATGTCCAAAGAGATCTTGAACAGGGTTTTTGAATAAACTTTTATAGTCAGAAATCAACTTATCTATTCATTACAAATACAAGTCAAATTTGTGTCTTGACACAAAATACAGATTTTACCCAAATTACAGATTTAACTCAAACAGTTAAATCCAAAATTCAGAATCTGTTTATATATTAAGAGACCAATCAGGGCTAATGCATAGGGGTTTATGAACAAAACCCTCAACAAAACACTTCTACACAAAAAACAATTTTCCTACTTGTTACAATATAAGGTTTACCCTTTGTAATAAAGTCACCCTAGTGATGTGGTGGTGTGTAATGAAGTTAGCTATTATTGGCTTTTAGAGTTTTGGACAAGTGTCATGTTTTTAATTGTTGGTTACATCTCGCAAACTTTATATAAGGAGATGAATCCCTTTGTAGTAGTCACTCCAATATTTCATAATATTATATTGTGTTATTGTTTTTATACCTCAAATGTGTTCATAGCCGTTTATTTTATTGATGTTCGCGACCTTCAACTCGGAGATTTCCGGCCTCGACTGTTCCACAAATCTCTTGCTTGCAATTTCTTTTGATCGACATGACTGTTATTTTCTGTTTGTTGGTGTGCCCTTCTATTCATGCTTGTGTCCGTAACCTTCAAACAACAATGATTGTGATTAAATTGTGTGCAGAAAATTGCCATTTTTTAAATAAATACCAGAGTTGTAGGATATGTCCCTTGCCTTCCCTTGGTATGCGTATTGACATACCCGGTATGGACACGGGTACAATACGACTAGGATACGGGCCGAATATCGTGTCTTCCGGTATCCAAAACTAGGGCAAACTTTGAGCCGTGCCAGATACTTCTGGATTTGGCGTTCTAAAAAAATTGTTGTATGTAGACAAAATATTTAAACAAAATAAAAAACCCCTTTGCCATGTCCTTTGCCCTCTGATGTTTTTTGGTCGACGTTTCTAAACTTCACCGAGACGGCTTACATGGATTTCGTGACTTAAAATCCATGAAATTGTTTACCTTGAATGATATTGAGAAAGCAACGTATAGTTTTTCTTCGATTCTGTCTTGGGAGTAGGTGGCTACGACACTGTAATCGGACACACTGTTTATAAGTATAATAAACTAATATATTATTATAAAATATATACTATTGTAAACTAAATATTATAAACTGTAGCCGGACGACACCATTTATTATTATATATACTTATAAGATATTATAAAATAATAAATTATATATATATATATATATATATATATATTTATTTTTATTTTTAGGTGAATTGCTACCAAGGGGGTAGCTCCCGTTATATAATAATAAATTATATTTTAATATAATACATAATATACTAAAATATATAATTAATAAATAATAAATATAGATTAAAAAATATCTTACGAGTTTTTAGTTAGTGTTCATTGTTAATTGTTGAATTTTAATTGTCTGTGTACATGGTTTAGTGCTTAGGTTAAAAATTTAGGGCTCAAGACTGAAGGCCAAGGGTTCAACATTTAGGGTTGAGGGTTTAGAGTGCATGGTTTAGGGTTCACATTAAAGGTCCAACTTTAAACTTCAAGGGTTCAACGTTCATGGTTTAGGGTTCAAGGTTTATCTAAGGTTTATGTTTCAAGGTTCTTGGTCCTAGGTTTAACATTCATCATTTGGTAGTTAGGTTTAGGTTTTAAATTTAGTGCTTAAGGTTTAGGCTTCAAGGCCTAGGGCCAAGGAATCAAGCATATTGACTTTGGACTTATGGCTTAGGGCTCATTATTCAAGGTTAAGGATTTAGGGCCTAGGTTACAACATTTATCATTCAACATTTAAAATATAATTTATTATTTTATAATAACATATTACAAGTATTAATAAATATTAAATGTATTAAATTTAAATACTAATATATATAATTATAATACATATTAAAATTTACATACATATTATAATTATATTTTTTATTATATAATGTATTATATTAAAATATAATGTATATATACTTATATATTATTATAAAATAATAAATTTTATTTTTATTATTTTAATACAATACATTATAAAATAAAATATTTTTTAATTCATATTTATTATATATTAATAATATATGTTTGAATGATTGTCGTATCTAGCCGTATCCATATTAGGGTGTCTTGAAAAATAGCCGTATCTGTATCAGATACCGTATCTGTGTCCATGCAACATTGAGAAATAGCAGTCGCTAGAGCAAAGGAAAATCATGAGTTGTAGAGGTTGTGTCACAAGACTATTGAAACTCGTGGGTTGAGTTTTCATTTGTTGCAAGGTTGCAGCTAGGGCACGTGTAGAATCCGTAAGCAAGAGTGTTTGAATCAAGATTTTGTGGGTATTTAAATCTACCAATCCCTAGTCTATTTCTTGTGTAAAAATCTGAGTTTATAAAAGTTGATTCAAATTTTTTTTTTCTAAGAACAGAAATTCCATCAGAAAAAAATCTAGCCTCAGTGTCCACACTTGGAAAGTAAAAATGTAAATGCAGCTGATGAACAAGAACTTGTGGGGAATAGTAAATGGGAATGAGAAATTACCTACAAATACAAATTAATTACTAGAATGGCAGAGTAGAGGTGGTAAAGACCATAGTTGAAAAACTCGGACTCGGCAAAAACTCGGCAGACCCAAAATTTTTAAAAACTCGGGACTTGGCAAAAACTCGGGGAAAAACTCGGCAAATTTATCGAACATTTAAAAATGCATAATTTTATAAAAATATTCTTAAAAAACACACATTTCTGAAATTTTAGAATGCATTGCTGATTTCCTTCATATATAAATCAATATTAAGAGTTTAATACATATCATAGACAAAAAAAAGAGGTCAACCTTCGAATACATATGAAATTCCAGTTTGATAATACCTATCATAGACCAAAAGAAGAGTTCCATTATCACTAGAAAATATAAATCATAAATTTCTTCTACGACTAAATCTCAAAAGAGTTTTGTTTCTCTTTGTGGGTGGTGCGAATGTGGCTCGGCTGGGTATAGATGGGGTATCCTCAACAGGATCCTCATCTATAGGATCAAGCAGTACATGTGAGGAACACGCCCCTGATGGCAAATCAATATAATCATCTGACTTTGCCTTTGAATCCTCATATGCTAGGACATTCGCTTGCCATTCAGCTATATCCCTCTCCATAGCAGCTATATCATCATCATCATGTGATGGATCATCATCAACATCCTCAGCAATCCAATCTGAATATGGATCAATGTCGTCAAGGTCCAATGCCTGATATGATTCTTGGCCTTCTACCTTCTTCTCATGTAACCGAAGGTTGTACCGCACATAGACAAGGTCATTTAAGCGCTTTTGAGTCAACCTGTTGCGCTTCTTTGTGTGAATGGCCTCAAAAACACTCCAGTTGCGCTCACAACTGGATGCACTACAAGGCTGGGATACAATCCGGATGGCTATCTTTTGAAGATTAGGCGTTGAGGAACCATAATCATCCCACCATAAATATGCAAGGATAACATTTATAACTTTGTAAGGATTATAGTAAACTTAAAAATTAAAATAAATAGTAAATGAAAAATAAACATATATTTTTTACCTAGTTGCAGAGTGGATCTCCTAGGAGTGGCATCTCTTGAAGAAAAAAAAAAGGCCCATCCGCATTCTTATAGGCCTGTAACTCATCGAGTATGATGTCTTGAAGGTTATCATCAAAGACCAACCTCTCCATGCATGTGTTCAGGCCAAGCTTAACCTCTGCATCTGCTTTGAATGAAGAAGAAAAACCCGGGGTTCAAATAGTAACCAGCAGCATGAATATGTTGGTGGAGTTGTCGATTCCACCTCCGATCAATGATGCACCATATGGGTTCATATTTTGTTTTATTCGACCCATACAAATGCTGAATGGCCTCTTTGGCCTTATCCATGGCCTCATATAGATACCCCATGGGCTTTTGATTCCCATCCACCAATCGTAGAACCCTAACCAACAGTTCTGACACCTAAATCAATAGTGGATGAAAATAAAATTAGAGAATTATAGTAATTGAAATTCAACAAATATAAATATAAATTTTTTACAAAATCAGCAAATTTTAACATTAGCAAATAAAAATAAAAATAAAAATTAGTATTTGAAAACTTACCTTGATGATCTCCTCCATGACTTTTTCCATGTCACCATCATAACTGCCTTCACGACCCTCTTTGCTTCCGGATTCCTATGATAAGGACTCTCCAACCACCTTTCGCACACAAACATGCGCCTAAGGTGGGGCAATAATGCTGCTATACTCTACAAGGTAAGGAAATTAGTGGCAAAGCGTGTGACTCCTGATCGTGTGAGCTCCTTGCCACCAGTGTACTCTCTCATAAGATTTAGGACCCATGTGTGGTTGTAGATGTATTTTTTGATATTTCTTGCCTCTTCAACCACATTCTTCACCCAGCTTATTTTTCCAATGTCCTCAAGAAGAAGGTCAATACAGTGGGCAGCACAAGGGCTCCATAAAATTGTTGGATGCCTCGCCTCTAGAAGTCTACCGGCTGCCACATATGCAGCTGCATTGTCAGTCACTATTTGGACAACATGTTCCACTCCCACCTCCATCACCACCTCATCCAACAAGTTGCACAAGGTTTCTGCATTTTTTATTTGATTGGAGGCATCAACTGATTTTAAAAAGACTAGCTGCCCCGTTGAAACCACTAAAAAATTGATGAGAGTCCTGTTCTTGGCATCTGTCCATCCGTTAGATAAAATAGTGCAGCCTTTTCTTTCCTAAATTTTCCTCTGATCCTGTACTAGTAGATGTGTGTTCGACCTCCTCCTGCAACAATGGGCCACTCAACTCATGATGACCTGGGGCCTTGAACCCCTTACCTGCCACAGTCAATGCAGTGACCAAGTGCTCCCAATAAGGACTCGAAGCGACATTGAAGGGAATATTGTTGTAGTACCAAAATCGTGCACATGCCAACTTCGCCTCACGATGCACCTCTCTATTCCATGTATTTGCAAGACCATCCATTGAATGTTGCGCACCAGGAGTGTTTTGAGGAACAAAAAAGCTATCAAACCCTTTGCTTGATCGTCGTATCTGTGGCCCAACGGAAGGCGTAGAAGAGGCCTCTACAGTTACACCTCTATAATCTGACCCTGTAGAACTCAAATCTCGGTTTGGGGCTGCCATTGCCTCTGCTGCTCTCTTTTTAGCTTCTTTCTTTCGTTGATAATCCATAAGGAGGACGTGTGCCTCCCTCTGAACCTCCACAGGAGCTTTGTCACATATCTCAACATCATTGCAAGGGACATGTGCAAGGTGGTATTTAAGTTGATTAACGCCTCCGGACATATGTTTAGTGCAATGGAGACAAATGACATCTCCTCGCTTTGGCCCTGGTGTCCCATGTTTCTAGCAAGGGTCCTTAGGTTTGCCACCGGTTCTTCTACCTCCAATTCCACTTGCAGAAGCCATAAGTTATAACCTGTTACCTATCAAAAAAGAGAGAACAAAAAAAGTGAATTAAAAATTTAAATTTGACAATAACACAGTTGACTGTTGTCTAGCTGTATTTTGACATTTTTGCTATAAAAAACAATCGAAATTATAAAAAGACTGTATGATCATGATGTATCTTATGAAAGGAGAGATTTTGGACGAACTGTCAAACTCAAAATTTAAATAGGATTATGAATCATGATGATATTTAATTTTAAAAAACATTTGAAATTTTAAAAAGACTATCATATGAAAGGAGAGATTTTGGATGAACTGTCATAATTTATAATTTTATATAGGATTATGATATATTTATTATTTACAATATTATATTATGAGTTTATAAAATAATAAAAGTTATAAAACAATAGAAATTTTAAAAAGACTGTATCATATGAAAGGAGAGATTTTGGACGAACTGTCACAATTTATATACGACTGTATATAAATTGTGACAGTTAAATTATATATAAATTGTGATTGTATATAATTTATAAAATTTTGATTGTAAAAAATTTAAAATATTTAATAGTTAAATTTTACAAACTTAAAATTAAAAAAAAAAGACTATCATATGAAAGGAGAGATTTTGGACGAACTGTCAAAATTTATATACGATTATGATGATAAGATTCTAAGAATATCATCATAATCGTATATAAATTTTGACAGTTTGTCCAAAATCTCTCCTTTCATATGATACAGTCTTTTTATTTATAATCGAATATAAAATTTGGCAGTTCGTCCAAAATCTCTCCTTTCATATGATACAATCTTTTTAAAATTTCGATTGTATAAAAATTTAAAATGATACAGTTCGAACTTCGAACTTCGTCGGCTCTCCTTTCATATGAAATTTTTAACCTTCGGATCTCTTGCAATGGATTCTTACCTTTCGAATCTCGCCGTTCGTCTGGTTTCCGCTGCGCTAGGGTTTTCCTCACCCTCCGTCGGGTTTCCGTCGCGCACACTAGGGTTCGTCACCGTGGAGGAGCCGCAACAAAACAAAAAGAAGTTAAAAAAAATGCTTTTAGGTTTCAATTTATATCTTTTTAGGAGCCGATTTTTGCAGGTATAAATCACGCGGAATGGGTGAGTCTGGCGATTTTTGCAAATATAAATCACCGCAAGTTATTGCAAAAACTCGGGCCGAGTTTTTGCAAGTATTACTTGCCGTCAAAACTGCATCGCGGGTACTCGCGAGTCACCTGATTTTTTGGTGGGTTTTTCAACCTTGGTAAAGACAAAACCATTATTGGTCTTGCTCTCTTAGATTCTAACTTCCATCATGTAGATTTGGAAAATCATCCAAGGAAATTTGGGATAATTTTGGTTGATGCAAAATTTCTATAAAGCTTCAGCTATTCAGATTCAAGATGGCTGATGTAGTCACCATGTCTAGCCACATTAGCAATTTGAGATCTCTCATTAGATAGCAGCAAAAATAAATGCTATGGTAAATGACGAGGATGCCGAAGCCATTTTGTTAAATAGTTTGCCTTCGAAATTCAACAATGTCATTTTTGCTCTCAGTTAGATGCCTTGTCAAACTTTGGAATATATGATTTCAGCTCTCTTGGCTGAAGAAAAGAGAAAAGTTGTAGAAGATATAGAATACGATCCTCAACCTGAGATGGCATTATACTCGAAACAATCGGAGAAGATTAGATAAAGACAAAGGAGAGATTGAATGCTACTATTGCAAGAAAATAGGTCACATAGCGTGAAACTGTAGAATTCGAGTCAATGATGTTCTCAAGGGAAAGTTTAGAGACAAACCAAATGTAGCTAATATAGCCATTGTTGAAGATCCAGTGGATGTTGACAGTGGTGAAGAATTTGTTGATGAAGAATACATATTATAATAAGCCTGCACTTTGAACATAGGAAGGGATCTAGCATAGATGAAGCGTAGCATGGATGGCTGCCTAGTCAGTTTGGGAGTTTGCGGATTTTGGGAATTATACCCTTACAAGGTTCATGAGACAACTTGGTTGAGCACTGTGGATGTTGCTCAACATTGACAGCTGTCCAATAATTTGGTAGTTTGGGGAGGTAGAATCCGGGAACATGAGAATTCAGCTTTGGGGCTACACCTTTGTGAGGGTTATGAGGTAGCTTGATGGAGTTCTATCTGGTCCAAGAATTGTCTTCAGAGAAGTTTTTCAAGAATGTGTAATTTTGACATTTTTATTTTTTGTTAGCATGTTTTGTCTTTTGTTAGAATGTTTTGCTTTTAGTAATGTAAGCCTTACAAGGAGATATGAGAACATAAGGCGTAATTGTAATAAAGGGTGACGTAGTGGTGTGGAATGAAGATAGCTATTATTAGCTTCTAGAGTTTTGGACAAGTGTCACATTTTTAATTGTTGGTTACATCTCTCAAACTCTATATAAGGAGATGAACCCCTATGTAGTAGTCACTCCAATGTTTCATAATATCATATTGTGTTTTTTTCTATATACCTCGAGTGTGTTCATAGCTCTTTTCTTAATACTTGTTAAGATATAAGTCAAAATTTGACACAAAGTACAGATTCAACCCATATCTTAAGAACCAAAATTTCAATTCAAAAGAAAACACACAAAAACATCATAACTCAAAATGTGCTTTTATTCATCACTCTAGACTTACCAAAATTACAGATTGAACTCTAACAGATTAAATCCAAAATTGAGAATCTTTTTATATATTAAAAGACCAAAAGCTGCTTATGCATGGGGCTTTTAAAACAAAACCCTAAGAAAACATTTATACTCAGAAATCAGCTTGTCTAGTCATTAAAGATTAAAGTCAGATTTTGACACAAAATACTGACTCAAACCAAACCTTAAGAACCTAAAATTTCAATTCAAAAGAAAACATACTAAAGCAACATAACTCAACATAAACTTTTTATTCATCAATCTTGTCATGTCCCCATATCGATGATTCTTAATTGAATCAATTATAATATATAATATATATTATTAAATATAAATATTAAATATTATTATGAATATTAAAGATTATTACCCTACCCGTGCCGTTAAACAATAAGGCAATCGTCACAATGGGTGCAAATCATAGTCAGCACCAATACAAGACAAAGATTTATAAGTTCATAATAAAGAGGCGATATCATTTAAAACTATGAAGAAGTAATAATTATTATTTGGAGACGATGAAAGAGCTGCCAAAGAATTCAAATCAACGCATATGATAAGATAATCATTAACCCGCGACTATAGTTAGCAAAGCAAATTAATAAATACCATCGACTAATTAAGTGAAACCAACGCATATGAGGAGTGGCGACTCTTGGTGGGAAGACACCAGTCAAAGATATGAAAGGAGAATGGCATACAGTAATCGGGGAAGGAAGGGAATTATCTGACACATTCATATAATCGAAGAAGCAATCAACCATATAGGACGATTGTGAAAGATTGTTGGGTATAAGGAGAATCAGCGTCGCTTCATGATTAAAAGCATCAAGAGAAGAGGACATCATAAAGTCAAAGGTTGCAAAGAGAGTCGCATTACCTAAAAGCTCTGTAAATCGCTGCATAAAAAGGCAAGCTTCACCCATCAAAGCGCCACTGTGTATGCCGTGAATATCAAGGGATTTGTGGAATTTGATTACTTATAGATAAAGAATCGAACATCAGATCAGATCTCCAGCAATTTAGCTCACAAGCAATCTAATCATCAGCATCGAAGCAGATCAACAATTATCCACCTTTCAATATTAAGCACAGCAAGGAGAAGTCAAGAAATAAGTAATTGATTCACACTTATACATATAAATCTGAGATCGCCGACTAGGAGGCATATTCCATCAGCATTATAGCATATAACCATCTCTGGATCATCATTCGATCTGCCACCATTGCAACTAGAATAAGCGCAGCAATCTGCATAAAGGTATGTGAATTCCATCTTACACTATAAGTTATATTCCAAACTGAGCGGTAATGGGATTACAATAAACTGTTTGAATATAATATAGGAATGTTCGTAGAATGAGGAAATCGTCATGTAGGATGTGACAATATATATAAGAATAAAGCATAGAATGATCAATAGTGAGAAACAATCATATACCATAGAATGAAATTAGACTACATGATTATCATAGCCGCTAATGCATGAATAAACATAGAAATCTGATCATAAAATAGAAGCTGAAACATGTTAGAAAGTTATCATAGAGAAATGAGCAAATGCTATAGAATAGACTAATGATGGATTGAAAATATAGTGATATGAAAATACTTATAATCATGGTAAATAAGAAAGAATAGCGTAAAATATGTTCATATGATAAATAGCATTGCTAAGTGATGGACAATCATGAGATAATGCAAACAAGTTATATGATCTAGTTATACCATCTTGTGATCCGAGAGGATCATGAGATAGTAAAGATAATTCTTATAAGAACAATGCATAATCATGGAATACCTGGGATGAGAAGTAGGCCTCATAGTTAATCTACCAACACACTATATAAGTTGAGACTAAGGGTTAGCAATTGGCCTAATGATGGGTAACGCTCGAGCTGGTGAGATATCACCCCTCCGAGCTAAGTAAATAGGCCCTTATCTCAAGCTGGTGAACTATCACCCCTCCGAGATAAGTGGAGAGGCCCTTGTCTCAAGTTGGTGAACTATCACCCCTCCGAGACAAGTGGAGAGGCCCTTGTCTCAAGCTGGTGAAAACATCACCCCTCTGAGACAAGTGGATAGGCCTTTGACTCAAGCTGGTGAAGTCCTTCATCCCTCCGAGTCAAAGGAAAGGAACATGGGACCCATGGCAATATTGCGCCCTAATAAACCCTCTCTTGTTGGGTGAGTGGTTTGATTAACCTGTAGGCCCAAGTATGTCTCTCCCGGGGTAAATCATGAAACATGTATAGTAGATATAGTGAAAGGTAAAATGCATATAGATTATGATTATAAGGCTTGATTTAATATATCTTTGTGGTTAATATAATTAGATAAGAAGGATTGAATTCTAATGTACACTTTTACGAGTCGAAATTGTTTGCAAGGTTGCGAAAATTTTGGCTTGCTAGAAGGGGACATTACAAATCTACATTCAGATCTCAAAAACTCATTTAGGGTTTGTAATCTATTTTCATCTTTTTAACTGTTATTTTAAAATGTCTCCCCTGCATTCTGGGGACATCTGCATGTCCCCAGGATGCAGGTGGAAACATTGACAACTTTCCAAAGCACAGGGATGGCAAGACTGTTTTTGTTTTTATGGGGAGTGGGGTGAGATGACAGGGGATGTTTTGTCCAGGTCCTTAACAATTCCCTACAAGGACGCATTTTAAACAAGGTCTATCAATATTCACGTCAAAAGTTTTCAAGCCTCTAAAGGAAGAAGGGTTACCAAATTCAGGGGTACTCTTAGTGGAATCCAATACAAACTGCCCTTCAACTAAGGGTCTTATCAGTCGGATTAAACTACAGGCCAATATGAACACATAAACACAAGGAATTGGAACATGAATTTATCTAAAGCTAATTGCATAGCCTTTTCACAAAAAAGTTAAGAACCCTTCCAAGCTCTTTTATAAGAATTAAACTAGTGCAAGATCTATTTCATAAATTAGCAAGACATCCTGTTATGTCAGCAAGGTTACAAGAATCACAATATGGTTCCGAGTTTTGATTTCTTCCAGTTTTACAATGATCTCATGTAATAGTATTTGCCAATTTGGAATATATCTAGCTTAGATAATGGATCTAATGCTCGTAAAGACTTTATTTGTGCTATCACTTTCAAGTTTTGCAGTAGTACTTAGCCCGGGTAGATCAAAACCAACATGTCCCTAGAATGGGGTAATGCTCACTCCTATCCGACCACGTACTACAATGTCCTTGAAGAAATTTCAATTGGACTGATAGTGGTGCTTTAGCAGTGAGCTGTGGATCCTCGAGTAAATGTTCCCAAGAAGTCATTCCAAATTCGGCCTGGAATGCAAATCGATTATAAAAATATTAGCTTAGAATCTTACTGATTTATTTGAAATAGATTAATTTTATCATTCACCTCCTAGCTGTGGCATTAGATGAGTTGACTTTCCACAACCTTCTAGCATCACTATAGAAAAATGATTATTTTTCCTTCATCAAGTGCTGTTGTTGGGAGGAGGGAAGTGTTCGAATATGCCATCTGTTTAGGAAGCTTGATGCAAATGTTTGATGTTCAACTTCCAGTGGTCACTGTAACACTCATGTAAATTTGCGTTTTAAACATTCAGGTTTATTTATGAACTCTTGGGATTATGCTTCAGTCTTGTGTACATTCTCCATTTCTTCATTTTTTCTCTTTCCTCTGTTTTTTCTCTTAACTCTATTTTTTATCTCTTCCTTTAAATTTTCAAATCTAAAGTAGACAGGTTTCTCTCTTAACATGTTTTCCCTTGCTGTTATCGTTCTTGCACCTGAATTCTTTTGGCAAAGGATTAAATTTTTTAAAGATGCAAGAAAAAGTGACAACAAATAACATCCAAAAACATTTGAGATTTGTAGACCTTTTGTTTGGAGTACAGAAGTCAATATCATCCCAGTTCTTTTCAAGTTGTTATTCTAGACAGCCCTGTTCATTGTCTAGCAGAAACTACATGCACTGTCTTTGAAATGCAACTCTTCCAGAGGTGCAGGGACTCCTAGCTTTTTATAAGATTTTTTTTTTGCACCCAAGTTCATTGGATAAAATACTAATAGGTCAAAAGTTTTGAAGGTGCCAGAAAAAGTGATAATAAATATCATCAAAAAACATTTCAGCCATTTAGACCTTGTATTTGGAGTATGGTAGTCAATATTGTCCCGGCTTGTGTGAAGTTTTTATTCCAGGCAGCCCCTATTGTTTCTATACTAAAAAACATATGGTAGCCAATATTGTGCTGGTTTGTGTGAAGGTGCAGGGACGCCCAGCTCTTTTTAAGATCCTTTCTAGATTTTTTCATTGATGTTGGTTTGATGAGTACCCAGAGGTGAAGCTTTGTTGTGAAGATGAGGCATTGGATGCAATAATTCAATCATTGTCGAAAGCTATGATTTCACCTGCAGGTATTGACTTTTGATTCTTGAAGCTTCTTAGTCTGGGACAAAATTTGCATGTAGGCTTATTTATACCAACTTATGATTAATGTCATCTTTAGTGACTAGCTCCAAGGGACCGATGGAGGTTGGTTTGGCTTTCAAATTTTGATGGCTCAGATTGTGCCATGCTGCATCCTTTCACATGTCAGCAGGTAGAATACTCAATGTTTGTCTTTATGGGCATGCACATTCTGGGTATTAATGAGTCATGGCAACCTCAGGTAGCACCTACCAATCTATCATGTCATTCATGAGGAGCATTTTGGACATATGTGGCCGCCTACCTTCCACTATAATTTGGATGGATAATGCTTATTGTGGGAAATCTTTGGTAATATTTGTGGGAAAGGGTGGGGGGGGGTTATAGTCACTAGTCTAAGCACCTTTTGGCATCTGACATTCAAGAGCAGATGCAGGTCAAGGGATCTTTCAGGAAATCACCTCAAAAACACGAGTCAGGTTTTAGGAACTTAATAACTATGTTTCATATCTGGCCAGACGCTGCTCCCAACCCTTTTTCCAAGGTTTGATTAGATTCTTGAATCAAAAGCATTGAGAGGAAAGCCACATGGTGATGGCCAAGACTTTGGATTACTGAGGGGACCCACCACCTGCCCATGTCAAGCAACCCGATGGAAACATCTATTAGATGCAGATAAATAATTATGTAGGTGTACTGCATCAGACATCCAATTTATGTTGGATAATTGGAAATCTCTGTTCGTGTTTTTGAGGGCATACGAGTCTATGATTTGTTTTCATATCCAAAACTAAAACCCAATATATGACAAAAAGGGGAACTTAACCCCTTGGAGGTCTTGTAAGTGCAAATACATTTTCCTGACTGATGCTGAAGTTCTTTTAAAGCCCTTCTGAAATCACATACAAAGCTTTAGATTTGGATTCTTAGGATCTCTTCAAAAAAATATTGTGTAGAAAAATCAGTCTGGAGTGTTTTGCCCATAACATAGCCATCCAATTTCCAAACACTTTGAATTTCAAATAGGAGCATGTTGACAAATAATTCACATGCCCACTGAAATCAACTCAAATTTATCCATTTGATATCTTAAAATGGGAAAAACAACTAGGTCTGGAAATGTTTTTCTTGTGCGTTGTCACATAAGAGGTGTTAAAATGTGGCCAGAAGAGTCTAAAAGATTAGGTAAATGAAAATTCGGAAGCACAGGAATCAACCAAATGCAATTAATAAACTTATCCATTCATTACAGGATCAATCATGTTGGGATTCTCTTCTCCCTTTGTGTGAGGCAGTCTGGAGGAGACACGCTTCTAATAGGAGAGTAGAAACCATGTAGCAAGGATGACATACAAGTGAGGTGAAGTAGCTGCCATAGTTCAAGAACCATGAAGGTGAAGAGCAGAATAATTTATGCTCGCAGGAGTAAATACTCCTTTGAAATTACAACTTCAAACAATAAAAAAATAACTTCAGCATGGCTTAGTCAAGGCCTTTAATTCTCGAGTTTTTTCATATTGGGGGTTTTTCTAGGTAATTTTTATGTCTATTTTGTGGGATGCTGATTTATATTTATTGGAATGGCTTTTCCATTAGTTATTTTCAAGAAAAAATAAGTGCCAAACTAATTCTTAATAAGTGAATTTTAAGCATATTCATGTTGTGTTTTGAGCAAGTTCGTTATTAATTTGGTATTGTTAACTAATTTAATTCCTTAGACGATCTGCATTGGTAAATTGTCCATTGGAATATCCTTGTCAATTATAGATGAATTTTTCTGTTGGAAGTTGACACTTTGGTTATTGTTAGTTATGAAATTGACACACAACCCCAAAGAAAACTTCAGAGGATTTCTTCCCGTAGCCTGCTTCTTGGCATGGATACGAGGCGTTCAATACAAGGATCACTCCTCACAGATGGACCAAATGGCAACTCTTAAAGTATCACCATACAAAGATTGCTTCTTGCAGATGGACCAAATGGTGGCTCTTGAACAATCTCTCAAAATGTATGATAATTAATTGGGCTTAAATATAAAACTAAGCATGGCTACTATCTTTTTGTTATACATACTTACCTGTGTTATGTCTGGTGGAACAAACATACTATGGTTTCCTCTTGACAATCTAATAATTTGTAAATTTAGAGAGACAGGCTTGCTATGCTACCCCTCAATTCAATTTGTTAATGAAATAGGTCAATACATAAAGTGAGAGATGATCAGGTTGATTGCTAACCAATCTTCAATTAAAAGGTAAATTAAGTACAACATCCCTTTTTGCTAACTTTTTTAAAGCACATTATGTTTTGGATTTTACATAGTACATTTATATTCTAGGTCAATGTACTCTTATAATATAAGTACACACAGCTTACAGTTATTACCATTATATTAACTATTTTAACATCTAGAATATATAAAATTCACGATTCTCTTCTCGCAACAGTACTTTGATCAATTAGCGCTGTATATGCTTTGGAAACTATACAATAAATTATATTATTCTCTCTCTTTTTTAGTTAGGTCTTTACACGGAGCACTTAGACCCTTTAGGCATTTGAATCTGCTGCTAGATTTCCAAATGCTGCTGTAGACTAACATTACATCTCATAGAACTTGTTGGTTAATTTTCAAACTGTTGATCACAACAACAGAGAGACATTTTCTAAAATCTCTGGAAGCGATTTCTACAAGAGATGTAATTTGCAGTTTGTTTTTTGTGCTAATCTATTAAGGTCAGACTACTTTGTCACCATCTTGACGATTCAATGATCTCTATAGGTTGGATGGTGGTCGGGCTTGGCAGACAGTGCCAGTGATCCATATGGGCGAATCATCCGTATCAGCCCTGAACATGGGAGATTTGTGGCCAAGAGTTACAATGCAAGGTAGTTCTTGTCTAGGTAGTTGTTTGCATGTCTGAGGCATTTTTATAAAAGTTTTGTTATTGAGCTTTTTCATTGTTTCAACAGGCAGCTGGCTGCAGCAGGACCAGGTATTCCTTTGTTTGAAATCTTTATAACTAAAGATGGTGATCAGGAATACAAGCAACAGGTAACTGTAGCCAGATAGATTAATATAATCATTCAAGGTCTTTCTGTGCAAAAGAATAAGTATATTAATTTTTGTCTTTGAGTGTGGAAGCTGCTGCATCCATTTTATTGCCATCAATTAATGGAACATGTGTGATGTTTGGCTTCAACTTTTAAGAGGAGTTATGTATTTACAGGCAGTCTACTTGCAGCGGAATGGACAAGGTGCATATGGTTCATTATCAGGATTGGCTAAAGATAACGAAGAACAAGAAACAGACATGGAGAAGAATGATGATACAGAACTGGAAGATGAGGGACTTAGACATGTTCTGAAGTTTCTTAGAGCTGGGATGCCAGGTCTAAAGTTCAAGGTTTTGAAAATTGCAACTCCAGAACGAGCAGACATGGACATAATTTCAGGGGTTTTTGACCAGTTAATCCAGGACATCAATAAGGGGAAGAATGATGAGATCACTCCTCGTGAAGGTTCTGTTCATGAATTTAGAACTGAAGCTGATCTACATAATGACAAGGTGATGATAGGGGCTGATGATTTTATTGAGCTTGTTCAATTTGCTGCAGCCAAAGTTGCATTTGGTACTCTTTTACAGAGTATAGCAGAGGATGCACCTCCAAATGTTCCTGTACGTGTTGCGGCAAAAATAGAGAAAAGAGGTCATGATTCTTTCTGCTTTCAAATTGAGGATGATGGCAATCAACAGTCAGCTGAAGGAAAGGGAATGACACTCTCGTGGAAAGTTGCTACAGTGGCAAGACAGACATCTTCTGTTCCCATGTCTGCTGATGTTCCAGAGGTTCCTTGGAATGTTGACAAACAAAAGGTGAGACTTTCTTTTCCTTTCTTCAACATATTGGAGATAAAGACCCATCCTTTATACAACCATGGATGCCGCACTCCAAAATTTAGCAGAGCAATGATGCAAGATACCTTGGCTTTTCAAAGACAGCATTCTAGAGCTTATTATTACATCACTCTGGGGGTTCTGTAATGTAGCTTACTCTTATATAAAAAGAGTGGCTATAGAATTTGAATGCACATTGCATAATACTTATTTTCTATCAGGATATACGCTAATAGTATGTTTATGAAATCAAGGAATGAACTACTAAAAGTACTGCAACTTAATTCCAACATGTACCATTTTGAATCTTCGAATAATTTTGCTAATGTTTTAACTTGAGTCATCTACAACTTGTTTAGTGCAACTTTAATTTGCCTAAGTTCTTATATAAGTTGTTGATGGTGCAGGCCAAGGGATCATAATGGCAATAATTGGCCTAAGCAGACTTAAAGAGAAAACGGGAACATAATAAACTTAGCTAAAGGCAAAGTAGCTATGGCAAGCATGCACTGAAGAGGTTAAGAACTCTCTTTAACCTGATCCAAAGACAGAGAAAGGCTGATTAAAGCCAGGGAAAAGGTTGAGAAAGTAATGGCCAACAAATGCAGACAACTCTAGGTACTTATGACTATAATGTTTGGGAAACTTGAGTTGGTCAAGAAGATTGCAAGACAAGTCTCTTAAACTATGATACTGGTAAAGGTAGCATATTTGTTCCAAAGCATTCTCGATGTTTGGAATCTAGTGGCTGCTAGCATAATTTGCCTGAAAACAACCATAGCATGGAGCAAGCAGCATCACACATTGGTGAGACTAAGAAGAAAGAGATTGAACTAATAGTGGAACCTCCATTGTTGTGTGGCCAAGAGATTGCCCCTATGCTTTTAATGTTCAATCTTGAACGGAAGCCTGCTATTGTGCAGATGGAGATGCTAGGGATGACACTAACCAACTCTATTGTCAAAGGTGGGTTGAGTGCGAATGTTCTCTGGAAGGAGACATGGTAGAAGTTGGGGAAGCCAACCATTTTGCTAGTATAGTATGGCATTAAAATACTGGGGGTATTTATGGCAAAGAAAGGGCTCATTGTAACTCAATCATTCATACTTAACTTTGCAACCTACATACTATTGGGTTGTGGTTGTGTTGTACTCCTACTGAAATGACCTTGTTTGTCCTTGTCACTAGCACTGATTTACTCCATTTCATCTGTTTAGGATGCTGTTTGTGTCATTTTTGTGACCTGGATGTGTTGAAAGCCAATTAAATGCTGTAAATCTCTTCATTATCATTAAAATGCAGTTACAAATTGAGAAGAGATGACCTTGTAAAATCTCTTCATTATCTTTGCTTAAGGGTTCTACAAATAAGGCAAAAAGCCAAACCATGTTAAGAAGAGACAACCAGGGAAATACCTTTGTACCCAGGACGTGCAACCAATTGCACATCATCAGGGAAACTCCTTAGGCAATTAGATCTCAACCCTCTCGATATAACAATATCTTTGGCAAAATTCAGAAGATAGAGGGATGGAAAGGACAACGCTGAGCTGAAAGAATAGATTAGAAAGTTGACAACCTATATTGAGCACTTGGTCAGTCCAACCCAGGCACTTGTTTAGTCCCACCAGGAGTGAAAGATTCCAAGGGTCTCCAACTTGATAAGATTGCATCATATGGTAAGTTAATGGAGTCAGTCATGGGTCAAACAATTGTTGCTAGGGGGGCTGAAACTGATTGATAATTTAGTGAAGTCATGTAGTAGGTTTGACACCTAGGAGGAGATGATCGGGCAATCAACAAAAGAGTTGGAGGAAGACCATAAAGAATGGGCAAAGGATATTCCTAAGGTGGAAAACATGGCTGAAGTTGAATCTGAAATTTTAATAAGCGTTGGTATTTTTCCCACTCACTAGGCAACTTTTAACTGGTATGAATCCACCAAGTTCTGTGTAGAAATGGCACAGGTCGTTGTTAATTCTAATGATGAATAAACTAGATGGAATGAGAAATGAGATTAATTCATTCCTAGATTCCATCTCTTGTTTTGCTAAGGATGTAAAACACACCATAAGGGAGAAAGGTGAGTTAGAAAGGGACCTCACAAAGCATGTGAAGGAAGACCTGGCAAGCCCCATAGATTTCAGTGAAGAAAAAGATAGGGGAGATGATGGAGAGTTACTGAAAATCATTGAGTTGGAAGAGCAGGGACAACAAAATATGAGAAGTTGATTGCTGGGAAGGACAAAGTGTTGAATATTCATGAATCGGGGCTTCAAAGTCATTACTGGAACCAGATGAAGTGAAAGTTGAGGTGAAAGTGCTCAGAGTACAGGTTGAAGGAAGGAAGTGATCATCAAGGATTTACTTCACCATCAGATCAACCAATAGAATCTTCATAGTGATTGCTATTTTTTGGAAAGTCTGTAGACTGTTATTTTTAGACTCTAACAATAGAATCAGCTTGGTTTAGAGTAAAGTTATTTTTAAATACTTCTAGGAGTTATTTTTTATTTTAGCTGAACTTATTTTTAGAGGTTAAGATTTATCCAGTTGATGAGCTTTATTCAGAACTATTTTTTTTTTTTTTATTTATTCATGGGTAAACGCTTTTGACCGGAGCTATGAACCGGTTACAATTATCAGGTGGGCAGGGGGGAGACTGGACCTCGTGACCATCTTTACCGCAACGGAATTACTTAGCCAATCGAGCCAGGGCCCCTGCCCTTATTCAGAACTATTTTTAATTTTCGTGCAACTTTTATTTTTAAAGCAATTTTATATTTAGAGACATGCAATTGTGTAAAGTTGTACTTTCAAACCTTATATATATGGGTATTGATTTTGAGACAAACTAATGGTAAATTTTGTCACACTTTGTGCAAAAGTTCATTGTTCAAGCTCTCTGTGTGTGATCCAATTATTAAGTTTTATGCAATTTTGTCATTTATATGCTTAGTTCATATCATCTTGTGTGAGTGATTTCACTTATTGAATACATATTATCTATAATTGCAAGCCAAGTATTGTGTTAAATGTGTTTGTATCTTTGCATATTAATACTTGGGTATTTTGATTTGTAAAGTCCTTGTCTTGTGCGTGATACACATCTTCAATTCAGCTCTTGTGTGCATAGATTTTCTACTGTTCGTAATTTAGCTAGAAAGCGTTTGCATTTGTGTTGTGATAGGCTAATTTGTTTGTAGAGTCATTAAAGATACGAAATCTCTCGTCTGTGTGTATTTGAATTGATAAGTCATGGGCTCATACCAGAGAAGCAAAAATAGATTTGGCAGATTAGTTTATTTTCTATTAGATGTTGCAACCCCCAAAGCTAAACTATTTACATGTGAAAATTGAAGTCTGTAAAGTGTAAAATAGTCTTCTAAGGTTTTAGTTAAGTATTTATTTTACAAGGGAGCTTACCCTTTGAATTTGAAGAAAGTTTTTACCTTACAGGCTGTTCCATTTTTCGCTGTTCTGAAAATGACAAGTTAAAATGCTATCAAGTTGGTTGATAGTGGTGAAAGATGACCATAACTAGAGAAAGAATTCTCTCTACATAGAGCAAATGTAAGAGGTACATAGTTGACCTCAATGAGTTGGAGAGGAGCCAATGTGAACATTCACTTGGACCAATCCTCACTCAATTTGGTCGCCTAGTAGCTTACTACAATGAAACATTCACTGATCTGGTGAGAAAGTATCTCATGTATGACCAAGAGATTTACGCTATTGTCTAGGCATGTAAGCATTGGATATCAGGAATGAAGACCATCATCCATATGGATCACAAACCTCTGCAGTTCTTGCAGATGCAAAACAAGTTGTAGAAGAAGCAACATTGAAAACAGTCTTCATATCTTCAACAATTCCAGTTGAAAACATGCACAAGAAGGGAAATGTCAGTCCAGTAGTAGATTGTTTGAGCAAACTTCTGGTTTAAGCTCTTCTCTTTGTGCCATAGTTGCAAAACTCGGACTCGGCAAAAACTCGGCAGACCCAAAATTTTTAAAAACTCGGGGCTCGCCAAAAACTCGGGGAAAAACTCGGCAATAACTCGGCAAACATAATTTTTTAAAAAATATTCTTAAAAAACACACATTTCTGAAATTGTAGAATGCATTGCTGATTTCCTTCATATATAAATCAAAATTAAGAGTTTAATACATATCATAGACAAAAAAAAGAGTTCAACCTTCGAATACATATGAAATTCCAATTTGATAATACATATCATAGACCAAAAAAAAAGTTCCATCATCACTAGAAAATCTAAATCATAAATTTCTTCTACGACTAAAGCTCAAAAGAGTTTTGTTTCTCTGTGTGGGTGGTGCGGAAGTGGCTGGTATAGCCAGGGTATGCTCAACAGGATCCTCATCTATAGGATCAAACGGTACATGTGAGGAACCCGCCCCTGATGGCACATCAATATCATCTGACTCTGTCTCTGAATCCTCATATGCTGCGACATTTGCTTGCCATTCCGCTGTATCCCTCTCCATAGCAGCTATATCATCATCATCAAGTGATGGATCAACATCAACATCCTCAGCAATCCAATCTGAATATGGATCAATGTCGTCAAGGTCCGATGTCTGATATGATTCTTGGCCTTCTACCTTCTTCTCATGCAACCGAAGGTTGTACCGCACATAGACAAGGTCATTCAAGCGCTTTTGAGTCAACCTATTGCGCTTCTTTGTGTGAATGGCCTCAAAAACACTCCAGTTGCGCTCACAACCAGATGCACTACAAGGCTGGGATAAAATCCGGATGGCTATCTTTTGAAGATTAGGTGTTGAGGAACCATAATCATCCCACCATAAATCTGCAAGGATAACATTTATAACTTTGTAAGGATTTTAGTAAACTTAAAAATTAAAATAAATAGTAAATGAAAAATAAACATATGTATTTTACCTGGTTGCAGAGTGGATCTCCTATGAATGGCATCTCTTGAAGAAAAAAAAGGCCCATCCGCATTCTTATAGGCCTGTAACTCATCGAGTATGATGTCTCGAAGGTTATCATCAAAGACCAACCTCTCCATGCATGTGTTCAGGCCAAGCTTAACCTCTGCATCTACTTTGAATGAAGAGGAGAAGAAAAATGCGGGGTTCAAATAGTAACCAGCAGCATGAATATGTTGGTGGAGTTGTCGATTCCACCTCCGATCAATAATGCGCCATATGGGTTCATATTTTGTTTTATTCAACCCATACAAATGCAGAATGGCCTCTTTGGCCTTATCCATGGCCTCATATAGATACCCCATGGGCTTTTGATCCCCATCCACCAATCGTAGAACCCTAACCAACGGTTCTGACACCTAAATCAATAGTGGATGAAAATAAAATTAGAAAATTATAGTAATTGAAATTCAACAAATATAAATATAAGTTTTTTACAAAATCAGCAAATTTTAACATTAGCAAATAAAAATAAAAATAAAAATTAGTGTTTGAAAACTTACCTTGATGATCTCCTCCATGGAATTTTCCATGACAGCATCATAAACTGCCTTCACGACCCTCTCTGCTTCTGGCTTCCTATGATAAGGACTCTCCAACCACCTTTCGGCCACAAACATGCGCCTAAGGTGGGGCAATAATGTTGCTATACTCTGCAAGGTAAGGAAATTAGTGGCAAAGCGTGTGACTCTTGATCGTGTGAGCTCCTTGCCACCAATGTACTCTCTCATAAGATTTAGGACCCATGTGTGGTTGTAGATGTATTTTGTGATATTTCTTGCCTCTTCAACCACATTCTTCACCCAGCTTATTTTTCCAATGTCCTCAAGAAGAAGGTCAATACAGTGGGCAGCACAAGGGCTCCATAAAATGGTCGGATGCCTCGCCTCTAGAAGTCTACCGGCTGCCACATATGCAGCTGCATTGTCAGTCACTATTTGGACGACATTTTGCACTCCCACCTCCATCACCACCTCATCCAACATGTTGCACAAGGTTTCTGCATTTTTTATTTAATTGGAGGCATCAACTGACTTTAAAAAGACTAGCTGCCCTGCCGAAGCCACTAAAAAATTGATCAGAGTCCTATTCCTGGCATCTGTCCATCCATCAGATAAAATAGTGCAGCCTTTTCTTTCCCAAACTTTCCTCTAATCCTGTACTAGTAGATGTGTGTGTTCAACCTCCTCCTGCAACAATGGGCCACTCAACTCATGACGACTTGGGGCCTTGAACCCCTTACCTGCCACAGTCAATGCAGTGACCAAGTTCTCCCAATAAGGACTCGAAGGACTCGAAGCGACATTGAAGGGAATATTGTTGTAGTACCAAAATCGTGCACATGCAAACTTCGCCTCACGATGCACCTCTCTATTCCATGTGTTTGCAAGACCGTCCAATGAAGGTTGCGCACCAGGAGTGTTCCGAGGAACAAAAAAGCTATCAAGCCCTTTGCCTGATCGTCGTATCCGTGGCCCAATGGAAGGCGTAGAAGAGGCCTCTACAGTTACACTTCTATATTCTGACCTTGTAGAACTCAAATCTCGGTTCGGGGCTGCCATTGCCTCTGCTGCTCTCTTTTTAGCTTCTTTCTTTCGTTGATAATCCATAAGGAGGACGTGTGCCTCCCTCTGAACCTCCACAGGAGCTTTGTTACATATCTCAACATCATTGCAAGGGACCTGTGCAAGGTGGTATTTAAGTCGATTAATGCCTCCAGACATGTTTAGTGCAATGGTTACAAATGACACTTCCTTGCTTTGGACCTGGTGTCCCATGTTTCCAGCAAGGGTCCTTAGTTTTGCCACCGGTTCTTCTACCTCCAGTTCCACTTGCAGAAGCCATAAGTTATACCCTGTTACCTATCAAAAAAGAGAGAACAAAAAAAAGGTCAATTAAAAACTTTAATTCAACAATAACACAGTTGACTGTTGTATAGCAGCATAGCTGTATTTTAACATTTTTGCTATAAAAAACAATCGAAATTATAAAAAGTCTGTATCATATCATATATGAAAGGAGAGATTTTGGACTGTGTTATTTATAATTTTATAAAATAAAGTCCAACTCTAGACTGTTTTATTTTATATAATATAATTATATCATCATAATCCTATATAAATTTTGACAGTAATTTATTTGCAACAGTATTATAAAAAAATCAAAATTTTAAAATGACTATCATATGAAAGAAGAGTTTTACTGTTTTTGGACGAATTGTCAAAAATTCAAAATTTATATAGGATTATGATGATTTTTATTTTTGACAGTTCGTCCAAAAACTCTCCTTTCATATGATACAGTCATAAATTTTATAAATAATAAAAAAATCGAAATTTAAAAAAGACTGTATCATATGAAATGAGAGATTTTGGATGAACTGTCAAAAATTAATTTTAAAAAGACTGTATCAGTGTATCATATGAAAGGAGACATTTTGGACGAAATGTCAAAAATTATAATTTTAAATTTTTATATCATAAATTTCATAAATAATAAAAAATTGAAATTTTATAAAGACTGTATGAGTATCACAGTTCACTATCATATGAAAGGAGAGATTTTGGACAAACTGTCAAAATTTAATTTTAAAAACTAAAAGACTGTATCATATGAAAGGAGAGATTTTGGACGAACTGTCAAAATTTAAATAAATTTTGACAGTTCGTCCAAAATCTCTCCTTTCATATGATACAGTCTTTTAGTTTTAAGTTTATAATCGAAGTTTATAATCGATCTGGATCATCATCGATTTATCATTTCAATTTTCGTCATATGATATATATTATATCGGATATCCTTTATAAATTTTAACAGTTCGTCCAAAATCTCTTCTTTTAAATTTTAACAGTTCGTCCAAAATCTTAGACAATAGACTTACCTTTGTAACTTGTTCGACTGAATCACAGTGCACACAATGTTTCTAACTTTTAAGTGCGCCGCCAGGAGAAAGGGCTTCGCGCCGCTGCGTGCAAGGGTTTGGAACTTTTGCAGAATAAAGAAAATGAACCTTGTAATGACGTTTTTAACTTTTGGGTTTTTCTTTTATAATTTTAACCTATTTTTCCGCGCCGAGTTTTTGCAAGAAAAACCCGCGATTCAAGCGATTTTTCTGCCAGTTTTTGATCAAAAACTCGCCGCGAGTTTTTCAAAAACTCGGGCCGAGTTTTTGATCAAAAAACCCGCGGCCGGAGTGGACTCGCGATTCTGGCTAGTTTCATGCGAGTTTTTCATCTATGCTATGTGCTTCACATGTGGGCATGAGACCGATACTTGACCAAAATTGTACAAATCTGATTTAGATTTGGCAAACATCTATCAGGGATTGTATAACAGTAAGACCATTTGAGATTACCACTTGCAGGATGAACTCTTGTATCATTTGGGACAGTTGTGTGTTGCATGAGGCAGATTTGCCGAAAGCTGCTATGGGAGGCTCGCTTGAACAAGATCCCAGGATATTTTGGAATTGAAAAGAGTTGTGATTTTGAAGAAATATTTCTTTTGTCCACATCATAGATCTGATGCTATAAAATATATCTAATTATGGATTTGCTTGTACCATAGCCAAGCTAACTAACAAGAAACAAAGACAAGTAGTGCCATGATCAACATTGAGCACATTATGCCTTTTAGGTTGGTGAGCAAGTATAACTTCATTTGTAGAAGGAAAGACTCGTAGGAAGTTACCACAAGATCCATCCTCTTTGGTTTGCATCCAATTTTTAATGCAAAACTCCCGTGCCATTACTTCCCACCTTTGTTGGTACACCCAATATTGTAGAAGAACTTCAGCTGGCAGAGATCAATTTTGATTGTAGCATTCCAACAAAATGGTTCAAGTAGTTGACTTCAAGGTCAAAAGCACCATAAATCAAGAGATTTCTCTGCAGTAGAGCTTCAATGTAGGTCAAGTACTGTCCTTGGGAAAATGGCACAGAGGAGCTTGAGTTGCAAACAACTTTCCACATCTTTTTTTGCAGCTTGCTGAATGAGGACCATTGCTTCTTGAGGAGGGGCAATTGTGTAATGTCCCCATTTTCGTGAGCATCAGAGTTTAGAGGATTAGCCTATCACTTGGGTCTCCATAGGCTAATTGGTTGTTGTGGAGACCATTCTTGGTTCGTCAGTGGACACTTTGAGTATCATTCTTCAGATTTCCCATGGCTAGAACTTGGTTTCTTTTGAGGTTTGCCTTCCAGAGAGTATTTTAGGCTTTTTTAGACTCACTATTTTTAGTAAGTTACTGGAGCATCGGGACCATACCTTTCTATTTTTGGAAAGGGCTTCTGGATGGATAGAGGGCACATTGATCATCCCCGGGGTGTTGGCGGAATTATCAAATTGTTATTATTATGGCTTTAATCAAGGGATTTATGATTAATTTAATGATTATTAAAGTTAAGCTTTAATAATATTAAATTATTCTTATTATAATGGTTTATAAGGTTGAGTATTAAATGTTAAGGCATTTAATATTATTTTTAAATGATTATAAGCCATACGCCAACTTTGGGATATGGAGCAACAAAGCAAATATAAAATATGATTTTAAATGATATTTTAAAAAAAGCCTTGGGAATTGTGCCATTATAAAAGCTTTGCAAAAAGCAAATATTTCATCCATTATTACTCTCTCAATTCATGAATTTTTTGGCTCTGGAGAAAATACAAGGGTTTGAAGAAGAAAATTAGTCTTTGAGAACGAAATCTCTCAAGGAGTTTGCATCTATAGGTGGCTTTACATCAGAGGTCACAATTGTGCTTATTGGAGGGTTTAACTTCAGAAAATTTCAAGGGTTTGAGAAGTTTTCAGATTAGTGAAAGAATAATCTTTGGTGGTTTTTTTTTTGATTGCTAGCATTCATTCTTCATTGCCACGTGGGGTTTCAAGGCCGTACCAATCTGCTGCTGATATTTTGTAACAAGTCGTACCAGCCATTAATGGGAATGTGGACTGCAATAGGGTTTTGTTTGGAGTTTAGTGCAGTCTAATGCTTTGCATGAGGAGCCATTTCACATTGAAGCTGCTGTTTGTATTTCCCATGTGCTAAAATCTGAGTTACTCAAAGTTGCAAGGCGTTTGATATTACCCAGTTGTTGTAGCAGCCTTTTCATCCCTGTAATTCAATAACAGCTCATGGGTATGTTGACACTTTGACATTCCTTGTGTTTTTCTCTCATGGGTAATGCTTAGAATAGCTCTATAAAGCATGTGTATTGAATTTAAGCTTGTAGGCACTGTCATTTCTTGTTATTATCAAAATATGTACATGCATGTCATCCATGTCAAAAGCAAAAAAACATAAAACTTAAAAAATCAGACAAGGCAGTTTCAAATAGCAAATATCCATTTGGAGGGGGGATATTTCAGTGGAATTAGAGCAGTCTCCTGCCATCTTGTTGGGTTAAAACAAATATTCAGTGAATCAACATCTTGCATCATTTGAGTGATCAATACTCATCAGTTTCCAGTTAGTTCCAGTTATGGGTTACTTCAGTATTGAAGGAAAATCCAGGGAAGATATTGAACGGGAAGCCATCAAGCTTAGGGAAGGTTATGAACAGGAACCCAATCAACTCTTTGAGGACTATCAGGGCATGCCAAATGATTTTAAAGCACAATACTCTCTTAATAATTATTTGAACTTTGTTGTCACCTTAGTCCTAGAAAGATTGGGTTGGTAAAGTATATTAGGAGGATGTATAAGGAAAAAAATTCATCTAAAGGGGCAAAATTCAGTCATGGGAAAGATGTTGCAATGAGCAACAGGATCAGTCTTCGGTATGATACACCCCATGGTTCAGTGCCTATTGATGGGCATAGTGTGAGCAGGTATGATGGAACCTTCAATTCATATAATGATGATGGTTCTACATGTAAACTCAATGAACAGGTTACAGGACCTCCTAAAATGAGCAGGAACCAAATGAGAAGACAAAATCTATGCTTCTCATGCAAAGGATTTCGGGAGCCTAACCCCCAATGCACGGATGAAAAGGTGAAAAAACTTGAAGTAGAAAAGTCAATCACAAAAGAAGAGCCAAAGGAACAATCAGCAGATTTGAAGTTCACTGAATCAACATGTAAGGATCCAAAGAATGATTTTTACGATGTTAAGGAAAAAGAACCATTAGATGCTACTACAAGTGAAGTGAACACGAAATTCTACATTGGTGATGTAGAGATTGTTCTTAATCAGCCGCATGAAGGTTTGGATTCACTTGATGATCCATTATTTAAACATAGCATTACCTCATCAGCTCAACATCGCGATTGCAAGGAATCAGATTGTGAGTTGGGTGTCTTTGAAGATGTTATTGTCAAGGCACATGAAGAAACCACAAAAGGGTATGACAACGATTCTGATTTTTGTAACAGCAGTCATATTCCTTTGCATCATCATGAGATAGCAGCCATTCCATGTGAGGATGATGGATGTGTGGAGTTCCCTAACAATGGCACTCAAGATCTGGGTGTTAAAAATGAATTATGTGATGCAGATTCAAGCCACAAGAAGTCTGATTTTGCGAATCAGACCTTAGAAGATGTGGACAAGACACAAGTTTGGTGTGATGGGTGGTTACAAAGAGCTGAGAAGGCAAAGTTATTGGCTGCCCAAGCAAAACAATGTTTGCAAGAGGTCAAGGAACGTTGCAACCAGCTAGATCAAGCAAAGAAGCAAAGTGTGTCACGCCTTAGATCTCTAATTCTTCCGAGAGAAGAGTGTGTAGAAGTTGAGCATGCAAAGGAGGAGCGTCTTGAGGTAAGCAAACAAGAAGAATACGCGGTTATGTGTGAACAAAAGAAGAGGTATCATCCAGAAAATTTTATTGGTACACGTAGCTTGCATCTTGAGTCTCATTAGATACCTCTACGCGGTTATGTGTGAACAAAAGAAGAGGTATCATCCAGAAAATTTTATTGGTACACGTAGCTTGCATCTTGAGTCTCATTAGATACCTCTAGTTGAGAGCCCATTTAAGGCTCAAGTACTAGAGTTGGGTGAACAGGTGGATTATACATTTAGTGGATCAGCCACTAATTTCATTACTACATATGTGGATGGAAACATGGGTGTGTCAGATTTGTATTGGTTTGTAAGCATCTATGACATACTTAGTGAAACACAATCCGTTCATGTTGATGGCTCTATGGCAAAGTGTGTAGCTGCTCTACTTCAGAGATTTGTGTTGCATGCCATGGAGATTCTTGTGTACAATTTATATGGGGATGATTGTCAGTGTTGGGATCTGGGTGGTGACAGGCTTGGCACAACAGTGTGGTTGGATCCCGGTGAATTACTTCACCACTCTCAGCATGGTGAAGGTTATGTTAGAGTTGCGCAGGGGAAGCCAATGGGTAATGAGTATGGCAGACTTCCATTCTGGCTATGGAATCCAGGGATCGATTTGGCTGGTGGATTGCTTCTTTCTTCTGTCGGCGTTGACCTAGTCACAGGGTACAATGGTATCATGTTGACACCATAGGATTTGGATGGGGCATTCTACAGGATGATCTGGGATCTCGGCATTCAGTTGAGCGTTGTTCGCAGAGTTTGGGATCCTTCTGGGGCATCAGGATTCCAGACAAAGCTTACTGGTGACTTACACAACATGTACAGTGTGCAGAGAGCGTACAGTTTCATCTTTGATTTACTTGTACATGTTTTGATTACGATGCACAATTTTGGTGCGCATGAGTCGAATAGTCGATATGATGTTTATTCTTGCGCAGTTGTGATTATGCTGGTGCTGCAAGTGTTGGTTAGAGATGTGTGGGACATTTTACAGTTCTTCCTTTGGACCTCCAGTGGAGTGGAGTTTCGTTGCAGTGGAGATTGCTTGGGGACAAGCAATTTTAGGGAGGGCGGACTGTAATGTCCCCATTTTTGTGAGCATCAGAGTTTAGAGGATTAGCCTATCACTTGGGTCTCCGTAGGCTAATTGGTTGTTGTGGAGACCATTCTTGGTTCATCAGTGGACACTTTGAGTATCATTCTTCAGATTTCCCATGGCTAGAGCTTGGTTTCTTTTGAGGTTTGCCTTCCAGAGAGTATTTCAGGGTTTTTTAGACTCACTATTTTTAGTAAGTCACTGGAGCATCGGGACCATACCTTTCTATTTTTGGAAAGGGCTTCTAGATGGATAGCGGGCACATTGATCATACCCGGGGTGTTGGCGGAATTATCAAATTGTTATTATTATGGCTTTAATCAAGGGATTTATGATTAATTTAATGATTATTAAAGTTAAGCTTTAATCATATTAAATTATTATTATTATAATGGTTTATAAGGTTGAGTATTAAATGTTAAGGCATTTAATATTATTTTTAAATGATTATAAGCCATACACCAACTTTGGGATATGGAGCAACAAAGCAAATATAAAATATGATTTTAAATGTTATTTTAAAAAAACCTTGGGAATCGTGCCATTATTAAAAGCTTTGCAAAAAGCAAATACTTCATTCATTATTACTCTCTCAATTCATGAATTTTTTGGATCTGGAGAAAATACAAGGGTTTGAAGAAGAAAATTAGTCTTTGAGAACGAAATCTCTCAAGGAATTTGCATCTATAGGTGGCTTTACATCAGAGGTCACAATTGTGCTTATTGGAGGGTTTAACTTCAGAAAATTTCAAGGGTTTGAGAAGAAGTTTTCAGATTATTGAAAGAATAATCTTTGGTGGTTTTTTTTTTGATTGCTAGCATTCATTCTTCATTGCCATGTGGGGTTTCAAGGCCGTACCAATCTGCTGCTGATATTTAGTAACAAGTCGTACCAGCCATTAATGGGAATGTGGACTGCAATAGGGTTTTGTGTGGACTGCAATGGGGTTTTGTTTGGAGTTTAGTGCAGTCTAATGCTTTGCATGAGGAGCCATTTCACATTGAAGCTTCTGTTTGTATTTCCCATGTGCTAAAATCTGAGTTACTCGAAGTTGCAAGGCGTTTGATATTACCCAGCCACTGTAGCAGCCTTTTCAGCCCTGTAAATTCAACAACAGCTCATGGTTATGTTGACCCTTTGACATTCCTTGTGTTTTTCTCTCATGGGTAATGCTTAGAATAGTTCTATAAAGCATGGGTATTGAATTTAAGCTTGTAGGCACTGTCATTTCTTGTTATTATCAAAATATGTACATGCATGTCATCCATGTCAAAAGCAAAAAAATATAAAACTTAAAAAATCAGACAAGGCAGTTTCAAATAGCAAATATCCATTTGGAGGGGGGATATTTCAAATTGTTCCAAGAGGATTTGTGGCTTTGATTGACTTACAGTGTAATGGCAGCACTTAGCACCATAACCTGACTTTACCACAAGTTTTAGGACCTCTCATAGAACATGTCGACATACCAGGAAGCTCTAATTCTCTTTGTTTATGCCACACAACTCTCAGGTTGTCAACCCTATTATACAATGGTTCTGCAGTGTTTCCAAAAGAATAACAAAACATAGGATTGAGAGAAGACAAATGATTGCATTTTTGGTGAGAACATAGACATCTTGTGGCATACATCCTAATCCAACCTCTTGGATCTTGTACAAAACTTTAGCATAATACAATCTTGCAACTTACAATCTAGCATGATGTCTTCTTTTTTATTGAATCTCTTGTCAAGTAGCCTCTTATTGAGACTTGCACTCTATCACTCTTGAATTCATTTCCATTCATAACACATTTGAATGTGTTGCCCCCCAGGCAAACCAAGGCCCTAGATCAAGTTTTGCGAGTGTTGTGCATACAGAATTCTACTCATATTTAGAGTACAATCCTCACAGAGAAAATCATACCAGACGAAGTACAATTCTGCTGCTAAGGTCCAGAAGGAAACTGACAAAATGCTGGATGTAGGTATTACTTTCAGTGGAGGTTGACCGGGTGTTGACAATTGTAACAATTGAAGAAAGAATGGGTCAGAATCTGCATCGACTTAAGAATCTAAACATAGCTATAAAGGACCCATACCCATTCCGTTTATGGCCTTCATTATTAAAGTAGCAGGGCATGAAATATACTTGTTTATGAATGACTTTTTTGTGTATAACTAGATAAGAATAGCTGAAGACAATATGAAGATCACTTTTATAGTAGAAGATGGAGTCCATGTCTACAATAGAATGCTGTCTGGACTTTACAATACTTCATTTACATTTCAAAAGATCATCTTGCCTATTTTTGACAATATGTTAGTTGGGAATTTTAAGGCTGCTACGAAAAATGATGCTTTTTAAAGAAATTTTCCCAATTTTCCTGGCCCCTGGACATGCTTACAAGAAAAGGGGTCCCATTGAAGGGGTTGGAAGAACTGAAAGAATCATTCAAAGAGTTGAAGGTGCTTCTCATCAGCTCAACAATTCTAGCATATCTAGACTGGGGCAAGGAATTCCATGTCCATGCGGATGTGTCAAATTATGCAATTGGTTCTACCTTAGTGCAAGTAGGAACTCATGGGTTGGATCACCCCGTGAACTTTGCCAGTTCACTGTTGTCAAACACAGAGGAGGACTATAGTACAGCAAGGTGAGAGGCTGTTGGAATGGTATATGTGGTCTTGAAATTTCAATGTTACTTGTTAGCAACCCTGTTTGTTTACTTTGAGTATCACCAAGCATTGTTGTACTTGGTGAACAAGTCCATCACTCAAAGACAGATAAGTAGGTGGTTGATGTTGCCAAAAGAATTCACATATAACATACTTATCTGACCTGGCAAGAGTCATATTCTGTTCTTAAGGTTGCATGATGTATCTTCTAGTTTTACAGTTTGCATTTGTTTACACCGGTTTGGATGAGCACTGGTTCATATCTATTCCTTACTGTTAGCATGGCTCTGGCCTTGATTTCTACTATGAAATTTTATCTAGTCCAATACTGTCATAATTCATTGATAGCTGTAGATTTGCAGTCTGTACCTGAAAGTCTATAATGCTCTTTTTTCTGCATCTTCTTTGAAAATTGTCTGAAGATATTATAATGCCTCTCTTTTTCCTGATAAAAGAAGTTGCTCTTTAGTGCAAACTCATCTGTGTAAAATTTTACGGGTATTTACTGCAATATGAATCTGGCAGGCACTGCAGGACTTTGGAGAGATAATCACACTTGCAGTTAGTGAGGCACAGAAAAGACGTGGCTTGCAGGCGAGCACGGTTTTTCACCGCATCAATATTGAAGCAGCAAATGCTGATCCATTTTGTGGTATTTTGAATCTGCAATTCTAAAATTTTAGTTTGCTTAGTATTTGAACATCAAAAAACGTTTATACAAATTTTAACAATAAATATTTTGTGTTTATTATGTAGGGTTGTATACTGGTACGTTTGGTCCTTACACTTCAGAAGTAATTCAGCTAAGGCGCCGTTTTGGTCGATGGCATGATGATAATAATGCAACTCCTAGTAAGGACTTGAAGTTTGATTATTATGAATATGTGGAAGCTGTGAAGCTAACAGGGAACATGATTATACCAGCTGGACAGGTAAAATGCTTTGAGCAATCCATGTTTATCAAATCATTGCTTTGTGGCAGAATGTCTACTGACATTCATGATTCTATTACACAGCTTGCATTCATAAAATATATTTGGATACTAATAACTTTGGAAGTTTATCTCCAGGTTACTTTCCGTGCAAAAATTGGGAAACAATATCTACTTCCTCACCGAGATATTTACCCAGAGGAGCTTGGAGTGGTATGATTTTGGGTTTGAAGAAATTTGAATTGTTAGATCAGTTTGAATATCACTCCATTTTAGTAAACTGGCAAAATTTAATTTATAAATGAAATTCAGATTGCAAGGTACAAGGGTCAAGAGAGACGAGCACAGTCTGGATTTCGTAACCGTGAGTGGGCTGATGCAGAACTTTTGCTGCTTGATGGGAAGGTGAGTACATGGTGTTTCACAGAGTATGGTTTTTATGAAGAAAAGATCAATTTGATTTAATAGGACAATATTGACTATTCTTGATGTATTCAGGGTACTGGCTCCACTACCGGTCCACATCTTGGCTTTCTATTGTCTCTGCATGAATACCCCATTCCTGTATGGTTCAAACGGTTAAACCTTCCAGCAGAAGATAGGCAATATTTGTGTGCAGACACTACCTGAAAAATGCGAGTTGTATTGATATTTGAGGTAATAATGTTTTCCCCAGACTTCTCTTCTAGCTTGTGTTTTTTCCAGCTTTTTAATGTAAATGCAGATCTTTCAATCTTACATTTCCTATTTGGTATATGATCAGACTGAGAATTTCCCCGAAGATGCAAGGCAGTGATATGCCATGTGGCCTCTAGACCCTTGTTCATGCTAAATTGGGCTGCATGTTTTGGTGGAAACTGAAGGGTTGTTGCCTGAATTTGTATGGAACTTAACGGCTTCAGAAAGGATATTTAAGCTGGAATGTAAATTTTGTAAACAAAATGCATGTGGATCAAAATGTTCTGTACGTGTTCATCTGTTTTTTATAGATGGTCCCTTTGTAAGAGTTGATACCTATTGTTTACAATTCTTTTCTATATATGTATTTTTTTGTTGCAAACATGGCAGACTGCAGATTCAGACTTGCTGTCTCTTGTTCCGGCTGTGTATTTCACTATATCAAAACTGAAGGTCAAATGTAAGATGTAGGGTTCTCCCTGCAGTGTGCAGGATTTTTTAAATTACAAGGCAGTTATAAGAATGGCGACCATTGGTGTACTGTGTCATAATTGGTTTTGGTATAATAATTTGATTATCGTGGTGTAATTTTTCATGCAAAATTTTTACAAGTTTATTCTGATTGATTATTATATGGACAGTCATAGTTCTACTAGACATAGCTAAGTGAATCTCAGCAGCACATGGACATTCCAATTCAGCTGGGTTACAGTGATCATGACTATTTGATCAGTATTTATATTTGCAGATCTTATCCTCGAATAACATTACCTGAGATGTGTCAAGTACACATGTTTTCCTTATCAAGATCAGGTTTGCTGGGTTGAGATTAGGTTCATAACTTTGTTCGTATTGCGGTAACAGGTGTAGTTATGTACTTAGAAAAAATGAACTTTCAGTTGGAAGTTATAATATAAGAAAGTCGATATATGGTTTAGGAGAGCTTCAAACTGATTAACTCCTAATCATTTAATTTTTGGTTATGAGGTCTCTATTACATTACCGAAACTAAATAAATTAATTCATTATTGTTTTTTTAGTTGGAAACTTGGAGCTACTTTGCATCTAATGTGATGTAAAGAGTTTAACTGTTTAACTATAAGTAGCTCTTATCTGCAATCTAATACACGTCTCATCCTGATGATGGATCACACAGCATGGTCTCAAATGTTGATGGTTAAACAAGTTTTCACACATGGTTTTCCGGACGCGCACTTTCCTAAATTATTGGGCTGTGGAAGCCTCAAATTTCTTTAAGTTGACATGTTTTTATCTTGATGATTCGAAAGGAGAGTCCATAAAGATTTCAGTTTTGTTGGTGACAAATTATGGAGGTTATACCTCATGCGATCAGCAACTACAGATGTTCCTAATGTAACTCACTTAGACAACTTTCACACTATTGTTTACCGCTTGAAATGCAATGGAAATTGCAGTATAAAAATGTTACTGAACAGTAACATGGAATAAAAGAAAACAGAGCACACACACAAATATGAATACATAGATACCAAGTAACACTTGGAGAAAACCCAATTTGGGTGAAAAACTCAAGCAAAAGTATGCTTCAAGCATCTCATTCACTATCTTAGGCATCAAATATCGTGGTTACACCACCATGAAGGCTGCTTGGAGCTCATTTTATGGTCCTCAAGCTCCTTCACCCCCATTTGTCCACCTTGCAACTAGCAAACCCTACACTCTTCCACTTGCTTACAAAAATTGAACATAATAGGAGGCTAAAATCTTGAGCCAGCCCTGGGAAATTCATGATTTCAGCAGTTATTGTGTTCCAACACCCCTCCATGGTGCCAGAATGGAGAAAGGCATGAGAAATGAATTGATTCAATGTTGAAAACTCTTTAAATTCCCTTTATTGTCTGTCAGTACAAAGTCGTCGTTACAGACATTACAAATTTGTTAGTGCATTCTCTTGTTCGTTGCAGTATACAAAACAAACACCGCGGTATTCCAACATTCACTGTGGTATACATAACAAATGCTGTGGTATTTCACCATTCATCGTGGTGAATGGTGGTTTTGTCGCCTATACAAAGCAGGGACTTCACCATTCTTCACTTTGCTCTCATTTCTGATGTTAGCAAGGTGCATGAAAAGCCTTGAGATGTTTTGGATCATCCATACTACTGTCCAATGCACTACACCAACTACCATGCATTAAGAATCACCAGTTTTACCTTGGAAGAGTCTCCTAGTCACTCGACAATTTTGTTGACAACCAAAATGATCATTCAAGACCCCTATGGTCCAGCTTGATTTGATATGATTTTTGGATCTTGCCTCCCCCACCAAGAGGCTTTTGGTCCCCAAAAGCTAGGGCATGATCAAATGTGGGAGTCTCCTTCCACATCTTTTGAAACCCACTTGGCCTTCCTAGGTAGTTGCCCTTCGAGATCTATCAATCATGCTTCTTGCTTGTCACACCTTGTCTTCTTTACCTTCTTGTCAAGCGCAACATCATTTTCCCACTCCTCTCGTTCCTTAGTTGCAAAATCAGCCATGGATAGCAAAACGTTGCCCTCTTCATCCAACATTGAAGATTTGAGCAAGTGCACTTGTCAACATTTATCACAGAGAATATCTTCATGTATTTAGGCATGTCCAACCTAAAAGCATTTTGATCCACCTATTCAGTGATTTCAAATGCACCATATCTCAAAGGTTTAAACTTTTTTGAAGGTCCTGGAATCCTCTCTTTTCCCAAGTAGACCCACACTTTGTTTGGTACATGGAAATTATGCTCTACCCTATGCTGACCATATTAGTGCTTGTACTTGCCTAAGACTCTGAGTTTCTCCTGGGCCCTACATCTATTTGTCATATTTTCTCAGTGAACTTATTGGCATTCTCAACCTTTGAATCCCCTTTTTCTAGCCCTTCCTTTGATCGGCTGAAACATCTATCAAATAGGCTACGTGGCTAGTAGCCAAAACATACTTTGAATAGAGATAAATTAGTAGATGAGTGAATGGCCTTATTGCAAGAGTGTTGTATGTACATTAGATGCTCATCCTAACCCTTAGAATACTGCTGATTATAATCCCAAAGCAGTTGTACCAAAGTTCTATTTACAACCTTTGTTTGTCCATTCATTTCAGGATGAAAAGTTGTAGACCTCTTCAACTTTATGTCCATTCTTTTCCACAATGTGCACCAAAAGTTCCTCAAGAACCAAGCGTCTATCTTATATGATGCTCTTGAGGAGCTCAAAGTGAATC
The DNA here is from genome assembly GCA_027924645.1 of Cunninghamia lanceolata. Classification (NCBI taxonomy): domain Eukaryota; kingdom Viridiplantae; phylum Streptophyta; class Pinopsida; order Cupressales; family Cupressaceae; genus Cunninghamia; species Cunninghamia lanceolata. The sequence goes on along the minus strand of BSBN01000241.1, from coordinate 11,895,663 downwards.
CATACATGTTTGAAAAACAAACTTGTTGCACCACTCTCAGTGTCTTCTTGAAAGCCATTAGTACACACATTTTATTGAAACAATCCGCAACAACAAAAATATGGTTGCGAACATGCTTGGTTTGTGGAAGACCGACCCTAAAGTGTATGGAGATCTTGTGGCCTCTTGGTGGTGCAGGAGCACCTAATAGAACATTGTGGAACAAGGAGGCATCAGTGAATAAGAGAGGAGTCCATGGAGTCCATCAAGTCAAATGGAATAGCCAAAAACCAATAATGACATATTGTAATGGTCAAGATGATGTAATGTTTAAATGTCTTGAGGGTCCTGGTAAGGACCCTAGGACCAAAAATGATGTAAGTTGGGCCAATAGTGCCCCTAGAGTCAAATAGAGGTGTCTAAGATCAATAAGAAGGTTTAATGAACCTAAATAAAATCAAACATGATAAATAAATAAGGTAGAAGTTCATTAAATAAGGCAGAAATTCATTAAACCAAAGTTCAGAAATTCAAATTTCTGAATTATGCATTTAGGAGGGAAAGTCAATTTGAGTAGTTTCTTGGTGGTTAAACCAACTCCAACCGATGGGGATTGGTTAAGGAAGTTGGATAGAACTTATGTAATCATTCCAAGGCATTGGATGTACGGACAAGTACCTTGGAGGGAGTTTAGAGGTGCAAAATTGAATAAAAAAACAGAATTTTCTGATTTTTTCTGTAAATTTGCTGTTGCAGGCCGTACCATTTCTTTGTACGGAACTATTTTGATCTGAAACCAATTGGATGTGGTAGGGGATTGAGTTAACTTTCATTTGCAATTGGTTTGAGGTTTTTATAGTGAATTTTGAGGGAGATATCACGTTTTTTCTGGAACTGCCTGTTTGACTGTGAAAACAGGGATTTTGAGGGTTTGCAATGCATTTTTGGACCTTTCCATGAATGTAGGATTCTGATTCTCATGGAATAGGTCCTTATTAACATGTAACATATGTTTCTAACTCTGACAAAGCAGGAGGAGTGTAAATGGGAGAGGTGATCACCATTTGAAGTCAAGGATTGCTTGTGGAAGAGCATTGAAATGGTGGCATGGTTATAGCAACCGGAGATCCGTCTTAACAAGGTGATATTTTTATGATTGCTGTTGTTTAATATGGTCAAGGAGATGGTGTTAGATCTTTGAATGAGGTCTGGAAGTGATTGGAGGTGGAAGATCTAGCAAGCCCTAGGTTTTGAGGCCTAGAAATGAGGTTTTTTGTATTCCAAACCATAAATGTGCAAACCATCTGATAAGACCTGGAAAATCCTTGATTTTGAACCCTTTCCTAAGACTGTTTTTAGGTTTGAAGTGTGTGGGACAAGTTTGTCATAGGGTTCCTTTGTAAAATGGTCAATTTAGGCCTTGTAGGAAGGCAGCAGGGTGTTAGGACAGTCACATTTCGTCCAAAACAACAGTAGGTGAGTTTGAGATATGTTTTAGAACTCAATAGAGGGTATCCAAATCAGTCATTTGTTTCAAGAGTGTTTTGGGAAAGTTTGGAGAAAAGTACAGTTTAGTCGCTAAACAAGACTACAAGGATTAGGCCTGTTTAAGGGGAATTGTCAAGAATCTATCAAATTGGTTTGTGAAACCTTTGGAACCTTGTTGGTTGGGGTAGGTTGAGACTCTAGAAGGTGCTAGAATTCATCTGAGAAGTTGGAATCCAAACTTGAGCCCTTTGGTGGAGTTTAGGACAAGAGGAAGACTAGAGAAGTCTTATTGGTTGAAGCCCACAAACTATTGAAACCTTTTGATCTTGTTAGATTATCTTTGGAGACCTAACACCTCTGCATCATAGTGGTATCAGAGCAGCAAGTAGGTCTTGAGGGAGTGGTAGGATCTTGTGAAACAATAAGGGTTTGTGAAAGTGTGAATATGGCTCTTAAAAATCAAATGGCTAGGGAGAACAATGAATTGAGAGAAGCCTTAGAGGCAAGAGAAAAAGAGTTGAGGGATAGAAAAGAACAGGATGCTGCAAGGGAAAGAGAGTTAAGACAAGTGAGAAGGGAGAATGCATCAATCTTGGCAAGGTTGGAAGCATTGGAAAAGAATTCTAGAGGGGATGAACAAGATGATCAAGAAGGAGATGATGGAGGACCTGAGAAGGTAGATGAGAACACTCCTGATGATGAGTTGGATGTGGAAGAAAGGAGATTTGTGAGATTGCTTAAGGCAGTCCAAGGAAGTGGAACAAAGGCAAACATAGAGTTACCTATCTATCAAGGGAAGATGGATAGTGAAGAGCTATTAGGGTGGATAGATGCCCTTGAAAATTTTTTTGAGTATGAGGAGATGAGTGATGAGAAGAAGATTAAATTTGCAAAAACAAAGTTGAGAGGGACAGCACTTACATGGTGGAGTAGTGTGCAAACAGAAAGAATGGCTAGAGGTGGAACAAGAATCACTTTTTGGGGTAGGATGAAGGATATGATGAAGGATCAATTTCTTCCATCTGATTACTCCATTCAAACAAAGAGGATGAGGCAGAATTTGAAACAAAAGGACATGGATGTTATGTCCTATACTGAGCAATTTCATAAGCTTAGTATTAGAGGGGGATTGGAAGATGAAGAAGAGAAAGTGGCAAGATACCTTAATGGGCTTAGGTATAACTTGCAAGATGAGATTGGTTTGACAATACCAAAATCACTTGGAGAATGTTTTCAGTTAGCCATCAGGGCTGAAGAGAGGGTGAAGAGGAAGCAAGAAAGGCAAGGAGGTAGTGGTAGAGGATATAGAGGTAGGGGCAGACCTACTAATGAAGGACAAAGCAGCAATGAGAAAGGCAAAGAGTTTTCTGCAGATCAGAGAGGTGGATATAGAGGTGGAGGTAGGTTTGGATCAAGTAGAGGAGTATTCACAGGTAGGTGTTATCATTGCAATGAAGTGGGACACACATCTTTCAAATGTCCTAAGAGAGATGATGCTGATAAGAACAAGAAGAGAAGAGTTCATTTGGCACAAGAAGAGGAAAAGAAAGAAGACCAAGAACCATCACTAGCCTATCCAGTTACAGATGGAGAATTGCTCATGGTAGATAAAGGCAAAATGCAGCAAGCACCACAGGTATCCATTTTCAAAACTAATTGTTTAAGCCATGGAAAAGTATGCAAGTTGATTATAGATTCAGGTTCACATGATAATCTAGTTTCTTGGGATATGGTGCACAAGTTGGGATTGAAAACATTTGATCATCCTAGTCCTTACAAAGCCACTTGGGTAAGTCAAGAACAGCAAGTAAGGGTTAATCAGAGGGCATATGTTGATTTTTCCATTGGTCCCTATCATGATTCTATTTTATGTGATGTTATTTCAATGACATGTGGGCATATGATTTTGGGAAGACCATGGCAGCATTTAAGGAGGACAATTCATGATGGTTATACTAATAACTATTTGGTGCACAAAGATGGTAAACAATTTAGATTAATCCTTTACCTTGTGGAGACAAGAAGGAACATCTTACTATCTGTTTTGGAGAGAAATTGAAGTTGCATGTGCAGGTTGAACAACAAGAACAATTGCAGCAGAAGAAGGTTTATGACAGTCCTAAAGGACAGCAAGTTTGGAACTTACATTGCATCAAGGTGGGAGACATTGAATGCCCTATAGGGAGGCAGGAAAAGGAAGGTAGACAACATACCTTACAGAGGAGAACAAATCAGATGGAGAAGGCAGAAGCATTGCAGCAGCAGGGTCCTAAGCAAGGACATTCAAACATGTTTTATGATACTAACATTGGTTGTGAAAGCTATGCAGGTAGGAGGAGGAAGATAACCTTTGGAGAGTTCATGTTGCCTGTCACAAATCAGAGGAACATTTCAACAAGACTGCAGGATGTTTGGAGCAAAGCATATTACTCTTGGGACAAGAGTTTTTATCATGCTGGGGAGTATGGTGCAGGAGCACCTAATAGAACATTGTGGAACAAGGAGGCATTAGTGAATAAGAGAGGAGTCCATGGAGTCCATCAAGTCAAATGGAATAGCCAAAAACCAATAATGACATATTGTAATGGTCAAGATGATGTAATGTTTAAATGTCTTGAGGGTCCTGGTAAGGACCCTATGACCAAAAATGATGTAAGTTGGGCCAATAGTGCCCCTAGAGTCAAATAGAGGTGTCTAAGATCAATAAGAAGGTTTAATGAACCTAAATAAAATCAAACATGATAAATAAATAAGGTAGAAGTTCATTAAATAAGGCAGAAATTCATTAAACCAAAGTTCAGAAATTCAAATTTCTGAATTATGCATTTAGGAGGGAAAGTCAATTTGAGTAGTTTCTTGGTGGTTAAACCAACTCCAACCGATGGGGATTGGTTAAGGAAGTTGGATAGAACTTATGTAATCATTCCAAGGCATTGGATGTACGGACAAGTACCTTGGAGGGAGTTTAGAGGTGCAAAATTGAATAAAAAAATAGAATTTTCTGATTTTTTCTGTAAATCTGCTGTTGCAGGCCGTACCATTTCTTTGTACGGAACTGTTTTGATCTGAAACCAATTGGATGTGGTAGGGGATTGAGTTAAATTTCATTTGCAATTGGTTTGAGGTTTTTATAGTGAATTTTGAGGGAGATATCACGTTTTTTCTGGAACTGCCCGTTTGACTGTGAAAACAGGGATTTTGAGGGTTTGCAATGCATTTTTGGACCTTTCCATGAATGTAGGATTCTGATTCTCATGGAATAGGTCCTTATTAACATGTAACATATGTTTCTAACCCTGACAAAGTAGGAGGAGTGTAAATGGGAGAGGTGATCACCATTTGAAGTCAAGGATTGCTTGTGGAAGAGCATTGAAATGGTGGCATGGTTATAGCAACCGGAGATCCGTCTTAACAAGGTGATATTTTTATGATTGCTGTTGTTTAATATGGTCAAGGAGATGGTGTTAGATCTTTGAATGAGGTCTGGAAGTGATTGGAGGTGGAAGATCTAGCAAGCCCTAGGTTTTGAGGCCTAGAAATGAGGTTTTTTGTATTCCAAACCATAAATGTGCAAACCATCTGATAAGACCTGGAAAATCCTTGGTTTTGAACCCTTTCCTAAGACTTTTTTTAGGTTTGAAGTGTGTGGGACAAGTTTGTCATAGGGTTCCTTTGTAAAATGGTCAATTTAGGCCTTGTAGGAAGGCAGCAGGGTGTTAGGACAGTCACATTTCGTCCAAAACAACAGTAGGTGAGTTTGAGATATGTTTTAGAACTCAATAGAGGGTATCCAAATCAGTCATTTGTTTCAAGAGTGTTTTGGGAAAGTTTGGAGAAAAGTACAGTTTAGTCGCTAAACAAGACTACAAGGATTAGGCCTGTTTAAGGGGAATTGTCAAGAATCTATCAAATTGGTTTGTGAAACCTTTGGAACCTTGTTGGTTGGGGTAGGTTGAGACCCTAGAAGGTGCTAGAATTCATCTAAAAAGTTGGAATCCAAACTTGAGCCCTTTGGTGGAGTTTAGGACAAGAGGAAGACTAGAGAAGTCTTATTGGTTGAAGCCCACAAACTATTGAAACCTTTTGATCTTGTTAGATTATCTTTGGAGACCTAACACCTCTGCATCACTTGGGCACATGCAATGGTTGGAAAAATCCAAAATACATACCGCTAAAGGTTTGCTACAGTCTTAGTTACTCCAAAGTGTTATATAACTGGTGAAATATGGGCCTCTCTCATGAACAAGAGTCTTCGCTTTTTTGGCACACAAAGTCTACTTGCTTGGCAAAGAAGCCCTTGTTGTAAGTAGTAGTTTCGTTGAGCCTCAAACACCATACCCTCTCCTTTTTGTGCTGATTGATATACCTTGTTGAAATCAACGTCATCTATGTAATCTTCAGCATAAACTTCACATACAAGGCTCCATCAATGACAAAGTACTTATGTCAAATAGAAGGGGTGATCTAAACAGCATATTTGCCATGTTGTTTGTAACCCTACACTTGTATTTGATCACAAGATGGAATTGTTTCAGGTATCCCATCCACTTCTCTTGCAACTGTGTTTGGGCATGTAAATATTATAAAGGTCTATGATTGATGAGGTAGTGCTTTCACTTCTTCACCACTGCAACAAAGGCATAAAGCTATTTGTCATAAGTATTGTAGTTTAACACAACCCCTTTGAACATTTGTGAATGGTGTAGAACCCCTAAATAGATTCCATTAAATAATTGTCATTTTGCTTGTAATAATTTTATTAAGACTAAACAATTGTCAATAAACAATGAATTAGGAGTTTTGTTTATATTTCAACATTCATTATGACATTATTATGCCTTTTCGATTGATTTGTTAAAACTGAATCTGATTGGCTTTGTTGATATTCGTATGTTAATATCTATGCTTTTGATATATTTTTTTATTATTATGTTCCATAGGGATGTGTCCCCCCCAAAAAAAACTAGGCGTTTCTGGGATGGGAAACCACCGCCACTAGGCACCTAAGAACGTTTTTGGGACGTCCACCTATTTTGGAGACACCATTGAGACGTTGTTGATACCCTCGCGGGACGCCCTCGCATCTCCCAACTGCACCCGAGGCGCTCAAGCGTCCCTTTCAGCAATTAAGACAAAAAGTTCACTTTAAAAAAAAAATAAAAATTTATTGATATTTGTGCCACTAACCATAACCCTAATGGTCTATGGGCCCCTCCTACACTCTAAGCAGTCGCAAAAACCTTATAAATAGAATCTAAGCCTCATTCCAAATCATTACCAAATTTCAATAGGAAAGTTTTTTTTTTAAATTTCAATAGCAAAGTTGAAAGTTGCAACAAGAAGCTGCAAGCCTACAAGAGTGAGAAAGATTAAAAGTGAGAGCATTAGGAAGAGTGAGAGTAAGAGTTCATGAATCAACCGTTGAGTCAATGCATTCTTCAAGCCTCAAGGTAAGCTTTGGCCCTTCATGACATTCTTTTTAATTGTTTTTGTTTGTTTTCATTAATAATTTCAATTTACTTACAAATGAAATTTATTTTTTTTTAAATTTTATAACAACAATATTTAGTTTAAATTTATTTATTAAATTATTTATAAATGTTATTTATTTGGTGCAAATTTGCATAAATATTTTATTAAAAATTAAAATTTACAAGTCAAATTTGGATTTTGTCTTTTGTGTATTCTTTGCTTCTGTGCTTTGTGCAACCTGAAGTAAGGAAAACAAAAGCAAAATCCTTGTTTGATGAAGGTTGAAGAACAAGGATTCATATTTGTGTATCCTATTTTTGCACTTTGTGTGACTTGAAGTAAGAAAAATAAAAATAAAATCCTTGTGTCTTGAGCTTGTGCATAATTTAATGACATGACGACATGTATTGTAACCATTAATTTCGTTTCTTGCAATGTCACTATGAGTTCTACTCATAGTTCCATGGGGACTCGTCCCCCCTAAAAAAGGGCCGTCCCGGAGATGGGGAGACGTCAAGGAAACGCCCCCCCCGCCGCCCCCCTCCGTCTCCCCGACGAATCCGAAACGTCTCCCTCACGTCTCCCTCTGGGGGGGCTTCCAGACGTCCCCGAGACTTCCAGGCGTCCCCCCCAAAATGCATTAATTTTTTTTTTTTTTAAAATCAAAAGATAAAACCTAAAAGGATAAAAGTTCTAATTTGTTTTCATTTTTTAGTCTGGAACTTGGTCTTCTCTGAGCTGGGCGAATCTATCAAAGTCACACAACCTACAGATGAAGGTTTTGAATCTTTTGATTTTCAATATTTATTTTTCAGTTTCTGCGACCTCTGTTTTGTTTTCACTTTTTAAGCTGAATACATCCCACGCGATGCCATCTCTTTGAGGCATTCAGTTTTTCTTCTCACAAGTCATGACTGTTGACTGAAAAAAAAAAGTAAAAATTAAAATAAAAAAAATTTCTAAAGCCTTTTCGACAAATCCATTTTGTGCATATCCTGCAATCGTTGTAGTCCATGAGACTCCGTGCCTGTGTCAAAATGGGAGCTTTGGTATAGGGTATGGACATCCATCAAAACATAAAGGATAGAGGAATTTTATTAGTTGTTGTAGTTGCAACTGCCCTGTTAGACATGTATGCAAAATATGGAAGCATAGACAAGGCATGTGAACTGTTTGATAGAATGCCTCAAAGAAATGTGGTGATGGTCTGAAAATGTGGAAGCATAGACAAGGCACGTGAACTGTTTGACAGAATGCCTCAAAGAAATGTTTTTGTTGGAATTAAGTCAGACAACTGAGAGGTGGGGGGGGGGGTGAATCAGTTGTCTACAACTTTATCCTTTTCTGCTTTTAATCTTCTTTGACAAAAAATAGATTAATGATGTAAACATTAAAACATGAATTAACAACACATGAGCAGAAACAAAATGAACACACATAACACGAGAATTTTTACGTGGAAATCTGGTTAAGGGAAAACCATGGTGGGGGTTAATCCACAAGATTTGTACCTTGTTAAAAATACTTAAAAGAAATGGGAAGGCACTTGCCTTCGAGTGCACTGCCCAGAGCTCACTACTCAAAGAGACTCACTGCCTATAGGAGGCTCATTGCCTACAAGATTTTATGTTTAATACAGAAAGAATGAACTGAGAAATAGCATCTTCTTCATGCTTGGTTCAGTCCCATTGAAAGCTCACAAAATTTCTGCTCTGCCCTAAACACTTCTTCGTTAACTTTTCATCCTTTACTGCTCTTGTTCTTCTACTTCTCTTCTTTGCTTTGCCCCTATACCTTTCTTAGGATTTTATCATTTTTGCACAAGGACAACTTTCCACAACTCATTCACAAGTATTTATACGCTTCATCAACCTTGGAATGAACATCAAGGTTGGCTTGACTCAATGCGGATCACTGTACTATCGGCCAAACATAGCTGGGACTTGAATCTTCTTCGATCAACACGCTACGCTCCAGAGAATTGCTCTTAGATCATACTTGAATCATCCGGTCGGCCAAGACTGGGAAGAACAACAACACCAAGGAAGAAATCTTCAACAACGAGTTCAATCTTCAATGCTGACCTCCAACACAGCAGGCACACAATCCAGAGACCTCCGCAAGCACATTGAATTCAACAATAACATCCGCACTACTCCAAATCATCAGAATCACTTGCATCTTCATCCGGTACCTCAAGAACACTGTCTGCCATGACTGTCACACTAGAAAGATTGCTTGCAGACCTCCAAACCACAAACCACTTGAGTTGAGGATGCATATTGACTTCCGAAACATGCCTCTAGATCCGTAGATCATAAGTTTTCATTGCGGAGCAATCCGGACCAATTTCCTGTCACTCTGTCACTTCTGAACACTGCAAAACTTGGTTCTACTCAGATGACCATAGCTTCTTCAAATCTTCATGTGGACCTCTCAAATCTTAACTGGAGCTACTTCAGACAATCCTGTACACAGCCATATGGTCTGCGTACTTTGATCTTCATTCTTTTGGAAATGTAGAGCAATCTACTTCACTGATCTGCACTGTTTCCCCTGTTTCTGACAAAGGGATATGTTGACATCAATGACAACACATCATAGGCACATATTTGCAACAGCTTTAACTTCAAGTTTTTTCTTTTGCAACATCATCATCATAATGAGTTCACACAACAAAAGTGACAATGAATCATCTCAATTTGAATTTGATGATCATGATTTTCAAATAGGAGGGGAGGGTGAACATGCCTCAAATATTCAGTCTCAAACTGACACAAATTCGATTGGGAGTAAAAATAATAATTGCCCTTCACGACTCCTTGAACATTGGGCCAAGGGCCCCTTTGATCCAAAATCACCTTTGAAACAATTTGCATCTAAGATAGCAGCAAACCCTGGGGCAAAGAGGGGCACTAGAAAATGGAAGTGCAACATATGTGAGCTTACATGGTTTGGAAGCATTACAAGAACTAATGCTCACTTTCTTCTTGTTCGAGGCAAAGGTGTAGATGTATGCAAAGTTGTGGAAGGTAACTTGAAGTTCAGGGCTGAAATGTTAAAATTATGGAGTTGTAATGATGATGAAGTACCTACTTCTGTTATGTTTCCACAAAGGAGTAGGGGTGATCAGATTTCTAGTACTACTTTGTAGAGCATAAGGCCACCAAATCCATCAAGTTCAAGTGCAGCAGAGCCTAAGGGGAAATGTAAGATGGCATCTTCACAACCATTGGTTATTCAATGTGCAAGCAAAGGATGAGGCAGATGATGCCATTGGCAAATTCTTCTTTGCCAATGGCATTCCATTTCATGTGGCTCGCTCTCCTTATTATAAGGAAGCTGTGTCAAAGATAATAAGGGCAGGACAATCATATGTGCCACCAGGGGAGACTAAATTGAGGACAACAATCTTGGATCAAAACTATGCCAAGATTAATATTTTGATGGAGAAGATGAAGAGAACCCAGGTCACAAGTGGATGCAGCATAGTCATGGATGGGTGGATGGACATTAGGTATTGTCCACTCATCAATATGATCGTTACATCTACAACGAGCCCTTATTTCCTTAGGGCTATTGATTGTTTAGGGCATAGCAAGGATGCCCATTATAAGTTCCAGATCCTCAAGGATGCTATAGAGGAGGTTGGGCCACAAAATGTGGTGCAGGTAGTGATAGATGCGGCCCATGTGTGCAGAGCTGTAGGGAAGTTGATTGAGGCAGCCTACAGACATATTTGGTGGACTCCTTGTTTTGTGCATGCTATGAATAATGCACTTAAGGACATGGTTAAAATCAGTTGGATCAAATCAATTATCAATGATGCTAGAGATGTGCAAATGTTTATCTGCAACCACCATACTTCACATGCACTTTTCAAGGCCTTCTCCAAGAAGGAATTCCTAAAGCTTGTAGAGACTTGGTATGCATCATACTTTATTCTCTTGGAGAGGATGCTTGAGTTGCAAGAGCCATTGCAACTAATGGTAATGACAACAGAATGGAATCAATGGCCTAAGTCGAAGACACAACAGGGATTGAGGGTTAAGGAGGTGGTGACGAATGATGTCTTTTGGGCTGATGCCAAATATATTGTCTCCATCATTCATCCAGTCTTCACAGTTATTAGATTTGGGGATTCTAATGCACCTTCCCTTGGAGAGGTATATGAGTGCATTGATTCAATGCTTGATCAAATGAAGGCTATTGTGTGAGAAGGACCCCACAATGCAATTCTACACCGACCATATTCATCCAATCATTCAGCATAGATGGGAGAAGCTCAACACTCCCTTACACATGGTTGCCTATGTATTGAACCCAAAGTGGTATGTGCATAGGCCTGGCAGAATCACACCTATAGAGGATGCTGAGGTGAAGGAAGGGTTCATGAAGGCCATTGACAAAATGTATGATCCTATAGAGGCCATCTTGCTTCGTACCGAGTGGACAAAATTTGCCACTCTTTGGGGATATTCAGAGGCAGCCAAGATAGATTTGGAGATTATGTCACATGAGGACCCTAAGTTGTGGTGGACTATGCATGGGCCTAGATCTTTGATTACTACTCTAGTTGTTCGTTTGCTGTCCTAGGTTTCTAGTTCTTCTGCTATTGAGAGGAACTGGTCTACTTATAGCTTCATCCACTCCATTAAGAGGAACAGGCTTATTTCTAGGAAGGCAGAGAAGCTTGTTGCTGTACATAGTGCCTTGCGTCTCATTGACCGTACCACAACTACATACAAGGAGATTCCAACAACCAGATGGGATGTAGAGCTAGAAGAGCCAGCATAGATAGATGAGGATGCTACACAAACAGGGCTGGTTGGTATTGGTTTAGATGAGCTTGAGCATTTGGGGTCCAACAGTTCTAGTGATGAGGAGATCGACATGGAGCTTGGGGATGATTAGATCATTGGTGGCATTAGGCAATTAACCATTTTGGCATTTACTATTTAGTATTTAATATTTACTATTTTGAACATTGTTGAAACTTGATTGTAATTATGAACAATGATTATGAAATTCAAATTATGAAACATCTAGTTCTCGTTCCAATGTCTATTAAGTACATTGTTTCAATGTTCATTAGTTCAATGAAATCATTTCAATGTGTTTAAACTCTAAACTTTACTTATTCCTTAGGCTTCTACAATTATACATCTTTTTATAACTAATTTTTCAAGTATTATATGTATTTCAGTGCACTGCTTCGCTGCCGCCCCGTCACCGCCGTCCCCCGCCGTCCCCCGCCGTCCCCAAATTTAGGCCCCTTGCCCCCTATCCCCGAAAAGCGTCCCCTGTCATCCCCCTATCCCCGTCCCTGAAACTCCATGGAACTATGGTTCTACTTCTCATAGCATGAGTGATGAAGAGGGCTAGGAAGAGCCTATGGGGGGTGAATTTGAGACTCTGAGTACAGATATGGGGGGGCATGAGGAAATTAGTTCTATTAGCAGTGCACATTTTAGTTGCCCTTCCAAGTTATTAGAGCATTTTGCCAAGGGTTCCTTTGATAAGAAGTCACCATTAAGGTAATTTACAATCAGATTTCAAGCAAAACCTAGGGCAATGGGATGCACTAGGCTATGGAGATGTCATTTTTGTCATCTTGAATTTCAAGGTAGCATTACAAGAGTTAATGCATACCTTTTTTATGTCAAAGGCAAAGGTGTAGGAGTATGTAAGGGATTGTCACTTGAAAAAAGAATTGAAATAAATAGATTGTGGGATTATGTTGATGACCAAAGTCTTGTACCTACTACTTTGCCATTGAGGGCTCCTACTCCTACTAGGATTGCCCTAGATCCACAAGTTTCATCTTGTTCTAAATCTACTTCTACTTTTCCATCAAGTTCAAGGGCATTAGAACCTAAGGGGAAATGTAGAATGACCACTAGTGATGTTGCAAACACAGTGGCGTAATTATTCAATATGTAGAATAGGGATGAGTTAGATGATGCCATTGGCAAATTCTTCTGTCATTGGCATTCCATTCCATGTGGCTTGCTCTCCTTATTATAAGGAAGTTGTGGTAAAAATAATAAGAGTAGGACCATCATATGTGCAACCAAGGGAGACAAAATTGAGGACAACAATCTTGGATAAGAACTATTCCAAGATTAATATTCTAATGGAGAAAATGAAGGCTATTTGGGTCACTAGTGGATGAAGCATAATCATGGATGGGTGGATGGATATCAACCATCATCCTCTCATCAACATTATGATCACATGTACAAAGGGCCCTTACTTCCTTTAGGTTGTTGATTGTTTAAGGCATCACAAGGATGCTGATTTTCAGTACCAAATCCTCAGATATGCTATTGAGGTTGGGCTAGAGAATGTGGTGCAAGTAGTGACAAATGCAACGCTACAAGGAAATTGATTAAGGCAGCCTATAGGCATATTTGGATTCTTTCCTGTGTGCATGCTATGAATAATGCACTCAAGGACATGGGCAAAATCAGATGGATCAAAGAGGTGGTCAATGATGCTAGAGATGTGCAGATGTTTATTTGCAACCACCATATTTTACATGCACTCTTTAGGACCTTCTCTAAGAAGGATTTTTTGAAACTTGTAGTGACTAGATATGCATCATACTTCATTCTCTTGAAGAGGATGCTTGAGTTACAAGAGGCATTGCAACTAATAGTCATGACAATAGAGTGGAATCAGTGGTCTAATTCGAAGTCAGAGTAGGGGAGGAGGGTGAAGGAGGTGGTGAAGAGTGACACTTTTTGGGCTGATGAGAGATACATTGTTGCCATCATTACTTAAGTCTTTAGAGTTATTAGATATGGGGATGCAAATGCATCTAGCCTTGGAGAGTTGTATGAGTCCATTGACAGTATGCTTGGCCAAATGATGGCCATTGTACAAGAGAAAGACTGCACATTAGAGTTCTACAATGAACATATTCAATCAATCATTCATCGCCAACAGAAGCTCAACACTCCCTTGCACATGGTTGCCTATGCATTGAACGCGAAGTGGTATTTGCAAAGGCCTGGCAGAGTTACCCCTATATAGGACGCTGAGGTGAAGGCGGGGTTCATGAAGGCCATTCAGAAGATGTATGATTCTATATAGGCCAACATCATTATTGAGTGGACAAAATTTGCCACTCTTATGATGAAAGATTGACATATGATATTTTTAAGTATTATGACAATGTAGCGTCAGCCTTCAGTGGTCAGTGGTGATGTTTGATTGTCCATGCTAAAGCTATTATGAAGTCTTTCCATGTAGGAAAAACCCTTAAATCCTTGAAAAACGTGTTGCGACTATGGCAGGGGAAACTATGGTAAAACTGAATCTGAACTGGGAATGGATACTTATGGTATTTTATCTGTGCTGCATCTTCTTAGAATTTGCAGAATCATAAGATAGAATGCTAATTACCAAATTTTGAAAGTGAATTAGAAGTAAAAAGGACAAGTACATATAGCCTTCGTAGGAGGTGAGAGAGGCTGTAAAACAGATAGTAGAACTCTAGTTTGCATGAACCGCAGGAGATTCACCATAACTAACTCATGTTAGCTGAGTTGCAATAGTTAGATTATGCATGAATAGATCTCCTGTTATCACAGAGAGAAAACTAACACTAACACCCCCCCTTAAGTCTAACTAAGGAGACAGAAGCTAATATAGCCAACAAAGATGGGTCCTGGCAGTAAGGCCATTTTAGGAACCCATGTACATAAAAAATTCTCATAAGTGGAGAAAGGTAGAAAACCCAATGGGAAAAAACTACCCCCCAAAAGAGAAAAAACAAGAAAGTGTACTAGACACTTTACAAAATACCCGAAGGTGATAATCCTGCTGTGAAGAATCTCTGGAAGCCTTTTGTTTACTAGACCGTGTACCTATATGTTCATCCATTTGAGCAATGTAGAAGTGCAGTGGTTTCTATGACTGATATATTCCTGTTGCAGTGTGGATTTATTTTCAGTTCTTCATCAGAGTTGCAGCTTTCTTCTTTAGTTTGAATAAATGGTTAGGAGTTTTTCTTCTTTCCTCTTTGTAATTGGGTACCTCATCAAACTTTGTTGCCAGGGCCCATATCTTTCTTTAGGATTTTGTCTCCTTAGTTAGACTTAAGGGGGGTGTTAGCATTAGTTTTCTCTCTGTTAATGACAGGTTGTTTTCTGTTAATAACGGCAGTTTAGATCAGCTAAACTTCTCCGTGATCTGCAGATAACGAATGAAGTTGCATGCTTCTAACTTAAGCTAACCAAGGAGATCTCACCACAATTCCTCCTACAAGGCTATATATATGTAAATTCTTAAGTTACTTTATAATTGATTCACAGTTTATCTTTCATGTCAATTAATTTGTGTAATCATGTAATTTGCTGCTCTACCAGTATTCTTGGTTTTCACAGGTTTAGCTAAAATTTAACACATCTATGGTTCATTAAGGAATCTTGAGATTCTTGTTTCGAGTGATTTGAGCTTCTTGTTAAACTTGAAAGGCTTGTTGGACTCTTGGTGGTTAAGGTTAGAGTTGTGCTTTATAAGTTGTTATCTTGGTGATATAGCTCTTGGCAACATATATTAGTGAACTGAGGGTATCCTTTGTCTTATCATGATCTTTGTGTTGTTCTTGTTATATGATAAAAGTATTGTTTGGTACCATGCTAGGGCTTCTGTTGGCTTAATATTCTTATGTGTTGATGGATCTTTTTGAATACTTCGTTGACAATGATGTCTTAGATGAGTTGTTTGTTGCATGCCTTTGTGGGAATCTAGGCTTTGTACTTGTTGATTTATTCTTGGCTTGTTACTATAATATCCCCTTCGGGATTGCCACTTTATTATTTCTGTTACTATCAGATTGTTTGGACTGGTTTTGATAGATATAAAAGATGGCAGGAGTTTTGAGATGGGGTATGTTTTGGACTATGCACCGTGTTTTGTTCACAAAGCTGAGTTTAGTGGTATGTTGTAATTTCATTTTATCCTTGGGAGTATTGAACTTGGCCATTGAATAAACCTTGGAATAAGCACTTGACTGGTTTGTATTATGTTCTATGTATATTTTGAACTATGATTCAAGGATTTAACTGATTGTAGAAGGGATTTATTTGAAAACCTAGTGTTTTATCTCTACCAACTCGTAACAACCATATTATAATATGGTTCCGAGGTTTGACTACAGTTCTAACAATCTTATTGTTCATTGGAACTAGATTTAACAGTCTTGCTGAAGAAATCTTGTGATTTTTGTATGTTTATGAAATGTCTACTAAACCATAAAATTGGGACAGCAGAGGTTTGAGATGAACACTTATTGTGGTAAGCTAGCGTTCTTTACATGTCAGATCAAGAGCATGAAGGAATGAGACCTATCTCATCCCATTGTGATAATAGTTGAACTATTGCATTTTGTTTTGTAAACTATCTTGGTCTGTAGCTATAGGTCTTCATTTGAAGCTAAAAGTTAGTATGTTCATGGCACAATAGGTTGACAACCTTTTAAAGTGTAGGAAACTATTTCAAGCTGTGGTTTTCAGAGCATCATTTGAACTATACTATTAGC
The DNA here is from genome assembly GCA_027924645.1 of Cunninghamia lanceolata. Classification (NCBI taxonomy): domain Eukaryota; kingdom Viridiplantae; phylum Streptophyta; class Pinopsida; order Cupressales; family Cupressaceae; genus Cunninghamia; species Cunninghamia lanceolata. Next base: position 11,879,174 of record BSBN01000241.1, on the reverse strand, counting down.
AATTATGAACCTGAATTGTGGTAAGCTCTTATTGAAATACTCTAGTATGTCTGCTATAAAAAAGTCCTCATGAACATCATTTGAACTATATCATCAATAATCGTGAACTTGAATTATGGCGAACTCTTATTGAAATACTTATAGGTATGTTTGCTAGAAAAAAGTCCTTATGATGCTTTTAATATTTTTAAAGAATGCACGTTGGGGCTGTAAATATGAATACAAATACTCAAGCTGTAATTTGCGGTGGGTCTGAACACCATTGAGTACATGTAAATCATTGCCCGCAACTATCTTAAAAACTAAGGTATGGAAGACTGCTATGTAACGTACCTTTTTGAGGGGAAAGTCAACCCTGTAAGTTAGTGGGGTTGTTTTACTTAGTAGCAAATGTCTATGAAGTATGTAATACCTGGAACCATTCATTAAAAGGAAACTAGAAAATCTGTCCTGAAGTCAGTTTGGGTCAAATGTCTTGAATTTTATCTTTTGACTGGTATTCATTACAAAGACATAGTATATTGGATTCTCATGAAAACTAATTATTGTGAGCAAAACAATAATATTATGATTGGTTCGGTTATTTCCATGTGTTATTTTGAATGAATTATGTTTTCTGTTGCATCAATCATTTCGTGCTAATCCTTTGGATAACCAGAAGGAATGTTAGGGTTTTTGGGGACCTCGTATAATCCTTCTGAATTCTTGACGTCTACACATAGTAAGTGATGTAATGTTTTGATTGCTTTATTCACCATGTGCTAGTCTCTAGCATAACCTTGGTAATGTTGGGGCTTATGTGGGCTTCATTCAATCGTCTTGAATTCTGTGACAGATCATACACAATAGATAATGTGATTTGTTGATTGCCTTATTTAACCTCATGCTAGTCTTTCAGATAACCCTGAAGAATGACGAGGAATATGTGGACCCCACTCAATCTTCCCATGTTCTCCAATAAACTACAGATGCTAAATGATATGATTCAGAAGTATACTACATAGGAAAGTTTAAGAATGATGTTGGAACCACTTGGCATCTTCGGATAGTGGTGTGCTTGATTTTTTTGTTGACAGGGCAAGGTCAATACATTTGGTTACATGGAAACTATTATGATTTATTTGATTTTTGTGCATGACGAGTTAAGGTCAGCATGTTTAATTTTATTCAACTACTATGATTTATTTGATTTTCGTGCACGATGAGTCAAGGTCCGCACGTTTGATTTTATGGAACTACTATGATTTCTTTGTATTTTGTGTATGACAAGACAAGGTTTGCACGTTTGTTTTATGTGAAAGTATATTATTCTTTTAGTGTCGTAGTGAGTCTCCTGCACTCGTTCTTAGTTCCTTCCTATGTGGTATGCTTTTGTGACCCTGTTTGTGAAGAAGGGTCCCACCATTCGAGGTGGCATATAGGGGAACCATACAACTACATGGTTGGTGAAAAAACACTTCTACGAGCCTTCTAATTCATGTATGATGCATTCTCGGGGCCAAGGTGATGATTTAATCTATTACTTGGCTTAAAGAACAATAGTGTGCCTCATTTTTGGGCCAACCTCGTTTTTGTTTGAAATAACATTTTTATTGAAAATGCATGGAGGGTTCAACTTAAGCTAGGCAAGGAGGCGGGTGGGAGCGAGAAGGTGGGTTCGATCTAAGCCTATGGGGCTTAGATTGAACCCCCAAGCTTAGATCAAACCCCACCTTGTGGACCTTTCGGTGGAGTCTCACATGCCCCCTATCAAAATGCTAATAAAAAGCTAGTTCACCTCACCTATTGGGGGGAATCAAATGAAGTCACTCAAAGAGGAGATTTTGCAAGTAGCCCTGCTCTCTCTCTCTCTCTCTCTCTCTCTCTCTCTCTCTCTCTCTCTCTATATATATATATATATATATATATATATATATATATATATATATATATATATATATATATATATAATCAAATTGAAATAATGATCACTATTCAATATAGTATGAAAAATAACAAACTATGTTAATTTAGGTCTGAAATTTATCAAAAAAATCTGTGCAGTAGACATTGGATTTAATAATCTATTTAAAAATTGTGGAAAAATTTTAGTTGTGAAAGTTTGCATTACGATAAAATGTTACTCAATTAAAAAAATAAATTTATTTGAAAAAAAAAAAAATGATATAACTATTTCTTTAAAAATTCGAAAAAGTTATAAATTGAATTTACATACAAAATGCCACAATCATCACTTGATATCAAATTTAAATTCTTGACTGTTTGTTTGATATAATTGACATAATATGTTGAATACTGATTTTGGAAAAGTTTGAGGATTTGAAGATATGTTGTTAGACTGGGGTTTATAAATATTGTTTTATAGGTTTATTTAGTTTAAAAGTGTAGTTGTGTTGTTTACGAGTGATTGGAAACTAATTAAGCTAAGGTTCATTCAAAAAGTACTACTCTTACATAAGAAACTTTGTACATATAAATATTGTTGTATGGAGGAGTCTAACATTTTCGTACATATAAATATTGTTGTATGGAGGAGTCAAAATTTTTGTACATATAAATATTGTTGTATGGAGGAGTCAAAATTTTTGTACATATAAATTGTTGTATGGAGGAGTCAAAATTTCCTATATTAGCATCATGTTGATTGTATATATTTATAATTAGTAGGATGCTTTTGTCACTAAAAATATATTCATAATTTCTTTTGTCAAGCAAAAAGCATGAAAATAGTTGATTGAATATAATGTTGCCAATTTTGTTTGATAATGTAGATTTTATCATGAAGATCGTCACGATGTAGTGTAACCAAGCTAACTAAACTCAGAGTTAGACTGTCTACTATGAGAACGTGAGATAAGTGATTTGGCAAACATTGTACCTACAACTTCCAAATAAGAAGTGATATTCATTCCCAATGTTACTTTAAGTTTTAGTGAATGTTAAAGCTCCATTGTGAACTTAAACAAGTTGAGTTTCGTATCACATCAACAAATTAAACAAATCCTTTTCTCACACTTAAGTTGAATTTATTTATTGATTTGAGTTTTTTTTTTCTTCAAATTTTAGTTAAATTTCTGGTTCATAATCTCTAGTTTGTGATAAATGGTAATAAATTGACTTTATCTCTTTGTAGCAAGACCACACCCAAGGCTTAATTGACTGCATATGTTTTTGCCTCAAGGGTAGTTGTAAATTAGAAACTGCAAGTACTAATGCCTTGTTATTTTATGTTTAATCTCTTCAACGTCTCAATTTTGTTTTGTATCCCTTTGGAACTTCTTTCCCTTTCTCATAACCAAATGCAAAGGGGCAATCAATGTGAGAAATCTTTGACATACATGTAGAGGTATTGAGCAACACCAAGGGAGCTTCTAGTTTCTAAAACGGTGGTGGGCTTTGGCAATTTCATTATAGCCTCAACCTTGGAGCGATCAATTCTCATCTCTCCATTGCTCACAACGTGTCCAAGGCATACCAAACAAGTCTTTGCCTACTCACATTTCTTAGAATTCAAGAGTAACTTGTTCTCCTTAGGAATTTCAAACACCCTTTCTAGATGAGCAACATGTTCTTCATAACACCTAAAAACCAAGATGTCATCCACATACACTATAACACAAGAATCAATAAAAGGCCTCAATACCTCATTCATTAGGTGTATGAATGTGGTTGGATAATTGCTCAATCCAAAAGAAGGAACTAACCACTCGAAGAGTTCATGCCTAGTCTTGAAAGTCGTTTTCCAAATGCCTTCTTTGATTCCAACTTGATGATATTGAGATTTAAGGTCTAATTTGGGTGAAGAACTTAGTGTGCTGAAGCTGATCTAGTAAGTCATCAATATGGGATAGTAGGTAACAATTTTGACAATAATTTTGTTCAAACCCTTTTAGTCCACGCACATGCACTAAGTCGCACCTTTTTGGGCAATATGACAATGGGAGAATCACATGGGGATGTGCTAGACCTCATCACCCTTTGTTGCAAAAATTTCTTTAGCTAATCTTTAACTTCATTTTCTCTATCATTCTTTGATGATACAACCCAATGTTGGGCAAAGGACAATCTAGTAACAATTACATTTCATGGTCTATATCCCTCTTAGGGGGCAATCCTTTAGGCTTAAAAAATAACTAAGAAAAATTCCTAACGAACTCACCTATTTTGCATCCCATGAAGCCTCTTTATCCATGTTCCTTCATACCCCTCTTTTCCTCTTATTATCAAGAGAGCAAATTTCCCACCAGCATTGATCAAGCATTTAACTTGTGAAGCACTCACCACTGAAACTTTTGATTTCTTTGTTGAAGCATTCAAGGTGTAAGGAGTTCCATTCAACACCAACCTATATTGATTGTGTCTTCTAAAGTAGAGGGCATCCCTTATGTATAATACAGACTTCCGAAGATGATACAGGAGCATCCATGTCCACGAGCAATTTTGTGTCATCAAAAACATAATAAATGTGCTTGAGAGAATTTTGGCTTTGTGTGTGGGTTTTTTGGGGCATGCTTAGTTGAGTATTGAGGTCAAAAAATGTTCCAACTTATTTCATAAGCAAAAAAAAAGTACAATTGCATCTTCAATAGCAGCTTATTTCATCTTGAACAATAGCTTGTTTTATCTTTGCTAACATTGTCATCTTCAACAATAAGCCTATGATGCAACATAGACTGGTGAGTCTAATGAAATATGAACCAATCTAGTAGCCCAACACTCAATCAACACATCCATATGCAATACGAAAGAAATAATACAAAATTATAGTAAATTTATTAACGGTTAGTGGCATAATAAAACATGCTTAGAAAATTACATTATTTATAGGGAACTACAAAAGTTCTTGTAACCTATCCCTTCCCTCACTATGAGGCTCCTTAGCACAACCTTCTTCTCAATTCCCTCTTCTCCCTCATGGGGTCTTCCTTCTTAACTTTGCTCAACATAGCTCCTTTCCTCTCCCTCTTTTAGCAGAGATTTCTCTTCCTCTTTCTCTTTCCCCCTCTCGTAAAATAGAGATCCTTTTATTCGCCCTAAAAATAAAATAAACTACCCCAACCAAGAAACATTTTAGATCCTAACACCAGCTAACCTAAAGAAGCACGTGGCATGGAGTTGTAACCGCTTGCTCAAGAATGAATGAACAACTAAGGAAAATGCACGATGAAAAACCACGCAGTCGAAAGAATAGTGGAACAATCTTGATGTAGCAAAATAAAAGATTAACGGTAAAGGAACACTTCAACCACATGGAAGAAAGCAATAAATCAAGCATTGAGAAGAAGAAACCACATGGTAACAAACATGAAAGTAGCCTAGATCTGTCACTTGCCTTAATAACACATAGCCTCATAGATGTAACTGCCTTTCAAGGTTGAATAAACAAGTTAGAAATCATTCCATACAAACATTAGATTAGTTGCCACAAAATAGGAGAATGTGAGAAGTCATGGAAGGAGAAAAGCCACCTATGCAAAATAGAAGGGATAAAAGCACAATCCCCAATTAGCTGCCAGATGGAAAAGTTTGCAACAAATCACAGGAAAATCACTACACATCAACTATATTGCTGAAAGTAATAATATTCACATGGAATAAGTCACCCAACATTGCTAATGTTAGAAAAGACCCAAATTTTTTTTTTTATAAAGACAATTGGTGGTAGTTGTAAGAGATCATGACACATCTTTTTTAATCGATTATATTACATGAAACAATGACAATCACATTATCCAATCAGACCAACATATAACTCAACACTAACATTTGTAGTAGGTCTTCATATTCCTTGTTGCAACCTATCATCAAGGTAATACACTATAGCAACTTGTAGGTATTTTGTAGCATGGATACAAGTTTGAAATCTATTGAAAACTAGTAGTCTTCTTGTAGCAACCTTGCAAGAAAGTAAGTCGGCAAGATATCCCCTAGGCAACAACAACCTAAAACTAAAGAAAACTAAAAACATAACCTACTATTATTTTTGTTGACACATGATTGCTCATGGACTTAGACAATCCTCCAGCTACTTCTTGACTTGTGCATGAATCTTCTTTTGTGTTGTGCAAAGTCCTCAAGCTCTACACTTACATGTCTACCTTTTGCTTTCACCCTCAACAAATTTGTGACACCTCATGAGGATGTCCTATATACCACTTGGAATGGTGTCTTCCTTGATGGTATATTCACCAAGTTGTATGGAAAATCCACTCATTTCAACATAGAGTTCTACTACATATGCTTTTGTTCTACAAGACATTTGAGTAAATTGCTAAAACTTTGATTGGCAACTTTTGGCTATCCATCTATTTGTGGGTGATATGCAAACTTGTAATTGAGATGTGTCATTTGAAATTTGCGAGGAATGAAATGTGCCATTTTAGAAAATTTATCCACTACTACGAAGATAGAATCATTGCCCCTTTATGTGCGCAACAATCCAAGGATAAATTCCATGGATAGTTCCTCCAAAGGTTTGTTTGGCATACATAATGGCTTGTATAGCTTAATGTTCTACGCCATTCCCTTCATAATTTGGTAGATCCTGCAACTTTCCATGAATTTGTGTACATTTTTGTGCAACATCGATCACTAATAGTTCTCCTACAACATGGTTTTTGTCTTATCTATGCCCACATGTCCTTTGGGTCCAATTTTGTGTAACTCTTTAAAGAGGTTCTCCCTCATCAAATTTTGTGGGATGCATAACTATTGCCTCTTGAATAGGTATCCCTCTTGCATGAAGTATTCCTCATACACGCTTCTATCTGTAGCCTAAGGCTCCATACATGCACACCACTCATTTGAAAAATTGGATATGTGGTATACAAATCCTTCATCACCTCCATTCTATTAGTTTAATTGTCATTTCAAACCATAGCACCTGCCTCATGCTTAGGGTGTTTGTAACTTTGTTGGTTTTACTTTCAAGGTTCTTCAACATGAAAGAGTAAGCCTATAGATATTCTACTCACCTCATGTGCCTCTCGTGAAGCTTCACCCAACTGTTGATGAACTTCAACCCTTGGTGGTCTATGTACGACACAAACTCCTTTAGCAATAAGTAATGCCTCCACTTGTGCAAAGCTTGCATTATGGTGTAAAAATTTTGGTTGTAGACAAAATATCGTTGCTTAGTCTCATTCAACTTCTCACTAAAATATGTGATTGGTCTACTCTCTAAAATATGTGATTCATCTACTCTCTTGACTCAAAATATAATTATTTGTTGTTTTGTTGAGATCATAGTTGACTTGGAAGTGTGGGAGCACTAATAGGGGCACCTTTATTACCTTCTTCAAGAGAACACAACTATTAGTAGTACCAACCATCCAATTAGACTTGTCCTTTTGCACGTAGTGTGTTAAGGGTGCACAAACGTCATTGAGGTTCCTAATAAACTTTTGGTAGAAGCTTGCCAACCCACATAAACTTCTGGCTTGCATTGTGGTTCTTAGTTTTGGCCACTCAATGAGTACATAGACCATCTTGGGATCCATACATAGTCCTCCTTGAGATATCATGACTCCCAAGTATTTTAACTTCTCCCTCATGGAACAACATTTCTTGAGGTTGATGCACAAGCCCTCAATCCTTAGTTGTACCAACACTTGTTGTAAGTGTTCCTCATCTCGTTAGACACCAATATGTCAATGAGATAAATGACCACAAATGTGCTGAGAAATGACTCTAGAACCTCGTTTATTAGTCTCACAAACATTCTTGGGACATTCATAAGCCCAAATGACATCACTACCATTCGTACAAGCTTTCGTTCATCCTTAGTGCAATCTTCCATTCATCTCCTTCCGTTATCTCAATTTGATGATATTTTCTCTTGAGATCTATCTTGGAAAAGTAATGTGCTCCACTCAAGCAATCCATTAGGTCATCCATGCAGAACAATGGCAACGTATACTTGATGGTGATATTTTAAAGAGCACAAGAATCAGTGCACATCATCTATTCTTCATCCTTCTTTGGTGCAAGTACTGTAATAATTATGTAAGGACTTAGAATTTCCTTAATTAGACCCCATTCTAGTAGTTCTTTAACCAACTTGTTCAACTTTGTAGTCATTTTAGGACTCATTTTGTGTTGTTCCTTGTTCGATAAACTAGAACCCAAAAATATATCTATGTAGTGTGAGATGCTATGCACCGGTAGTAATTTGTCTAGCATTCCCTTGCCAATCACTTTTGTGTACTCCTCAATCAATTTAATGACTTCTAGTTCCTTAGAGCTGCATGACTCCATTTGACTCCATTTAGGTTTGTGCATTTTACTTCACTACCTGACGAGATTACTTTATCTTGTGCAACATGCACACACTTTTCTACGTGACCTTGCTCTTGTGCGATGTCTAGACACACATATACATGGTGACCTACTTGCCCAAATCTAAAGCAACTTAGTTGAAGATATGTTCACACTTCATGCTCAATGTGATGACACTAGTTTTTGTGCTATTCTTGCACACAAAGGTATGCCTTCTTGTGCTTTGCTTGCTCTTCTTGTCCTTTACGCAACTTGTTCACCTTGAGTGCTTGATGGTAAGCCTCCTTGATAGAATGAACTATGAGCATGTACCTCATCCTAGATTGAGATGGACAATTCATTTATATTCCTAAAGGCTTTGTTAGTGTCATCCTCGACATGACCATCATGAATGCATGGTTGATAGTACTCCTTCACGAACATCTCCCTCTAGCCTAGGTTTTGGAGCTTCTTGTATAAATCCAATGTGTAGTTCATCAACATAAACTTCCCTTTGAGTTTAGTCACCATGCGATCCCACTATGAGATCTTGCACTTCTCCTTCTGTACATGACTTTTTGGACTAAATCTCACCACGAGGAAACATGCCCCTTCTGTTAGATTCAAGACAAACAACTGAGAGGGGGGTTGAATCAATTATCTCAAAATTTTTCTTTTATTAACCACTTAAATCCTTCTTGTAATTCAACAACATAATAATAAATCAATCATGGAAACATAATGCAATAATTCAAGAGCAGAAACATATTAGCACATATGACACCAAGATTTTAACGTGGAAAACCCGGTTAAGGGAAAAACCACGGGGTGACTAACCCAAGATTGTATTCTCTGTTAAAAGAATAAAAGGAACAAATGGCACATGCCAATTAGGACTCACTACCCGAGCACACTACTCACAAGAGGCCCATTGCCTACAGGAGACACACTGTCTACAGAATAATAAATATTACATACTTGAACTAAAGATTAGCATCTTCACCATGCTTGAGTTAGTTCCATTTAAGCTCAAAACTTCTGCTCAGCCTTTCGCTCTTCTCCTTTCTACCACACTCTCATCTTTGCCAAGATGCTTTTGAAATGACTTCACAACTCTTATTAATACAAGACATCGACTTTGGGATAATCATCAAGGTCGACAAACTTTACAGAGCAAATACACAAATACAACTTGATTTATTACAAAAGACTTTATGCGAATCACCACTCTGTCAGCCACACATATCTGGGACTTCAATCATCTTTGAGGAGCACACCATCCTTCGCATAACATCTTCAAGATCATTTGCAAGATGTGTAAATCATCCGGTCGGCCAAGGAGGAAGAACATCATCATCCTGTAGTAATTCTTCAATTACGAGCTCAATCTTCAATGCGGACCACCAAAACAAACTAGACACAATCCAGAGACCCCCACAAGCTTGCCTGAATCACCAAAAACATCCACTCTACTTTTGCTTACTGAAATCATTCTCTTCTTCATTCAGAACCTGAAGAACACAGTCTGTTATCACTATCATATTGAAATAGATGCTTGCAGACCTCCAGACCACGGACCAATTGGGTTGTCAATTCACATTGACTTCCTAAACACTCCACCAAATCCGTAGAACAAGATATTGCATTTCTGGATCTCACCGAATCTATTTGTGTCACTCTGTCACCTCTGAACATCTGCTAGAACTGGTTTTACTAATATGGCCATAACTTCTTCAAATCTTCATGCGGACCTCTCAAATCTTTACTAGATCACCTTTAGACACATATCTACAAACCCTTTGATTCGCATCCTTTGATCTTCATCTTAGCTGGGATCTTCACTTCATAGAGCTTCACTGTCTTCACTGTTCTTCTCTGTTTCTAATAGGACTAATTTTCTCAATATCCTCAGCACACAACTCATCCAATCCTTGACATCAATGCAACAGGAGTATGTTGACATCAATGACAACACCGGTTAGGCCCATACTTTCAACACCTTCAACCTTGTGGTAGCATACTTGACTCTCTTCAGCTTCGTAATTACTTGGAACTCAAAGTATTTCTCTTGCTTATTGATCTAGTCCACCAGCTCTTCTGGATTTAAGTTTCCTAAGTATCTTGGGAGATCAAACCTGAACTTGCTTCTTTCTTTCATCAAGGTGATTACAAATCTTTCCTTTAGTGTGATGTTCTCCTTCAAATCATTTGGAGATCTACAACATTGTCTTGTGCATCATGATCTCTCTCACCATTATTGATGTCTTCCATCACCATCATACTTATTCTTTGTGTGGTTTTGATGAGCTCAAGCCAAGTTTGAATGGATCTCAAAGTATTAGCTAGATCTACGACATAGGTTGCTTGATGGTTTCTTGTGCCTCCTTTTCCTACTCTATGAGTCATCTTCTTTAGTTCACTTGTAATGTGACAACACTTCACTCAAATGCTTGTTAATGGAACTCTCATGCTTTCACCTCTAGGGTTTAGAACACTTTCTCTGATAGCAAACTGGTGTAATTTAGTCGCACATGGGTCAAATGAATAATCATAGAACGGGTGTGCAAAGCACATAACCAAAGCTAAAGTTGGAAGACCAATGGAGGTTGAACAAGAAGATAAAGATCAAATAGCAAAAATAATGGAAGAATATGAAAGGCCATCAATATGTTAAAACAGATCATGCTATGCTACTTAATCACCTTTAGAGAAATATGTGGAGACTTTATACACTTACAATTGATTCAACTCAAGCTCTACTCAATACCCTATCTAAATAAATGATTGACTTCTTGAACTAGAAAATAAAGCTAGCCAATGCCTATAAATGACCAAGGCACCATAATAAATAACGCCACATCTAATCAAATCTACATTGGAATGAAGTGTTGCTATGGGTCATAACATAAAGGGCACTTCAGAAGAAATCCAATTAGCAACATGTTGTCTACAATAAGAACACTCAGTTATTTGTTAATAAATTTAAACTTGACATTCTTTTGACCTTCTAGAATTGACAGGTCATTAGAAAATCTAATCGTTGTCTAATAGAAGTGTTTAGATGAAATGATGAACCCATTGACATTTGATCTCAATTGATCTCTCCAAGGCCCATGTTAGGATTAGGTTACATGGGGTAACACATAAAACACAAAGTTTTGTGTGAGTAGAGATGCACAAAAGAAAGGAAGTTGCACCAAGGAGCATAGAGTGCACATGACACCACAATCGCCCAATGCTCCAAAAACATAGGTGCACAAGTTAAGCTTTCATGCAAAAAACTACCACAACATAAGGGTGCAAGCGAGATAAGACTACTTGCAATGAACTATAAACACATTTTTGGGTGATGCAAGATTGCACCAATGCAACGATGCTCTTGCATTATTATAACAAAAACTAGTATAGTTATGTCCCTAGCGATATATGTACTTTTGATTGACTTATATAGAAGAAAGTTCACACATGTTTCATCAAAGCTTCCAATTGATCAACTTCTAATTATTTGTCTATTTAGGTTGTGCACAAAAGAGATATCTACTTTGAAGGAACAAATATAAATATTCAAATGGGCAATCTCACTTGAGGTTCCTAGAGGACTCAAGAGAGCCCTTTCTTTGAATGATATCAATTTATAGAAGAATAAACCTTTATACATATTATTATTATTATTTAAAAAAAGAAAGGAAGTTGCACCAACGAGCATAGAGTGTACAGGACACTACAATCGTCCAACGCACCAACAACATAGGTGCATAAGTTAAGCTTGCATGCAAACAAACTACCACAACATAAGGGTGCAAACAAGATAGGCCTACTCACGAGGAACTATAAGCACACATTTTTGGGTGATGCAAGATTGCACTAATGCAATGATGCTCTTGCATTATTATAATAGAAACTAGTGTAGTTATGTCCCTAGTGATATGTACTTTTGATTGAGTTAATATAGAAGAATGTGTGCACATGTTTCATCAAAGCTTCCAATTGATTAACTTCTAATTATTTATCTATTTAGGTTGTGCACAAAAGAGATATCTACTTTGAAGGAATAAATATAAACATTCAAATGGGCAGTCTCACTTGAGGTGCCTAGAGGATTCATGAGAGCCCTTTCTTTGAATGATATCAATTTATAGAAGAATAAACCTTTATACATATTATTAATATTAATGAGAAACCATCAATCCTAGTCACCTATGTACAAACACAACAAAACATATAACTATAAATACAAACATTATTGGAAGTTTCAATACGACAATAAAATAAATACATACATGAAAGCCATCTTTGCCCATGGTAGGCAAGGGCAATTTGAAACCCTAAGTGCTACTCTTGTATTAATGGATTTGACTAGTCTTTGAAATATATTATCTAGCCCTACCTAGGTGTCTTATAAAGGTGTAAAGGGCATGTTTATATAAGCACATGACCCACCTATTTGTATAATAACTTGTCTTTCACTCTTGCCATACTTTTAGAATCAATGTTTATGCTCAAGGTACAATGTTATATGTGCATGCTCAATGTGTACAAAAATCACACTACTTTATTCTATTGTTGACTAAATAAAGACACACCAATACAATACATGACTACATATGTGTTAAACATCCTCCCAACTTGATTATGTGTTCCATATTATGAAATCTTGCAAATCAAACCACATGTGCTCAATTTAAATGCATCCGTATTATGTCCTATGCCTTGCAAATACTTGGAGATTAAACCACACACACTTGATGTAAATTTGATGTCATCATCACATGGTGCACAATTGGCTCAAAACATCAGGACTAGTTTAACTACTATGATCTCTCAAAGGAGCATCCACAATTTACTCTCTTGAATTATATCCTTATGCAAGTCTTCTTACCTATCACTCTACTAATTGATGTAAGAGCATCTTGGGGGAATTGAGCAATCAACATAAACCAAAAAATATTTATTTTCCATTTTGTATTGGCTCTAACTCTTGGATTCTTAGTGTTGAATTATTGTCATTGATGCCAAAAGAAAGTGTTCAAGTGTTGTCATTGATGAGTCTGTTGCTTCTCAATCCGACTGGATGTTTCCCAATCATCCCTACAAGGTAGCCATCATTGAACAACAGGATTTCTGGGCCAGGGGCCAACAGTACAAGAGATAGACTCTATAATATCTCCTCTTCTTCTTTAGGCTCTGCAGAACCAAGGGGGGTATTCCCTATTCAACATCCATGAAATATGCTTATGGACTAACTGGGATGTTGATACAATGCAGATAAATCCTCCTTCATGTAGACCAAAACTGTGGAATAAGTACAGAGGGGCTAGATTTGGGCCTATGCTTAGTTGTGAATCAGAGGATTTTGGTCCTAAACTACTTCTAAAGTCCTAATGGTTGGGATTTGAAGTTTAGAGTTTGATTTTGTATTTGGATGCAAAACTAGGACCTGGGGTGTAACCTCAATACAAGACTAGATTGGTGCCTATCCAGGGGTTGGAGTCAGTAGACATACACATGTGAATGGTCAGCATAAACATATACTAATGACTGGATTTCAAGGGGGCTTGTTTAGCACCTGCCTTACAAATACTTCCCAAAAACTAGGTGTTTAGTCATTCATTCTTAATGGTATCCCTACTGCAACATGCCTTCTTAATGATTAACCTGAAACATTTAATTTGTTCCTTGAACAAAGGTAGGAGATTAAACATTCAATATAGAAAAACTATATTCCTGAATCTTGAACAACCCTTAGCTATCTTGATTCAAAAGAAAATATGCCCACAGCTTGGAGACAAATGATTAAACACATGCAACAAAGCATTTCTCATATAAAACAACATGAAACTAGTGAATTTATGCATAAAACATACAACATGAGATTCATAAACTCACAAAGAACCAGAATAGAGCTACCAATGAAGTATCTTATCACATCACCCAAAATTTATCTAGTTTTCAACAACAACAAATGAGCAACACAATCTACTATATACAGTAGGGGAGTGCACTCAACATTAATTACATAGCAAAATTCAAAAAATCTACCAGATACCATTCATCATGAGAAAATGGCACTCAAAAATTGAATGCAGCAGGTACATGGGGAGACAGGAAAGTCTCGAGCCCTGCGTCGTCGCCTGGGGATTCACATCTTCAATCAAGTGGTTGATCCGTCCATGGCCTCGCCCTTACCCTATAACATCTGCCATTAATGGTGCACCAACCTGCGTCCTTGGGAATGCAGTGGACTATGCGCCATAGAAATTTTCCTGCCAAGAAATATGACCCTGATATTTCAAATCATGTGGGAACAAATTATCCCACATTCACCCCGCGACGACCTCCTGAACACTTTATATGCATGACCACACCGGAAGATGATAGTCGGTGATTTTGCTCCCGACGACGCCAATATAAACCTCATCATGATCCCCCCGCATGATGCTCCAATGTTCAATATCACCCTGGTGTCAGCGAACCACCTGCATGATAATCCTCCCTTGAAAAATCACCCCGATATTTCACATCAACCTGATGTGAAATATCACCCTTATCAGAAACATCACCCCGATAAGAAAATATCACCCTCATCGGCACAACTTGATGCATCGAAGGAAGATCCTCCTGCTTTGCCGATACCATACGTCTTATCGATGACCACATGATGCACCCTACTGAACCTGATGATGTCACCGTCATATTGCAATATCGGGGTGATCCTCGGTGGCAAGGGTGATATTCGGAATATCACCCGATATTGAAATATCACCCCCTCCTTCAGAATATCCGGTCGTATTTGAAATATGATGAGGAGGCCCAAAGACTTAAAACTTTTTGGACTTTTTTGGGAGGGTGCCTGCAGAATTAATTGCTTGAAATCTGACTGCTTATGTAGGCAGTAATAGAGTCTAAGGCCAAAATGTTAATTAGACTAAGTGATAGAGGGTGACTTACTTGTTTTCTGGGGTTTGTCAGAGTTCAGAGTTTCAGCCTTACTCCTTTTTGAGGAAAGAAGGAAGGCCCGATCGCAATGCTCTGATTTATTCTAAGGAAATCAAAGTTCAGAGTTTCGGCCTTGCTCCTTCTCTTTGATGAGGAAATAAGGAAGGCCCAATCACGTTGTTCCAATTTTTAGTCTAAGTCTATATTATTGGAGGTCAGAGTTTAGAGTCACTCCCTGACTCGTTTCATAAAGGAAGACAAAAGGAAGAATCCCTAGCGCTCGAAGCCTAATAATATTTCCCGAGGGGCAAGGTTGTACACATGGCATCATTCCGCGATTCCGTAGGAATGTTTTGCCCTTTGTAATTTGCTTCCGTGGAATGGCAGAAAATGATTATTTAAGCGTCAAATTTATAGCGATAAGTTGCAAAGTTGTTGTACGGGTATATATGCACATTGTGACGTGGATATTAAGTGAATCAGAGAATTGGAGAGTGGAGGTTCTCTTTGAATCATTCCAAAATGGAAGGCAAAAGAGAAGAAGTCTGAAGCCTAATAAAGAAGGCAAAAGACCAAAAGTTTGATGCTCGATAAAGAAGAGGAAAAACAAGAAGCCTGACGCCCATTAGAGTTATAAAGGAAGAATATAACAAGATCGGAGGTAAGATTATAACACTTCCATGAAGGAATGTTGTAGCTTGGAAGCCCAATCTTTGAACGTTAGTGAATTCAATTCTTGTAAAAGGAGAAGTTTCAAAACGTGTTTGTTAGGATTCAAATCTCTAAGTGAAATATGTTTAGTTGAGTGAACGACTAGATCAGTTGAAGTTTTGTTGGATAGTTGTTGTTTTGTTATTGACGATTTCAGTTTTCCCAAACATGTTATGGTTATGCAACTGCTTTGATTCAGATGATCTTTTGTTAGTGTTTTGGTTCAAACTGTATGGGACGTATGTTAGATTTCTATACATTTAGTTTCTTCTCATGAAAGGGGTTGTTAAGAATACATTGAGAAGTTTCTTCTCATAAAAGGGGTTGTTAAGAATACGTTGGGCAGTTTCTTCTCATCAAAGGGGTTGCTGAGAATACGTTGAGTAGTTTCTTCTCATGAAATTGTTAAATAAAGCGGGTTGTGCTACATTGTTGTTGTCCTTTGGGTGTATGGTATGCCATCATGTTAATAAGAACAGAGGATGCAATGGTGTTTTTGAGAGTGTATCGAAGAAGTGTGTGTTAATGAGACAGAGTGTCTGGGTGAGTTGAGTGAGAAGAGAAGACAATGTATGAATTGAATAGGTGCATTTGAGGGTTGTGAAGAACCAAATGTCTGTATATTTGAATTTGTAAAGATTCAAAGGTTGGTGCCTCTTGTGGACTAAGTTGGTGCTGAGTTCAGGGGATTGTAGTCTCCTTAGTGTTGGAGCTCTTAAATCAGGGGTTTGGTGACTCCTTAGGGTGGGTGCGCTTAAAACATTGTAATCAATGGTTTATTTTGTGAGGCTAGATTAGAATGGTAGATCCTAGCAACATTTTCTCACCATGGTTTTTCCCATCTTTGGGTTTTACATGTATATTTGGTGTTCATGTCTGTATGATCTCTTATTGTCCTTGCTTAAGCAATGAAAGTTATTTTGGGTATGCTAGAGATTAGAAGTTTTTAAGTATTTTTGATCTACTGTTTCACCCCCCTCTCGGTAGATTGAGTGTGTTCTAACAATTGGTATTAGAGTAAAGTTCCTTGAAGAAGCTTAACAACTAAAGGTTGATCTGGGAGATTGAACACATGGATGGTAAAGAAGGATCTCACTCAAACAAAGCACAATTGATGGAATGAATTATGTGTTCTGGAGTATAAGGATGGAGACCTACTTAACTTCAATAGGGTATGATGTATGGCAATCTATTGTGGATGGTTATACTGCTCCTAAAACTCCAACAGACCAGGTGGGTAAGAAAGAATGAGAATAATGCTAAGGCCAAGAATGCAATTCTATGTGGTTTAGCCAACTTTGAATTTGTGAAGGTAATGCAATGCAAGTCCACCAAAGAAATCTAGGTGAAGCTTTAGAGCATATATGAAGGAGATACAAAGGTGAAACAAGCCAAGCTACAGACCTTTAAAGGAAGATTTGAAAGCCTAAAAATGAGAGAAGAAGAAAAGATTGTTGATTACCTTCTTAGAGTTGATGAAGTTGTGAATGCTATGATAAGACTAGATGAAGAAGTAAAAGAGCAAGTGATTGTTCATAAGATACTTAGATCTCTACCTTCCAGGTATGATGCTAAAGTCTTTGCTATAGAAGAAGAAAAAGAACTTGATAAAATAACTGTTGATGAGCTATATGGTATTTTTACTACCTACGAAATGAGGTTAGTTAGTACTGAGATCTCCAAGAGAGAAGTTGCATTTAAGGCATCAAAGAAAGAAAATAATGAAGAGCTAAATTTGAGACAGACGTGGAAGAGGCCAATTTTGTAAGAAGACTGAAGAGAGGATTTGGGAAGTATAGAGGTAAGTTACCTTTTAAATGTTTTAATTGTGGAAAGGTTGGTCACTTTGCTGCTAAATGTCCATCTGTAGGAAAAGATAAAAGTGATGAATATGATAGAAAGAAAAGTAACACACAGTTCTATCCAAAGAAGAATTTTTAGAAGAATTATTAGAAGAACAAAAAGATCCTTTACATAAAAGGTGACAATGATTCCTCTAAAGAAAGCCTTGTTTCAGAAGACAACAATGAAGGTGTTTCTGAGGTTGAAGAAAATGAATTCCTATTTATGACATTGGAGTCTACTATGAAAGATCAGAACATTACTGATCTGGGAGACCCTGAGAATGAAGAAGAAGGTGAAGTAGACTTGGAAGGAGAGCTAGTATGTGCTTTAAAGGAAATCAAGAAACTTAGCAAGAAAAACTCAAAACTGAAGCTGTAAATTCAAGAAGATATGGTGTCTAAGAAACTTGTTGAATCATAAGAGTTGATTGTTGATTTGAAGACATAAGTGGAAGAAGCCAAAAGTATAGAAGAAGTTACTAAATCTAAACTGAAAGATAAATAAAAAGAGTGTCTGAAGCTGGAATATGAAGTGGTATCTCTGAGAAAAGAATTAGAAAAGGCTAAGGACAAAATTGGCCTGTCTAAAATTTGATAAGAGCAGGAGCGTGCTTGATGAGATGATCAGTAGTCATAGATTTCCAAAGAGCATGGCTAGTTTAAGATTTGAAGAAGGTCAGCATTCAAAGTCCAACGATCCTCCTAAAAAGACTTAAGAGAAGAAGCAGAAGAAGGAAGATGATGGCTTCACAAAAGTCAGAGCTCTAAAGGTTTAAAGATTCAGAGGCCCCCTCCTAGAAGACATTATGGAATTATCAGGTTTTCTCAATCTTTTTATGGCTATTGTTATTCATGTAATCAATATGGTCATAGGGTTGTTAGTTGTAGAATTGTTCCTAGAACTTATTTTACTAGAAAAAATTCTTTTGCACCTCTAGGAGATTTTAGAGTAGTTTGTTAGAAATGCAATAACTATGGTCACATTGCAAAATACTATAGAACAAATTTTGTAAAATCTAACAAACTAGAAAGAAAGGAGAATGTTCCTCCTAAGGAGGATAATGTATCAAAATCTCTTGACAATAAGGAGATGAAAACTAAGAAAGTCTGGAAGGAGAAGGATGATTAGAAGAAAGAAGAATCTCTGATAGTATAGATGATATTTCATGCTAAGAGACAGAATCCATGGGTGATAGACAGTGGTTGCTCCAGTCACATGACCGGAGATAAAAGTAAGTTTATAAGTCTGCAAGAATTAAATGGAGGCTCACTTAAGTTTGGTGACAGCACATCCAAGAAGATTGTGGTAAAGGAACACTAAGTATTTATGAAAAATCCATGAATCACAATGTCTACTATGTGGAAGGACTGAAGCACAATCTACTAAGTGTAAGTCAGATGTGTGATAATGGATATAAGCTGACCTTTAATGCAAAAGGCTTCAAGATCAAGAAAGCAAGTTTTGGTAAGATAATTGCTGAAGCAAGTAGAACAGAAAATAATCTTTACAATCTCAAGGAGGTTCAAGGTAAAAGTTGTTTTATGGGACATGTTGATGAAAGTTGGTTGTGGCACAGAAGATTGGGACACATCAATTTTGACAACCTTATGAAGGTAAGTTCAAAACAGGCAGTAAGGCACATTCTTAAAATCACCAAACCAGAAAATACTATATGTAAGGAATGTCAGCATGGGAAATAGACAAGGTCTAGCTTCAAAACAAATGAATATTCTACTTCAAAACCCTTGGAGTTAGTTCATACATACCTAAGTGGTCCAACTAGGACACAAGGAGTACAAGGTGAGAGATATTTCATGTTGTTAGTTGATGATTTCTCAAGAATGACATGGGTAACCTTTGTTAAGGATAAATTAGAAGCTTTTGAGAGATTTAAGATGTTTAGGTCTATGGTTGAAAAGGAGAGTGGTATGACAATTAAATGATTAAGATCAGACAGAGGAGAATTCACCTCCAATGAGTTTGTGGAATATTGTGAAATACATGGGATAAAAAGACAATATTTTGCACCTAGAACTCCACCACAGAATGGAGTTGTGGAAAGGAAAAATAGAACTGTAAAAGAGATGGAAAGAACTATGCTAAATGAGGCAAAGTTATGTGATGTCTATTGGAGAGATGCAATACACACAACAGTGTATATTTTGAACATAATGCAGTTAAGGATAAACACTGATAAGACACCATATCATGAATTATGGTATGGCAGAGCTGTATCTGTCAAATATTTCAAGGTGTTTGGTAGTAGATGCTACATCAGAAGATATGAAGATGGAATTGGAAGCTTTGATTCAAGATGTGATGAAGGCATTTTTCTGGGATACTCTAGCAGATTCAAAGCATTTAAGTGCTACAACAAGCAATTCTACAGAATCATAGAAAGCACTAACATCAAGGTAGATGAGGATCAATGACATATAACACACAACAAGGACAATTGCTCAAAAGAATCAATTATAATAGAAGAAGATGTGACTTAAAGAAGAACCTAAAAGGTTAATTGGTAAAGCACTTGCTTGATTTTTGCAAAAAGAACATCATGAACAACATATAATAGGAGACAAGAATGAAAGTGTTCAAACTAGAAGAAAGCTGGAAAAGTCAAATGAACAAGTAAGTTTCTCATTACTATCTAAGATTGAACCTAAAAAATTTACTGATGCTAGTGAGGATGAAGGATGGATCAATGCAATGGATGAGGAGCTAAATTAGATAGACTTGGGAATTGGTTCCAAGACCTGTAGAAAAGAACGTGATAGGCACAAAATGGATGTTTTAAAACAAGTTGAATGAGGATGGAAAAGTTGTGAGGAACAAGGCATGATTGGTTTGTAAAGGATATGCACAGGCTGAAGGGATAGATTTTGAAAAAAGCTTTGCACTTGTAGCAAGATTGGAAGCCATTAGATGTTTTTAGCATTTTTTGTTTATAAAAATTTCAAAGTTTGCCAAATGGATGTCAAATCTACATTTCTGAATAGAAACCTTAATGAAGAGGTTTACATCGAGCAACCTGAGGGATTTTAGTTGTCAAAAAATGAAGATTATGTTTGTAAACTGGAAAAGGCATTGTATGGTTTGAAACAGGCCCCTAGGGCTTGGTATTCTAAGTTGGACAGTTACCTCCAACAACTAGGATTCAAAAAGGGATGTGTAGATAGCAACTTGTACTTCAAATCAGAAGGTGAGCACATGTTGGTTGTTGTATATTTTGATGATATCATCTTTGGTGGTAGTGATGAAAGGATGTGCAAGGAATTTGCAGATCTAATGCAGAAAGAATTTGAAATGTCCATGCTTGGAGAACTTTCTTTCTTTCTTCGTTTACAAATATCACAAGTAGATCAAGGTATATTTATATCCCAAACCAAGTATGCAAAGGAAATGCTTAAGAAGTTCAAGATGGAAGACTGTAAGCCTGTGAGTACTCCCATGATGACATGATGTAAGTTGAGCAAAAATGATGAATCACCTAATATAGATAAGATGATGTATAGATCTATGATAGGTAGCTTACTGTACCTAACTGCATCCAGACCAGATATCATGTAAGCAGTATGCGTGGTGGCTAGATTTCAAGTTGTTCCTAAGGAATCTCATGTTCAAGCTATGAAGAGAATGTTTAGATACCTGAAAGGTACTATGGATTATGGATTATGGTACCCTATAAATAATGATTTTACTTTGAAAACATATATAGATGTTGATTGGGCAGTATCTATAGATGACATGAGAAGCACTAGTGGTGGAGCTTTCTTTTTGGGTAATAGGTTGGTATCATGGCTTAGTAAGAAGCGAGATTCAATTACATTGTCCACTGCTAAGGTAGAATATGTTGTTGCTACTTCTTGTTGCACACAAGCCTTATGGATGAAGCAGACACTCAAGGACATCAAGGTAGAGTTTGATGATCCTATCTCCATTCTTTGTGATAATACAAGTGCAATCAATATCTCAAAGAATCATGTGATGCACTCAAGAACGAAGCACATCTCCATTAAATATCATTTCTTGAGGGAAAAG
Source organism: Cunninghamia lanceolata (assembly GCA_027924645.1). NCBI lineage: Eukaryota > Viridiplantae > Streptophyta > Pinopsida > Cupressales > Cupressaceae > Cunninghamia > Cunninghamia lanceolata. The sequence continues at coordinate 11,857,385 of BSBN01000241.1, read as the reverse complement.
GTTGTCGATTAGGAAGTCAAGATGGAGTATATCCCCACACAAGAACATATTGTAGACATCTTCACTAAACCACTTCCCAAGGATACTTTTGAATATCTCAGGTGGCAGTTAGGAGTTATTTCTCCTTCTTTTTCTCACAAGTAGAATTGTAGCTGCAACATCTATTTAGGGAGAGCAGTTCAAGACATTGTTGTTATATGGAGCCTAATTAGACTCAAAGGTTAAATTTTCCCCACTTTTGTTGGCACGGTTCCCCCCTAAAGTATTTAACGGGAGAGTACAGGGGGGCAGAGCCCCTCCTGTAGGTTCCGAGGGGCTTCCCCCCTGATGGGGGCTCGAGGGCGGAGCCAACGGTGGGGGTCTGGGGGCAATGCCCCCAAAGCAAAAATTGCCTATTATTTCATAAAGGTGTCGACAATTATTTTTTCTATTGGCCAACATATAAAACCCTATTTTTGTAACTGACATAAGTCTTGATAAAAAAGGCTTAGGGTTAGGGTTTCCGTTGATATTGTATCTATAGCATATTGCACAACAGATTTGGGTTGTAGGATTGTTAATTGTAATTAGTTCTATTTGTTGGATAATAATTTTGGACTCTCTATTGGTGGATGTAGCCCGAGTTTGGATGAACCACGTTAAAATTGTGTCTCGCTTTTTTATTTTCATTATTTTTCATTCCTTTGTTTAATATTTATTTGCATTTAATTGATATCTTATGCATGCTATTCCTAACAAGTGATATCAGAGCAAGTTGTGTTCGATTATCCTCTATAGGAAGGTCTCATGGTTGGGTGGGAGTAATGGTAGATGATGGTAAATTGAAGGTAGATAAATTCTATGGGTAGAACTATTAGTTATGGAAGATGCATATGGAGGATTATCTATATTAGAAGGATTTATGGAGGCCATTGAAAGGGAAAGCCAAGAAATTGACAGCAATGATTGATGAGGATTGGGAACTTCTAGATAGAAAGGCACTAGGAAGCATTCATTTGTGCCTGACACCATCTGTGGAATTCAATATTTCAAAAGTGAAGACAACAGATGAGTTGATGCAGACATTAGAAAAGTTAAATGAAAATCCTTCCACTTCGAATAAGGTATTTCTTATTAAGTGTTTATTTAATATGAAAATGGTAGAAGGTGGATTGGTTATTGGTCATTTAAATGAGTTTAACACAGTTACCAGTCAATTGACTTCTATAAATGTAAACTTTGATGAAGAAGTTAGAGCTCTCTTGATATTATGTTCTTTGCTTGAAAGATGGAATAGTTTGGTAATGGTGGTTAGTAACTCTATTTTTTGTTTGAATACACTAAAATTTGATGATGTTGTTGGTGTTATTCTGAGTGAGAAAATTCGTAGGAAAAGCTCAGGTGGATCCACATCAGGTAGTGTTTTGAATGTAGAAAGCAGGGGCAGATCAAAGGAGAGAGGAAAAGGTTATGGAGGTCATGGGAAGTCACGAGGAAAATCAAAGGAAAAGAGGTCCCAATCCAGAGGAAATAAAGATTGCTGGTACTGTGGAATACTGGGTCATCTGAAAAAAGATTGCTGGTCTCAAAAGAATAAAGAAGGAGGCAAACAAGAAGACAATAACAAGGCAAATGTGGTAAGTAATAAATTTGAAGATGATGCTTTGATTCTTTCCCTAGATAATGTTGATGATTCATAGATTTTAGATTCAAGGGCCTCATTTCATGCTACGCCCCATAGAAGTTATTTTCTTGATTATGTCCAAGGGGATTTTGGGCTAGTTTATTTGGGAGATAACGAACCTTGTTAGATTGTTGGAAAGGGAAGAATTAAGATTAAGTTGCAGAATGAGAATCATTGGCTACTACAAGAGGTAAGGAATGTTCCAAGGCTGAGTAGAAATTTAATTTCAGTAGGGCAGCTAGGTGATGAAGGTTGTATAGTTACATCTAGTGATAAAAATCATAAGGTTTCAAGAGGTGCCTTAATAGTAGCAAAAGGTGTGAAAGTAGGCACCTTATATCTTTGTACATGTCATACTATTCCTTCTACTTTAGTTGTTGCAAAGAAAACTCAAACAGTTTCAGGAACAGTTGTTGCGAGTTCACGGGTAGAGACTGAAACAATTACTGGGGGCTCTGAGACAACACTATGGCATAACAGACTTGGGCAAGAGTGAAAAAGGTATGAAGGTACTTCATTCTAAGAAAGTTTTACTAGGTTTGAAATGTATTAATATAGAATTCTATGAAAGTTGTGTGTATGACAAACAAAAGAGAGTCAATTTTCTCAAGGATGGGAAGAAGAAGAAAGATGAAAAGCTGGAGCTTGTATGGGGACCAACTTAGGTATCTTCTCTCAGTGGCTCTCAGTATTATGTTACATTCATAGATGATGCAATTAGGAAGGTTTAGATTTATTTCCTTAGGTAGAAATCTAATGTATTTGAAACATTTAAGAAATGGAGAAGCTTGGTTGAGAATGAGATGGGTAAAAGATTAAAGTGTCTCAGATTTGATAATGGTGGTGAGTATTGCAACAAAGAATTTGAAGATTATTGTTCCTCTAATAGAATTCGTAGGCAGAAAACGGTTCCAAGGACTCCACAGGAGAATGGAGTGACTGAGCACATGAATAGGACAATAATGGAGCACGTAAGGATCATGTGATTGCATGTTGGGATACCTTTAAATATGTGGGTAGAGGCTGTCAATACCGCTACATATTTAATTAACAGAACTCCTTTAGTTCCTTTGGGTTGTGGTATTCCAGAGGAAGCATGGACAAGTAAGAAGGTGAGTTAGTCTTTTCTCAAAACCTTCAGATGTGAAGCATTTGTACATGTAGATTCTGAAAATAGAACCAAGATGGATGCAAAATCAAAAAAGTGTATCTTCATTGGATATGGCATTGATGAATTTGGTTATAGACTTTGGCATTTTGAAAACCTAAAAATTGTGAGAAGCAGGGATGTTGTATTCAATGAGGCATTGTACAAAGATCAGTTGCAACAACATGAGAAGAAAGAAAAGGATTCTATGGTGCTAGATGATACTTCAGACAATGATGTTTCAGTGGTTCCTCATGCTCTGCAACAACAAAAAATACCACAAACTCCAGTGAATGTTAGATGGTCAACAAGGATAAGTAGACCTCCTGAAAGGTTTTCTCCCTCTTTGTATTCTATTTTTTTAACATATGTTGGTGAACCGGAAGGGTATGATGAAGCTATGCAGGTGGATACAAAGGTTTAGCAAAAGCATGCAAAGGAAGAAGAAATGGACTCCTTGTTGAAAAATTAGACTTGGGAATTATGCAAGTTGCTTGCAGGTAAAAAGGCTTTACCAAACAAATGGGTTTATAGGCTGAAAGAGGAAGATGGATGTAAGATAGGATTTAAAGTCAGATTAGTTGTAAAAGGATTTGCACAGAAAAAAAGGCATTGATTTTGATGAGATTTTTTCTTCGATTGTTAAGACGACTTCTATTCGTATTATTTTAAGTATTGTGATTGCTGAAGATTTGCATTTTGAACAACTAGATGTGAAAACTGCCTTTCTCCATAGTGATTTAGAGGAGATATATATGGAACAACCCCAAGGATTTGAAGTCAAAGGTAAGGAGAAATTGGTGTGCATATTGAAGAAGAGTTTATATGGCTTAAAACAAGCACCTCGACAATGGTACTTGAAATTTGATAGTTTTATGGCTGAACAAGGCTACAGCCGGTGTAATTCTGACCATTGTGTTTATTTTAAGAGGTTAGATAATGACAACTACATTATTTTATGTTTATATATTAATGACATGTTTGTAGTGAGGTCTAACATGGATCACATAAGTGAGTTAAAACAACAGTTAGCAAAATCATTTGCTATGAAGGATTTGGGGGCAGTAAAACAAATCCTTCATATGAAAATTTGTAGAGATAGGAATAACAAAAAATTAACTCTATCTCAGGTTGATTATGTTGAAAAGGTGTTACAGAGATTCCATATGGAGAATGCCAAAGCTGTCGGCACACCTTTGCCTAGTCATTTGAATTTGACTAAGGAGATGTGTTCAAAGACACAAGAAGAAGATAAAATATCCAAGGTACCATATGCTTTAGCTGTAGGAAGTTTAATGTATGCCATGGTATGCACAAGACCAAATATTGCACATGATGTAAGAGTTGTAAGCATGCATATGAGTAATCCCGGATTGGAGCATTGGAGTGTGGTAAAATGGATTCTTAGGTATTTGAGAGGTACATCTAATAAACATCTATGTTTTGGAGGCTCTAATACTGATTTAAAAGGCTATGTGGACTCAGATTTGGTAGGGGATTTTGATACCAGGCAGAGTACTACAGGTTATGTCTTTACTGTAGGTGGGACAACGGTGAGTTGGATCTCAAGGTTACAAAAGGTGGTTTCTTTATCCACCACGAAGGCAGAGTATGTAGCTGCAACAGAGGCAAGCAAGGAGATGATATGGTTACACTTTTTCATGGAAGAATTGGGCAAACAACATGCTAACAGTTATTTGTGTAAGGATAGCTAGAGTTCCATACATCTTGTAAAGAATTATGCCTTACATTCAAAGACTAAACACATATAGCTAAGGTATCACTTCATCTGGTCGGTGTTGGAGGATTGTAATGTCCCTTCCTTAGGCAGCTCAGACTATAGTGGAGGTTGGTTTACTATTAGGGTTCCTGTAGGTCAGTAGAATGGTTAGGGGACCCAACCAAGGGCTGGGAGCTTTACGAGCCTTTCAGTTTGGAGTTTAGTTGATGAATCCGTTAAATTAGAAATATTAAAGTTTGATTTAATGGAATAGTAAAAAAGTAAATAGTAATAGAAAATTATAAAATGAATAGTGAAAAGTGCCCCCCATCCTAGTAACTCAAAGTTGTTTTTAAAAAGTGGCCCTTTCTTTTGATGAGGAAAGACCCTCAAGATGGAGGTAGCCTCTTGAGGAGGATTATTTTATTGATTTTTATAAAAAAACTCATGGGAGGTTATAAAGCAATATGTTGGGCTCATTCTTGGGCATTCTATTCTCATTTTGACAAAATTAAATTGCAGGTTTAAGCTTTAGAAAAAGGGTTTCAGCAGCATACAGGTCTTCTGAGGATGAAATCCCTTGGAGGATAGTGAATTGGACAAAAACCTAATTCACAAAACAAGGAAATCTACCTAAGGTTTCCATTTGGGCATCATTGGACTTCATCATAGGTTAATTTTGCATTTAGAATTGACTGCAACAGTGAGTTATCAGAATATAATTACAGATTAGGGCTTCTTATTAGCAGATATCATCATTTTAGTGCATTCATCAGCTGGTTGTACTAATTAAGTGTCAAACCCTAGCTAGAAATTAGGGTTTCAACAATTAAATATTCTATAAATTGAGTGTTGGCTTCCGAGTATGTGTTTATCATTTTGGGTCGTCAAATATTGCATTATATAAGGGTTTTAAACTGTTGTTATAGTCTGATATAATGTATACCAGACCTCTGAAACTTGTAATTAGACTTGATATAGTTAAAATAAATGGGTTCTATTGAGTTGCAATTGTTGTCTTTCATTTATGCAATAGTTCTGTTTCATTTCTATGCTTTTCTCTATGATTTGTCAGTGAAAAACAAGCAATAAAACTCAAACAAAAGATTAGAAAAAACCAAATCAAACCATGCAAGACAACTGTTTGACACAATACTAAGAGGGAAAATTAAAAAATTAAGGGCAAATTTGGTAAGATATCTTTCAGTGGTATCAGAGCCATAATCCTACTAGCCTGTTGGGTAATGATTGCATTCAATTGATGTGAAATCAGTTGTGCACAAGTCAGTTTGGAGTTGGTTTTTAGTTTGGCTAATGAAAAAGGTCATCATGGCAAAGTTGTTTAGTGATAAACAGGCATGTAAATAATTTGAACAAGCACAACACAAGACCATATGTAAATTGCAGTGTTTAGATGATTCACTTTCAAAGTTTGGACTCTCTAAAGGATCATCTCCTTCTACTAGCAAAGGTCCAATGCCACAAGACCAAGAAGCGGAAGTGCTTAGCATATTTGAGGAGTATAGCACTCTTCCTCAACCGGTTAAGGAGAATTTTCCTTTCAAGGACTATATGGACACACATCCGAAACTTTGTCATAAAATTGAGCAAGTAAGGAAGAAATATCATGCTATAACTTATGATTTGTTTGCACATGGAATGGATAGAAAATATTCACATATGGTTGATACAACTCTACATGAGAATGATTTGGTGTCTTCAAGTTCCAATGAGGTATGCAAAAATTTATATGATGATTTTGATAGACATGCTAATTTGGATCAAGAGGAGACACATAGTATATTGTTGAGTCTTCATGTTGATCACATAGTGGAAGAGATTACAGTCATGGATCAACCCATTAGAAATGTTGTAAACGTGACACCAAGGTATGACACCTATTTTAACTTTTGCAATAGCAGTTCTAATCATGAGGTAGCATCCATTTCACATGAAGGTAATAGTGTTGGTGAGTCTTCCTATGTTGGTACTCAAGTTGAGAGTGTTACACATGAGATATATCTTGTGGATTCAAGCCACAAAGGTCCTAATTTTGCTCACTGGTTTACCCAACCAAATTTTTTGCTTCATTAAGGCATTTTGAAACAAGTCTAGAAAATTTTTCGTCAAAAAGTCAAAAAAGCAAAATTTTTAAAAATGGAAATTTCTATTTTTAGAAATTTCTAAAAATAGACGTCGAGTTTGGTTTTTTGGGTTTCTTGAGATATGGATGTTGGCAAAACTTTCTAAAAATAGAATCTCCAAATCAGGTGTCGTGCTCGATTCTCATTGGTCGATTTTGCTCCACGATCGACACAGTTTAGACAGAATCTTCAAACGACCAAGTTTTCTCTACTGGGTCATTTCTGCTTTTTCAAAAGGTGAAGCATGAGCTTGATAGTCATCAATAGAGAAAAGTTCACCTGCCAGAACTCATCAACAAGTTTCTAATGCTGTTTCGACGACGCAAAATTGACAAACAACTATCGACTCGACGATGCACACAAAACAATGCAAGATGGATCCAAGGTGAATTGAAAAGTTGGAAAATCATAAATTTGACTAAGTCTGGTGAAAATAGGTGCCCCAGGTGGCTTGGGGCACCCAAACTCTCATGTGTTAGTTTTTTTTCACATTTTTTGAGAAACGTAAAAAAATGCTTCTGACAGCGTTTTCCCGATTGGTCAAACTTGGTCAAACTTAGTCAAAAGGCCCATAAAAGCAAGAGATTCATCTTAGATATGCTCAAGCTATCCAGTCTACCCTCATCCTGATGCCTGTCCCTGGAATCCTGAAATTGACTCAGTTTGATATCCTGAAGCCCTGAAAAATTGACTAAGTCTGAAATTTGGTGGATCCTCAAAAATCTAGAATCTGCATGTCAAATCCCATGGATCTGAGACCTATCTCAAACATCTTGAAAGTATATTTCAAAATACTTAAATATATTTTGAAATATACGTCAGACAGGACCTTCGAATTTTGGTGAAATTCAAGATTTGCAGCAGAAATTGAAAAATTCCAAAATTTTTCTAAGGCATGGAAAACCAGGCACCCCAGGTGGCTTGGGGCACCCAAACTCTCCAGAGTTAGATTATTTTTGATTTTTTTCTCAAAAAACATGAATCTCCTTCCATTAGCCTGGTCTGGTTCAGTGTTGATCAGTTTGGCACATTTTCCAAGGCAAACGGAAGGTACAATCAGCTCATTTTTCATCAGGCCTGCATATTTGCCAGATCATCAGACTCATTTTCAACCCAGTTGATAGAAATCGACAGCCAAACAGGGGTCCTGTATCACCGGAACGCGCACGCAAACCAAGAAATTGAAAAAGTCAGAAAAATTGAAAAAATGGCTAAGTGTTGGGAAACCAGGCGCCCCAGGAGGCTCGGGGCGCCCAACTTGAGCAGTGTTAGAATATTTTCATGTTTTCAGTGTTTTCTGACATGCTTTGTTACCAATCTTCGCCCGTTGGTAGTTTTCGGGAGGTCAAACTTGGTCAAATGATGTCAGATCGTTGAACGAAGGCAGGGGATGGAATCTCAGTTGATCAATCTCCAAAATGTCAGGATCAGTTAGCTTTTTCAGTCAATGACGACATTTTTTCCACCTTGTTGAAGTCAGAGACATGCCATATTTAAGTCAAAACGAGTGTTGAAGTGTTGAAAATGAAGAAAATTTTGTTAGCACTTCTTTCAACTTGCGTGTTCGATGACATCATCAAAGAAGATATTTTTTGTCATTTTGCACATGAAGCCATAGGCTCCTACAAAATAGGGATTCTTCCTATTCGAAGACATCCACTTGGATTTATGCTTTAAAAGATGCTTTCTTCATGGATGAGGGTGAAGTTTTCTTCTCACACAAATAAAGTTGCTTTTTCGACCAAAAGATTTATAAAGACAAGCTTTGGGCTTCTTTATTTCATTATCTTTTGCAGGTTGCATCCAGAGGAAAGATTTTATTTTTCTTTCAACGAAGATTCGAAGACCCAAACTAGGTGCTTTTTCAGTGTTCTTCATAGATTCAGGTTGAGGAAGAAGAGAGGCTTGCTTTTTCAGGGTCCTTGTTTCAAGGGGATCATTTTTTAGAAATCCAACCAGAGCTTTTTCAGTTTTCGTCCAGATGGGTCCATCTAGATTGTCATCCTTTTGAAGATTGGGAGTTGTACTTTTTTCAGGAATCTATTTTTTTTCTACTTTTTCAGGAAAATCTCCTCTTTTTCAAAATCTGACGATCTGGGTTGCTTCGAAACAGAATTGCCTACAAAACCCATGTGCCAGTTTTTTCAGTCAAAATCAGCTTTTTACAAGATATTATTTCCAAAAATACCAGTGGATGACATCACCAATAAAGCAACAATAAAGATGGGAACACAAAAAAGAAATTAGCTTTGAAACATATGCTTTTTGTTTTAAAGCATCTCATCCATTCTTTAGGAAAGAAATCACTTTGTGTTAGTTGGAATCTTCTTTGCTTTAAAGTAGATTGCTTTAAAACATTTGTTTATTGTATCTTTGTCTTAGAATAGTAATAAAGCTTGCGAGTTGGCAAGTTAGGGTTAATCAAGGAGATTTTAGGGTTCCCTACTCCTTTGATTTTCGTATAAATAAGGGCATCCTTGCCCATTGTTGGTAATGACTTTTGTGATAGCAAATTTGCTGTGCCTATTCTAGCCTACAAACATTGTTATTCTAGGTGTTTGTTCACTTTGTGTTCATTGTTCTCCGGTGTTTGATCGCTTACTGTATGCCTACCTTTTGCTGCAGTATTGCTGTCCTGGAGTTGTGCAAACTTTATGATATTGAATAGAAGTCTCATGCCTATTTTGCTCTGATATTCTATCTCGATTCATCAAGTTATCATCATCAGATGTGTAGCTTCTGCAGCTTTCATTTTTAGCTTTCATCATTAAAGTACTTTTAGTTTTGTGGTGTTAATCTAGAAGAAAATTACTTAAGTTTTTGTGTTAACAATCATTCCTCGTTCACTTTCAACTTCCTTTGCTCTGAATTTACTTAGGAGGTTGAAAGCGTCTTTAGTCTATGCCAATTGTAGTAGAAGTTTTATTTAAAAAGGAAAAAACCTCTTCTGCAGCGTTTAGAGTTTTATAACCTTGTGCTCTGCAGTTGAGAATCAAAAAGAAGATAGGCGAAGTTTCATTCAAGTTATCTTTTCAGCGAACATCAGCAAGAAAGGGAACTCCCCCTTCCAATAGGAGAGCAGTTTATCTGTGCATAGCTGTCTGTTTCCAAATCGCATACTAGAGGTGCAAATTGAAACGCCAACACTTACTACACTGTGAAAGATGTTAAAAGGACACAAAGGTTGTGTGATGGGTGGTCTTTAAGAGCTAAGAAGGCCAAGATGCTTGTTGCTCAAGAAAGACAACACTTACAAGAAGTCAAGGAAAGATGAAATCTAATAGATAATGCAAGAAGACAAAGAGAATCACACATTAGATCCTTATTTCTTCCAAAAGAAGAATGTGTGGATTTTGAGTATACAAGGGAATAACTTCTTGAGGTAAGCCCACAAGAAGAGCATGTTGAGTTGTGTGAAGAAGAAAGGAGGAATGATTTAGGAAATTCAGTTTGGATATCTATTTTGCATCAGGAGGTCTATGATTTTCCTCTTTTAGAGAGCTATTTGAAGGATCGAAACAATGATGATATTGGTCACACACTTGATGGATCAACCACAAGTGTTATATCCATTTATGTGGAATGGAACATTATTGAATTCAATTTGGTTAGTCATGCATCATCTACAATGGAAGGACAATTGTTAAGATCATATGAAGCATTTTGTCTTAGAGAGCTGATTCAGGAGACTAAGAGGTTGCTTACTAATAAGATCTTGCATTTTGGTAATGTTTGGTTTGTCCTGCATACTACACTTTAGAGTTTACTAGTAAGGGAAGACATATCAGTTATGGAGGTGATGGTATGGATTAGAAAATGGGACAACAATCTTTTGACATCACATGAGCATGAATCGAAGCTAGATGGTGGTGACAATAAATGTAGCATGGTAGACATTCATGAAAAGATAGATAAGCATGAGGTGATGGTGGGAACTTCTACTTGCCAACAATCTAAATTTATAACAACAGTGGGAAAAGAACATGAATCAATTTGTATGTTGATTCCTCACCTTTATGATGTTGATACTTTGATTGAGTGTAAGGATGTCATAACTTCAAGATTTGAATGCTACAAGATTGGGCTGCCAAGTGTATGCAAGTGTGCTCTTGCATTGAAGTTTTCCAAGCTGCTAATCATTGGGAAACAAGTGATATTGATTCTACTTTGATTGGTACACAAGATGAATGCATTGGTCATGGTAATTTATATGATGCATCTCATTATGGGACTGATTTTAGACAATTTGGAGAAATTGAGGTAAAACAGTCCCAAGAAATACTTGAAGGATGGATTGACAAGGCAACGAAAGCTAAGTTTATAGCACAACAAGCCAAGCTTCATCTTCAACAAGTTCGTGACACTCACCACTCCATGGATGATGATAAGCGAAGGTCTTCTAGTTTTAAAATTGCAGTTGATGTTGATCAATTCATTCATGAAGATGTTGATTTATTGATGACACTTATAGTGGATCAACCACTCAATAGTTATCTTTGGTGAGTATTGATGACATCTACACTACACATTTGGGTTAGTCACCTATTCCTCATGGCATGACAATGATTTATTTGTTGATTGGTGACTTCATATTCATAGGTTCATCATGGTTTAGTGACTGCCCTAGTTGGATTCATATGGCACTTCTAGATTTTCCTTGGTCTACACCAGCTATACAATGGCTTGGGAGTGTGTGGAGTGATGGGGTCAAGGTACATCAGAAGAAGATTCAGTCCGTCCCCTAGGAACATTTCAAAGTTGTGGGGTTTCCTAGGCTTATGTGGTTACTACATGAGATTCGTGAAGGGGTACTCATAGCTTGCAGCCCCTTTGATAGATCTCACATGGAAGGGCACATTCATATGGACAGATGAGGTATAGGTTGCATTTGATAGGCTCAAGCAGGTCATGAGCACTTGTCCAGTTTTGGCACTTCTAGATTTCTCTCAGCCCTTTGTGTTATAGTGTGATGCATCCGGAGAGGGTATTGGAGCGGTTCTTATGCAGAATCACCATCCCATTGCCTACAAGAGTAGGAAGTTGAGGGATAATGAGAGACTGTATTCCACCTATGACAAGGAGATGCTCACCATTATGCATGCTTTGGCAAAGTTTTGGCAATAATTGGTAGGTGGGAAGCTTGTGGTGAGGACTTACCACAATAGTTTGAAATACTTCTTGGAGCAGAAAGAGCTTAATGAGTGCCAACAAAAATGGGTCAGCAAGATACGGGCATATGATTTTGCCATTGAGTATGTCAAGGGGAAAAAGAATATTGTTGCTGATGCACTTTCTAGGAGGCCTATAGTTGCTACACTTTGCTCTTTGAGTGAGATTTCAGTAGATTAGAAGTCTCAACTATTAGTTAAGTATTCCAATAATTAGTTTGCATGTGAGATTATGGATGGTAGGATTCAGGACAATAGATACACAGTGATTGATGATGTTATCTACTATAAGAATAGGATTTATTTGGTACCTGGATCAAAATTGAAGGATAAGATCTTACGCGCCGTCCATGACACACCATTAGCAGGGCATCCTCGATATTTTAAGACATACAGGCAGGTGAGAGAGAGATTCTCATGGAAGGGTCTCAAGGATGATGTCTTGTGCTATGTATGTGAGTGTGTGACTTGTTAGCAGAACAATTCAGAGCATACTTTTTTGGCATGTCTTCTGCAACCATTGCCTATTCCAGAGCAGAAGTGGGAAAGTATATCGATGGATTTCATTACTGGTCTTTTGAGAGTTCAGAGAAAGGATTGCATTTATGTGGTTACATGGATAGGCTGATGAAGTTTGCACACTTCTTCTCTATTGCAGCCGAATTTATATCTCAGGTGGCAGAGTTATTCTTCTATGAGGTGTTTAGATTCCATGGACTCCCTAGGACCATTGTCAATGATCGGGATAGCAGGTTTATGGGCATCTTTTGGCAGGAGCTATTATGATTAGCAGGTACAGAGTTGACACCTAGCACTAGTTACCACCCTCAGATAGATGGACAGTCAGAGATAGTTAATAAGTGGGTTGAGGGTTACTTGTGTAACTACATTTCAGGACATCAGAAGGCTTGGGTACGATGGTTGTATTTGGGTGAGTATTGTTATAATACCATGTATCACATGTCGATTGGTATGACTCCCTTCCGAGAGTTGTATGGTTATGATACCTTATCTTTTGTGGACTTAACGTTAGGTGATAGCAGAGCACCTAGAGCTCGAGATTGGTTATAGGACAATCAGGATATCCTTAAGCCACTGAAGGATACTATTCAACATGCACATAATCAACATAAGATGTATGTAGATCGACATCGAGTTGAGAGGACCTTTGAGGTTGGAGACATGGTTTTCTTGTGCCTATAACCTTATAGATAGAGTACACTTAAGAGGAGTGGGTCAGAGAAGCTCAAGCCTCAGTTTTATGGTCCATACAGAGTATTGAGGAGGATTGGTGAGGTCGCATATGAGCTTGAGCTACCTCTCGAGAGTAAGATACATAATGTCTTTCATGTATCTTGTTTGAAGAAGGCTTTGGGACAACATGTTGTCTCTTTACCTATTTTGCCCCCATCAGATGAGGAGGGCTAATTAGTTTTGATACCTACAGAGATTCTTGACATAAGGGAGAGGAGGTTGTGTAGCCGAGTGATCAAAGAGTATTTGGTACGATGGAGGGACTTGCTGTTGGAGGATGCCACGTGGGAAGGAAAGATGATACTTCATCATCCAACTTTACAGTTTCTTGGGGGCAAGCAATCCCAAGAAGGGAGGACTGTAATGTCCCTTCCTTAGGCAGCTTAGACTATAACAGAGGTTGGCTTACTATTAGGGTTCCCGTAGGTTAGCAGAATGGTTAGGGGACCCAACCGAGGGTTGGGAGCTTTACAAGCCTTTCAATTTGGAGTTCAATTGATGAATCCAGGGTTAAATTGAAATATTAAAGTTTGCTTTAATGGAATAGTAAAAAAGTGAATAGTAATAGAAAATTATAAAATGAATGGTGAAAAGTGCCCCCCATCCTAGTAACTCAAAGTTGTTTTTAAAAAGTGGCCCTTTCTTTTGATGAGGAAAGACCCTCAAAATGGGTATAGCCTCTTGAGGAGGATTATTTTATCAATTTTTATAAAAAAGCTCATGGGAGGTTATAAAACAATATGTTGGGCTCATTCTTGGGCATTCTATTCTCATTTTGACAAAAGCAAATTGCAGGTTTGAGATCTGAAATAGGGTTTCAGCAACATACATGTCTTTTGAGGATGAAATCCCTTGGAGGATAGTGAATTGGATGAAAACCCAGTTCACAAAATAGGGAAATCTACCTAAGGTTTCCATTTAGGCATCATTAGACTTCATCACAGGTTAAATTTACAGTTAGAATTGATTGCAGCAGTGAGTTATCAGAATATAATTACAGATTGGGGCTTCTTATCAACAAATATCATCATTTCAGTGCATTCACCAGTTGTCTATACTAATTGGGTGTCATTTTTAGTCAAACTCTAGTTGGAAATTAGAGTTTCAACAATTAAATATTCATAAATTGAGTGTTGGCTTCTGGGTATGTGTTTATCATTATAGATAGTCAAATATTGCATTATATAAGGGTTTTAGACTGTTGTTATAGGCTGATATAATGTATATCAGACCTCTGAAACTTGTAATTTGACCTGATATAGTTAAAATAAATGGGTTCTATTGAGTTGCAATTGTTGTCTTTCATTTATGCAATAGTTCTCTTTCATTTCTATGCTTTTCTCTATGATATGGCAATGAAAAACAAACAATGAAACTCAAACAAAAGATCAGAAAAAACCAAATTAGACCATGCAAGACAACTATTTGACACGATACCAAGAGGACAAACTAAAAAATTAAGGGCAAATTTGGTAAGGGATCTTTCAAGGATGGACAATTAAGGTTGGAAAAGATACATATAGATGACAATCCAGCATACATGTTTACAAAGACGGTGAAAAGGGAGAAGTTGAGCTCCTCTTCAGCTTTAGTTGGCCTTCAAGATTGAAAACAATAAAATCGTGAGAACAACAGGGTCCAAGGTGCTTATTTCTAGTGGGAGCTACAGGGGCAATGGTGTTATGATTAGTCTCCAAGTGGGAGATGATATGGTGTGGAGTTTGATCAGTCTCTAAGTGGGATATTGTTGTTATATGGAGCCTAATCAGACTTGGAGGTTAAATTTTTCCCACTTTTATCATCACGGTTTCCCCTTAAAATAGTTAACAGGGGAGTGCAGGGGGCAGAACCCCTCCTGCGGGACCTGGTGGGCTTATCGCCTTGATGGGGGCTCGAGGGCGGAGCCCACGGTGGGGGTCTGGGGGCAGCGCCCCCAAAGCAAAATTGCCTATTATTTCATAAAGGTGTCGACATTTATTTTTCTATTGGCCGACATATAAAACCCTATTTTTGTAACCGACATAAGTCTTGATAAAAAAGGATTAGGGTTAGGGTTTCCATTGATATTGTATCTATAGTGTATTGCAACAGATTTGGGTTGCATGATTGCTGGTAGTAATCAGTTCTATTTGCTGGATAATAATTTTGGACTCTCTATTGGTGGATGTAGCCCGAGTTTGGGTGAACCATCTTAAAATTGTCTCTCACTATTTTATTTCTATTATTTTTCATTCCTCTGTTTAATCTTTATCTGCATTTAATTGATATCTTCTACATGCTATTCCTAACAGGCATATCATTCATTCCTGTTTAGACAGTGGCTACCTCTCAGGGGGAGTAGGTAGGTTAACAACAAATTAAATAATCAACATTTGAGAAGCTTTGCAGTATTTGGTTACTATCAGGAAAGAGGTTGATTACCTCCCTTTTCCATTGATGTCAAAGGGCGAGAATTAGAGTAATGGGGAGCAAGTGCAGAAGAGATTGAACAAGGGAGCAAATGCAGAAGAGACAAGGGAGCGATTAAAGATATATTATTTGTAGTTTGCCATCAATGACAAAGGGGGAGATTGTTGAATTATTGTCATTGATGTTGAAGGAAAGTGTTCAAGTGTTGTCATTGATGAGTCTAAGGCCAAAATGTTAATCAGACTAAGTGAAAGAGGGTGACTTGTTTTCTGGGGTTTCTTAGATTTCAGAGTTTTACTCCTCCTTGTCGAGGAAAGAAGGAAGGCCTAATTGCAATGCTTCGATTTATTCTAAGGAAATTGGAGTTTGAAGTTTCAACCTTGCTCCTCTTTGATATGGAAATAAGGAAGGCCTGATTATGTTGTTCCAATTTTTAGTCCAAGTCTATGTGATCAGAGGTCGGAGTTCAGAGTCACTCCTTGACTCATTTCATAAAGGAAGATAGAAGGAAGAATCTCTAGGGCCCAAAGCCTGATAATATTGCCCAAGGGGCAAGGTTGTACATATAGCATCATTCCGCGGTTTCGTAGGAATGTGATGCAGAGCATCTAGGACAGAGGAGGACAGTTCAAACCTTCAAATGAAATGGCTCTCTCAAGATTACTATTTTCCTTTGACAGAGTTCAAACCTCTCATGAGGTAGGGTTCTAACTCACACTACACATGTTCATGACATAAGGTGAGAGGACTCCAAGACACTTATCACATAATGCTTAATTCAATCTAACATTCCATTCAACCCACTTTGCAGGGTCTGCAACAACAGTCTCAACTATGTCTTCTAAAGACAGTCATAACATCCTTCTTATGGTGGTCTCAACTAAGACAAACTCCTCATACAACATGCCTAATCTATAACATGCTAAGCATACCCAATGCCTTCACAAGTCAATAACATATCAATATACCCATTACCTACTTTGCAGTGACTGTCTCCGGGAGGACTGACAGAGTCAAACTAGGCAGAGAGGACAGGTTTCATGGAAGAACTCATTCTATCTCCTATCACAAGATCCTTGCAGGACCTAGAACACCTTGTATTAGTAGAAATGACTAACATTTCATAAGGTTTCTGCCTCCATAGTTGGTGGTCACCATCAATTTACTGTTGTTCTCTTCTCTAAGTCTCAACACACAGCTCTACAGAGTCATCTACATGGAAAACCCAGTCCAAACCATCCTCCCGCCTCCACAGCCTTTAAAAGCCCTTGCATTAGCTATAATACAACCCATTCCACTAATCAGAAATAGAGAAGATCAGTGGAATGAGGGTAAATCCATCGGGCTATTCAGAAAAAGCCCTAAGCTAGGTTTTCAAACCCACTTGCAGATAAAAGAGAAATACAGAGATATAAAAGAGTGTCAAGAGCCCAAACAACTTGTAAATGATAGGTAACTCTCCACACTAACCAGCCATCACAGGCACCAACCACCACCAGGCCGTACAGGTACGGATTATTGCAGGAAACAACGAATCTCTGAAAGAAACAACAGGGTTTAGGACAGTGTAAAGCAAAACAATGATTTCTCCCACCTAGATCATTTTCATGACCCCAAACAAGATTCATATCAAAGCTACTTCAATTCTCTAACCATCCATTACAAACTTGGGCTATGACTGTTCCGTACAGGCACGGGTACGGACTGGAAATAGTGGAACAACACAGAAATATGCAGGAAAACGGGTTCTTTATTTCATTATACTTCAACCTTCCTTCACACCATACAAAATGAAAAGTTTCTTGGCTTTTTCAAGCCTCCTCGATGCCTTGCACATGCAGGAGGGTAGTTAAACCGATGGTGAGAGAAAAGAACTGTTCCAAAACCATCACTGCCCGGCCCACAATTGTCTACTACTTTGTAACTGTCCTCTTGGACTGCCTTGACTGTTTTTATGTTTAACAATGCTTTTTAACATGTGGTTTAACCTTGGACAAGGTTTAACTCATCTTCAAACCTTAGACATGCTAACAACCAATATGATTTTCTCCTACATACCTTAGGAGGGATACAAAAGAAAAGAAACCTATGACTGCCTTTTTTACCACATGACTATCCTCTTTAACATGACAGTAGTAGTCTTATAGTCTTTTGGACATAGTCCATTTACATGCATGGCTTTCAAGCCTTATTATAACATTGAATGGTCTCAAGGACCTTACTGAACAAAACAACTTGAAAATAAACCAAATCCTAGATGTCTTGGTGCTCCTGCACCAGAATGTTTTGCCCTTTCTAATTTGCTTCCGTGGAATGGTGGAAACCGGTTATTTGAGCGTCAAATTTATTGCGATAAGATGCAAAGTTGTTGTATGGGTATCTTTGCACATTGTGACATCGATATTAAGTGAATTGGAGAATCAGAGAGTGGAGGTTCTCTTTGATTCATTCCAAAATGGAAGGCAAAAGAGAAGAAGTTGAAAGCTCGATAAAGAAGAAGAAAGACCAAAACTCTGACACTCAATAAAGAAGAGGAAAAACAAGAAGCCCGACGCCCGATATAGTTACAAAGGAAGAATATAACGGGATCAGAGGTAAGATCATAATGCTTCCATGAAAGAAGACGATAGTTCGGAAGCCCGATCTTCAAAAGTCCATGAATTCAATTCTTGTAAAAGGAGAAGTTTCAAAGCACATTTATCAGGATTCAAATCTCTAAGTGAAATCTATTTAGTTGAGCAAATGACTAGATCAGTTGAAGTTTTGTTGGATAGTTGTTGTTGTGTTATTGTCAACTTTTAGTTTTCCCCAACATGTTACGATTATGCAATTGGTTTGATTCAGATGATCTTCTGTTGGTGTTCTGGTTCAAACTATATGGGACGTATGTTGGATTTCCATACATTTAGTTTCTTCTCATCAAAGGGGTTGTTAAGAATACATTGAATAGTTTCTTCTCATAAAAGGGGTTGTTAATGTATATGCCTAAAAATGACACGATTTGGTCTAGATAAATATTCTTAATATTTATTCCCTTCCAATTCTTCTATCAATAAATAAATAACCAAATTTATTTATTTGATTCATATTCTTCCAACAATTAAATAAAATTCTTTATTTAATTAAATTCCTCCAAACAATTAAATAATTCCCAATTATTTAATTAAGTCAAATTCATTCCTCCAAATTTGAATAAATCAAGTCAAATTTATTTAAATTCTCTCTCTCCAAAAATAAAATAAATCAAATATTTTATTTATTCTTCCAAAATCATGCATAGCAATTAAATAAATTTATTTATTTAATTTGCTTTTTTATCTTCAAATTCTTCAAATATCTTCTAAATCTTCTAAAAATAAGTCTTCTTCTCCATGCACACAAAATTAAATAATTTATTATTTAATTTCTCTCAAATCATGCAAAAGCAAATCTTAAGTTGAGTTATCTATTCAATCAACCTTGTTTTTATCAATATCTCTTAAATTAGAAAAAAACTTTCTAATTTATGAAAAACATGTCTTATCTTTAGAAAAGAAAGTGATTAACTCAAATAAAACAACTTTTGTGTGACACTTGTGTTCTTCTTATTCGTTGCACGTTCCTCATGTATTCTCAACCGTTGATCTTCTCAAGTCTTCTATACCATTGATCTCTTTTTTCCCAAGTCTATACATTCAACCCTGTTCTTCCATTCCAATCATCCAAGCTTTAAGTATTGTTACTCTGAAGGAATTACAGTGTGCCTTTGGCACCAATTCCTTCATTGCTTGTGATCACGCTTTTTACTATGCACTACGCACTACCATTGTTGTGAAGCTTCTCTTCATTGCGGCATCACCACAGCCATTCATAATCGACATTGTTGACAAAGAAAAGAAGTGCACTCACTGAGGGCCCTCTTCATACACACAAGGACGATTTTTGATAGGCAACAATGGAAGTTTCGATCTAAGGAAGGTTTGCATTTGTTGATTCATTGTTTGTTTGATTTGATTTCCTTAGTTCACTATTCTATTGAGTTTTGGTTATTTGATATTGTTTATCATTGCATATTCATTGTTTGAACCAAATTTCCCCTAACATTTTTGGAGCCCACTGTGGGGCGTAGCCCCAAATTTAACCCAAAAATTGAGTTTTTTGTGTTTAGAAAGCCGTACACAGGGGGAAACAGTGCATACGTCAATTTCTAACACACATCTATTACCTGTCAAGGCACATCTATTAACGCAACACATACATTCACTGTTCCAGTGCAAATACCTACTATCATGGTGCATCTGTTGAAGTTACGCATACATACACTATTCTAGTGCATATACCAACTTTCACGGCACATCGGTTGAAGCTGCGCATACATACATTGTTCCTGCACTTTTACCCTTGGAGACGGCGCATACATCGCATCGGCACATTTACTATTTATTTCAGCGCATTTACTAACTGTTTCAGCACATCTGTATTACTACGCTTCTATTGACTGTTTCTATGCATTCAATTTGTGAAGCTGCGCTTCTGTTGCAGGCAGTTATTTTAGGGTTTTTTAGGAGATTTTTGCTAACGCTGACATCTTTGCAAGAATTCTCTTATCGGTTTTGTAGGCTAGGTACTTTTTTAGATTCATATAGTTGCATTTGCTAGATCACACTTTGATTTCTAAAACGGGAAAGTAAAACAGATGTTCATGCAAAGTCTCACATAGTCTAACTAGGAAAGTGGTAAACGAAACCTTTGCTATCTTGCATTGCAACATTGCTATCTTTTCAACGTTATTGCTATCTGGATTAAAACTAAACTCACTATTGCTATCTGGGTTAAAACTAAACCACTGCTATCTCAATTGACCAAAATTTCAAAGTTAACAATTCGTGCTCTCGTGGATTAAAACTAAACTCACTATTGCTATCTGGGTTAAAACTGAACCACTACTGTCTCAATTGACCAAACATTTCAAAGTTAACTATTTTGTGCTACGTGGATTAAAACTGAACTCACCATTGCTATCTTGGTTAAAACTGGATGATTGCTATCTTGCTACTCACTTCAAAGTTCTGTGCTTGCCCAAGTAGATAGCTCATCTAGTTTTTTTCTATTTTAACTAGGGGAAAAGAACCATTGTATACTATGTTTTTTGGGAATGATACCAGGCCTATGCTCTCCCCTATCTTGGGTGACCAAAATGCCAGAAGTATCATTTTCACATGTGTTTTTCCTTTAGAGGGGCCTGCTCTTGGATACTGCTTATCCAAGTAGGAACGACTCTAAGTGGTAACAGGCTAGACGCCAAGCCCTTCCAAGCCACTATAAATAAATTATGTTTGGAGCGAAAGCTTCAAACGATGAGTACAGTTGTGTTACACTGACAACCAACCTCCCCCAAAACACTCCAAGGCACAACCCTTGCAGGCTGGGAGACTCCATAACAGAGAGTAGTGCTACCGCATGTGTAACCACTCGAATGGTTGCCCTCATTAAACACCTTTTGCTCTAGTGGCCAAAAATCCTTATAATCCATTTCAAGCCTAGGATTTTGTACTTGTTTTTTTTCTTTTAGTCCAAATAGAGTCAGAAAGTCACAAAAAAGTAAAAAACCATAAAAAATTCTTTGTGTTTGCTGTATTTTCTTGCCATAAATTTAGAAAATCAGATCAGAAAAAGCTTTCTTACAACCAAAGTACTAAAAACACGAAAAAAAATTGCAAAAAAATTGAAAAAAGCTAGAGCGGCGCATTCGTCTGCTGTTCCTGCGCATCTGTGCCGACTTTCGGTGCATTTGTGGTGACTTTCTGCACTTTTGCATACTGTTTTTGCGCATATACATTTCACCAGTCTGACGCATATATTCTGACTTCCAACACATTTGTCCATTTCCACAGTGCATCTATTTCGGTGCATACATGACAGTGAGCACTTGCACAGTTTTCAAGAGAAAAATTTCACCAGTTCTGGATACCCATTTCAGTCTAGTTTTAGGTTCAGAGATCAGGTCTCACCTTGCAGTCAGTTGTCCATCCATTTCATGTCAATATCTTTCTTTCATTGGTCATCCCATTCACCTTCTATTAGGTCTTTCTAGTCAAAATTCAAAAGTATCCCATATCAGGTCAGCATAGGCCCCTTTTTCGTATCACTTGTGGATTTGAGTAAAACTAGTTAGTCACAAAACTTTGCTAGTAGGTCTTAGTGCACGACAAGTCCCTACACGGTAAGACAGGTATCAAGTACCCTTACTAGTGGCTACCGTCTTACTTGGAACCATTGATCAAGAAAGTCCTTTGTCAAAATCTTGTCATAAGTATCCTATTCACAACAGTCTCCATCGGCACCTCGCCAAAATCTCTAGTCCCATTTCACCTCGTCCCACGTCACCTTGCATGGTTCTTACTAGATCTCAATACAAAAAACAACTTGAAATGGCTGGGTCATCCAACCACATCTTCTCACCTCACGATAGTGATGAGGAAATCTCTAATGAAGACTATCAAGGAAGCATCCAAGATCAAAAATTCCAACGCCTAGTGGAGAAAGTGCTCCATGACGACCCTCACAAGTATTTCTATCATCTTGCTAGTCTTGGAATTAAACTACCCGTAGATTTTGATATAAACTCAATCTTGGAAAACATAGAGGATGATCGTGAAAAGGGAAAGAAACCCCTAGACACAAATGCAGAAGATAAAGGAAAGAAAACCATAGACCAAAACAGCCCTATGGAAGAAATGAGGAAAGAACTTGAGGGTCTAAAGAAACAAATGTCGGATCTCAAGACGGGCACTAACACCAAAAATTACTCCCTTGAAGATATTGCACCGTACCCTTTTGATAAAAACTTGGTCATGAAACCATTTCCCTATCGATTCGAAGTTCCTAAGTTTGACAAGTACAAAGGGAAAGGGGACCCTAGAGATCACATCAGGGAATTCAATGCAGCATGTTTAGAAGTAGCTCACAACGAGACTTACTTAATGAGACTATTCCCTAGATCTCTAGGCAGTTAAGCTATGGAGTGATTCTCACGTCTTCCACCAGGCACCAAAACTTTTGATGAGCTAGTTAACAAGTTTATCACTCATTTCTCTTACAACATTGAACACGAGGTCTCTATGCTTGATCTATGCAACACCAAACAAAAGGGTGGTGAATCATTTTCCACCTTCCTGCAACGATGGAGACAACTAGCAAGCAAGTGCTCATACGATGTACCTAAGAAGCAACTAATGGAGATGTTTTTCCATAACCTCAACACCGATCTTGGCTATCAAATACAAATACAATGCCCTACATCATTCTCAAAAGTTATCGAAATGGGATTGTTTATCAAAAAATCTATTATCGCCAAGGGGCAAATCAAGTTATACAAGGACACACCTACCTCCAACTATACGACTGACAAATCAAAGTTTTGGACCAAGAATAAGAATGTTGTCAACGACAGAGTGGTTGATGCCAAGGTGGTGGCTCCCAAGCAACAACCCATATTCACTCTCAAAGGAGAAGCAAGCAATGTTACGCCCAACAAACAATTCTCTTGGGAGCCATGACCATGGTTTAGCACAAATCCAAGGTGAAAGTTCACACTGCTAGGCGAGTCTCAAGAATCCGCATTACAGAAGTTATTGGCTAACAATGAAATCTCTCTACCGCCAACAAGTGATTATGAGCCTATCGTCAAACCTCCCTATTGGAAAGACACTGACTATTATGAATATCATAGAGGAAGGGGACATACCACCAACAATTGTATCCATCTCAAACATGTTATCCAAGATGTGCTAGATCAAAATCAAGGGGGAACCCAACATCATACCTCCAATGAGACACATGTGGCTTACAAGGATCCGCTTCTCAATCACGACAGGCCATACAACAACAATAAAAATAATGGTAATAACAATGGCAACAACAACAATGGCAATAACAACAACGGGAACAACAACAACAACCGCAACAAGTCGAATCAGAATAGTAGGAATAGTAATGCCAACTATGCAAGTGTGCCATTTGATTATACCATCAATTGCCTATCCAAGCATGTCCCACAAATCAATGTGGTCACGCCTAATCAACAATCAGAACCTAACAGAACTAGTTGTAGTATCATTACCCGCAGTGGTAAAGTCATGTTGAATACTATCCCTCCAAGTTCGTCACCTTCTTAGTCCAACTTCCATCAGTATAATGTCATAGACCAACTACAGAAGACTCCAGCCCACATTTCTATCTTGGAGTTGTTGCGTCTATCTCCTTCCCATAAGGAGATTCTCAATAAAGCCTTAGTGGAAACTACTATCCCCACTAACTTGGCCCAAGAGAAGTTTCAGGCCATGGTAGTTAATCTGACCCCCTCCAGTACCATATCATTTACCGAGCAAGATGACCTCTCTATGTTTCAACCCCATAACACCCTTCTACATATTGTCACCTTCATCCACAAGCACTGCATCAAGAGGGTTCTCATTGATGGGGGAGCCGGTTTAAATATTTGCACATTAAAGATAGTCCTTACATTGGGGTTCTCCAAAAATGCCATCAATCCAAGGAAGAAGATTACTATCAAAGCCTATGATGAAGAGGAGAGAACTACAAAGGGAACAGTGGTATTACCCATACAAGTGGGACCTATCATAAAAGATGTTGTGTACCAAGTCCTAGATAGGGAGCTCACCTATAATATTCTCCTAGGGAGACCATGGATTCATGCCATGAAAGCTGTGCCCTCTACCTATCATCAATGCATAAATTTCCCACATAATGGGAAGCAAGTTACCATCCAAGGAGACCCTGACCCCTTCCAGCATTGCAACTCTGTCCTTTCAAAACCTGATTGCATCATACCAAATAATAGAGCATCTACATCCCCTACCCCACAACAAGACCATACCTATGAAGCTTCCTCATCAAGGCCCAAAGAGCAGAAAGTTACTATCAAAGAAACCAGAGTTGGGGAATACTCCATTGAGCACAGCCTCAATCTAGCCAAGATGCCTTTATCTCCTAGATCCTTTGGTCAACCCAAGCATTTTCCAAAGCCATCTGCTCCTCCCACAGCTCCCTCAGCTCCCTTTGTAAAATGGGGGACCTTATCAGATGAAACAGAGGAAAGAGATGTCCTACAATGGCTTTATACCGAAGAAGAAGAGAACATACAACAAGAACCTCCTAGACTCCCAACAGAACTCTATGGGTGAGGTGAAGCTATCCTACACATAATGGGTTACGAAGGACAAGGCCCTATCAGCCTAAGAAAAAAAGGAATCATAGAACCCATTCAACCTTCTTCATCATCATTGGCTAGAAATACAAATGGCCTAGGATATAAAGGTAAGGGCAAAGCTAAGGAAAATGCTTGTCTTGTAGAAATGATACATACACTCCAAGTGGATAGTGACACAGATTCCAATGAATATGAGTGGGATGAGATGACAGAGCATTCCTACGATGACAAAGAATGTGATACCATTCAAACTTATAGCCCCTACCGTGAAGGACAAACGCTACCGAACAGACCACTAGAGTCTGATTTGCCTATCTCTAAGAATATGACTCTCGAGGAAGGTTCAAGTTCTATCACAATAAACAATTTGGAGGAAAGTACCATCCTGAACACTCCCTCTCCCAATACTCCTAGTATATCCATTCAAACCACCAACAAATCAGATCTATCCTCCAACTCCCTCCCCCTTGTGCATCCTGAACTTATTGACTGGGATCTACGAGGAACCCCTCAACTAGATATGTTCCAAAACGATGATGCTTATATTGACTATATGGAACTTAGGGACCACCTACCCAAGGGAGATCATAAAGCTGGTTTTGCTATTAAACTTAATACTGTGGCTTACTTCAGAGAGGGTGCCAAGCCTTCCAGTTGCAAAAATATCAAAATCAAAACTGGATTTGACTGTAAAAACCATTCTGCGGTAGTGTCAGATCCCAAAACAGTAAAAAGAAAGGATGTATCCGAAGGTGAAAACCCAATTGTGGCACCTGATGATGGAAGGTTTGACACGCTCCCTAATGACATGCACTAGGAGAAGTCTTAGATTATTGTGGAACCCATAGAGCCAGTTAACATTGGAACAAAAGAACAACCTAAGTGATGGTGACAGGTTGTCATTGATGACAAAAAGGTGTGTCTTGCAGATGCAGAGAATGGCTCTATACTTCACAGCTTTGTTCTTGCATTATCAGGAGTACATCATCTTGTGTGTTGTTGCAAGAGTGCATCATCAGGAAGTTGCAGAAATACATCATCTTGTGTGTTGTTAAATTATATCAGTTGGAGTTGTGAATATTATGATAAGATTCATTACTCAGGGTGATACGATGACATACAGTATTCAGTGGCTTGGTCATTTGATCTCAGTATTCAGTTTGTGGTCATTTGATCTCAGTATTCAGTTTGTGAGTTGATCATCATACAAACAAGTGTAGTCGCATGGAGGTTGAAATGTTTGAAGTTTCATTGTATGAAGTTCTTGATCATATATGCAATTAGTATCTTGTATCAGGAGAATGTTATATGGAACAGGTATGTATTAAGCAGCTATATCTTCCTTGAGTTAATAATGATGTCCTGTGATCAATCTTGGAGTTGATTTGAGGAGTTGAGTTGTTGATCATCAAGTATTGGCAAATGATCATCATTCATGGTTTGTTTTTGGAGGCATCTCCTATTTAGGATGTGAGCATAAGAAAACAAAAATAAGTCAGAGGTATGAGCAGATGGCAATAAGAGTGTTATTACTTTAAGGTTCTTGTTGATTAATTTGCAGAATGCTTCATCTCATGATATTTGCCTGCAGATGTTGGTATAGGACATTGACTCTTTTAAAGTGTATGGAGTCATAAAATTTTCACATCCTTATTTGGATCCTATTTACAAAATCCTAAATATCCCATCATAAAACCTATTTTTTTGTTGACTTGTAATTACAGGTCATCTCATTAAAAACAACCTGCTAGAGGGCTTGTGGTTCATGGGCAATCGGCCCCTTCAAGCTTATCAACCTATTCTATCGGTGGTCGGTGGTAATGTTTGTTTTAAAAAAAAAACGGAGAAAAGAGCCCGAAGGAGATCAAATTTTATTTTAAGACCATCACCTTGGTCGTGATAATCATTGAAAGACCTTTGTTTATTTTTGCTTGAGCTTCTTCGAAGATTACTATCATGGGAGTGCTTTATGTTTAAAAAAAAAGGCTTTAATATATTTGGTAGGAACCCGAATACTAAGCCTTTTATGGCTTTGTTTCATATTTTTTAGAAGCTTTGTTTTAAAGTGGTCGACCTCACTTTTGTGTCATTTTTATGACTTAAAAAATTAAAAAGTAATTTCTATTTTTGCTTTGAGAAAAAGGTGGGTAAGTGAAGATTTTTTGAGGAGTCTTTTTTAGATGAAAAATTTATTTGGAAACAAATAAAATGCTTTTTCCTTTAGAAGGCAGAATATTGTGAAGGAGGAGATTTTTTTTTAAGAAGGAAAAATCTTTATGAAGATATTTTTGATGAGGAAAATTGACAAATTTTTTCTTTTGGATCTGAGGAGAAAAATAAACAGGGGAAGATGAAATTTGTGAAGAAGATATTATTTCTCTTAGGAGCAGATTGATTAAATTTTTTGAAGACAAAGGATTTTTTTTTTTTGCAGGGAAGATGAAGGGTTTGTCTTGAAGATGATTTGTTACAGGATACGAATAAGAGAGATTTTATTTTATCTTAAAGGCAGATTGACAAAATTACATGAAGACAATAGATTTGAATATAAAATCATGAATTTTTTTTAAGGAATATGAATCAAATTTGAAGAGTTTATTTGCAGGGGAGATGAAGAAAAGGAAATGTGTTTTTGCAGAGAAGTGAAATTTCAAAAGTCTTGTTGTTTATAATTGCAAAATTTGTGTGATCAGATGAAGGAATGTGAAAGGTTCCAAGGCAGTGAAAAGACATTCAACTTGTATAAATTTGTTTTCCAGGTGCACTGATGGATGATTTAAGAAGGATAGAGATGAAATATATAGTGTTGTGAAGTGTTGGATTAGTATACACATTTGATATGCAGTGTTGTTAGAATGCAGTGTTGATTGGATCAGAATAAAGGATTGTTGAGATGTCAGATTGAATAGAATGGATATTTGACAGACATATATTTGTATTGAATGGAAACAGAGTATCCCTCTGATTTAGTTTATAACTTCTATTGGTGATTTGGTTTGCCAGTGAGGCATTGTATTAGCCAGTGAGGCTTATAGGTCAGTGTGACCTTAATATTTGTCAGTGAGACAATTTGTATTGCCAGTGAGGCATGTTTTTTCAGCTAAGCCAGTGAGGCAATTCTGGAGTGGTTTTTCTACCCTGATGGGTTTTCCACTCGTGCATATCTTGTGTTATGATTCTTATTGATCTTCCTTGTGTGTGTTCAATTTACTTATGAAGTTTTATTCTCTTTCTGCATTCATAGTCATGTGCATATGTATTTGACAAATCAAAGGTATCATTCATTCCTTGTGCTCAGAAAGTTAAAGTTTGAAAAAGATTAAAGAATTTATACAACACTGATTCACCCCCCCTCTCAGTGTTGTCCTTAACTCCTACAATTGGTATCAGAGCCAGTTTCCCTTCTACAGCTTAATCAGCTTGGGTAGGTCTTATGTGTGGAGTTCAATGGGTAAGTGCAGGAGAAATAAGAACATGAGAAATCTTAAGCATCATTCTGGTCAGAAGACACAAAAGACATTATCCATATCAAATTCAGATGTTGATATAAATTCAGTTGATAAAGATGTTCTCCATGTTAAGTCTGGTATTGTATTAGAAGAAAAGATTTCAGATGCTCCTTTGTTTAATGGTTCAGATTTTTTAGTTTGGTGTATGAGAATGCAAGCCTATTTATCCTCTTTAGGATATGATATATGGATGTCTGTTGAGAATGGATATTCTAACTCTACAAACAACAAAGAGGCTATTAATTGCAATCATATAGCCAAGAAGGTTATTTTATCTGGTTTATCTAATGATATTTCTTGTAAAGTGGTGCAGTGTGAAACAGCTCAGGATGTCTGGAAAAAGTTGATAAAAATTTATCAAGGTAGTGCACCTGAAGAAGAAAACAACTTATTATCTGAGAAGAGTGACCATGAAAGGAAACTTTCAAATGAAGGAGTTGATGTTCAATCCCAATTTGATTTAGAAGAAGCCAGCATCACAAGTGATGATGATGAAGAAGATTGTGAGATTGATATGGAAGGAGAGCTTATATATGCCCTGAGTGAGCTCAAGAAGTATAAGAGAGAGAATCAGAAACTAAACTTGCAGCTGCAACAAGAAAGAGAATCAAAAGTCAATGCACTTTCAGAACTTGAAATTGTTTCTACAGATCTTGAAGAGGCCAGATGTCAGATTATTAGTTTAAAGACATATATTGATGATTCTGACAAACTAATTGCTAGATTGAAGACAGAAATTGAAGAAGCTAAGAGGATAGCTGATGTATCAATATCTGACCTTGAAGTTAGAAGGAATGGGAATCTAAAACTAGAGGGAGAAATTATCAAACTCAGAAAAGATTATGATAGTCTGAAGACTTTATCTAAGAAGTATCAGGAGTTTGAAGAAAGCACAAGCAAGTTACATGAGTTGTTGAGCAAACAGAAGCAGCATAATGACACAACTGGATTAGGATTTGAAGAAGGAGAATGTTCAAAAGTCAGAGAGACTCCCAGAGACAAGATTGATTTGAATACTGCCACTGAAAACAAAATGCATAATCAAAGAAGAAGAAATTTCAGAAGAAGTGCTCCTGTTAGACAAGCATACATGTACAGGTATAACTATTCATTTAATGGTTACTGTTATACTTGTAATCATTTTGGTCATAAAGCAGTTGATTGCAAAAGGAATACTAACCTTATTTGTTACAAGTGCAATCATGTTGGACATATACAAAGAAATTGTAAAAGGTATGATTCTGCATGGAAGTCTAACATAAGTTCTCAAAGGTACTATCAGTCATTTGATTATGATATAGTTTGTTATAATTGCAATTCTCCTGGTCACAAAGCATTTAGTTGCAGAAAAGCATCATCTGCATCATCTAATTTGATAGGTTGGAAATGGAAAGAAATAGAAAAGGTTTGGAGAAAGAAAGCACCTGTGAAAATTTGGAAGCAGAAAGAAAGAAAAGAGAAGTCAGAATCTAAGCTTGTGCATCTTGCACAAGTCAGTTCATCTTTTGCATAACATAGCATGAAGTAAGGGGGAGGTATCAAATGTTCTATCAGTTAACCCCAAGAAGTTTCAGGAAGGAGACCATTTGATTTGATGATCTTGTCTGTCTATCATTCTTACTGTGCTATGAGATAGTTGTTGAAGATGCTGCTAACTAAGTTGATTTTTAGTGTATATCAGTGGTGCAGGAAGAGCTTATTAATGAAGTTGGTATGCAAAATTGATGGATTGGATGCTCATATGGAAGTGCTCTTGATGTAATAATCTCACATGGTTCTTTGATATTTTTTTCATCAGTAATATGTTTCAGGGTAGTATGTACAAATTGTATGATTCAAGTGGTATCAGGTGTCCATGATCAATGACATGTTCAGTGAATGCAAGGTGTTGATAAGTTGTTAAAGGATTTAATGCTCAAAGAGTTTGGTGATGTTGTGACTTGATCCTATTTTGTGTATTGATGGTTGAGTTGTCATCAAGGAACTCTCACCTGCATTTGATTTTGCAATGTGGTTATACCAGGTTTGACATTGTGATTACAAAAGGTATCTTGTGCAGGAGGATGATCCTCACTCTTTGTTGCAGAATGAATGTTCATTTAGAAGTGATCATTGGGATAATAATTTGACATGTTCTTCCTCATTAAAATGATTCAGAAAGGTATGAGAAAATTGTGTGCCTCTTGTTTTGAAGTGGTAAGGTATGTATGTCAAGCTATGACATCTAGAGTTGCTTATAAAATTGATGGAGTATGACAATGATACAGGTGTTCATTGGCTTATTATGATTTCAAGGTATTGAAAAATGTTTCAGGATTTCAAAATGCACAAATTGTTCAGGTTGAATTATCATGGTATTGCAATCTAAAGTGTTTTGGAAAGTGTTGTTGCAATAATATCTTGTTTTGAATGATGAAGTCAAGAGGAACAGCAAGATGGTCTATCAAGAAAAGGTGTTAGAATATGCAGGATGATAGTTCATATCAGGAAATTAGTTTGATGATTATTCTTGTTAGTGTTTACCTGTGGAGCTTGAACTTTATCACAGGGGAAGCAAATAGACTCTTTGGAGATTTGTCATGTGGGCCAAAAAGTGTTGTGTGCAGAAGAATTGATTGTTTTGGAAGTTTGTCTTTCAATCACATGTGATGTAATCAGGAGTATGTCAGTCTTCATCTTCATAGTGGTATTGAATTAAGAAGTGGTATTGTGCTTCAGATGTAAGTTTCATGGTATCTTTTTGCTTTCATGTTTGAAATGTTGTTATTCAGGATAAGGTTAGCAAATTTACATTCAGTACCTTCAATCTTTTGAAAGACAAGTGGTATCAAAGATTTTGGTAAGTGGTTCAAAGATAACAAAGGTTTATGTTTTCAAAGTTCTCATATTGCAAGATGATTGCAATTATCAAGCTATAGCATCTTTTCAGTGGAGTTGTTCTCAGGGGGAGATAATTTTTTTTTCATCCGATGTCAAAAAGGGGGAGAAAGAAAAATATGCATCAGGTGGTTTTGCCATCAATGACAAAGGGGGAGATTGATGGTGACAGGTTGTCATTGATGACAAAAAGGTGTGTCTTGCAGATGCAGAGAATGGCTCTATACTTCACAGGTTTGTTCTTGCATTATCAGGAGTACATCATCTTGTGTGTTGTTGCAGGAGTGCATCATCAGGAAGTTGCAGAAATACATCATCTTGTGTGTTGTTAAATTATATCAGTTGGAGTTGTGAATATTATGATAAGATTCATTACTCAGGGTGATACGATGACATACAGTGTATGGAGTCATAAAATTTTCACATCCTTATTTGGATCCTATTTACAAAATCCTAAATATCCCATCATAAAACCTATTTTTTTGTTGACTTGTAATTACAGGTCATCTCATTAAAAACAACCTGCTAGAGGGCTTGTGGTTCATGGGCAATCGGCCCCTTCAAGCTTATCAACCTATTCTATCGGTGGTCGGTGGTAATGTTTGTTTTAAAAAAAAAACGGAGAAAAGAGCCCGAAGGAGATCAAATTTTATTTTAAGACCATCACCTTGGTCGTGATAATCATTGAAAGACCTTTGTTTATTTTTGCTTGAGCTTCTTCGAAGATTACTATCATGGGAGTGCTTTATGTTTAAAAAAAAAGGCTTTAATATATTTGGTAGGAACCCGAATACTAAGCCTTTTATGGCTTTGTTTCATATTTTTTAGAAGCTTTGTTTTAAAGTGGTCGACCTCACTTTTGTGTCATTTTTATGACTTAAAAAATTAAAAAGTAATTTCTATTTTTGCTTTGAGAAAAAGGTGGGTAAGTGAAGATTTTTTGAGGAGTCTTTTTTAGATGAAAAATTTATTTGGAAACAAATAAAATGCTTTTTCCTTTAGAAGGCAGAATATTGTGAAGGAGGAGATTTTTTTTTAAGAAGGAAAAATCTTTATGAAGATATTTTTGATGAGGAAAATTGACAAATTTTTTCTTTTGGATCTGAGGAGAAAAATAAACAGGGGCAGATGAAATTTGTGAAGAAGATATTATTTCTCTTAGGAGTAGATTGATTAAATTTTTTGAAGACAAAGGAATTTTTTTTTTTGCAGGGAAGATGAAGGGTTTGTCTTGAAGATGATTTGTTACAGGATACGAATAAGAGAGATTTTATTTTATCTTAAAGGCAGATTGACAAAATTACATGAAGACAATAGATTTGAATATAAAATCATGAATTTTTTTTAAGGAATATGAATCAAATTTGAAGAGTTTATTTGCAGGGGAGATGAAGAAAAGGAAATGTGTTTTTGCAGAGAAGTGAAATTTCAAAAGTCTTGTTGTTTATAATTGCAAAATTTGTGTGATCAGATGAAGGAATGTGAAAGGTTCCAAGGCAGTGAAAAGACATTCAACTTGTATAAATTTGTTTTCCAGGTGCACTGATGGATGATTTAAGAAGGATAGAGATGAAATATATAGTGTTGTGAAGTGTTGGATTAGTATACACATTTGATATGCAGTGTTGTTAGAATGCAGTGTTGATTGGATCAGAATAAAGGATTGTTGAGATGTCAGATTGAATAGAATGGATATTTGACAGACATATATTTGTATTGAATGGAAACAGAGTATCCCTCTGATTTAGTTTATAACTTCTATTGGTGATTTGGTTTTCCAGTGAGGCATTGTATTAGCCAGTGAGGCTTATAGGTCAGTGTGACCTTAATATTTGTCAGTGAGACAATTTGTATTGCCAGTGAGGCATGTTTTTTCAGCTAAGCCAGTGAGGCAATTCTGGAGTGGTTTTTCTACCCTAATGGGTTTTCCACTCGTGCATATCTTGTGTTATGATTCTTATTGATCTTCCTTGTGTGTGTTCAATTTACTTATGAAGTTTTATTCTCTTTCTGCATTCATAGTCATGTGCATATGTATTTGACAAATCAAAGGTATCATTCATTCCTTGTGCTCAGAAAGTTAAAGTTTGAAAAAGATTAAAGAATTTATACAACACTGATTCACCCCCCCTCTCAGTGTTGTCCTTAACTCCTACAATAAGATCATTCACTTTGCTAAATCTCTTACTCCACCAAAGAAGACCAAGTTTGTACCATTTTTCAAGAAAAAGAGAGGAAAATTCACTTGGTCATATGTGGACATGCCAGGTCTAGACCCAAACTTGATCCTACATCATCTTTCACTCGATCCAGGTGTGAAACCAGTCAAACAAAAGATTAGAAAGATGCATCCACACATAGCACTGTTGGTCAAAGAAGAACTGAAGAAGTTGTTGGATGTGGGGTTTATCAAAGCAATAGACTACTCGGAGTGGATATCCAACATTGTACCAGTGTCCAAACCAGATGGCAGAGTCAGACTATGCAATGACTTTAGAGATCTAAACAAAGCTTGCCGCAAGGATGATTTTCTGTTGCCAAACATAGATATCATAGTTGACTTGACAACAGGACATACCATGCTATCTCTCATGGATGGATTCTCAGGATATAATCAGATCAGGATAGCACCAGAGGACCAACACAAGACAACTTTTACTTGCCGATGGGGCACCTTTTGCAGAATGTCATGCCATTTGGGCTAAAGAATGCAGGAGCCACATATTAGCGTGCTATGACCACTATATTTCATGACATGATGCATGTAACCATGGAAGATTATGTAGATGATATCCTAGCAAAGTCATTCACAAGGGAATCACATCTGGATGTGTTAGAGAAGGTCTTTCAGAGATTAGAGCAATTCAAACTTAGGTAGAACCTAAAGAAATGTGTGTTTGGAGTCACCTCAGGAAAGCTTCAAGGCTTTATTGTATCAACAAATGGAATAGAGGTGGACCTCGCCAAAGTCAAGGCTATCATGGATATGCCACCACCCAATACTCTAACACAACTAAGATCGCTACAAGGCAAGCTACAAGCAATCCGTAGTTTCATATCACAGCTGGAAGACAATTGTCAACCATTCAGTCATCTCCTACACAAGAACATTCCATTTAGATGGGATGAGAGATGTGAAGAGGCATTCAACAAATTGAAAGAGTACCTTATGAATCCACCTATTCTCATGCCTCCTATCCAAGGGAAACCATTGATACTATACATATTTGCTACACCTACAGGTCTCTGGGCTCTTCTAGCACAACAAGATTATGAGAATAAAGAGAAAGCTATCTACTATATCAGTCAGACATTAGTGGGCTACGAGTTGCAATACTCACAGATAGAAAGGTCATGTCTTGCGGTAGTTTTTGCTTCCCAAAAAATCTGACATTATATGCTTGCACATCCAGTCAAACTTATTGCAAAAATAGATCCCCTGAAGTACCTACTAAGCAAAGCAACTCTCACAGGTCACCTAGCCAAATGGGTAATGCTCCTAAGTGAATACGACATTGAGTATGTAGACAGAAAAGCTATCAAAGGGAAAGTCATTGCTGATCAGTTAGCAGATGCACCACTACAGGACTCCACACTAATGCAATTTGAGTTTCCAGATGAATCCTTATTCAACATCTCAACACATTCCTGGAAACTATACTTTGATGGGTCCTACACAAACCATGGATTAGGGGCAGGAATCTTGTTTGTAACTCCTCATGGCGACACCATTCCGAAGTCTTACCATTTGCTATTCCCATGCACCAACAACATAGCAGAATATGAAGCCTTAGTCATTGGTATCAAGATGGCAAGAGAGTGGAAAATCAAAGAGCTACATGTCTATGGTGATTCTCAACTAGTGATAAATCAGGTCAATGATGATTACCAAACCAAAGATGAAAAGCTTGTCCCCTACAAGCAGATGATCGATGACTTTAAGGAACACTTTGTGATCATCTCTTTTGAGTAGATACCTTGGATTGAGAACAAAGTAGCAGATGCCATGGCGACCATTGCCTCTCCTTGAGATACCAGAGAATGACTCATTGTACAAGTTCGTAGTGGAAACTATTCGACAACTAGCTTATGTTCTTCTGGAAAACCATACCATATGCCTTTTAGTTGGATCTGATTCACCTTGGTACGGTAAGATTTATACTTACCTCAAGGACAACACCCTCCCACTTGACCTATCTTCAAACCAATGATGAACCTTTATACGTCAAACCTCTCGCTATACCATTATTGCCGATACACTATACCGACATGGTCTAGATGGTACTTTACTCCGTTGTTTGGAACACGAAGAATCCCTAACCGCCTTATAAGACATGCATGAAGGGATTTGCGGGACACACTCTAGCGGTCCTTCCTTAGCCAAGAAACTCATGCGTTTGGGTTATTACTGGCCGAACATGGAAACATATTCATATCAGTTTGTCAAGAAGTGCAAGCAGTGCCAAATACATGGGAACCTGATACATGCATCAGCTCAAGAGTTGAGACCTTTAACGACACCTTGGCCCTTTTGCCAATGGGGACCTGACCTTGTGGGAAAGATGCATCCACCCTCCTCCAATGGCCACAAATTCATCATAACCGCCACTAAGTACTTTACCAAGTGGATTGAAGCCATTCCCCTCACCACCATCACAGGTAAGCAAATCTCCTCATTCATCCTGAATTACCTCATCTGCAGATACAAAATTCCACTGTCCATCATCATGGATAATGGAAGACCCTTCAAAAACTAGGATGTCCAAGAACTCTGTGACCGATTCAAAATCCAACACCATTTCTCCACACCCTATTACCCCCAAGGCAACGGTCAAGCTGAAGCATCCAACAAGACCATCTTGAAACTCCTCAAGAAGACAGTCAACGATGTTGGCCATAATTGGTATATCCAACTCAATCTCACTCTGTGGGCCTACAGAACCAGTATACGCACTCCCACAGGTGCTACACCTTACACCCTTGTCTATGGCTCAGAAGCTATCCTTCCCATTGAGGTTGAATTACCATCTCTCAGGGTGTCGTTAAAAGGTCTCATATCAGATGAAGAATACAAAGTCTTCAGATTGCAAGAACTAGAGTTGGTAGCAGAAAGGAGACAGAAAGCCTTTGACCATCTCAAAGCATATCAACAAATGATGTCACGAAGCTATAACCACAGAGTTCACTCAAGAGCCTTCAAAGTTGGAGATCTGGTCCTTAAGGAAAATCCCCGCAATCAACAGGATAGGGAAAAGAAGGGCAAGTTTGAACCCAACTGGCTTGGGCCTTATGTGATCGTAACTGCTTATGGATCAGGGGCATATCAGTTAGCAACATCAGAGGGTGAGCTGTTCGATGACCCAATCAACAGCATGCATCTTCACAAGTTCTATACCTAGGAGAACCCCAATGTAAGGGGGGCATAAAAATACAAAAAAATAAAAAAATCAGAAAAATACAAAAAAATAAAAAAATTAGAAAAATACAAAAAAAAAATAGAAAAATACAAAAAAGTCATCCTTTGGTGAAAACTTGGCAATCAGGCGCCTTGGATAGGTATCATGATGAAAACCTGGCAAACAGGTATCATGTATACTTTCTAGCTTTTTCGTGCAAATAAAAGCAAGTGGTGAAAACCTGGTAAACAGGCGTTACTTGTGATAAACTGCCTTCTCCATCTTTGGGAAACCAATCACCTTGTGTCCATTCTTCCTCACATCCCATTCAATCCATATCCGCTCCACAATAAAAACCCATCGGTAACCTATCATGGCTTGATACTCTATCTTTCTATTGCCTTGTCAACCAAGGTTTTATCCTGTATCCTATCCATAGTGTCAGCCTAGTGTAGTGTCTCTCATTGGTCTCCATGGTCCAAGTCCATGAACTACATTGCCTCTGCGTCGTCACGTAGGCAAGGCCATATTTCTATGCACCCCCGAGGCTCCATTGTCCCATCTGTCCCATTTCTTGTCATCTTTCTTCTAGTCCATCCATGGTCCATTTAGGGTTTACCCCGAACTACGTTGCCTCTGCGTCATCACGTAGGCAAGGCCATTTAGCAATGAGTCCCCGAGGCACTAGGTCAGTCCCTTAGGGTCCGTCTCACCAATAAGGATTGTGGAATCTTCTCACCAGGCAAGTAAGCGCAAGCAGAATTTGATCCCAAAGCAGAAATTTTGACATGAGGCACTTAACCTATCCAAAGAAAAGCAACAAAACACTTAAGGCCTTCTAAATGATTTTACTCAAATTATGGCAAGAAACAAACACTTCTAAATACAAGAATGTTTTGTGTTGGTTAGGTTAACGTATAGAGTCTTGATTTTTGCTATCAAGCCTTTCTATGCTACTCGAGGATGCCAAAAGCTAGAGATGCTATGATGGGGGTATGATTATTTTCTTTGTTTGTTGCTTGTGGATTAATCTTTAGTAATGTGAAACCTTGTCTAAGGACATGATCGGTAAAAGATCATCGAGGACATCCAAGGTCTAATATGAACGGGGGCAATCCTTGTTTGTTGATATGCAAGAAATACTCAGGTCATCTCGGTTCAATTATACCTTGATGCTTGTATTAACTTGCTAAATCAAAATCTATGTAAGCAATACTCAGGTCATCTCGGTTCAATTATACCTAGATGCTTGTTTTAACTTACAACATTCATAAAAAGTACCAAAAAAAAATTGCCCAATGATGAAATAAGCACTTCAAAATATTTGCACCGTTAAGATGTCAAAATCAATGCATCCATCCATCCATCCATACATCCATATCCCATGCAATAAAAGATCAAAGCAATACAGAGTAACAATACAAAAGTCCAAGCTTGTGAATCTTTCTGTCGAGTCATTCTTCTATTCAATCTGTCTTCTATCTATCATCCTTTCATTTTTGTGTCGATAGAGTACATTTGGACACCACAAAAATAGAGCATATAGCTGCATATCATATCACATGAGATAGTCATTCACATGATTAAATAAGTTGCATACATAATAGAGTGCATTAAGTCATCCATATACAGTTTGTTACAATCATCATATAGTGTTAAAACAGAAAACAACCAAAAACATAGATAAGTGCATCACACATAGATACCATTTGCACTCACACACATTAGAAGCATATCAAATAAAAAGCATCTAAGTTTGCATTAGGTCATATAGCATCACATAACATCATATCAAAAGCTGCATCTAGATAACATCTCATAGCATCAAGTAAAAACATCTAAGTCTGCATCAGATACACACATACATCGCATCATACAATAGAAATACATCATAAACTCATACATATAGAGATAATCACATAGCTGCATCATCATATAAATATCATGAAAATGTGTCCAAATGTACAAATATCAAAATCTCTATCTCTGAATCAGTGTCATATACAAAAATACATCCCAATGGATGGTGATACATGTCTCAAAATAAACAAAAGTGGTACAAGTCTATTCGGCTATCTGAGCCATCAAAGAGGTACATAGATCAAGTCTCTGCTACCCCTGCTACTGTGGACCACCACTGCCAATAGTATCTCCTCCTCTGCTGGCCTCAGACTGCTGTGGGCCCACCACAGAGGCCCCTAACCTCGATGGACCTACTCTCTGGGAGGCCACCAACTGGCTCCTATAGCTAGAGGCCCTCTGACTCGCTGGCACGACACCATGATACAACCCCCGGTAGTACTATGCCTGAGCCTGTGCTCTAGCAAGCTCACCATGCACCTGTGCTAGCTGTGTCTGTGTCTGTGCTAACTGTGCCTATGCCTGCTGCACCTGCCCAACCAAGAAACTGGTCACTGCATCTGTCCCCAGGGCTGCCAATGCGGTATCCCGCTCTACACGCATAATGCGTATCCGTGCATCTACCATGTCTCTCTCTCTAGTCAACCCCGCAACCACCTCTGCATCTGTGCAGGACCCTAAGTTGCCTCTGTTTATCTTTGACCCTGTGGCTGAGGTCCCTGCTGCTGTGCCACCTACTGGGGTGGCAAAATCTATGCCAGCTATGGTACCTTCTGTGCAACCTGTGATGGCACTGCCTACTTAGCCTGGGATGGTCCCTCCTCGCCTCTCCTCCTTTGTCTAGGTTGACCTCCGTCATCTTCGTCATCCCTGTCATCTCCTCCATCTCTGCCACCCCCTCATCCTCCTCTCCTCCCCCTCCTCCTCCTCTGGCCCACCTGGCCCTCGTCATCTGAATCTGCCTCATCTATGTGAGGCATCAACACCCCAGGCCCTGAGTATCTCAGAAATGGGTGTGCAGTAAACTAGTCCTCATAATCCTGTGTCACCCCTGCATCTATGATTGTCCTCCTCATGTCCCAGGCAACGTATGGCATCTGCCGAAACTCAGCCAGTGCCTCCTCATAGGATGCCATCGGCCCCCATCTATACCTCTCCACGTGTGTCTTGGCAAACTGCGCCTGCCCCTGTGGCATGCCCTATCTCCTCCCAAATTGCCTCTGTACCTGGCTGACTATCTACCTCTCCAGGATAAAGCGTGTCTGTCCTATCAGCCACCACGTCTGGTAGCAGTAAAGAAGCTTCTCTGCCTCATCATCCCACAACTCATAGTCTAGATATGGTCACCACTTGACCTCATCTACTCCATCCAATGCGTGTCGCTAGTACTCCAGCTTCCCTAGCCTGTGCTAGGAAATCACTCCTGCATAGCCATAGCTGTATGGATCTCCTCTCTATCTCTCGAACACACGGATCAGTCTAGTGATCGCTATGTGCTCCCATAGCCAAAACTGTAGAAGTGACACACCTGCAGATAGGCTCATACTCCTGTGATATACCACCTGGTGCATATCATGGTATAAATGAACAAGTACACATACCCCCCATGCATACCGAGTACTCTTTGTAATCATTCTCTCCATAATCCTACCCCATCCAATGGGGAACCCGTGCGACCTCCTGTTGGGGCATACCACACCTCCGATCAATCCTGCTACAATGCCTGGGAAGTAGTCGTAACACTCGTAGATATCTTGCCATGGGATAACCTGCCCTACCAGCTCAGGGTCGTCAAACACTCGCATGCACTCAGCGAGTTCTGCGCCTCTCTGTGGATCATACTCCACCAAGTCACCCTGAATCGACAAGTGTAGAATCCGGTAGACATCCTCCAAGGTGATGGTCATCTCACCAGTAGGGAGGTGGAAGGTCCCATCCTCACTATGGAATCTCTCCACTATAGTAGTCAGCATTCTGCGATTCGCCCAAACCTCGGGCATGAAGCAAACATAGTCGAGTCCCATAGCGCCGAGTGCCTCTCTATCTATCTCCGTCAGCATGTATCTCTGTGGTATAGGCATAGGGAACTGCTCCCTAGACTGAAGTGTATCTCGTATATCCTCCTGCAAGCACGCAAAACAAGGCATCAATCCAAAACTGTAAGTCCCATACTCAACATATCTATAGAAGCATATCAACTAACTTAGCATTTCAAATTGATCAAAACAGCACACTACATCTCTTGACTAGATTCCTGCAATCTCAGAGATAACTTATCGATTGACATGTCAAGCAGGACATCAATCGAGTCAATTTGCTAAGTCTTTCACTTATCTATATTATATGTGCCACAACAGGTGGTAAGTGCACCATTTCACAGTAAATGCGCCATTTCTTGACCTATGCGCCACTTCTGGTAAATGCGCTGCAGAAACACATGTATGCGCCGCCCTATGCTATACATGCGCCGCTCCAATGTATGCGCCGTTACATCTCATGCATGCGCTGCAAGATTATGTATGCGTCGACTTATTCTACATATGCGCCGATTCTACATATGCGTCACTTTATTGCATGTATGCGCCACAAAACTACAAATGCGCCGTTTTGCGCAACATATGTGCCGCACTGGCTTTTAGCACATCTGTTTTCCCTAATTTTCTCCTAGCATTTATAGCCCTCAAACGTGACCCTAGGAAAAGTTTTTTGAGCTACATACCGGGGGTCCTGCCTCTGCTGGCCAGTCGAATCGACGAACGCACTCGAATAGATGCTCCTCATGTGGAATGTCCATCCTCATGCTGACTGCTCTATGCTCTGACTGCTCTAAGCTCTCCAATGCGAATCAAACCAAGACAAGTGTGCAAATGAATTGTCTTGTGGACCCAGCTCCTATTTATAGCATGCAAACCCTAATCTAGCTAGGTGGTGACTACGACTACTTCCCATGCCCGTTTCTTCCAGTTTTCTTCCCGTTTCTTAGAAACATGTCCTATTTTCTTTAAACCCAACCTTGTTTTCCTTTCTTCTTCGTGAGATTGTCTGTCTCACGCCTTCTGCCTTCTTCTCGTCCAATCTCCCGAGGGGGCATCCTATCATCATAACCTGTACCAGGGGCAAACTAGGGCATGTATCATTGTCAAACTATCTATTCTTTGAAGCAACGCCGTAAACTGCATTGCATCAAAGAGGGGCAAAATGTGTACGCCTAAAAATGACATGATTTGGTTTAGATAAATATTCTTAATATTTATTCCCTTCCAATTCTTCTATCAATAAATAAATAACCAGATTTATTTATTTGATTCATATTCTTCCAACAATTAAATAAAATTCTTTATTTAATTAAATTCTTGCAAACAATTAAATAATTCCCAATTATTTAATTAAGTCAAATGCATTCCTCCAAACTTGAATAAATCAAATCAAATTTATTTAAATTCTCTCACTCTCCAAAAATAAAATAAATCAAATATTTTATTTATTCTTCCAAAATCATGCACAGCAATTAAATAAATTTATTTATTTAATTTGCTTTCTTATCTTCAAATTCTTCAAATATCTTCTAAATCTTCTAAAAATAAGTCTTCTTCTCCATGCACACAAAATTAAATAATTTATTATTTAATTTCTCTCAAATCATGCAAAAGCAAATCTTAAGTTGAGTTATCTATTCAATCAACCTTGTTTTTATCAATATCTCTTCAATTAGAAAAAATCTTTCTAATTATGAAAAGCATGTCTTATTTTTAGAAAAGAAAGTGATTAACTCAAATAAAACAACTTTTGTGTGACACTTGTGTTCTTCTTATTCGTTGCACGTTCCTCATCTATTTTCAATCATTGATCTTTTCAAGTCTTCTATACCATTGATCTCTTCTTTCCCAAGTCTATAAATTCAACCCTATTCTTCCATTCCAATCATCCAAGCTTTAAGTATTGTTACTCTGTAGGAATTACAGCGCGCCTTTGGCACCAATTCCTTCATTGCTTGTGATCATGCTTTTTACTACGCACTACCATCGTTGTGAAGCTTCTCTTCATTGCAACATCACCACAGCCATTCATAATCGACATTCTTGACAAAGCAAAGAAGTGCACTCACTGAGGGCCCTCTTCATACACACAAGGATGATTTTTGATAGGCAACAATGGAAGTTTCGATCTAAGGAAGGTTTGCATTTGTTGATTCATTGTTTGTTTGATTTGATTTCCTTAGTTCACTATTCTATTGAGTTTTGGGTATTTGATATCGTTTATCATTGCATATTAATTGTTTGAACCAAATTTCCCCTAACAGTTAAGAATATGTTGGGCAGTTTCTTCTCATCAAAGGGGTTGTTGAGAATACATTGAGCAGTTTCATGTCATGAAAATGTTAAATAAAGTGGGTTGTGCTGCATTGTTGTTGTCCTTTGGGTGTATGGTATGTCATCATGTTAATAAGAATAGAGGATGCAATGACATTTTTGAGAGTGTATCGAGGAAGTGTGTGTTAATGAGAACACTGAGTGTCTGGGTGAGTTGAGTGAGAAGAGAAGACAATGTATGATTTGAATACATGCATTTGAGGTTTGTGAAGAACCAAATGTTTGTATATTTGAATTTGTAAAGACTCAGAGGTTGGTGCCTCTTATGGACTGAGTTGGTGCTCAGTTCAGGGGATTGTAGTCTCCCTAGAGTTGGAGCTCTTAAATCAGGGGTTCGGTGACTCCTTAGTGTGGGTGCCCTTAAAACATTGTAATCAATGGTTTATTCTGTGAGGCTGGATTAGGACGGTAGATCCCAACATCATTTTCTCACCATGGTTTTTCCCATCTTTGGGTTTTCCATGTATATCTTGTGTTCATGTTTGTATGATCTCTTATTGTTGTTGCTTAAGCACTGAAAGTTATTTTGGGTCTGCTTTCTAGAGATTAGAAGTTTTTAAGTATTTTTGATCTACTGTTTCACCCCCCCTCAGTATATTGTGTGTGTTCTAACACTTAGGTGTGAAGAAGGACGTTAAAACTAAAATTCAAATAATTTTCCATCTCAAATTGACATCATAAATAGGTGGAGGACTCCACTTGTCACATAAGGTGTTGAATTGTAATTCAAGGGCTTGTAAAGAGGGGTTTGTGGAGTTAAACATGAGGATAATTATAATTTGCATGTGCCACCCTTGTTTTCTTGTTTTAATCTCCAATTGCTCCACCAATATGGAGGAGTTGCAACTAGGAGAGAATTTTGCAAATCATTTTAGTGTCTTCTATGTCCATAATTAGTTGCTAGATTGTTGGAGTCTTGCATGACATATTTGACTCCTCTTAAAGAATGCTACCACTCACGAATTAGTTGTTAGGGTTCCACTACTAAATTATCTCTTGACATTGTAGTTGGGAACCACATTTGTGGAGGAGCTCCTACTTTCTCTCTTGATCCTTCTTGGAAGGTCTTCTCATTTTTTAGCACCACATTGAAGAAATTGATAAAAGCAATGGAGAATGAGTTTGAGTTAGCTTCTTCATTATTTTTTTTCTGGTTTAACGTGGAGAAAGAGACTTGGATGTCCCATATGCAACTTTGAGAAGCTCTTGGGAGAAGACTATGCCTAATTTCCAAAGACTAGTGCCTATGTTGTAATTTTGTTGTTGAATAGTGGATCTTTTATGCAAATGTTTAATTTTGGATTATTCTAAGAAGTTGTAATTTTCTATATATCAATTTTATAGGGAGAAATATTAGTCAAATTTCCTCATGAATTTTTGAAGTATTCTTGTTTATAAATTGTTATAATTTTTTATGAACAAATCTACCTAAGACCTTAATGCCTATAAACTAATCACAAAACTAGGAAAACGAATAAAAAATTTATATGTTCAAGATTATGGAGACAAGTTACAAAGAAACAAATATATAGGCCTCTTATATGCATGCATCAAGGAGATGACATATCTAAGAGGTATTAGTTAACTCTCAATCACTCCCAATAAAGAGACAAGTTAACTTAGTTTAATTGAGATAGAGGTGGCCTTGACTAAACAAAGGTGACACCTGACTACCATTAATCAAGAGTTGATGATGCAATGCCCTTTATCTTATAGTGTGTATAGGGTTATGAGTAGTCAGCTTGTGGCTACTTAACTCTTAATTAGTTATATGATTATTATTATATTCTTATTAAAATAAATAGGTTGGCCTAGGTGTTATGTTTTGGCATCTAATTCAGCCTGAGTGATATCCAAGGCATAAATAGGGTATATATAGGAGGCAACTAGTGTTATTTGATTATCATATTGTGAATTGTGTTCTTCATTGGAGACTTCTAGAGGTTTCCCCCTTAAAGTGGCTTATTAATATGAAGTATTTGCAATATATTTTCTATTATATTCCTTTATTGTGCAAGTTGTTTCATTACAAGTGGTATTAGAGTCAGCTTCTTGGTACTGTGAAGGCAAGAAACAAGGCGATTTTTATTTTATTTTGGAGGTCATTTTGAGAAGCACATATTTCTCTCATTTTGGTGAATTTTTTTCTTGATTTTTGAGGGTTATTCAAAGGTATATTGGAGTTACTTTATTCTTGATTTGAGGTCAATTGGAGCATAATTAAGGGAGTTATTATTGAATTAGGGTT
This sequence comes from Cunninghamia lanceolata, assembly GCA_027924645.1. Taxonomy (NCBI): domain Eukaryota; kingdom Viridiplantae; phylum Streptophyta; class Pinopsida; order Cupressales; family Cupressaceae; genus Cunninghamia; species Cunninghamia lanceolata. The sequence goes on along the minus strand of BSBN01000241.1, from coordinate 11,812,409 downwards.
TCCACCAATTTCACTCCTAAGGATGCAAAGAAACAAATTTTATCTTGATTTCTAGAGGGTTGAACAAGGGTAATTTATACACCTACAATTTTAATTTAAAGGCATTTGGAGTAAATTTGAGGAAGTTATTATGAAATTAGGGTTTCCACCAAATTCATTCTTAAGGTTGCAAATCAACAAATTTCTTGAAGATTTCTTTTGGGAAGTGAGGTATAGGCCTTGATAAGTCACAATAAAATTATTAGATTAGTTGACTTGTTTGGTGAGATTTATTGCAAAATTATTATTTTTCCATCATGGCGGGTCCTGCAACAAGAGGCAAAAATAATTTTGTCACACCTGGAAAATCTCCAAGGAATGAGGATGTGGAAAATGAGGAGATTGGTCATAAAGATAATTAATCTATAATGGAACAAATTCAAAAATAAACCAACAAGATGAAGGATGGAATCTTGTTAATTATGATAGAGTGAATGCAAGGGGTGGCTAAGACAAGTGATATTGAGAAAATGATGGAGAAATTTTTTTATGGTCAACATCCTAGAGATTCCAAACATAGGGAGTCACACAAAAAGTATTGGGAGGAGGAGGAGTCTCCTAAGGAGAAGGGTGCTTTTGGGCTTGAATCATACCTAAAGATGGATCATCACCTAAATAATTCTATGGATAGGCACTTCACACTAAAGTTGGATATGTAAAAGTTTGATGGAAAATAGAGAAATTATTTGACATTCATAATGTTCCTTGTAAATAAAAGGTGGCAGTGGCTTCCTTATACTTGGAATCAAGCCAATTCATTTGGTATCATTGACTATGTGAAGAAAAGAAAAAGAAAGGATGTGTTGTCACTTGGTTTGTTTTCCAAGAGGAACTTACTATACATTACAGTGACAATCTTATGGATAGCTACTTTAGCCAAATTACCAAATTAAAGCAAAGAGGTATGATCAAGGATTATATTCATCAACTCCAAATTTTATCTTTAAGAATGGAAAATGTGGCAACATAAAATTAGATGGAATTATTCCTCAAAGACTTAAAGGATGGCATCAAATATGAGGTACACATGTTCTATCCAAATTCTATGTCCTAAATAATGATTATGTCAAGAAAGGTAGAGGAAAGATTTATGGCTAATAAAAGACAAGGTTTTGTAAACATAAGACTTAGAAGCACTCCTACATAGTCACTTCCTCAACCTACTAGACTGATGCCACAACAAATTGAAGAGAAGGGAGCAAAAGGGTTATGTTTTAACTATGATAGCAAATACAACCGAGGACATAAATTTACTAAAAATAAATTGTTATATATTGAAGGGATGAGTGAAGAAGAAGAGGAGGAACCAATATTAGAGAGGGTGACAATGAATTAGATGAAGAATCAAGAGATACTCAACCAATCATTTCTTGCCATGCACTTGCTAGAGTTAGTGTCCCACAAACTCTCAAGGTGGTGGGTTTCTTGAAGAAAGAGAGAGTAACAATATTGGACTTAGGAAGCACTCCCAACTTCATCAACAATAAGTTAACTACTCGTCTGGATTGTTTTATATATCGTGCTCCAAAATTCTAGGTTCAAATTGCAAACATGTGTATTTTTCGTTGTTCAGGAAAATACCACAACATTAAATTGACCAAGGGAGAATATTGACTTGATTTTCCAATGTTTGCTATTCACATGGGTGTAGTAGATATAGTGTTGGGAGTAGAGTGGCTCCCTACATTAGGGACAATCAAGCCTTGACACACATAAAAAGATTCATTATCTAGCACATCACACCCACATACCACAACTAGGGTGGTTTGAGAATAGGACAGAGGTCTAGATTTGGAGAGTGGAGGGTGGGGAGAGGGAATCCTTGACCCAACCATTTATGCATATGATAAACCATGGCCTAGGACAGAATCAACAAATGGTCTAGAAGAACAGTCCACGCCATGTCCAACCACATCTTAGCCAAGAAAATTGATAGGCATAGAATAGTCACCCTCCCTAATAGTAGCCACACTGCTATGAGTAGATCCTCGACTAGGGTAAGCACCACCCATTGCAGAAACCCTACTGCTAGGAGGGAGCTAAGGGAAGTCACTAGATAAGGGCATCAAAACTGAAATAGGACCATGACCAATCATTGTAGAAGCATGTACAAGAGTCATTTTAAAAATTCTAATATGAATTTATTTGTTATTTTAATAATTAATATTTAATCGATATATATGGTGTATGGAAAAAATTAGACTTTAATTTGTGTATATTTATTTGCTTATAATAATAAAGAGGAATGATGAGACATGAAGGAATTAGAGGGTAAAAAAAGGGAGAAGTATATATATTTTAATATATTGTGATTGCAAGCTAATTACCTTTTTTGTATGTGTATATTTCTATTATATTAGCATGAGTGTAAATACATGTTTGGATTATGGAAGAATGGAGGGAGGAGTAGGAATTGAAGAGGGTGCATTGAGGAAGAGGTGAAGTGAATAATTAAATTTTGTTTGTCTCTATTTAAGATTGTTTGTATTTGTTTAATTGGAGTCAAGAAGGGAGAGGAATGGGTGCATGATCTTTTAGATATGGTATAATTGTTATTTTTATATTTTCAAATATATATATATATATATATATTTATTCATGATTGCATATTTTTATGTTTATATTATCATAAAACCAAAGGGAGAAATGGGTGACCAAAATTATTAGGTTATTTATGTTTCTATTTGTATGCATTTTTTGTTTGGAATAATATAGAGAAATGGGGGAGATGAAAAGGGGCACATAGGAGTGAGTGAAGTGAAGAAGGGTGAAATAATTTTTTTAATGTATATTTTAATCTTGGGGATATATGGAGAATAGAGGGAGTGGAAGGAATTAGAGGATGGAGAATAGAGGGAGTGGAAGGAATTAGTCAGATTTCTATTTGTTCATATTTTAATTATTTGTGTACGTATTTGCAAATATTAATTACTAGCAATCACACTTATTGTGCAATGGGCACGCCGATAGGTACCCAAATGAGATCACTATGTAATTAAACATGAAATTAAAAAAAAAATCATAAACTTTGTTAAAATTTGGTAATGGAAGTAGTGTATAAAGTGTAGTCGGCAAGGGGTTGGAATAGGTTGTTAATTGAAATGTTTAGCAATAAGGGGTTGTCAACATGTGTAGACGACCCTCCTCCCTCTTCCTAAGGGAGACATATGCACTATCTTGTATGCAGGCCAAAGGCCAGGGAAATACATAGATCCACCAAGCCCTAGACCCATAAGACTAAAGTAAACATGATACCTTGACGATCAATGCCTATGATAGCTATTGCATGGCTCTTTCAAGTATCAGACCTTAGAACTAATGGATTGTTAAAGCAAATGCCATCTTTAGGTAGGAGTTGGTGGCAACCACCATGACTAACCAAAACAATGGTCACAAGGTGTGGATCATGTAGATCCCAAGACAAGCCCTCATAAGGTTCAAACTTGACTACAACAAAGATTGGCAGATCCAATGGGCTACCATCACCTTTGTAGACAATAGCTACAACTTTCCCTAGCACTCCATTCAAAAGAACTACATGAACCCATGAATTTGAAGCAATCATAACCTATTAGCCAATGCACAATAGCATTGTGAGGCAGCTATCCATCCACTAATATCAGTCTAGATAATTATATATATATATATATATATATATATATATATACCATAAAGGGAGTCTCTATTGGCACCATCATTCCATCATTAGTAAACTAGCATACCTATATTTAAATAAATATATCTGAAGTACACTGAGAGATATCCTTTTTGAGGCACCTATTTTTTAATCAATTTACGAATGACGGAATGATGGTGCCAAAGGAATGACAAGGAATGTGCAATGGGTACGCCATTAGTTATATGGAATGAGTGCAATTCTTAATTCCAAGATCCATCTCACAAGCCATGCTTGCATTAAAGCCTTCACCTACCAATCATGGGAAGCACATCATTAAATCATATATACATGGTAGGTAAATAGTCAAATGTTAGAAACCACCATTCAAATCTAAGTTTAAATGCACCTTGGGAGCATATAAAATCATTTGGCAATCATGTGTTAGGTGGTAAACTTAGAAGAAGATTAGGAATATAAAATGACATGGATAAAGGTTTGATAAAGACTACTTGACACGCTAACTAAAAAATCTATTAGAGTGTATCCAAAAGTACAGACTACCTAAGATTACCCTTCACAGTGTAATAAACTAGAGAATTAATCTTGCAAGCGAGAAAATTACTTAGGAGTTACCAATTGTACTTTGACAAATTGTTATACTTGTAGATTGAATATAATAATGCAAGAAACCCTTATATTTAAGGAGTACCAAACCCTTTATTTTTAAGCATTGTATCTAATCATAAATGGCCAATAGTTCTTTTGATAACTGTAGGTGAGTGTAACTGGAATTCATATAGCAATATATAATTAAGTGCTTGAAGTGATAGTTAATGCACTTTAACCAAAAAGTTGTCCTATAAAAACAAATAATGTACAACATACTAGGAATCTAATCATGGAAAGAAAACCACAAGACCCAACATCCCACAGAGAAGTCCAACTCATCTAAGAAAAACAAGAAAAGTCAAATTCGTGTTAGCACTTGTGTCTTCTTCCTTTGGGAGATGGAGGAGGTTTGTGCTTTCCTGCAATTGGGAATTGATCATACCATTTATGTTGTTGAGTGACCAACTAGTTCATTAAACCCACTTAATGAGTACAAGACGGAGGGCTTATGCTATGGTTTTCCCAACTCTTTACCCTATAGGTGTTGTAAGCTTTGGGAAGCCATGGTTCAAGGAGGTGAACATGCATTAATATGTTCTTCACCTGATGAGATACCATGATAATATGTTTGACCAGCATCGTCGTTTTTGCTACTTTGTGTATAACCTAATGATGTGCCATCAAAACCAATCCATTGTTTCAATTTATGTGATTAGTTAATGTAGATACTAATCTAGAGTGTACTGATGGCCGAAACTTATTTAGATTGGATTCTACATGCACATATTACTTGTATCCAAGGCCTAAATGTCAAGAAATTTTTTAATGATGATTATCCATTCAAAGGTGCCCTTAAAATATAAGTAAAATTATATATATAAACTAAATATATATATCATCATAATCCTATATAAATTTTGACAATCTATCCAAAATCTCTCCTTTCATGTCATTTTTAAAATTTTAATTGTATTTTACAGCAGAAATGCTAAAATACAGCTATACGGCCATCAAATTAAGGCCCTACTCGTATTGGTTATCATCAATTTGACTCAATAAACATTTTAACAACATTTATAACCATTAACTTTGAAATCACATAGAGAGTTGCAAACTCTCATCGAAAAAGCGAAAATAGATGTAAGGAGAATATCAGAAAAAAAAAGTCATCCTTTAACACCATTAATTTCACCATCGCCCCTACCTGAACGTATGGGATAAATTAGTTGCACAGATCATAACAAAGTAAACATATAAACTCACAAACAAAACCCTAATGATATAAACGGTGTATTAGGAGCATCAAATTCTGACCCATTTGCGATTTGTTTTAGTCACCGCTGAGTTTATTTAAATGTGATCATTTACACCCACATAATAGATAAAAACAACTAGCTATCCACACAATCTAAAAGTTTAGAGATAAAACCCTAAATCCACAATATCCCACTCAACATCCAGAGTAAGCTATAAACAGAGCATTTAATTCAAGAACAAAAATAGAAACCTAAATTTTAGAAAGCGAAGCAACATTAAAACCTACCAGTTTTGAAGGCTTGCGCTCATAATGCAAAATTATAAAGTGTATAAGAAGTAATTGAGTCCTCATTGGACAACATTGCCCTTCAGTTTAAAGTGAAGAAATAAGCTGAGACATTTTCTACACTGTTAATATTTCAACAAAACATGGCTTGTTTTTATTGTGTGTTCATCAATGGCGAATACTAAAATGGCTTGAAATAAGTGGCACAGGCCCCTCTGCTTCAGAACTATGAGGACAGGGAAATTATGACATCACTTATGGTAGCGGATGGATGACTCATCTTCCCATAAAGCATAGTTAAATGTGTCTCAAAAATAATATAACTTCATCCCCACCTCACAGTGATCTTCACCATTTTCTAGAGCTCCTATAAAGTTACATAAAAGACTCAGACCGGTGGATTTCAATATTATTTTTCCTTTCATTTCTTTCATTAAATCTATATGTTAAAACTATTGTGTGGATTAATTATAACCTAAATATATATACAATTATATTACTTAAAGAATTTTTGACAGTCTACTGAAATGCACCATTTTCATGGGATACAGTCTTTTATAAATTTTTATTGTATTTTATGGAAAAATGCATAAATAAGGCCATACAACTATCAAATTCAGCCCCAATTGGGAGGGAAGAATCCATCGCCAGGTCTTTGCAGCTTTACAGGCCATATTGATACACATTTGCAATGCACTCAAGATTAGAAAATAAAAGCTTATAAAGAAGGCACGCCATACAACAATATTATATTTGAACAACAAATCTATGGTTTAGTTATTTCTACAGAGATGAAATACAAATAAATAAAAACTTAACAGGATACTTGCATAAGAAGCAATGAAACTATTTGCATTGCAAGCTTCACTTTCATCGAGGCATTAACTGCGCTGAATCACAGTACACTGCTCACTGAGGCTACCGATCTTTCTCATATTTTGATGTGGTGTTATAAAATAACTATGTTTTTATTTTTGAGTGCTTCAGGATTTAATTGTGTATAAGTTTTTACTCCATCATAAGGAAAGGATTTAAGTGTGTGTAAGTTTAGTTTTTAGTCCATCATCAAGAAAAAATAGAGCTATGTTTTTGTTTATGTATATTTGAATTGTTTGATGTGTTTTTATATGTTTGTGTATGTTTCAAGTGTTTGGTATTTTTTGAGTGTAATTATTAATAGTGCAATATGTATGTATGTATTTCATTTATTTTTTATAATAAAGTTTAAAAAATATATACTATTTAGTATAATTATTTATGCTTTTAATAACATTTAGGTTAAATAATGTAATTTTTGGGTATTGTTTAATACGAAGGTATGGAGGATGGAAGAGAAAGTGGAGGAAGGGGAAAGTGACAAGATAATATATAAATGAGTGTAAGGATGATTAATTTGGAATTTATTAATTCAATTTATATTTTGTGGGTTCTACTATAATGTTTAATGTAAAACTTTATATAAATAAATTTAAAATAATTTTTCTTATGTTTTATTTTTATAAAAAATTATAAAATTAAATTAAAAAAATTGTTTGAAAACATTTGTTTGTTTGGAGTAATGGTTAGAGATGGAGGATATAGAGGAAAGAACAAAGGGAAAGTGTATGTTTATTTAATTTTTGAGACTAGGGGAGAGGGGCCAGTAGCCGCCCACCCTAACTTCACGCACATCAAGCTCATAGCTAGACATATCAGACGGATTTTGATGATTTTTTCTGGGTTTCTCCGTATACGACCAAAGAGCTTAAAGCTATTCTTTCAACTTTTGGGTACTTATACATTTCATTGTATGATGTGTTATGTGCACATGGGTCGAAAAAGTGTCATTTTAACATGTTGCCCCATACATGCACAACGATGTGCCAGTAACCGCTCGCCATCACATTTGTGCACTTGTCTTAATTTCATTGGTTAATTTATTGGAGTTGTGAACATGTATTGGTGCATTTGTGTTAATTTATTAGGTTGGTATTTTACATGTATTGGTTCTTTTTAAAAATTTAATTGGGGGGTCAAGTGATTACAAACATAGCGGTTATTGGGGCGTGGGTGGCAACTAGCCCCTTTCCCCTATATCATTATTGTAACTTAATTAGATTCTTCATCCATGTTTTGGTATTTGTGTATTTATAAGAAGAAAGTATATATGAGGAACATGAATGATCAATTTGGAATTATTAGTAATATTTTTGATTAAGGGTAAAGCAAGGCAATCTGAACACCCTTGGCTTGGGTATGAGATTTTGATTCAAATTTAGAAAGACCTCTCTTCTTTCTTTAAACAATTGTCTAGGTCACACCATTATTTGAATCCTTAAACTGAGAAGAAAGGAAAGGGATATCCTCACATTTCACCTCAACCAAAGTCACCTCACACAATGAGAGAGAATGTCTAACTAAAGATACCAGATGCTACACAAAATTTGTAGACAGACCAAGAGTGGGGCAATTATTAGTAATGTTGATTACATTTCTATTATAATTTTCAATGTAAAATTTTACGTCAATATTTTATAATAAACCATAAATACATGTCTTTTTATAATTAATATTTAACAAAAAATGGTGTATAAATGTTTAATAGTTGAAAATTTTGTTTGTGTATGCTTATTTGGAGTAATAAGGTGGAATGGTGAGAGAGAAAGGAATTAGAGGGAGGAGAAAGGAGGATGGAGACTGTATTTAATTTTCTTAGATTTAAATTGTTTGTGTGGATTTGTTTGTTTGGAGAAATATGCCAAATGAATTTGAGGAAGGGGGGTAATTATAAAATGATTATGTTTTGTTTGTGTATTTTAAAGGATTTTTGTTGGAATATGGAGGATTGAAGGGGAAGGACTTAGAGGTAGTTAAAGGGATAAAATGAATTAATCTTTATTTTCCTATCATATTAACAGATTGTGATTGTAAAATATAATAATGAGAAATTTGAGTCCATATATGAATAATTTGAATATTTGTTTGATAGTATGATTATTGATAAATAAGTATATTATTTATTTATTTGTAGGAATGACTTTACTATAAAGGAATTAAGGATTGACATCTTGGAGAGGCCCAGAGGATGCTTGAGGGTTTGTCTGTGATCCTCCATGAGCATCCTGTTTGGGTCCTCTCCCTACTTTGGAATCCTTCTTTGTTCTTCAGTTGTATTGGGCAGTATAAGTTGCTTGTTGGTGTTCTTTTTGAATTTTTTTGTTGTATTTTTTCAGAACCTTTTTTGTTGCATTGAGAAACATAGGAAAATATAAAAGTATTTTTTTAAACTTCTTTCCCACCCTTGTTCTGGAATCACCCTAGTGTCAACCTCGGTGTGTGGATGTGTGGATGTCGGCTGAGTCTGTGTCATGCAGGCTTTCACATTTATTGTGTAGGCTTAAAACTTGATGAGAAGTAACTAGAAATTGAGTTAGGTAAACAAGGGGAAAATAGCAGAAGTTATAGAGAAGCCCTTAAGTCTAACAATGCCGAAGCACTGACAGAAAAATGTGGCTTCTCGATCCGGCATCCATTTGGAGCTGACAGTGGAGTCTCTGAAGAAGGGAGAACGAGAAGCCAGGTCAGAGAGAAAAAACAAGGCGAGTTCTGCTCTCTGTCAAGGAAGGTTTCCTTGTGTCCTAATGAAGTCATGCTTAAGGATTTAAGAAATGAAGAAAATAGATTGAAAAATGTTGTGGTTTTCTTTACTGGTATTAATATTAACAAAATACCTTCAAGAATTTTTTTTGATAATTGGCTAACTGCTATATGGGGAAAAAAGATTGGAATTCATTACTCATTTTATAGAATGATACATAGTGGCATATTTGTTATATTCTTTAGGAACCATAACATGTAGAAAAGAGTAATAGAAAAAACTTTTGGAATATAGGCCCTGCTTTGTTTAAGGATTTTCCTTAGGCACCTTAAACTTTGCATAAGGAAATATAATTCTATTCAATTCTTAGATGGATTCTAATTAAGAATGTACTTGCTCAATTTTGGGGTTTTCTGCCTCAAATACTCAAAACATTTGGAAAAATAATTAAAGTTGATGAAACTAGAGCAACACTGCTACACATGGATGCAAGATTACTTATTGCCTTTAACACAGGGGTGAAGATACCTAAAATTATAAAAGTGACTTGGGATAACAAAACTCTTGAGTGTGAAATTATGGGGTTGGGGGGCTTAACTCCTACTTTTTATGCAAAATGGATGGACATCAGAAAAGGGATTGCCCAATTTTGAATAGGAAAAATAAAAAAGGATGATCTAGAATTTGAAACTAATGAAAAAGAATTAAATAGTTTCCTTGGCCAAGGTGCCTCCGTTGGGTTGGGGAATGACTCTGGGGTTGGCTCCCACATGCATGCTAGGTCTGAGACTATTTCCTCATTGGGTGAGAAACATATAAAAAGTTAAAATGACCCTTTGGTCAACAATGAGGATGTTGATTGTATTAGAAAGCCTCCAAAGGAAGGCGAATCCAACTTGATCAGGGGCCTTGTTTTTCCCTTTGATGCAAGGATAAAAAAAACTCTAGATGATTGTTGTTTAGATAGTACTCAGGAAGACAACCTGGGCTCACTTTAGATGGGAGGAGTACCTGTATCTAGTTGAGTTCGCCTACAATAATGGGCATCACAACTCGTTGGGTATGCCTCCTTTCCAGGATTTATACGACAGACCATGCAGAACACCATTGAGTTGGGATCGAATAGAGGACAGAACGGCCATTAGTCCAGAGATAGTTTAGAATATGGAACAGCAGGTCAAACAGATTAGACAGAGACTTCAGGAGGCACAGGACAGGCAGAAGAAGTATGCCGATGCTAAGAGGACAGACCGAAGTTTCTCTATGGGTGACAGAGTATTTTTGAGAGTGCGACCGCACATGAGTCCAATCTGTTACGGGAAGGGCTCTAAGCTCGCACCTTGATTTGTAGGACCTTTTTGATGACACTATAGAAGATGACATAATGGTTGACAACCCTTGTTTTGAATCCCAAGTAAATGAAACGCAAACAAACCAAAATAAAAGTGAGGGGGAGGTTGGGTTGGCCCTAGGCAATAAAGAAAATCAAGTAACTGATTCTCTTGCCATAAGGTAGGATCATCTCTCTTCTGACAGTTTTATAACTGTTAGAAGGAGGAAAAATGCTCAAGAATTGGCATTAGACAAAATTAGAGAGATAGCTGACCAGAGAAACAAGCTAGATTCATTGAAGGAAGAATTAAAAAAAAGAGCAACTGACCCCAAGGTGTGGCTATGGATGTCCTCAAGCTAAGTTGCATGAAGGCAAACCCTGTTTTAGAAGGTGGAAATGTAGAATCAAAAAATGAAAAAGAAGGATTAAAGGATAAAGACGAGGTAGACAAAATAGACGAGGAAGGTAAGAAAAGGAAGAACATGATCAAGACAAATAGATTTGTTAAACTTGGTAAAAAAGGAAAAGATGAGCAGGTCCCTAAGTGTTTTGATAGAATTTACACTAGAAGCAAACCTAACTCCACCTAACTTCAGTCTCTGATGAAAGAAATTCATTTTTTTAGTTGGAATGTTAGGGGATTGGAATCCCTTGATGAGAAAATATGTAGTGAGGGACTTCTGTAAAAAAATAGAGACATGGATATTATGTTTATTTAGGAAGTTAAGGCTGTAGGTTTTATGATGGAGAACACTTTCAGGTTTATATGGAGGGATGCTATTTCCTTTGCCTCTAAACATGAGAAGGGTAGGGATGGCAATGCCATCCTCCTAAGCAGAAGATGGGAAAAGCATCTTAAGGAGGTAGGGTAATCCCCATGTAACAGATGTATATGGATCATTTTAGATGCAAAGGGTATAGATATTGGATTTTACTTGGTATATGCCCTAAATGAGTATTATAATAGGGCCAAGCTATGGAATTGGATGGCTAACGAGCTTCCAAAGGTGTCTTGGGTTATAGTTGGTGACTTTAACATGATTGAACAGAAAGAGGATAAACAAGGGGGCAACTCACATGAATGGAAAGGGAATGAGATATTTTTTTGGGAAATAATGAAAAAGACACTGAAATTGATGGATCCACTAGAAGACATGCAAAAGAATAGTAAAAGAATTTGGTACTCTTGGTGCAATAGCCAAAAAGCAAATAGAAGAATTTACAACAGATTAGACAGATTCTATGTGGATAAAGAAACATTCCATTTTCAGAATGTAAAGGGCATGAATAAGGTGCAAGTTATACCAAATACACTCTTTGACCATCACCCTATAAAATCAGTTTTAATATATAAAAAATAAGAAGAAAGGTTTAAAACTCAAAAATAAGGTAGTTGCAAGTTAAATTGTGAGCTTTTGATGGATGAAGACTATACAAATGGTATAATTTCCCTAAGAATTATATGTAAGTCTCTTTATAAGGATAAATGTGCATGTCAATATTGGAACAAACTAATCAATTCATGTAAATCTATTTTTTAGATAGTTGGGAAGAATTACTCTTTAGATAGAAGGAGAGAAGAACATTTACTATAGGAGGAAATCCTAAAGATAGAGGAGAAGATTCAATAAAACCCTAATGAGGGTGAACTAATTGAAAGTATTGGAGAAATAAAGCATAAATTGAGAAAATTGTAGGTTAAAAAAGCCTAGGGTGCTAAATTAGAGCAAAACTGCACTGGTTGGAGGCAGGGGATAAGGGCACAAAATATTTTTTTAACCTTCTTAAGTATAAAAACATAAAAGAGAAAATAGGGCTAGTGGTGGAAAATGGAAATTGTTTAGAGAAAAAAGAGGATATATTGGAAGCCTTCAGGGGCTTTTATGAAAATATGTTCAAGGCAGAAGACAATAAGGAAGGATGCAATGAAGCTCAAGAACTTTGCAAAAAGGTATGTATTGAAAAGGTTGATGATGAAATGAAAAGAAAACTCAATGTTGAAATTTATAAAAATGAAATAAAGGCTGTAATTAGGTCTATGGATAATAGAAAGTCTCCTGGGGCTGATGGGTTGCCTATTGAATTTTACAAGGCAAATTTGTCTTGGATTGTTGATGATCTATTTGATCTTTATAAGGAAGCTACTGAGAATGAAACATTGGGAAAATAAATAAATAGGGGAATCATTAAACTTTTGCCCAAGGATGGTGACAAGGCAAACATCAGAAATTGGAGACCTATTACCTTATTGAATGTTTCATATAAAATTATTGCCAAAGTGTTGGCAATAAAGTTAAGGGTAATTCTGCCAAGAATAATAAGTAACGCCCAACAAGTTTTATCAAAGGCAGGTACATTCTTGAAAATGTGATCATTAGTTGGGAAGCATTATACTAGGCCAAAGAAACTAATCAAAAGGCTAGAATTTTACTTTTAGACTTTGGAAAAGCATATGATAGGGTGGAGCGGTCATTTGTCCTAATGATGTTAAAATCTATAGGGTTTCCTGATCACTATTGTAATATGGTAAAAATGTTATTGAAAAATGTCTCAGCTCAGGTGGAGGTTAATGGAGTTTTATCCTCTCCCTTTGATATGGGGAGGTCAATAAGACAGGGTTGTCCTCTTGCCCCTACCCTTTTTGTCATTGCTTCAGAGGCCTTCCATTACTTGCTAAGAATAGAGCTCATTGAAGGACAACTAGATGGCATCACCTTGACAACAGGTTGGATGCAAGACTAGATATCTTCTGTCTTGCCTTAGGTGCTAAAATCTCTCCATCTAAATCTATTCTATTAGTGTGGGAGGATTGTGCCCCAGAGTGGCTTTGTGATGGTAAATGGCATTGGGGGGGCCCTATGAAACAAGTGAGGTTTTTGGGCATCCCCTTTGTCATTTGTCCTTTATTAAAAATGATGCGGGAATAGATTTTTGCAAAAAATGAAAGGAATTTGAAAAGTTGGAATAGATTGTATCTTTCACTAGCTGGGAGGTTACAAGTTTGTTAGAAGATTTTGTCAGCCTACTCCATTTTCTATTCTTCAATATGGCTTTTTTGCAATTTTCAATTTGAGGTCATTCATAAAATTATAAGGCAATTTCTGTGGTCAGATTGTAAAGGTAAAAGGAAAAAAATATTCGGTCAGATGGGAATGGTGCTATCTAGGAAAAGAATTGGGGGGATTGGGTTTGAAGGATTTGAGAATTCAGGGTGTTGTTTTAGCAACAAAATGGATTATCAACTCCTTATCTGGTGGTGCAGGGGCCCAAGGAGACTTGTTCATGTTTTGTTCATTTTTGTTTGTGATGAATAAGGTTTTGAAAAACCATTTTCCATGTTTGTAATAAGGACTATGTCCACAAGATGCCATGGTTGCAAGAGGCAGTCATAGAGTCATATATTGTAATAGGGACAGTCATACATTATCACACATTAAGCCTTTTTGGCATGTGTCAAAGAGTGTTAGACCTTTTCAAAAGTTTAATTACATTGTAAAGGTGTTTGAAGGCATTGTCAAGCCTCAAAACAACCGATGCTTATGTTAAAACATGTAATTAGTTGCAGTTTCAAAGCAAAACAGGGCAGTTCGATGGTTGAAGAGTAGTTATGAACCTTCCCATCGACCAAAAATATCTTCCAAGAGGTCTGTCAAGGTGTCTATAGGTTTATATATCCTTGAACATGATCATTACAATGTAGAAGAGAGAAGACAATAAGTTGGAAGGAGAAATAAGTGGAGAAATCTCAGTTTTCTGTAAAATTTCTATATATTTTCGTTGTTCCTACCCGTGGTACTCGTCTGTATGGAAACATCATAAGGATAATGGTTGTGGGAAGTTAGAGGTATGAGTTAAGTTCTTGTTTCAAGTGATTGGAGGTCTTGAAACATCTTTTCATTTGAATTCTCTGCTATTTTCTAAAATCGGGTTACTAAACCCTACCTTAGGGTTTTTGGTAGGAGTTATGCCTTTTCTCTCCATTCCACTGGTTTGACTCACTCTTGATCAATGGAATGGATTGTTCTAGGTCTATTTTCATGTTTCATGATAAGATTTGGGTAGGGGATCTGAGAAGAGGGAGGTTTTGTTAAAGAAACCTAACATTCTCATGTGTTAGGTGTTGCATAGAGGCCTAGTAAGGAAACAACATAGGACCAATCAGTTGTAGTCCATTTTGGGGACCCAAAACCTGAAGAATCCTTAGTTTTGCCATGTACTTGAGATGCCCAAATGACTGGTTAAGCATTATAATCAAATTTGAGGGTGGTTGCTTCACAAAATAGGGCTAATTGGGGCTCTAGGCTACTAGGAGGGGCTATAGGTTAGGCTACATTGTCCAAAACAACCCATACCGAGTTTGGGATATGTTGTAGGGAATCTAAATGGGTATCTTAGGATTGTTTGAGATTTGATCCTACAGATCTATGTGAAGAGTTATGGTTGACTATTCTTGTTTCGAGGGCTATAAGGAGTTTAGTGGCCTAAAGAAGGAAGTCCCAACTTAAAGCCTGTCTAACCTTAGCCAATGATTGGAATGTGTCATATGGGATGTCAAAAAAGCCTCAGCATGATGATTTCAAGAAAACCTATTGTTGTTCCCACTTTTCCAAGATGATCCTTGAATTCGGGTTTTGAGTGTGGGAGAAAGTCTTGTTAAAAGAAGGTATCCTTAACCTATCCTAAGTCCTCTACATCATAGTGGTATCAGAGCCATAAAAGGTTCTATTGTTGGTTTTGTAAGACCTGGTATATGTCAGTAGAGGAGAGTGAACGAGAGGCTAGCAACATGCCTCGAAAGGGGATGACCACTGAGGTGGTTAAGAAGTTCAAGGAGATGGAAGAAAAGATCAAAAGTGGAGTCAAGGAAGAACTCCAAGTAGAGTTGAAGGCGCTGAGAATAGGGAAGAGGATAGATGAAGGTTCTGATGAAGAAGAAGAAAAAGAGGAGGAAGAAGAAGACCAAGAAGAGGCAGAGGTACCTGCAGATCAGAAACATTTCCTTGAAGCCATCAGGGCAATTGGCAAAGGTTCTTCAGAGGCTCAGATGGAGATTCCAATGTTTAGTGGCAAGATGAATGATGATGAGGTCATGGAGTGGATTGAGGCCCTAAATAACTACTTTGAATACAAAGAAGTTCTTGAGAACAAGAGGGTGAAGTTTGCAAAAACTAAACTCAAAGGTGCTGCCCTTACATGGTGGAATTACACCCAAGGTGAGAGGGTAAACAATGGGAAGAGCATGATCTCATCATGGAGTAGAATGTTGGAGAGGATCAAGTCCCAATTCCTTCCATCAGACTATGAGGTGCAGATCTACAAGAAGATGCAAAACCTCAAATAAAGAGATTTGGATGTGGCCACCTACACTGAGGAGTTTCACAAGTTCTCTCTTCGTTGTGGATACATGGAGGATGAAAAAGGTAAAGTGGCAAGGTATTTAAATGGTTTGAGGTTTAATATCCAAGATGAAATCAGCATACTAACCCCTGAAACCGTGGATAAATGCTTTCAAATGGCATTGAGGGCTGAAGAGAAGTTGAAGAGGAAAGGTGAGCAACAAAATAGAGGAAGAGGTGGCAGAAATTTCAGAAGTAGGGGCAGTTTTGGAGGCATAAATTAGTCCCAAAGAAGTCAAGGGGAATCTAGTTCCCAAGAACAAAGTGGAGAATCAGGTTCTAGAGGAGGCTTTATAGGAAGGAGACCTAATGGAAGGGGTAGATTTGGTGGACCAGGGTGAGGTCCTAATGTCTTCACTGGAAGGTGTTACAATTGCAACCAAGTGGGACATCCAGCCTTCAAATGTCCTAAAAAGCAAGCCTCAAGCTCTAATGGAGGAGAGAGAAGGAATCAATTGATCCAAGAGGAAGATTTTCAAAGTGTTAACTCTTCAATTGGAAGTGCAGCCCCAATCCATGAAGGAAAAAGTTTGATGATGAGGAGAACCATGTTGAAGGTGCCTCAAACACAAGAACTCCCTCAAAGGAAAACATTGTTCAGGACAACATGCAAGGCCTATGGTAAGATTTGCAAGGTAATTGTTGATTCAGGTTCAACTGAAAATTTGGTTTCTATTGAAATGGTAGACATGTTGAAATTGAAAAGACTTCCTCATGTTAGTCCTTATAAAGTATCATGGTTGAATAAGGGACAAAAAGTTTTGGTAGATGAACAATCTTGGGTAGAATTTGAGATAGGGGAATATAAGGACAAGATTTTGTGTGATATAATCCCCATGGATGCTTGTCATTTGCTGTTAGGATGTCCATGGCAATATGATGTTCAATCCCAACATGATGGTAAAACTAACTCCTTCATCATAACCAAGAATGGTAGGAAGTATAGTATGGATCCATTGCCAGATGAGAATATAGAGAAGAGTGTTGGGTCAAGTGTCATTATTGTGAGTGGTAAAGAGTTTCTAGACACCATCAAGGAGGAAGGAACCCAAGGGTATGCTCTGATTTTGAAGCCTAAAAACAGTCCTAATTTGCATGATCCTAGTGAGGAAGAGGTTCCTAAGGAGGTGCAACAATTGTTAGAGAATTATAAGGGTATCATGGTAGAGGAAATGCCTAATGAGTTTCTACCTATTAGGGACATAAGCCATCAAATTGACTTCATACTAGGGTCTACTTTGCCAAACAAAGCAGCCTACAAGATGACACCTTCTCAAAATGAAGAGATTGCCAAGCAAGTGCAAGAATTGTTGGATAAGGGATTGGTAAGAAAGAGCCTTAGCCCATGTGCTGTCCCAACAGTCCTAGCCCCTCAAAAGGATGGTAAATGGAGGTTGTGTATGGATTCTAGAGCCATTAACAAGATTACTATAAGATATAGGTTCCCTATGCCAAGGATTGAGGACCTAATAGACTGTTTGGGAGGGGCTAGATACTTTTTAAAGATTGATCTTAAGAGTGGGTATCATCAAATTAGGATAAAGCAAGGGGATGAATGGAAGACAACATTCAAAACAAATGAGGGTCTTTATGAGTGGTTGGTGATGCCATTTGGTCTATCTAATTCCCCAAGTAATTTTATGTGTCTCATGAATGAAGTGTTGAAGGATTTCATTGGCAAATTTGTTGTGGTGTACCTTGATGACATTCTTGTTTTCAGTAGGACTAAGGAAGAACATTTGCAGCATTTGGATCAGGTTTTGAAGAAGTTGCATGATGAACAATTGATGATCAACATGGAAAAGAGTGTCTTCATGAAGGAAGAACTCACCTATCTTGTTTTTGTCATCTCCCAAGTCAATTTAAAGATGGATCCAGCCAAGGTAGAGGCCATTTTGTCATGGCCAACTCCTAAAACAGCAGGTGATGTAAAAAGTTTTCATGGTTTGGCAACATTTTATAGGAAGTTCATAAGGGGTTTTAGTCATATTTGTGCACCAATTTTGGATACCATCAAAGGGGGGCAGAAATGTAAGTTTTCTTGGACAAAGGCAAATAATGATTCTTTTGAAATTCTGAAACAAAAAATAGCACAACAGCCCATTCTTGTTTTACCCAACTTTAACAAGTTGTTTATGGTGGAATGTGATGCTAGTAACCTTGCTATAGGGGCTGTCTTAAGTCAAGAAGGTAGGCCAGTTGCTTTCTTTAGTGAAAAAATGAATGATGCTAAGAGAAAGTATTCTACCTATGACTTGGAATTGTATGCAATGGTGCAAGCTTTGAAAAAGTAGAGGCACTATCTTTTGCCTAAAGAGTTTATTGTTTATACTGATAACCATGCACTTAGTTTTTTGAATTCACAGGAGAAACTCAACCATAGGCATATGAAATGGGTTGAACAACTCCAAGCATATACTTTTTCCATCAAACACAAGAAGGGGCAGGCCAATAAAGTGGCATATGCATTGAGTAGAAGGGTGTGTATGGTTCAAGAGATTTAGTTGCAAAGTGTGGGGATTGATGCTCTCAAACATATGTACCAAGATGATGAAGATTTCAAGGAGGTATATGAAGTTTGTTCACAGTTTTCAGACTCTTATCATTCTAATTTTTCTAAGTTTTTGTTGCAGCAAGGGTTGTTGTTCAAAGGTAGCCAATTATGTGTTCCTAGGTGTTCTATGAGGGAGAACATCATAAAGGAAAAACATTGTGGGGGAATAGGAGGTCACTTTCGGTTGGATAAAACATTGGATCAGGTGAAAAGGTTTTATTTTTGGCCTTGTTGGTGCCTGCATGCACATTCAGGTTTCATGCATTTTAATTCGCAGGCACCTTTCATAAAAATCTAAAAATTTCTAAGTCTTTTGGCCTTTGTAGTAGAAAAATTGCAAAAAATTTGTTGTATGCATGTCACTTTGTATATACAAGGCTGTTTGTATATACATGCTGGTCAAATGTGCATTGGCGGGTCAGAAATTTCAATCAGCTTTTCAAAAAATGAAAAAAAAATTGAGTTATATGCATCTCTGAAATGCATATCGGGCTTGCATATACATTGAAGAATCTATCACAGATTTTGGGAATATTCCCTACTTGTATGTCAGGTTGCATGTATATTTTGTGTTATATGTTCAGACATATAATGACTAGATACAAAGGAAAACATGCAATGAAAAGATGCATTGGCGACATACAAGGAAGTTATACAATGCTGAATGTATATTGGGTTCATTGTAGCTGAAGCATATGGAAATATACAATGGAAAATATACAAAGGAGTGCACATGCATTCGCTATAGTGACAGAAGGTCATCGACAAGACATGATGCATCGGCAGTCAACTCCAGAGTTTGCCCGATGGCCGATGCATATACATTGAAAAAGATACAAGGGGTCTTGTATGTTCGGCAACATACAAAGCGAAGATTCATTTGGTGGGGTCCGCCTCACGTACAAATGGCTTTGTATCTCGTATACAAAACAAAATGTATATGCGATATGCAAGTCGCATTGCATATGCAATGTGCAAGCAAAATATACAAAGAAAAAATGTGCGAGGCTCAGACGCAGAAGGATAGTATGTTGCAGTAGATGGATTTTGAAGTCCGTGGGTTGTATATCATGTTTGTATATGTGATATACAAAGGAAATATACATTGGATAAGATACAAGCCGGATTCCAAAGGTCTTCCGATATACAAGAAAGGCGAGATACAAGGCCCGGATTTGAAAATTGTTTCAATCTGATTCATGAGTGACTGGCGTCCGTGCCTTGTATGTATGAGGTGAATGTATATGCACATATACAAAGCGATAGATGCAAAAAGGGAGATACAAGGTGAAACCCGAAGGTGTTTTCAATTTGTTCTATAATAATTTAAGATCCATGCTTTGTATGCATATAGTTGTATGTATATGCATTTGCTTTTGCATATACAAGGGTTTTTTATAAGGCAAGAGGTGGGCAGTTGTATATGCATTTGAACATGCATATACAGGGTGAAAATGGCAAAATAAGAGAGGAGAAAGTCTGCGATAGGAAAAAGTCACCTACGTGGCATGATATCATTGGCTCTTGACTTTTCAGCGGGATTTGGAGCTGTTAATCTCAGCGAAGGAATGCAAATCAACGGCCAGTTTCAAATCTTGTAGCAACGAAGGTTTTTCTTTGTATCTGTGGCTGTTTTCAGGGGGGAAAGGTTCCAAGGCACGCAACTGCTGCATCTCGCGGGTAGGTTGACATTAATGGCAGATTTGCAAAGAAGTATGGGTCGTGTTGACAAGTCAACCACCCAATTTAGGAAGAAGATCTCCATGCGGTAGTGCGGATCCCAATCCCACCTGCTCTTTCCTCTGTTTCTGCCAGCAGCATTGAATATTTTGAGCGCCAATCTGAAGATGCAATGTATTTGGCAAATTTTGAGAAGACCATTGTACTAATTGCTGAGTACACAGTCTTGCTATAAAGGGAAGACTATGTTACTCATTTTGGGTTGTTGAAGACTTGGGCATTTTTTAGGGGAAAAATAATGAAAGACAGGGCATTTTCTTGGTTGTTTTATCTCTGTTGGAGTTTATGAGTTGCATTTGAGTGCACTTTGCATAGATATTCTCAGTTTCACTGTTGTTTCATATGAAAAATGCATTGTGCATGTGTTTACCTATTTGTCTCCTTTGTTGCATGCTTTCCTTCTTTTGAATCTGGTTGCTAAGGGTTTCATAGATTCTAGGATACATGTTTCTGTATTGCATGTTTAATCTGTGACTTCCATTCAAGGAGTGGATTAAATTGTCTTAGGTTAAGTATGTAGAAGGTTGTATGTCATCTGGGATGTTTGTAAGTAGAGACAGTTAAATACCCATTCTTGGGTGATGTTTGTAAGGCAAGCATCAATCTAACCACTTGAAACTTGAATCCAAAATGCAATCCATTCTTATGTATACGTCTAGTTGACTCCTTGCCCTGGGATAAGCATCGGTCTGCCCTTGTGAAGTAGTTATGATCCAAAACCCCCTGTCTTGCATCCAAACCATGAAACCAATCCTTTCATTTTTCAAATCTGTTAGTTGTAGGAGTAGGATTAGGACCCTTGCATACTCTCATCTATAACCAGTCAGATATGTCCAAGAAAGTTGCCAAACTTGTGATCTATCATTCAAATCTTGGTCCATACATGAGAGTATTCTTCTTGTTGTTGTAAAGATAAATCTTTCTGTCATTGGGCGAGTCAAATGTCAAATCTTTAGCTATAGGGATACCCCCCTTGGTGCGGTAGAACCAAAAGTGAAGGGGAGGCAACTCACACAACCTCCTGTATTAGTTAGCTGAATCTACTTGTGCATTGGAACTGGCAAACCCTCTGTTGATTCGGAAGAAAAAACCAACAAAATGGTGACTCTGCTGGGGAGAGAAAGAGTCAAGTGATTTAAGGATTGGAAAATCTAGTTTCCAGTGAAGTGGTGCTCTGTTGGTGTGATGAATCTAGAAAACAAAAGTGCCTTATTGATTTTCTATCCTCTCTGTGAGAGGGGGCGACTCTGTTGATTGAACCTATCAATGCTGCAACATATTTCTAGGTATTCATCTGTTAATCCAAAAAAATAATGAATTTAGAGAAACATCCCTGGTTGTGCTCTCAAAGAAGACCATTTTTTTATTGAAAGATATAAAGCTCTGTATTTCAAAGGAATATATGGTTACCCAAATGTTATTCCCAATAAGATTAGAAGATGTTTGCCAAAATATAGTGGATCAAATTCTGAGTCTGCAAACAAACATCTGCAAAATTTTTGTAATTTGATAGAAGATTATGAAGTTGAGGCTAAAGATGTAGTAATGAGACTCTTTGTTCAGTCATTAGAGGATGATGCTAGGGTTTGGTTTTCATACCTGCCTATGTGTTCAGTTTCTTCATGGGTAGATTTAGAAGTTGCATTCCTAGAGCAATTTGGTGAAAGATTTGATTTAGCCTCATTGATCATACATTTCATGAATATCAAAAAGGAAGATGAAGAACTGGTTCCAGCGTTTAATCTTAGATTTGTTAAGTTGCTCAAGCAGATCCCTGAATATATGATACCTAATAATGCATTGTGCTTGACAATTTATTTGGCTGCATTTGATGAAGAAATGAGTTATTTATTGAGAGATAAAGAACCAGTCACACTTCACCAGGCCTTCAAATTTGCTATGGATATTGAAAATAATCAGAAATATGGAATACCAGTAGGTTTCATGGCTGCAAGTTGTCAAAACAATTTTCAAAGTGAATATGTTTATGATTTCCTAGTGTTTTCCTTAAAAGATGATTTTATAGAGGGAAATATATTTCAGAACAATATGTGCAGCCATGATGTGATGCATGAAGAAGATGTTGTAGAAAATATAGGTACATCTTATAATGGTGAAAACAAAGATTGTTCTCAGCCTCTAGAAGACAAGCCTGCAGATGCAAAATGCATTTCAAATGATGAAATGAAAGATATACATGAGGTTGTGTCTTGCATCAATAGACATATCCCAGCTATTCTTGATTATTTATATGAAGTGGATATGCAGAGCTTCACTCTGAATATAGAAGATGCTGATTCAAGGGACAACAGTGAATATGTTAGTGACTGTCAGCATTCAGATGCATGTGTGAGCCTTTCAGATGATGAAATATATATGGGTGCTGAATATGAATGTTTCCTCGAAGATTCTGACCACCTCTACGATGCAGAGGTTCAAAAATTTGCCTTTAACTACCAGTGCATTGCTGAAGAGGAAAAACAAGGTCACTATTCAGAGGTGGGTGGACAATTTACAGATGTTCATGCTGATACAGATAGGGATAGTGTTGGTTGCAGGGGTGACTGCAAAGCTTTCAGTGAAGGGCTGCAGGTGGGCCTTAATGATAAAATTGCTAAGCACAATGATGATGAATATCTGAGTGATTATAAAAATGAATTTGATTATTAGATGTTGCTTGTGCCTGAATATTGCATGTTTGATACAAAGGAGCTCTTATTCTATGAAGGGCAAAATTCTGATGTGGATTCATTTGTTTCATGTGAATCTGATATTTTCCCAAGTGACATTGGTGACTCTTATGATGATGACATTCTACAGCTGATGTTAATATATGTTGATCAAGCTTGTTGTAGATTTGTCAAAGAAAGAGAAATGGGCAGCAGCACAATCAATTGCAACACTGGGTACTGCAGACAACAAAATGTTTTCAGGGTTCATTTGAAGAAATCAAAAGAAAATTGGGTGTTTGACAAAGGAAAATTTTGGTTTTTCCTTTTTGGTGGCCCTGGGCCGCCAAGTAATTTTTAACAAATGTGATTTGTGATGCAGGTTAGTATAGTTTTAACTCTGTGCCCAATGGATAAGGGATTGGTCTACATCCCAGAGATCTGAAGTTCTCGCCATGCCTGCAAGAGGCATGCATCCCCAGATAGAGCCTGTGTTGGTGCCTGCATGCACATTCAGGTTTCAAGTATTTTAATTCGTAGGCACCTTTCATAAAAATCTAAAAATTTCTAAGTCTTTTGGCCTTTGCAGTAGAAAAATTGCAAAAAATCTGTTGTATACATGTCACTTTGTATATACAAGGCTGTTTGTATATACATGCTGGTCAAATGTGCATTGGCGGGTCAGAAATTTCAACTGGCTTTTCAAAAAATGAAAAAAATTGAGTTATATGCATCTCTGAAATGCATATCAGGCTTGCATATACATTGAAGAATCTATTGCATATTCTGGGAATATTCCCTTCTTGTATGTTAGGTTGCATGTATATTTTGTGTTGTATGTTTAGACATACAACGACTAGATACAAAGGAAAACATGCAATGAAAAGATGCATTGGCGGCATACAAGGAAGTTATACAATGCTGAATGTATATCGGGTTCACTGTAGATGATGCATATGGAAATATACAATGGAAAATATACAAAGGAGCGTACATGCATTCGCTACAGTGACAGAAGGTCATCAGAAAGACAGGATGCATCGGCAGTCAACTTCAGAGTTTGCCCGACGGCCGATGCATATACATTGAAAAAGATACAAGGGCTCTTGAATGTTCGGCAACATACAAAGCGAAGGTACATTTGGTGGGGTCCACCTCACATACAAAGGGCTTTGTATCTCGTATACAAAACAGAATGTCTATGCGATATGCAAGTCGCATTGCATATGCAATGTGCAAGAAAAATATACAAAGAAAAAATGTGGGAGGCCCAGACGTGGAAGGATAGTATGTTGCAGTAAATGGATTTTGAAGTTTGCGGGTTGTATATCGCGTTTGTATATGCGATATACAAAGGAAATATACATTGGATAAGATACAAGCCAGATTCCAATGGTCTTCCAATCTAGCTGATAAATGAGTTGGAATCTGCGACTTGTATATTTGTGTTTGTATTTGCCGATATACAAGAAAGGCGAGATACAAGGCCCAGATTTGAAAATTGTTTCAATCCGATTCATGAGTGACTGGTGTCCGTACCTTGTATGTATGAGGTGAATGTATATGAACATATACAAAGTGATAGATGCAAAAAGGGAGATACAAGGTGGAACTCGAAGGTGTTTTCAATTTGTTCTATAATAATTTGGGATCCATGCTTTGTATGCATACAGTTGTATGTATATGCATTTGCTTTTGCATATACAAGGGTTTTTTATAAGGCAAGAGGTAGGTAGTTGTATATGCATTTGAACATGCATATACAAGGCGAAAATGGAAAAATGAGAGAGGAGAAAGTCTGCAATAGGAAAAAGACGCTTACGTGGTGTGATATCTTTGGATCTTGACTTTTCAACAGGATTTGGAGCTGTTAATCTCAGCGAAGGAATGCAAATTGACGGCCAGTTTCAAATCTTGTGGCAGTGAAGGTTTTTCTTTGTATCTGTGGCTATTTTCAGGCAGGAAAGGTTCCAAGGCACATAGCTGCTGCATCCCGTGAGTAGGTTGACATTAATGGCAGATTTGTAGAGAAGTATGGGTCATGTTGACAGGTCAACCACCTGATTTAGGAAGAAGATCTCCATGTGGCGGTGCGGATCCTGATCCCACTTGCTCTTTCCTCTATTTCTGCCAGGAGCATTGAATATTTTGAGCGCCAATTTGAAGATACAATGTATTTGGCAAATTTTGAGAAGACCATTGTACTAATTGCTGAGTACACAGTCTTGCTATAAAGGGAAGACTGTGTTACTCATTTTGGGTTGTTGAAGACCAAAATTTTTTGGGGGAAAAATAACGAAAGACAAAGCATTTTCTTAGCTGTTTTATCTCTGTTGGAGTTTATGAGTTGCATTTGAGTGCACCTTGCACAGATATTCTCAGTTTCACTGTTGTTTCATATGAAAAATGCATTGTGCATTTGTTTACCTGTCTATCTCCTTTGTTGCATGCTTTCCTTCTTCTAAATCTAGTTGCTAAGGGTTTCATAGATTCTAGGATACAGGTTTCTATATTGCATGTTTAATTTGTGACTTCCATTCAAGGAGTGGATTAAATTGTCTTAGGTTAAGTATGGAGAAGGTTATATGTCAGTTGGGATGTTTGTAAGTAGAGACAGTTAAATACCCATTCTTGGGTGATGTTTGTAAGGCAAGCATCAATCTAACCCCTTGAAACTTGAATCCAAAATGCAATCCATTCTTATGTATACATCTAGTTGACTCCTTGCCTTGGGATAGGCACCGTTCTGCCCTTATGAAGTAGTTATGATCCAAAACCCCCTGTCTTGCATCCAAACCATCAAACCAATCCTTTCATTTTTCCAATCTGTTAGTTGTAGGAGTAAGATTAAGACCCCTGCATACTCTCATCCATAACCAATTAGATATGTCCAAGAAAGTTGCCAAACTTGTGATCTATCATTCAAATCTTGGTCCATACATGAGAGTATTCTTCCTGTTGTTGTAAAGCTAAATCTTTCTATCATTGGGTGAGTCAAATGTTAAATCTTTAGCTATAGGGATACCCCCCTTGGTGCGACAGAACCAGAAGTGAAGGGGAGGCAGCTCATGCAACCTCTTGTATTAGTTAGCCGAATCTGCCTGTGCATTGGAACTGGCAAACCGTCTGCTGATTCGGAAGGAAAAACCAACAGGTCTAAAATGCAATCAGATATCAGAAAATTTGTTGAAAGTTGTAGTATTTGTCAAAGAGCAAAGGCTACTTCATCTAATTCTGGTCTATATCAGCCACTTCCTATTCCTCATAGGCCATGGGAAAGTATTAGTATGGATTTTGTCTTGGGTCTTCCTAGGACTCAAAGAGGCTTTGATAGTATTTTTGTTGTGGTGGATAGATTCAGTAAGATGACTCATTTCTTGCCATGTAAATGCACTAATGATGCTTCACACATTTCTAGTTTGTTCTTCAAAGAAATTGTTAGAATCCATGGTTTGCCTCTTAACATTGTGACTGACAGGGATCCAAAGTTTGTAGGCCACTTTTGGCGTACTTTGTGGAAGAAGTTGGGCACTTAGTTGTCATTCACTTCAGCCTATCACCCTCAAACTGATGGCCAAACTGAGGTAGTGAATAGGTCTTTGGGAAATCTCCTTAGATGTCTTACAAAGCAACATGGAGAGGCATGGGATATGATCATCCCTCAAGCTAAATTTGCTTACAATGACTTCACCAATAGAAGCACATGAAGGAGTCCATTTGAGGTTGTCTCTGGTGTTCACCCAAGAGGTATTCTTGAATTGAGAGATCTCCATGGATTAGAGAGGAAGAGTGCTCAAGGTGAAGACTTTGCATTGACTATGAAGGACATCCATGACAATTTAAGAGAAACTCTTCAAAGGAATAATGAGAAGTACAAGGAGAAAGCCAATGAGAGAAGGAGAGATGTGCAATATAAGGTTGGGGATTTGGTCATTTCACATTTGAATAAGGAGAGACTTCCAAAAGGACAACCAACCAAACTTCTCATGAAGAAGATAGGTCCTTGATGGATTGTGCATAAATTTGGGCCCAATGCCTATGAGATTGAGCTTCCTCAAGGCTTGGCGATATCTCCTATCTTTACTGTTTTAGATTTGTTTCCTTTCAAATGTGATAATACTGCAGGTTCAGAGGCAGATATGACAACAACAGGAGATGAGGAAAGGGTTAAGGGTCTTCCATCCAATCAACCCTTGAAGTTGGAATGTATCTTGGACACCAAGGTATTGAAAAGGACTAGAAAGAAGACCTACAAACAATTCCTTGTCAAATGGAGTGGCTTTCCTATTGAAGATGCCACTTGGATGAGTGAAGAGGACATCATCACACATGGTACTACTGTTGCTAATCTACTTCCTCAAGAGTCTTGAGTTCTTTTCCACCTTGGGAGTATGGTGCAGGGGCACAAGGAGACTTGTTCATGTTTTGTTGTGATGAATAAGGTTTTGAAAAACCATTTTCCATGTTTGTAATAAGGACTATGTCCACAAGATGCCATGGTTGCAAGAGGCAGTCATAGAGTCATATATTGTTATAGGGATAGTCACACATTATCACACATTGTAAGCCTTTTTGGCATGTGTCAAAGAGTGTTAGACCTTGTCAAAAGTTTAATTACATTGTAAAGGTGTTTGAAGGCATTGTCAAGCCTCAAAATAACCGATGCCTATGTTAAAACATGTAATTAGTTGTAGTTTAAAAAAAAAATAGGGTAGTTCGATGGTTGAAGAGTAGTTATGAACCTTCCCATTGACCAAAACTATCTTCCAAGAGGTCTATCAAGGTGTCTATAGGTTTATATAGCCTTGAACATGATCATTACAATGTATAAGAGAGAAGACAGTAAGTTGGAAGGAGAAATAAGTGGAGAAATCTCAGTTTTCTGTCAAATTTCTGTATTTTTTGTTGTTCTTGCTCGTGGTACTCCTCTGTACAGAAACGTCATGAGGTTAATGGTTGTGGAAAGTTAGAGGTATGACTTAAGTTCTTTTTGCAAGTTATTAGAGGTCTTGAAACATCTTTTCATTTGAATTCTCTACTATTTTCTGAAATCGGGTTACTAAACCCTACCTTAGGGTTTTTGGTAGGAGTTATGCCTTTTCTCTCCATTCCACTGGTTTGACTCACCCTTGATCAGTGGAATGGATTGTTCTAGGTCTATTTTCATGTTTCATGATAAGATTTGGGTAGGGGATCTGAGAAGAGGGAGGTTTTGTTGAAGAAACCTAACATCCTCATGTGTTAGGTGTTGCATAGAGGTCTAGTAAGGAAACAACATAGGACCAATCAGTTGTAGTCCATTTTGGGGACCCAAAACCTAAAGAATCCTTAGTTTTACTATGTCCTTGAGATGCCCAAATGACTGGTTAAGCATTATAATCAAATTTGAGGGTGGTTGCTTCACAAAATAGGGCTAATTGGGGCTCTAGGCTACTAGGAGGGGCTATAGGTTAGGCTACATTGTCCAAAACAACCCATACCTAGTTTGGGATAAGTTGTAGGGAATCTAAATGGGTATCTTAGGATTGTCTAAGATTTGATCTTGCAGATCTGTGTCAAGAGTTATAGTTGACTGTTCTTGTTTCAAGGGCTACAAGGAGTTTAGTGGCTTAAAGAAGGAAGTCCCAACTTGATTGGAATGTGTCATATGGGATGTCAAACAAGCCTCAGCATGATGATTTCAAGAAAACCTATTGCTATTCCCACTTTTCCAAGATGATCCTTGAATTCAGGTTTTGAGTGTGGGAGAAAGCCTTGTCAGAAGAAGGTATCCTCAACCTATCCTAAGTCCTCTACATCACCTAGAAGGGAGCCATGGAAGGTTTTGGTGAGAAACTGTATTTAAAATGCTTTTTGAGGTGATAAAAAGGATTGGGGGATTTTGTATCTTCATGACTCTTTGTTTGTGGACTTCCATACCAAACCTAGGGGATCTGTGGCTTTTTGTAGTATTTGGAGAGCATGGGAGCATGCCAAACTGTTAATACTGGACAGAGATGCTATTAATCTTGAAAAAAACTATATTTGGGGTGACAGGTCTATTTGGTGGAATGTGAGGCATAAGGGAAAGCCTTTAGCCCTACTTCAAGGTTGTTTTGCCAAAAAGTGGAATTCAAAAGGATTGTCTAATCTTAATGATTTGTTTAATGATGTTGGTCGTAAACCCTAAACTCAGCTAAAATATGTATATGGCTTGGAGGATAAACAAGCTAGAACATTTTCCATTCTTTCAAAGGCATTGATATGCATGCTTTCTTGAGAATACTCTGTTCTGGGGTAAGAATGCTTTGAAAATTTTAAATGGATGGTTGGGACTAGAATTCTGAAAGTGAAACCAAATATGATATATAAGATGCTTTCAAACTCATAGGCAGTATTCCAACATATCGACACATCTTGGTTTGACACTCTAGGGAAAAAAGTCTTGTCTAAAACCTTTAAACTCCTCTGGTCAAGGGACATTGATCCTAAGAATGTTGTTTTAGGTGCCTTCTTATCCTTAATAAGTTGTTTATTGGTTTTGACAATGTGTTTTGCACTATATGTAATGTTGTTGAAACCTATTTTCATATATTTTTTGAATGTGAATATGCAAAGTTGGTTTGGTCTTTTTAATGGGGAATATATCTAAGTGGTGTCCTACAATCAGTACCAATTGGAAAGAAATTTTGTGTGGGTTTGTTAATGGTTTAAACAAAAAAGCTAACAAATTTTGGTTTGTGTTATCTACTAAAATCCTTTGGTTTTTATGGAAGATGAGGAATGAGGAAAGATTCGAAGGTAGGGAGAGAGTGCTCAGTGAGGTTTTCGCAAGACTCACCAAATATAAATTGTTTGAATAGGTTGTTGTTACATTGAAGCTGACTTTAGACAAATTCAAAGAGATCATGGATAGGGGTACTATGATTTATAAGGAGGACATAAAGGAAACAAACTTTTGCTCAGGGAACCTGAGAAGATTTGATCAAAGATTCTACAATGAATATACTGATTTTCAAGAGCTCTATTGTAAACAACACCAACTAGAGATGGAAAAAGGAGAGATGCACAAGCATTTGGAAATCACTTGCCATAACTATAGTGTCAGCATTGAACAACTAAGAATCTCACTGAATATTGGCAGAATTCTAGGGATGGATTCATATAAAAATAGTGACAATAGGGATTACCTATGGGATCATGAAAGATGATTGTTTGATGATAAGTGGAAAATTGACAAGAATAACTTAAAGGCAGAGGATGGGTACTATGGAACTGACTTGGATGACAACTAGGGATATTATTATCAGGAAAGAGGAATGGAAGAGGAAGAAGAGCCAGCTTAGCCACATAGGGCACTAGTTGGACATATAAATCTAGAGGAGGTTAACAGGAACATGGATCTTCCCAATGCAGTAGAAAGTGCAGATGAGGAAATGGAATAGTGACTTTTACAATACAACAATCAGTACCGTTTTGGTGTTGAAATAGAAAGTTGAAGATGTTAAAAGTTGAACAGAAGAAAGGGGATAAACATATGTAATTGTTACCAAATTGTGCTTGCAGCCCAATTAGGTTGGGCTATGACAACAGTTATCAAAAGGGATAAGGAAAAACTTGAATACATGGGTCATCCAGTCAACATCTACTATCTTGGCAAATAATTGTTTCAAAATCATGTTACTAGGAACATGTAACAACTCAAATTGAGCTATTACACAATCCAGATAAATGAAAATGTCTTAGCAAGGTAGGAGACATTCAAAGGATGATAGGTGATTGAAGCTAAACTAGTCATTGTAGTTCATGTTTTCAAAAGTGTTATTGCAGTTCATTCAGTGCAATTCAGTGTAGTTTAGAAAAAGGTACTTATAACTTGTCAATTCTTCATGATTATAAACATATGTTTCAAATAATGTTTAGTTCATGTTATGTAATTGATTCATAAAAAGAGTTACACATATGTCATTACATGAGATGAAACAACTGATATATTCAAAAGAGAAATGTTTGTATAGTCCCACACAAGCCGTGGGAGTAACTGTATCTGATAAGAGATAAAATAACAAGTTCAAAACATGAAAAGAAAGCACATAGAAACAAAGATGAGACCTGTCATTGCTTGGGTGAATGACGAAACCCGTTGTCTGGGTCTGCACTAGCATCTCAAGTTGTCCAAGTGTCAGCTCTATTATAAGACCTGCAAGGGGAGGGAGAAAAATGATGTTAGAGCTCGGGGCACAATCTTTGATCCTGTATACAACAATTCAAGAGTGCTTGCTATTCTACATTTGATCAGCAAAATAGAATGAATAAACTGAACACCAGATACGGATATCAAATCGTGAGATAGATCAGAAAAGAGAAAGATCATTCAGTCATCATAGGAAGCTCTGGGCTTCTTAGTTTTCCTAACATTTTGTTGAATGTGCGGGTACAGGTCCAATCATATCATTCAGATCAACAAAGATGTCACTGTCAATTAAAAGTATATCACTGTCCAAAGAAAATGATTGTCCTGAGGTCTCAATGAGGGAGTCATACATCCATATAGAAAGATCAATAATTTTGTGCCATATTATTGATCAAATAGACTTAACAAGAGGAATGATCTCACTTTGGAAAGGTTGTCTATTGAGGCAACTAAGGATTCAAGATCATCCCACTGTCCAAAATTCACTCCATGAGAAAGAAAATAGCACAACATTATTGATCCTTCTATTCAGGCAACAGGTCCCTTCAAGAATCCATGAGTCATTTCATGATCAAATGAGAAATAAAGAGACAATCACCATATGACTGTCAAGATCATTCCCACATTCATAAATGCCAAAGTCCAATGGTACTGTAATAGGATAGTCATAAAGGAAACGCGTGATACATTTAATGGACTCATTGTGAGTGATAGTACATAGTCTACAGTCTAGTAACAAAGTGCAACATATATAAGACACAGTGATGAGTGAGCAACAAGAAAGTACAATGGCATATAAATGTACCATTACTCACTGTCAATATACAGTGATATTATTATCAAAACCTTCAGAGATAATGATACAATCAAGGAGCATCTTACATTTGGACCATGCATTGTCACAGTCAGTTATAAGATATGTCAAGGCCATTAATGCAGTGGGAATGCTTGTTGAAGAGAGAACAATCACAATCAAGAAATAGTGATAGATAAGTCATGTAATCGAATGTATGATGATATTTGTGACAATGGCCTGATCTATGGATAATGGTGTGTTGTTCATGGCTCTATATTTGCTTGCATTAGGGCTTGATATTTGCTTTCCAACTAAAACATGAAGTCATCATATAGAAAAATAATGATATGTCATTACACAGAAGTCTGCATAGCAGTAGAGAACAATATAAATAAAGGCCAAGGATAATATGTAGATAATTGGTGTATGGATGGTGAACAACATCAAAATAATAGTGAGTCCACATGCTAGAGTCAAATAAAAAGAGGCATACTGTGTAGGGACATAGTATAGTTTTGGTAGAGCTATTGAGGTATAATGGGGGTTGTGTGATGTTCCCATGTGGAGGTGTGACTTTGTTTGAGTCTCTATTGAAATGAATTTTTGTGAGCATTGAGATCTAGCATTTTGAATTGAACCTTTCAACTATCAGTCATCACTGTGGTTGTAGTGAAAGGAAGCAGAGAGCCACCCAAGTTTTTTGTTGAGGTATTCAAGAACATTAAACAGATTGGAGTCATTGTTTTGGGTTCTTACATGTCCAGTTCAATTTCAAAATTTGAGGGATTCTTTGGAAGAGACAAGGACCAAACTATCTAGTGATAGCCTAAAATTCATATCAAAGGAGATATCATAGTGATTGTAATGAGGACTTTGGGATTCGATAGAGGATAATGAAGTTTTTTGGATTGTGGTTGGTTCTCAATGAAGTCTTAATAGATTGTGTATCCTTGATAAGGATCTAGGGCTTGTAACTGATGGACAAAAACTGTGATTAATGGCTGGAGTTTATGACTATGACTAGGGTCATATTTTCATGAAAGGTCACAAAGATAACTATATATGATAGTGACAATGTACCTATAAATGGCAGTCATAAATACCAATGATATTCAAGTAATGTGTGATAAATGCAAGCCTAAGAAAGCACAGTGACAAGTGACTATCCCATAAGGCAGAGTTAATGATGACATACAAGGTTAGTGCTATGCATGGAGGGCACGATTTTCTCAAAACCCTAGCAGAGAAATCTAGAAGAATAGAGAATAAACAAAGTACAAGCTTCACCATTTCATTCACAGAGAAATGTGGAAAGGGATATCATAAAATTTACAGCATTTCATAGTTTCTTCCACAAAAAAATGAAGGAAAATCTCTATATTTTCACACAAGGAGAGCTTACCAACACAATTAAACTATTCCTGAGAGTGGTAGCACACTTATCCTGAGCCAAAAGCCATGGGTAGAGAGCTTTCCATCATTTATTTTAGAGAAAATAAAAAGATACAGAGAATAAGAGGGTTTTATGAGCAAACTTTCAGGAGTAGAGATGAAAACACATAGGAAGGTAATAGTTTTCAACTTTTCTTCTATCACAACAAATCTTTCCAGGAGCCATTAAAATAAAATCATGAGAAAGGTAGAAGGTCGAGGGTTTCAAACCCTAATTGAAACATGAAAATCACACAGGAAAAGAAACCCTAACAATATTCAAGTTCTAGTATGGAGGCCATATAAAGAAAGCTTAAACCCTAACGACCCTTGATCATTTCCTTCAAAGACAGAAGCAGAGAAACATAGTAGGAGGGTTGAGTCATCTTTCAAAACATGGAGGAGCCATAAAGAAATCACACAACCATGTAAAGTTTTGCCAGTCTTTTTCAAAGATTTCAAAGAAAAGTCTCACTATTACAGCTATACACAGACAAAAAACCATTTTTCTTTCACAGATATAAAAGATCTCAGCTTTTTGTTTGAGAATTAGGCTTCCCAGAATGCTGTCCCAATGCATCATTGTAGAGAATCTTCAAAACTCCAAACCCTTGGCGGCACAACAACAGAGCAACATGAAGGCATGGTAAAATGAAATGAATGCAAAGTGAGCCCATGAGGTCTCTTTTAGAGTTTCTTTTGTGTTTCAAAGAGAAACCTTAAACTTGGCCAACCAAGTGGTATTTTTACACTTTTATTTAAACATTTTTGCATGAGTTTGAAACAAAAACAATTACCCTTTGATATTTTTGCAAGAAATTGAAACAAAGACAAATATGTAAACAAGTATTAAAGTAATGATTTATAAATTACTTTAATATTTGTCATGAAAATGCAAAATTGAGTAATCACATAACACCTATTAAAGTAAGTCATAACTGATTACTTTAATATCTGTTCAAATTATTTATCCTGGTCCCAAAATCATGCAGAAACAGAACGGGAGTGGAACTGAGACTGTTTCATGCATTTGGAGTTATTTTGAGTTTATCCTTGACTTTTGGTCAAATTGGAGTGCTTTTGGAGTCCCCTTGGGTCAAGTTGATTAGGAGAGAGAGTTTGGAGCTAATTTAGCTAAGTTTTCATCAGTTTTGAGCCCTCTTTTTGAGGCTTTTTAGTTTTTCTTGTGAGACACATTTTGGGGTGCAGTTAACTGTAGTTGACTCCTCTTGACTCTTTGGAGTCCCTTTTGTATTATAGGAGGAGAATACTTAGCTTTTTCTCCCCGGTTCTTGATTTTGGCTTTCTCTTGCATATTGCAAAGCATCTCTTAGTTTTGTAACTCAGATTTTTTACACAATTATTTGATATTCAGTAGCAGATTACAGGTTATTTCATATCAGTTTATGGTTATTTTTTGCAGTGATTCCAAAAAATTATCAACTATAATCAGGGGTTTATCTTATCAGATTCAGGTGTCTTACTTCATTTTAGTGATTTGATAAAGGATTGTCTATGTTTCCTTGTGAAACCTTTGGGTTCTTTTGTCTCATTTTACTGAATGCATGTATACAAAGTTCAAGTTTCAATACAAGTCACATATTGTGCAAGTTATTTCATGCTTTTTTGTGAAACACTTATGTGGTGAAATCTATCAATTTGAGTTGTATGAACAGGTTATTAAAGATTAGTTGTGAATTAGATTGCATGTCAAGTTATACATTGGTGCATCACCCCCTTTAGGATAGAATTTTAGTGCAGTTTTCAGTTATTCAAATTTCTCCTATATCTTTTCCTCGTCAATTATCATATCCAAAGAGGCTTTTAAAGGGAGCCGACTCTTCCAAAGGTTCATTCTCAAAATAAATAGATCCGCATCTGAGAACCTTCCCATGTTGCACGGGATTTCCAAGCTTACAAAGGCTTAGCATTTAGGGTGCAATCCTTCATGATAACAATATTATTGTTATATTGTATTGAAACTCTATTATGTACTAATATTTTGAAGTAGACAAAATAGTTTGTATGTAATAGGGTATACTGTGTTTTGGATTAATACTAGCCACGGCCTAAATTTTTATGTGGTTCTCTTGACCACAAAGATGCAATTTCTATTTTCTTTTTTGAATATAATTTTTGCACGATTCTCAATCCAAAAAATAAAGGAATTGAGGGGGAGTGTAAAGAAGGTGGTGGAAAAGGCTAAATTAATTGTCAAAAAATAATAGTTTTGTTAATGTCATATTTTTTTTACTAGTGAATTTATGTATTTAGTTTTTGGAGTAATACAAAAGAATAAAGTGAGGGATAGAACTAGAGGGAGAGATATGTAGTGAAAATTTGAACTTTAAGAATCAAACAAATAAAATCATATATTCAAGTTAATTTATTTTATTTTGTACACAAATTATAATTTTTTCCTCCTCTTTGATTTTGTGCAAACATGTTTTTTCGTTGAGTGGACCCTTTTTTAATACTTAGGTGGTGGGATAAAATGTGAGTTAGTCAAGGTGGAAACAAGGATGATGAAGGATGGATGCTAATCAGTTAATGAGACCTATTCATTTCTAGCAAAGACTTGGTCTAGGTAGGAGAAAAGACTTAGTTGAAGTGGGAAATAACATGAGAGGAAAGGTATCATTCAAAGATCATAAAATGATATCCCAAAGCTCTTAGAGAAGATACTTTGATGATTATTGAATGTCGAATGCTAAAGTGATATTATAGATGTTTCAAGGATTGAATATGAGAGTTAATTGGACCTAAGTAGATGGTTTATCCTTTAAGGGAAAAATACCATGCCTTTGCAAAGAGGAACTATGATCTTCAAAGAGACTCATAATCGAAGCTCTATTCATGGTTGATGTGACCATTTCCCTATTAGAGATCCATAGAGTTTTAGTTGAGATGCAACCATAGTCAAGGTAACCTTTTCCTATTAAAGATATTGCCGTAGTTGAGGATTGGGAACACATCTAGTTGTTACCAAAGGACAATGCTCAACCATGCATATGAGAGAGCTTGGTCGATAGATGGGGATTCATTCTAGTTGGGTAGTGTCTTAAATAGATCTGAAGTACATAGTTAATAGGACCTAAAACAACTATTACAAAGAGATTTAGTTTTAGGGAAGAGAGAACCTTAACTACGATTAGAAAGAGTTTTGGTTTTTGGAAAGAGAGGACCTTAAATAGTTGTTGTGAAGAGCTCTGGTTGGATTGGAATTGGTGCCTTAAATAGTTATATTGTACTTAATGGAGTGGAATCTCAATAAGGTTGGGATGATGAGGCATTAAGGATTGGGAAAAGGCTAATAGTTTTGGTGTCTAATTAGAGGGTGAAAGAGATTGGACTAAGAATAATTCTCCCTAAACATAGAAGTTAGTGATCTTAACAAATATTAAGAAGTCCCAATTATTCTTCTTGATCTCATCTACTCCTGGGAGATCTTAAACTTGTTTGTCAAGCAAGGAAGTCCCTTGGGATCTACATATTATGAGAGAGGTGGGATAGTCCTATGGCTTTTGTTGAGTGATAGATCTTTTGATATTTCCATTATGGATAATATTTGAGTGTGTACCTTGTCCTCCTTAACTTCCTCGATCTATCGATCGGGTGCATGAGCCCCTAAAGTTAGAGGAGTGCCTAAAGAGACCCCTAAGTCAATGGAGTTCGTAAAAGGATCCCCCAAAGTTAGTCAAGCTCTTGATACTATGATACATGTTAGTTGAGTGCTCAAAGGCCAATATGTTAGTAAAATGCATCCATCTCCATACTAGTTGAAAGCATAAAATCCCTCTTCTTAATCTTAACTATGTTTAGTTGAGTCATGGAGAGAGAATCCCCTATGATGGATAGAGATCCTTCTCCCCTCCTCTACCCTTTGAGCCCCTTGCTAAGTAACTACTAAAAGGGGGAAGAAGAAGGAGAGGGTCAATGCAAGAGCATTACTATAAGGTAGTGGATGTCCCTAGTCTTGATCAATGTTAGTAGGGGTGGGGCATTTGTGAGTGCCTTTCTATAGTATAGTAGGGTGAACCACTCTTTTTATACTATAGTATAGTAGTTCACTTCATCCCTATTCAAGATAACTTCCTAATATTAGTAAAGGGGGTTAACTTAGTGCCCTTGGTCCCCAGTTAAACAAAAGTCCTCAACCTCCTCATTCCTTAGGGAACCAAGAAAAATATTAAGAGAAGAGGGGTGAATGAGTGGCTAAAGTCCTTGATAATAGTTGAGTGCTCCCTTTCTATTGCATGGTGGATACAAGTTTAACTTCTCCCTTTGACCTCCCAAGCCAAGCCAATCTATATAAGAGGGAAAAGGATTTAGTCAAGGCTTGTCCTCAACCCTCAATCATGTGTCATATATATGAAACATCACAATCAGACACACCTCACATCTAAGAGGACCCATCTAAAGTGATCTCATTGCTTTTAAGAGGATTCAACCCTTGCTAAATTTTAAAAATGATCCTACTCATATTTCATCATTATTCTTCCAATGAATCAAAGATCAAGTGATTTTGAACTACAAATCAAAACTTGTGATCAAAACAATGGATAGACTACTTAATTGACCATTGAGATCACCTAAGTACTTTCACTCTTTTTAATTTCTAGGTTTCTAAATTTTTTTGGTGTTGAAAAACATCTTTTGGAGCTTAATAATCAAGGATCTTCTCCTTAGTCAATCCCTTAGATCCATTTTAGGACTTTTTGACAAGATCAAAGACATTCCAAGAAATATGCCTAGTCATGTGTACTTCTCAATCTTACCATCAAAACTAAAACTCTCTTTGAAAAACCATTTGAAACCACATCCTTATTGTTAACA
The DNA here is from genome assembly GCA_027924645.1 of Cunninghamia lanceolata. NCBI lineage: Eukaryota > Viridiplantae > Streptophyta > Pinopsida > Cupressales > Cupressaceae > Cunninghamia > Cunninghamia lanceolata. The sequence continues at coordinate 11,774,094 of BSBN01000241.1, read as the reverse complement.
ACATATTGTGAAATAATAGTAAACTGATCACCATCTTTTTTGAATTAAACATAATGATTTGATTTATTTCCAACATAACCCAACATAAATTAACTTCAAAACATATGCATCAAAATTTTGATATCATATCTTCAGAGACTAACTTAAAGACCATAAAGGGAATTTTTCAATTTGCAAACCACGTCTTCCTTACCATTCACCACAAAGTGCTCTGGTTGTGTCATGTAGATATCCTACTCTAAATTCCCATTTCAAAAATTTGACATTCAGATGTTCAACCTCAAGGTCAAATGTTGTAGCAAAAAATAACAAGAATCTAATATGTTTTAGCTTCATAGAATGAGAGAAGCTCTCATCAAGATATATTTCCTCTACCTAGGAATGACCCTTATCCACTAACCTTGCCTTGTACTTCTTAATCTTACCATCAAAACTAAACCTCATTTTGAAAACCTAAATTTGTATTCAATTGGTTTCCTATTGACGAGAAGCTTCACCAAGTCCCTAATGTTGTTCTTCTTTAACAATACCATCTCTTCATCCATGGCCTTCTTCCATGACTATAATCCATATATAGACTTCATTTCTTTCATTATTTTAGACTCATCACCATTAGTAGAAGTAAAAATGCATCTAAAATTGGGTGGGATATACTTATCAATTTGTATTTTTTTTGAGTTGACATCCCCAAGAGTCAGGTTTGAGGTTTTTCTTCTTCATCCTTTGAACTCTTTGAATCAACCTCCTCTTCGAGTCCATCTTGGACCTTTGCTTTAGTCTCAGGTGTAGTCTCATTAGTCTTTTTCTTTAGCTACATCAATTATTTCTCATCTTTGGGTTGCAAGGATTTAGGAGAATATTTGATCTCCCTAAAGATCACATTTTGATTGTACACTATAATTATCTTTCTAGTCTTAGGGTTCCAAAGCTTGTATCCATTCATTCCATCACTATATTTGATGAAGATACATTTCTCTATTTTGAAATCTAATGTGGATCTCTTCTCCTTAGGCGCATGTACATATGCCTCACAATGAACACCCTAATATGTTGCAATAAGGATTGTCTCCCAACCAAGCCTCCTTAAGGATTTTGTGCATAAAAGATAATGTAGGAGATCTATTGATTAGATAACAAGTTATTCTCACTGCTTTCACCCAAAATTTCTAATACAAACATTTAAAATAACACTTAGAAAAGAACATAAATGAGAGAAGGAGAATAAAAACCACATAAAAAGAGTAACACATATGTGCACTAGGAAAATCTTTTCATGAAAAATCTAGCCTTCAAAGCACACATATCCAATGCATTATTAAAAAGCAATGTTACATTATATTCATAGAGTCAATTGTGCTTCAATTAGATCAACACTCTTTAATCCTAGAGGATGTCATGCCCACATTTCCCATGCGGTCACGATCCGCAACACATGTGTCATGTCCACATTTATCATGTGGTCATGACATGAAATATCAAAAAACAATTCCATACATCCCTAGAAACCCCCTCGCATGCATCAGCGTGCTCGATGACATACGCACAAAGGTGCACACTAGGTCAATTGATCGGCAGGGTATGCAAACCCCATTCATAACCCCTACAAGATGTAAGCCTACTAGGGGGTTAGGCGCCGCGAGGAGCATCATTGTTAGGGTTAGAATCAGAATCGATATCAACCCTAAGTTTCCTAGGTGAAGTGGTGGGATTTTGACATGTGTCGAAATCTAAATCCTAACACTAAACAAAAATAGATTAAAATATGATTGCATTAAAAACGTAATCACAAGACAAAAATTAAATGTTAACTAAATGCATAAATAAACCACTTAAATTACTCAATCAAATTTTTGGAAAAATCTGGCAGCATAACACATTATTAGCATTCAAATTATAAATTTTAAAAAGGTTTCCCAATAACATTTATGAAGAAAAATTAAATCAAAGGTTAAATTACTATCAATAAATAAACATTATTAAATTTACCCTCCAATTAACAAAATTTAAATAATTCAATAATTAATTAGCCCCATTCTATTAAAGACCAAAACTAATAAATTTAATTGCAACAATTAAATTTATTTTAACAAGTCAAAAATAATTCCCCAATGAGTTAGAGGGCTTAAGTGTAATAATTTCACCCTATTTCAAAGTCCCCACATTATAAAGCTAATTCCCTAGACAAATTTAAAATAAAGTTGGAATGATTAGCCCACTCTAAAGTCTTAATTCTATAGACTAAAATATAAAATCTAGATATACATAATTCCCCTCAACATAATTAATCTCAAGAATAAAAGGGGCTCCAACAAAAGAATCAAGTCAAATAAAATTATGATAAAGAGGGAACAAGTTACGTGCACATGTGGAGAAATAAAATAAAAAATATTAGTTTCAATATTCCTTCTCAACCCTAAAAATCTTATCCTATTTGTCTTCATTCCATTTCTACCCTAACCCTAATCTTCTCTTCATTTTCTTTCCTCATTTCTCATGCTCACATTCTTTTCTCTCTTCTATTTTCCTTTCTCTTCTCTCATGCTTTTTTTCTTTATTCTTTTATGTTGCAGGTGCAAGGCTATGGCAGCCATGGAAATGGAGGTATACACAGAGGTATACCTATTATTTATTTTCTTAAGGAGTTCGTTTATATATATATTATTGAATAAAATAAGCAGCTCTGGGTATGTTTTTTTTGAAACAGAGTATACCCATAAGATCTTGGTATATATATATTTTTTCCAAAATACCGAGGATTACATATATATATTAATATATTTAAATATGTACATATAAAAAAATCATAGTCGAATATGAAGAAGGCATAGGGCTGAATGCAGGTCGACGACTGGTCGAATATAAGGAAGAACACAGAGGAACCCTTATCGCAGGTTTTAGTGTATTGAAAGGGGGGATGGGGGGCAGACACCCCATTCTTCCCACAATCTACAAATTTGGGGGCGGTGGCAAGTTTCAATTTTTTTAATGTAAAACAAACCCTAACCTATGATATGGGGTTCGGTCTATCATTTGCTTATTTCTGAGCACTTTCCACAATATAGTAATTATAGTATGATATTCGATTATTTTTAAATGATATTTCATTCGGTATTTTATATATATATAAGAATAAAAAATGCATTAACAAAACAAATATATATATATATATATATATAATGTAATAATGTATATACTCCCATACAAAATTCAACTAGCATAAAATATATAGGTTTATGCATATATTTATATATATACACCAGTTTGTATATATATATAAATATATACATTTGCATATATTTCATACAAAAAATACAAGTCTAATAGAACATTAGGAAACTAATTTTGACAGTAATAATAAAATAGGGCATATATATATATATTTAAAACAATAGTTAACATGAAATATATATATATATATATACATATATATATATATATACATATATATATATATATACATATATATATATACATATATATATATATATACATACATATATATACATACATATATATATATATACATATACATACATATATATATACATATACATACATATATATACATATACATACATATATATACATACATATATATATATATACATATATATATACATATACATATATATATACATATACATATATATATATATATACATATATATACATATACATATATATACATACATATATACATATACATACATATACATACATATACATACATATACATACATATATATATATATATATATATATATATATATAAATATATATATATATTTTGAACAAGTAATATAAGTGCATATCTATTTTTTTTCTAACAACCATATGCAAAATACTCATTATATTATGTTTACAAAAGGATGAAATTAGGCATACTATGACTCTCATTTCATAACACATTTTACAACAGCAAGTTAAAATACACTACACATTTTCATTGAGCCTCAATGACAAAAATAAGTAGCATCTATACATCGAAAATGCTTGCACATAGAGTTATTTTCTATCTCTCCTTCCTTTTGTTACAACACAATGGAGGTGCTCATTTCTTTTGCAATAAAATACAACAAGGCCTATTTAGACAAAACTCCAATAACTAAACAAACAAGGCTCTCCAAATGAACAATCCCCACAAGCTTCAATGGCTTCAACAAACCTGCAAAAAAATAATGCAACAAGGGAGGGGAAACCAGCCACAAAATACCACTCTCCTCCCTACCATAGAATCACTCATGAGTCACCCCCAAGCTTGGAGGTCATCCACACACAAGGATCCTTCACTCCACAACACAATAAAACACAAAACAAGTAACATGAAGAAAACCCATGGTTTACACAAAACAAAACTCATAGAAATGAGTTTAAAGGGGTAGGGAAGTGGACATCACTCAACTCAAGAGTGTCACTCCAAATATCTCAAAACTTAACTCTAACAAGGCCTCAAGCCAACACATTTATACCAAATCTCACATATTTCTCCATGGCTCTCAAGCCATTCAAAAATTCTCATATTCATAACTTTCCCTCAAGGCCAAAATACCAAAAACTAGGAGGTGACCTCGAGGAGGTCCACTCCTCCCTCACCCTACACATGTTGAGGATTTTCTCCAAATGGAGAGGCTCTTACATACACCCATAAAACCCCATAACAACAAGACACAAACAAACAATCACAATTCAACACACAAGTAAAGTAAAATACATAAGGAAAGGCAAGCTTTGAATCCTACCTTAAATAGCCCAACAAGGAAGATAGTTGAAGAAGAGCCCTTCCAACTCCACCTCCAAGTCCTTCTCCAAATGAGCCTCCAAAAATTCCTCTAACTCTCTCCCCAAATTCAAATAAAATTGGAAAAATAAAATGAAATCAACAACCCTCTCCCTCTCTTCAAGAGGGATTAAAATAGGCTCTCCTCACGAGCCTTGAGGAATGAGAAGGTGACACATGTCAGCTTCTTCTTCCTCCTCACATCCACTTGCAAGCTTCATGGAATGTGGGGGTGACACATGTCACCCTCCCATTCCACCAAGTCTTGCCCCCTCCACTTGTGCTCTCTCACACATGTAGGAGAGAAAGGTGGAGTCAAAGAAGGATGTGGGTACCACAAGTGCCCCAATCCTATCCTCCCATGAAAGCCCACAAAACCCCAAGGTACCCTAACTAATGTGAGAGAGCCTTGGAGTTGAGTCCTCCACAATTAGGGGTCTTGAAGACTCCCCAAGCCTTTGAAAAAGGTGTGGATAAGGTTAAGTGTTTGACCCAACCTTCCACTCCTTCCCAAACTTCAATTTTCGTCACTTTACTTTGGGGTGAAGTTTAAGTGACCAAAGGGGAGTTATCCTAGGGTTAGACAAGTGCAAATGGTCCCTAGACCCTAGGGGTACAACCCAGGGTCATTTTAAACCTATTTTGAGCACCTTAGGGTGTGTAAAATCACATGAAAAGGGGTCACAAAAATAAAAACTCAAAAATGTAATCAATTAAACATTACACCTTTACAACACCAATATACAATCAATTGAAAAAGGGTAGACCTAGCCCAAAAGACACCATATACAACATTACAAAAATTTATCAAGCATAACACAGTTGATCTTGGTTCCTCTTGGAACTAGATTGACTTAACATGTGATTTCACAAAATGTGTGGGATGATCTCCGATTATCCGTGGCTTGGTTAAAACACCTATGCACTTAAATAGAATATTAATCCAACATGTATATCATAGCCGAAGCAAGGGAAACATACACTCACACCAATGCATAATCAAATAAAATATCATAAAAATCACAACATAATTAGATTCATAATTTGCATTTTTTTATAATCCATCTCAAGATAAAATCGCATAATAAATCCATAGCATAATCTCACAACTAGTGCCTCAAATAATATCATAATGCATATCACATGCCAAATCATCATCAGTGAATAAAAATCAGAATCTAGTCTCATCAAAACATGCTAAACATAATTAATCAAAATAAAAGCATATAGTCTAATAGTTCTGCATATCAGGATCAACAGTCCCCAAAAGTCTAAATGTGTCTCCAACAGTAATACGACATGAGAAAAAATAAGGAAGTGAAATGGTAGGCCTCACATCCTCCCCCATAAGACTAAACTTCCTCCTAGAAGTCATCAAAGAGGTGATGATAAAGTGTCCTCAATCTAGCTGCATCCTCCCATGTCACCATGACCTCATCGTACCTGTCCCACTAGAATCTAACCTAGTCCAACTCTCGACCTTGAAGGCCCAGTGTCCAACAAGCCAATATGCGAATTGGCTCCAAAGCCAACTATCCATCCACCTCTACCTATAGAGCACTCCAATCCAATACATGAGATAAATCAGATATATAGCGTCGCAAAATAGATACATGAAAAATATCGTGGATGCGCGATAGGCTAGGTGGCAAGGCTAGATGGTAGGCTACGGGTCCTATCCACTCCAAGATCTTAAAAGGCCCAACAAATCATGGTGTGAGCTTAGAGCCCTTTCCATAACGGATTGGACTCTTGTGCGATCACACTCTCAAGAATACTTTGTCCCCGACTGAGAAGCTCCGATCTAATCTCTTAGCATTGGCATACTTCTTCTGTTGATCCTGTACCTCCTGAAGTTTCTACCTAATCAAGGTCACCTACTGCTCCATATTTTGTACTAACTTTGGCCCAATAGCTACCCTGTCCTCTATACGATCCCAACTCAATGGGGTCCTACAAGGTCTGTTGTACAAGGCCTGAAAAGGAGGCATACCCAACGAGCTGTGATGCCTATTATTGTAGGCAAACTCAATTAGATATAGATACTCCTCCCATCTAGTCTGGTAATCCATAACATACATTAAGACCATATCCTCTAGAACTTGATTTACCCTCTCTGTCTGTCCATCTATCTCAGGGTGATACATTGAACTGAAGTTAAGTTGTGTGCCCAATGCCTGCTGTAATGCCCTCCAAAAGGTTGATGTGAACATTAAGTCTTTGTAAGAAATGATACGGTGAGGTACCCCATGTAATCTAACAATTTCATCCAAGAATACTCTCGCCACTGATGGTGCATTGTACGTCGTGCGTACATGTGAGAAATGCACCACCTTGGTCAACTTGTCAACCGTCACCATGATGGCATCATGGCAGCAAGATGACATAGGAAGACCAACAATGAGATCCATGGAAATAGTGTCCCATTTCCACTCAAGTATCTTGTGAGGGTATAAAAGACTTGCTAGATGCTAATGCTCAGCCTTGACCCTCTAGCACTCCAGACATCGAGCAACATACTCTGCAATATCTCATCGCATACCCACCCAATGGTATAACTGTCGCAAGTCGGCATGCATCTTCTTCACCCCTGGGTGTGTTGCATAAGGTGCTCTGTGATCCTCAGAAAGAACTACTACACGTAGGTCACTTGCATGGCATACATAGATGTGTTGTCAATGTCTAAGTAACCCATCTGCCTCTAGGGAATATCTTGCAAACTTGCCCACAAGGGCCCTTTGTGACTTGATCTCCTGTTGTACCTCAAGAAACCACTTATCCTCAGGTAGATGCTGAATGATGCACCCTCTCAAGTCCACACTCAAGGTCAAGGTTAGGATCTTGTGGCACCTCTGACTTAATGCGTTGACAACCACGTTCTCCTTCCCTTTGATGTAGTGGACATCAAAGTCATACTCGCAAAGAAACTCCATCCAACACCACTGGTGGGCGTTCAGGTTCAACTGTGTGAATATGTATTGTAAGTTGTGGTGATCTGAATGAAGCTCAAAGCGCCGACCCACTAGAAAGTGTCTCCAACAAACAAGAGCATGAACCACTACTGCGAGCTCTATATCATGAGTGGGGTAGTTCAGCTCATGGGTCTTGAGCTTTCGTGATTCATACGCGATCGCTCTACCACCCTGCATAAGAATGACTTCCAAACCTTCAAGTGATGCATTAGTACAAACTATAAAATCCTCTGTAGGATCAGGAACTGCTAAAATGGGAGCGCTGATAAGACGCTCCTTGAGGACCCTGAAGGCCCTCTTGCACTGCTCAGTCCAAGTGAATCTCTTCCCTTTCTGCTGTAGGGAAGTGATGGGGTGTGTTATTATGGAAAAACCCTTAACAAATCTATAGTAATACCTGAATAACCCCATGAAACTCCTGACCTCTGTCACACTGGTGAGTGCTGGCCACTCTGATAGCCCTGATCTTTGATGGATCTATGGGGATACCATCGTCAGACAGGATGTGCCCCAAATACTGCACCTCGGTCCTGAAAAAGGCACACTTTGCCAAGTTGCCAATAAGCTGCTACTCTCTATAGCACTGCAAAACCTGACGCAAGTGCTCCTCATGCTCCTCCTCGGTCCGCAAGTAGATCAAAATATCATCAAGAAAAATGATTATGAACTGATCCAAGTAAGTATAGAACACCCTGTTCATGAGACTCATGAACACTACAGGGGCGTTTGTTAAGCCGAAGGGTACCATAGTGAACTCAGAGTGTCCATATCAAGTCCGGAAGGTGGTCTTATGGATGTCCACCTCTGTGATGCGCAACTGGTGATAACCAGACTTCAGGTCTATCTTATAGAACACTCTGGCTCCCTGCCTATAATCCATGCACAAATCAAGAGACCCATCCTTCTTCTTCACGAAGATGACTGGTGCACCCCATAGTGAAATGCTAGGTTGGATGTGCCCCTTGTCAAGCAACTCCTCAAACTGCAACTTGAGCTCTATGAGCTCATGTGTGGTCATCTTGTAGGGTGTACGAGACACTAGCTCAGCATTTGGAACTAGATCGATGCAGAAGTCTACCTCTCTATGAGGTGGCATGCCTGGTAACTCTAGTGGAAAGACATCAGCAAACTCCCTCAAGATAGGATGGTCATCTAATGACGCCTCTAGCTCATCCATTGATCGGTCGCTAACAATGATGGCAAACAACTAACATCCCTTTTGCATGTAGCGCTTAAGCTGCTGAGCGGATATCATACGAACTACTGTGGGCTTATGAATGTCCACTACCTCGACTGACGTGCCATGATCATCAAAATAGCTAATCACCTTTCTGCGATAATCTAACTTGGCTCTATGAGTTGCAAGCTAATCCATGCCTAAAACTACACCATAGGATCCTAAAGGCATAACCCTAAGGTCACATAATATAGTGAAGCCCCCAAAGATATCTCACGATCTTGAACCAAAGCATCTACTGACATCTTGGCCCTAGTGGCCAACTCAACCTCCCACTTATCGCCCTGCCTAGAGGCCACCAGCCAGCAATGCTCCACTAACGATGGAGATATAAATGAATTAGTAGTGCCAGAGTCAAATAAAATAGTAATGGGGACATCCACAATCATACCTGCTGTCTCGATCACTGAGGCCTAGAAATCAGCCTGGTGGTAATGAACTGCTGCAAACATACGGTGGGACTTACCCACATCTCCTATTGTCTGCTCAGATCCTCTTGCACGAGGCTGTCCCCTTGCCGTAAAGCCTTGTGGGCACTCTCTGGCTAAATTTCCTACTCCACCACAAACATAGCATGGGCCCTGAGCCTATACCTATCCAATCTGTGTCCTACTGCTCTGCTATTGTCCAGTCCAACCCATGGACCCCTAAGAACCTCTGTATGATTGTTGTGACCTAGCAGGTCGCACAGATGGTCCCTGCTATCTCTGATCCCTATGCGGGCCCTGCTACTGCCAACTATAATTATGACCTCCCTGTGCCCTCTGCTAGGGCCTGGACCTCTGCTGATACTGCTACTGTTGCTGCTATGGAGGCCTAGGAGGTAACGTTGTGGAACTAAATCCTCCTCTCTATGGTGGTGGTGGTGGTCGATAGAAATTTTGCTACTGGTGTGAACTCTGACCTCGTCCTTGAATCTCCTCTGTGATATATGCCTTCTCGACAGCCTCACTCAGGGTCTAGGGGTCTTCCATGTACACTGGTCCTTACATCCCCTGATTCAAACCTCTGATAAATTTGTGCACCAGAAGTTTCTCATCATGGAGATACTCTACATATCGTGACAACTCAATGAACTTGCTCTCATACTACGCTATGGTAGAACCTCAATGCTGCAAGTTGTGAAACTCGTCAATCTGACACTGCCTGTAGTGGTCTGATAGATAACGCACATTAAAGCACTCTACGAAAGTGTCCCATGAAAGAGTATCCAAAGATAAGTGGTGCTTGCACTCCTCAATGTGCCACCATGTCACTGTTGCGTCTCTCAAAAGGTGAACCGCCACACATGCCTTTGTGTTGCTCCCATAAGGATGCAACGCAAAGCACCTGTCTAAACTAATAAGCCAAGCCTCAACCTCAGCTCCCTCTATGCTCCCTGTGAAGGTAGGTGGATTCAGCCTAAGTAAGTCTCTGATGGGGTTTCCTCGGTCTCTATGTCCTCTGATAGGCTCATCCACACCATAATCGTAATGCCTGTGATAAACCTGCTCTACCCTCACAGCCTCCTCTCACCTTGCATGATGCGGAGGGCTCCTACTACAAGCCCTGTAAGCTGAACCAACCTCCTCCACTATGGTGTTAGGTATTTCTACAAAAGGCTCTACACGTGGTGCCACTCGCGGCTCGATGCGAAGCTTGATACGTGGCTCAACACATGACTCAACATGCGGCTCCTCACATGGCTCCTCTCATGGATCAACGTGGGGCTTGACACATGGCTCTGCTACAGTCGGTGGTAACCTCTCTAAGACTACTTGTAAAGCCTGTAAGATCTGTGGCCCTATATCCAGTGCTGGTGGTGCCTGTGGTGTTTGCTGCTCTGGTGAAGCTGCTGGTCCTTGACCCTTTTCTGAAGACTCATTTCGTATCTCTATGGATGATGTGGCATGTGAGTGCGTTCGGGTAGTTTGGGGAGGCATCCTACAAGAACAAGGTAATCACGAGTCAAAAAAAAAGTAGAATAAGTAACGTGCTCAAACAAGCCCAGTGTTTAAACTTGGGCTTTGATACCAAATGTCATGCCCACATTTACCATGCAGTCACAACACGCAACACACATGTCATGTCCACATTTGTCATGTGGTCATGACATGAAATATAAATTTTTTTTTCCATGCATCCCTGGAAACCCCCTTGCATGCATCAGCGTGCTCAGCGGCATACGCACAAAGGCACACACTAGGTCAATCAATTTATAGGTTATGCGAACTCCATTTGCAACCCCTACGAGATGTAAGTCTGCTAGGGGGTTAGGTGACGTGAGGAGCATCACCGTTAGGGTTAGAATCAGAATCGATGTCAACCCTAAGTTTCCTAGGTGAAGTCGCAGGATTTCGACATGTGTCGAAATCCAAACCCTAACAATAAGCAAAAATAGATTAAAATACGATTGCATTAAAAACGTAATCACAAGGCAAAAATTAAATGTTAACTAAATGCATAAATAAACCACTTAAATTACTAGATCAAATTTTTGGAAAAATCCGGCAGCATAACACCTTATTAGCTTTCAAATTATAAATTTTAAAAAGGTTTCCCAATAACATTTATGAAGAAAAATTAAATCAAAGGTTAAATTAAAATCAATAAATAAATGTTATAAATTTACCCTCCAATTAATGAAATTTAAATAATTCAACAATTAATTAGCCCCATTCAATTAAAGATGAAAACTAATAAATTTAATCCCAATAATTAAATTTATTTTAACAAGTCAAAAATAATTCCCCAAGGAGTTAGAGGGCTTAAGTGTAATAATTTCACCCTATTTCAAAGTCCCCACATTATAAAGCTAATTCCCTAGACAAATTTAAAATAAAGTTGGAATGATTAGCCCACTCTAAAGTCTTAATTAATATAAAATCTAGATATACATAATTCCCCTCAACATAATTAATCTCAAGAATAAAAGGGGCTCCAACAAAAGAATCAAGTGAAATAAAATTATGAGAAAGAGGGAACAAGTCACGTGCACATGTGGAGAAATAAAATAAATAATATTATTTTCAATATTCCTTCTCAACTATAAAATTCTTATCCTATTTGTCTTCATTCCATTTCTACCCTAACCCTAATCTTCTCTTCATTTTCTTTCCTCATTTCTCATGCTCACATTCTTTTCTCTCTTCTATTTTCCTTTCTCTTCTCTCATGCTTTTTTTTTTCTTTATTCTTTTATGTTGCAGGTGCAAGGCTATGGCAGCCATGGAAATGGAGGTATACACAGAGGTATACCTATTATTTATTTTGTTAAGGAGTTCGTTTATATATATATATATATTATTGAATAAAACAAGTAGATCTGGGTATGTTTTTTTTTGAAATAGAGTATACCCATAAGATCTGGGTATATATTTTTTTTCCAAAATACCGAGGATTGTATATATATATAAATGCATATAAAAAAATCACAGTCGAATATGAAGAAGGCACAGGGCCAAATGTAGGTCGACAGCCGGTCGAATATAAGGAAAAACGCAGAGGAACCCTTATCGCAAGTTTTAGTGTATTGAAAGGGAGGATGGGGGGGCGGACACCCCCCCACCTCTCCACCGAATGGTGGGAAGGTGGGGGGTGTCCCCCCCCATTCTTCCCACAGTCTGCAAATTTGGGGGCGGCCCCAAAGTTTCATATTTTTTTCTTATGTAAAAAAAACTCTAACTTATGAAATGGGGTTCGGTTTGCCATTCACTTATTTCTAAGCACTTTCCACAATATACTAATTACAGTATGATATTCAATTATTTTTAAATGATATTTCATTCTGTATATATATATATATATATATATATATATATATATATATATATATATATATATCGCTTATTTCTGAGCACTTTCCACAGTATACTAATTACAGTATGATATTCAATTATTTTTAAATGATATTTCATTCAGAATTATATATATGTATATAAATGTATGTGTATATATGTATGTATATATATGTATGTATTTATATATATTTTGTTAATGCATTTTTTATTCTTTATGTTTTTTTTACTTATATCTCATTATATATATATATTGAACAACAAGTAATATAAGCACATATCTATTTTTTTTCTAACAACCATATGCAAAATACTCATTATATTATGTTTACAGAAGGATGAAATTAGGCATACTATGACTCTCATTTCATAACACATTTTACAACAGCAAGTTAAAATACACTACACATTTTCATTGAGACTTAATGCCAAAAATAAGCAGCATCTATACATAGAAGCAACACAATGGAGATGCTCATTTCTTTTGCAATAAAATACAAGGTCTATTTGGCCAAAACTCCAATAACTAAACAAACAAGGCTCTCCACATGAACAACCCCTACAAGCTTCAATGGCTTCAACAAACTTGCAAAAAAAACAAATGCAACAAGGGAGGGGAAACCGGCCACAAAATACCACTCTCCTCCCTACCATAGACTCACTCATGAATCATCCCTGAGCTTGGAGGTCATCCACACACAAGGATCCTTCACTCCACAACACAAAAAAAATAAAACAAGTAACATGAAGAACACCCATGGTTTACACAAAACAAAACTCATAGAAATGATTTTAAAGGGGTAGGGGAGTGGACATCACTCAAATCAAGAGTGCCACTCCAAATATCTCAAAACTTAACTCTAACAAGGCATCAATCCAACACATTTATACCAAATCTCACATATTTCTCCATGGTTCTCAAGCCATTCAAAAATGCTCATATTTACAACTTGCCCTCAAGGCCAAAATACCAAAAATTAGGAGGTGACCTCGAGGAGGTTCACTTCTCCCCCACCCCACACATGTTGAGCATTTTATCCAAATGGAGAGGCTCTTACATACACCCATAAAACCCCACAACAACAAAACACAAACAAACAATCACAATGCAACACACAAGTAAAGTAAAATACATAAGGAAAGGCATCAAGCCTTGAATCCTACCTTAAATAGCCCAACAAGGAAGATAGTTGAAGAAGAGCCCTTCCAACTCCACCTCCAAGTACTTCTCCAAATGAGCCTCCAAAAATTCCTCTAACTCTCTCCCCAAATTCAAATAAAATTGAAAAAATAAAATGAAATCAACAACCCTCTCCCTCTCTTCAAGAGGGATTAAAATAGGCTCTCCTCATGAGCCTTGAGGAATGAGAAGGTGACACATGTCACCTTCTCCTTCCTCCTCACATCCACTTGCAAGCTTAATGGAATGTGGGGGTGACACATGTCACCCTCCCATTCCACCAAGTCTTACCCCCTCCACTTGTGCTCTCTCACACATGTGGGAGAGAAAGGTGGAGCCAAAGAAGGATGTGGGTACCACAAGTGCCCCAATCCTATCCTCCCATGAAATCCCACAAAACCCCAAGGTACCCTTACCAATGTGAGAGAGCCTTGGAGTTGAGTCCTCCACAATTAGGGGTCTTGAAGACTCCCCAAGCCTTTGAAAGAGGTGTGGATAAGGTTGAGTGTTTGACCCAACCTTCCACTCCTTCCTAAACTTCCATTTTCGTCACTTTACTTCGGGGTGAAGTTTAAGTGACCAAATAGGAGTTCTCCTAGGGTTAGGCAAGCTCAAATGGTCCCTAGACCCTAGGGGTACAACCTAGGGTCATTTTTAACTGATTTGAGCACCTTAGTGTGAGTAAAATCACATGAAAAGGGGTCATAAAAATAAAAACTCAAAAATGAAATCAATTAAATATTACACCTTTACAACACCAATATACAATCAATTGAAAAAGGGTAGACCTAGCCCAAAAGACACCATATATGACATTACAAAAATTTATCAAGCATAACACAGTTGATCTTGGTTCCTCTTGGAACTAGATTGGCTTAACACGGGATTTCACAAAATGTGTGGGATCATCTTCGATTATCCGTGGCTTGGTTAAAACACCTATGCACTTAAACAAATAATTAATCCAACATGTATATCATAGCTGAAGCAAGGGAAACATACACTCACACCATTGCATAATCAAATAAAACATCATAAAAATCACAACATAATTAGATTCATAATTTGCATTTTTTTTATAATCCATCTCAAGATAAAATTGCATAATAAATCCATAGCATAATCTCACAACTAGTATCTCAAATAATATCATAATGCATATCACATGTCAAATCATCATCATTGAATAAAAATTAGAATCTATTCTCATCAAAACATGATCAACATAATTAATCAAAATAAAAGCATATAGTCTAATAGTTCTACATATCAGGATCAACAGTCCCCAAAAGTCTAAATGTGTCTCCAACAGTAATACGACATGAGCAAAAATAAGGAAGTGAAATGGTAGGCCTCACAGAGGAAAATTGACAACATAAACCTCCAAGAGGCAATGCATAATATTCCATCTCAAGCCCTTAACATATTGACTCAATGAGGCCCAAAAACCACCAAAAGGAAATACAATGGGCCCAAAATAACATGTAAGAATTTTCATGACCCATTGTAAGAGAAAGGCCTCCAAACTAAAATGTAACTATTTACACAAGAATCTTTTACCACCATCATGGAAGTTAGCATATGTAACTCCCAAGCACTCCCCCATGAAGTACTAATTACATCTACATGCAAACTAATAATGGAAGATGTTATTAAAAGTCCACTGTATAACCACTTCATCAATGCCTCATTACAACAATATTTCTAAGTTTTTGGAGAATATTAAAATAATTACATATGTCCCACCCTCACATGGGCATCTCATTTTTCTCACTTCATAATTCTTGGAGATGCATATATAATTAACCATCTATGAATAATTAAGTTACATTAGAATTTAGGATATGCAAGGTGAATAACACACCTAATCCTAACATTCCCCCACTTGATATTCATATTAAAAAATCATAAGGGATTTTAAAAAAATGAATTAACCACTTGGGATAGAATGCCCCCATAGCCAAGACATCGTTTAACATTATTTGTTCTCACAAATTTCACTAAGAAACTACTAAAACTACAAAGCAATGTACATATCAGCTACACATGAATAGTAGTGAACTTTTCCATGCAAGTGACACTCTGATTGTCACATAGTTCACAATTATATCCTGATATGAACAAAAATCCAAACATAAACTTCAAAGCCAAACTACAACAAATAGGCATAAGTAATTTCCTTATACTTGCCTATAAATATGGAACAATGATAATATCCTATTGCACACACATACAACTAATTGCCCCACAAAAAAGGGTAAACACCCTCACTGCTAGACCTCCTACTATCCACATAGGCATCCCAATTTGTAATCACAAGTCCTTGTATATTCAATATTTGTATCCATTGGTAATAAACACATAGACATGCAAAAATACTTGAATACATCTATATCCCAATTAAAAGACACATATACCTTCCTAGGACTCCTACTAATTGTGCAATACTTGATCTGGTCCTAACCTTAGCATCCCAAAGTCCAAGAATAGTACTCACATAAAGGATGTGGCTCATGTACTCTATACCATCTAGTGTCAAAGAACACACACATTTATATGCAAACCAACTTGAACCTATACAAAACAAAGTATACTTCCTCCAAAAAAATTCTACTCACCTCCTCTCCCCTAATCTCCATGCCAAGAAAAAACTTAGCTCTTCTAGGTTCTTAATATCACATAGAGAATAAAGATAAAAGAGTCTAAATCATCCATATCACTGTAATTGCTCACCAATTTTTCTTAATACTTAGTTACCTCTTATCAACCAATTGAGCCTTGTGAGTTTCATTAAACGAGGTTTTAGGCTCAATGGTTTAGACCTCTTTAATGTTCTAAGACATACCACTAATGCATTTGTTTACCTTTGTTTGTTAATCTTGTGTGTAACCAACATACCATAGGAGACAAAAATATTTGATCATAGACATGCCCTATTGTCTCAATGAGTAAAACTCATTCATCTCAGAAGTATAGTATTTGTCTATTGAGTAATACTTATGGAACTATTCCACAAATAATTCCTAGATAATGGTGTAAATCTCAAAATCATGGTGCACATCTTATAGACCTTATTAAGTTGATTTAGCAAGCCACCACTTACAATATAACTTGATATACATAACTAGACACATGGGAATGCTCTAAACACCTTGATGATGCTCTAGGACAAATCTCATGATGATCTAATGCATGTGTTACCATATAGCTAATTTTGTTTTTTGTTTTGAGTGTAATGTTTGATAACCATGACTAGAAAATTCAAGGATGGCCATAGTGAAATGACTACAAAAATAACTAAAAATTGAAAATCATAACATAAAACATGTGTTTTAGTTGATAAAATATTTCTTATAGGCATTGAATTCTTTTGCATCAAACTATGGAGCCCTCTTGCGAGGAATAGGCTCCCAAAATCCCAAGAAATCTCATAGATGAAATTCCCCCAAAGAAAATAGAAAATATCAAACAATATAGTCTCATAATGAGTATTGAAGTAGGCTCCATCTACAATGAATAATGCATCTCCATTTAAGAAGAAATAATCCCAATGTTGCATACTATTGAATTCCCACTCTAGAGGTAGAATGAAGGGATAAAATATGATGAAGATCCTTGGAAAATATTTAAATTTCTCCATGCCTATGTTGAATTTGACTAGATTTGATTAGGAAACTTAGGTCAACTACAGGATGTGTCATCATGAAAGAATGAGAGGTCGAGAAAGAACATAAGGGTTTATGTGTATCCTCATTACATCTAGTGAAGGTGATAAAACTATAAGAGATCTATCATCAGAGAGGAGAACAAGGTCATCAATAGCATCATCAAGATCCCAAAGGTGGGAATCTACAAACAAATATGAGATATTTGGTAAGTAGGTATTCCAATGCACAAAAGATCTTATAGATAAAAATGATCTTGCTAAAGAGAGTCATCATAAGTGTTTAGAGATCTATAGAAATAGTAGGAGGTGGTGGAATTTGTATTTTTTTCTCAATAACATCCATAGATGTAGGGCCAACCAAATAAACATCACAAATAAATGGAGATTCAATTAGATCTATAAACAACTACTAATGATGGTTTAAGTAGTATAAAGGCACTCAGTGAGGTCCATGTGATGTATTATGTCTTCAAGTATAGTAAGACCAATTAGTTTGTAAAGTGCATCATTATTGTTTGCTCATGCAATCTTATGTTATAAATCAATTAGATTAGGAAGAAAAAAGGCACTCTATTTTATGTGATGATTCTTGTGTTGGAGTCCAGGACAACACTGAGAGGGGGGGTGAATCAGTGTTGTATAAACTTTGAAACCTTTTTGTATTTCTTAACTTTCAAGACACAAAGAGAGAAAGTCATCAATGATTTGTTACACATATGCACATAACTGAGAATGAAAGGAGTGAACAAAAACCTCATGAGCAAAATATTAACATACACACATATAGATGAAAACAACATGAATCATGACACAAGTTTTTGCATGAGTGGAAAACCCTCTTGGGGTAGAAAAACCACTCCAAAACTGCCTCACTGGCTTAACTAAAAAACATGCCTCACTGGCTACAAATAGGTCTCACTGACTAGGCAAGCCTCACTGGCTACAAAGAAGCCTCAGTGCCTACAATATGTGTCTCACTGACAAATGTAAGGTCTCACTAACCTACAAGCCTCACTGGAAAACACAATCACCATTAGAAGCGATAAACAAAATCAGAGGGTTACTCTGTTTCCATTCAATTCATTATTCCATCTCTGCATAATACAAACTGCTTCAATCAAAATAGATTTCTCTATGTATGTCTTCAAACGACATCTGATGCACAATCAATTCACCTGATCTAGTGCATCTCTGTACAAATAATTGCCTATTGTCTTGACATGGTTCAATTTGTAAGTTTGTTGCACAATGTCTTCATCCTTGTTTGATTCATTCCTACATAAACATAATCTCATCTGTATTTTTAAAATATGTATTTATCACTGCATTTTGATTCATACAATCATTCATCTATATCATCAAATTATCTTCATCATTGATCTGCACAACAACAACACCATCAAAGTACCTGTAATGCCATTAAATATTAGATGACCTTCCACATTTTGTATAATCATTTTCATCTTCTTTGTAATAAATCCATGACCTTTCATATTCTTTGACATTTCAATTTGGACAATTTTTGTCTTCAAAATTACCCCTGCATAAAACATTCAACAAAAATATATCTCCAAAAAAAAACTTCAATTAATTTCAATCATTTTGCCCCTGTCAAAAATAAAACAATAACTCTTCATATTCCTCTATGCACTTCAAAAACCCTTTAAAAATCTCAATCTACAAAAATTAAATCATCTGCAAATAAAAACAATCTTCATCATTTTGATCTCATAATTTGTCCTCAAAAAAATATCTTCAATGAATTCAATCTCTCCTTAGAATTTTTCTTCAAAAATTGCTTCCATTTCTTTGATCTTCAAATCCATTCAACTTCACTACATAAAATAAATCATTCTCCTACAAGAATATAACTCTTCATATTTATCTGTGAATATTTACTTCAAAAAAAAACTTTTCAATTTTCCCTCTGCAAATAACTTAAAAAATAATCTGCCCCAAAAAAATTTGTCTTCCATTTGAATTCACTTCTAAAAAAAAATAATCTTTATTAAGACAAAAAAGGGAAACAATAAAGTCCCTTAAAATTCTCTCAAAAAGAATTAAATCTTTCCTAAAAAAAAATGCCTTCTTAAAAATAATAAAACTCCTCCTATAAAGTCTCAACTGCCACGAGGAAGAGAAGATTTTAAAAATAGAAATTTAAAAAAAAAAAAAAATCTTTTGGACTTTACAAACTCTGCCCTCCTTAAATAGTGCCTAAAAATTAGTCTTAAAAAAAAATGAAGACTAAGTCATTAAAAAGAGCGTACACATATCTTTAAAAAAAAAAAAAACTTTATTACTATATTTTTGGATGCCCATTCTATATATGTGGTGACTGTTTGAAGAGGTAAAGGGGATGGTCCCCATATGTAGTAAAGACCCTTCAAGAGGTCATACATAAGTAGAATGACCTACAATAAGAAGTCAACATTCAAATATAATAAAAAGTACATTTTTGCCAAGAATATCTTAATCTCTACCACTGTATTTTGCAAACACAAGTAACCTCTGCCATACCTCTGATCAATAACATCATCAACAACATAAATTAACCATTAGGTATGACAAACATTATATGACATGAACCTTATGTTCAACCTTCTGACACTAGATTGACATCAAGCTTGGCCTTAAACAACATAGCATCATTATGCCTTTGAACACATAACAAGCAACTCTGTTATGCCTTGTATGATATACTACATAAATCTGATAAGAAGACTACCTTTGAACCTGTGAAGATCCTTGTACTTCTATCTAATCTTTTAAGCAAACTCTTGGTAATAGCAACTCCTCTAATGCAGAGGATTTACTTTCTTAATGGAAAACCAAGATATGAGATCTTTTGGTCTGTGATGCACATGCAACAACCTGTATAAGCAACTGATGAACAACAACATCATTGATAATCAACACAGCACATGAAAGGTAAACACTAATCAAGCCAACTCAATTAACAAAATCCTTATTGAAGGCATAATCAACACACTTATCCTGTCCAAATGAACAACTCCTGATTGATGTTCCTGATAGAGTGAACAACTGTGAAAGACATAATTATGAACAATCTATGTCAATAGAGAAAGTCCTAATGATACCTTGTGAAGATGCACACTAACTCAACACCCTCAATACCTTTTTGACATCAATGACAATCTACTTTCATTAAACTCCCCCTTTGTCATTGATGGCAAAACTACCTGATATTTTTTTCTTTCTCCCCCTTTTTGACATCTAATGACAAAGATTATTATCTCCCCTTGAGAAAAATAACTCATATAGATCATTAGTAACAGACTAGAAAAGTATACTGATATCAATCAACTGCTTACCTATTTCTTGGATCACAAACACTATCATTGACCTTGTTATCTTTCATACCAACCAAGAATTGAGATATCACTTACCCAAATCATTGATACCACTATTATAGACTGCCCAAACTCTCAGCACAATACCAACTATGAAGATGAAGATTGACATAAGGACAAACATCACTATTGCACCATTTGTACAAAAGAGCACTGTCCTGCTAGAATGAAACATATATGTCAATCTTAACAATATACCACTTCTTAACACAACACCAAGATGAAAATGAAAAACTTGACATATCTCTGCACTCAAATACCAACTCCTTTGATATTGCACATATGAACTTGAACTCTATGCAAAGATGACATAAACATATCAATACTCTTTGATGAACAACATTGCAAACAAAAATCATGAAGACTTATCATTACACAATTCCCAACACAAGATGACATGATGACCACTTTGAGAAGAACAATCAATCTACAACAACCTGCAATGAATCTACACCTATCCACACTTCTTAACATGATAAAGAATGAGAACCATCCTCCTGTATCTACACAAGACACTTCAATACAAAGTCAAATCTAATATAAACTACAATCAACAAGAATTGACGACTCTTGACTAAGCATATCAATAAACTAACTTCACTATCAAGCTCTTCCTGGAACAACACTTTGCAAAATCAAATGCAGAGATAAGTGTTATGAATTGGATTTTTCATTTTCAGCCACCTTAGCCAACACATGCTAATATCTGATAACAACCAATACTTCTCAAGATCACTTTAAACACTAATCACCTGTTGCACTTACATACACATATTGACAAACCTCAAACAATCTCCTTCCTGAAACTTCTTGAGGATTATTGATAGAACATGAACAACTCCCCCTCAAATCATGCTATCTATTATTCAGCTGCTGATGTAACTTGTGCAAGGTGTACAAGTTTAGAATCCTTCTTGTCTTGAATTTGTTTTCTTCTCCAAACCTGTAAAGGCTTTTTCTTTTCTTTGCTCAATGTGTCTGCTCTAGATGTCTTCAATTTATTTTTGAAAAACTATGCCTTATGCCTAAGATTATGACAGTTAACGCATGTGACATTATAACCAATTAGAGGAGTAAAGGAATCATATCTCTTTGACATGCCAAAAGTACTTCCATAATCATATCTTCTATGCATCCAACAGTCTCTTTCTATGTGACCAACTTGGTTACAATTGTAACATATTTCATTAGAACTCTGATTTGTCATTCTAGAAAGACTTTTGTTCTTATGCCACTCAACATCATTTCTGGCATAAGTCCTACAATCTCTAGCTCTATGACCATAGATATGACAAGAATATCAATAACCATGAAACTGAGAATAATTATACCTTATTGAATGGTATTGCCTGATAGGTGGAGGTTTGTTTGTTCTTTCTCCTCCAACATCAGAAACTTTATATTTTTCTTTCTTCTTGTCTTCCTGAGGAGCTGTAGAATAATAATTCAAGTCTCTCTTCTACCAAGGAGCATTTTTGACTTTAAAACTCTGTCCTTTCCCATTTGTAGATACAAAACTATTTTAATGTTTGATTCTGTTCCACTTGAAGATGCTTGTCCTACCTCATACCCTAAGCCAATAAGATCACTGGAATATTTTTGTCTACATAACATATCATCCAGTGCATTAATACTTTTCTCAAACTTTTTATATTTCTCTAATTGAATCTTATGATCTTCAAGATCTTTCTTTAGAGCAACAAACTCTTCTTCAAGTTTATGGCACTCAAAGGTTTTGGCATCCAAGGTATATTTAGTGGCTTTTGCTGTTCTCTTAGTCTCCTCAATTTCAGTCTTTAAACTAATAATGACTTTATTAGATTCATCAACATAACTCTTTAAAATTGCAATTTGATTTTTTGCTTCTTCAAATTCTAACAAAACTTTTTCAAAATCTGAGCATACCTTGTTCTTGGAATTTTTTTCTTGTTGAAGTCGATCTTCTAATTTCTTATTCTCTTTTCTGAGTTGCTTGATTGTATCCAGGGCACAAAATAATTCACCTTCTAAATCAACTTCACAATCATCTTCATCAAACTCCTCCTGTTCATCTTCATCATTAGTCTCAACAGCAAAGACATCTTTTCTTTCATTAAATTCTTGTTCTCCTTTATTCACAATGATTTCTTCCTTTTTATCAAAATTCTCAATTACAAGACCATTCTTTGTATCAATTATCAGGGGTGACATATGCAACCAATCATTGCTAGGCTTAACTAAGGCTTGTTTTACCATCTTTTGATCAGCATCTTTCTTTTCTCTATTTGAGACCTTAATTCTATTCTTCTTACCCATTTTACTCCACTACTAGGACCTACCCAAGCCTATTGGACTTCAAAAAGGGAACCTAGGCTCTAATACCAGTTGTTGGAGTCCAGAACAACACTAAGAAGAGGGGGTGAATCAGTGTTGTATAAATTTTGAAACCTTTTTGTATTTCTTAACTTTCAAGACATAAACAGAGAAAGTCATCAATGATTTGTTACACATATGCACATAACTGAGAATGAAAGGAGTAAGCAAAAACCTCATGAGCAAAATATTAACATACACACATACAGATGAAAACAACATGAATCATGACACAAGTTTTTGCACGAGTGGAAAACCCTCCTGGGGTAGAAAAACCACTCCAAAAATGCCTTAATGGCTTAACTGAAAAACATGCCTCACTGGCTACATATAGGTCTCACTGACCAGGCAAGCCTCATTGGTTACAAAGAAGCCTCATTGCCTACAATATGTGTCTCACTGACAAATGTAAGGTCTCACTGACCTATAAGCCTCACTGGCATACTGTGCCTCACTGGCAAACACAATCACCATTAGGAGAGATAAACAAAATTAGAGGGTTACTCTATTTGCATTCAATTCATTATTCAATCTCTTCATAATACAAACTCCTTCAATCAAAATAGATTTCTCTGTGTATGTCTTCAAATGACATCTGATGCATAATCAATTCAGCTGATCCAGTGTATCTCTGTACAAGCAATTGCATATTGTCTTGACATGGTTCGATTTGTAAGTTTGTTGCATAATGTCTTCATCCTTATTTGATTCATTCCTGCATAAACATAATCTCATCTGTATTTTTAAAATATGTATTTATCATTGCATTTTGATTCACACAATCATTCATCTATATCATCAAATTATCTTCATCATTGATTTGCACAACAACAACACCATCAAAGCACCTGTAATGCCATTAAATATCTGATGACCTTCCACATTTTGTATAATCATTTTCATCTTCCCTGCAATAAATCCATGACCTTTCATATTCTTTGACATTTCAATGTGGACAATTTTTGTCTTCAAAATTACCCCTGCATAAAACATTCAACAAAAATATATCTCCAAAAAAAACTTCAATTAATTTCAATCATTTTGCCCTTGTCAAAAATAAAACAATAACTCTTCATATTCCTCTGTGCACTTCAAAAACCCTTTAAAAATATTCAATCTGCAAAACTTAAATCATCTGTAAATAAAAACAATCTTCATCAATTTGATCTCATAATTTGCCCTCAAAAAAAAAAATTCAATGAATTCAATCTCTCCTAGGAATTTTTCTTCAAAAATTGCTTCCATGTCTTTGACCTTCAAATCCATTCAACTTCACTACATAAAATAAATCATTCTCCTGCAAGAATATAACTCTTCATATTTATCTGTGAATATTTACTTTAAAAAAAAAATAATTTGCCCCCCCCCAAAAAATTGTCTTCCATTTGAATTCACTTCTAAAAAAAAATCATCTTTATTAAGACAAAAAAGGGAAACAATAAAGTCCCTTAAAATTCTCTCAAAAAGAATTAAATCTTTCCTAAAAAAAAAATGCCTTCTTAAAAATAATAAAACTCCTATAAAGTCTCAATTGCCATGAGGAAGAGAAGCTTTTAAAAATAGAAAAAATCTTTCTAAAAAAAATCATTTGAACTTTACAAAATCTGCCCTCCTTAAATAGTGCCTAAAAATTAGTCTTTAAAAAAAACAAAGACTAAGTCATTAAAAAGCCCGTACACATATCTAAAAAAAAAAAACTTTATTACTATATTTTTGGATGTTGTTTGAAGAGGTAAAGGGGCTGGTCCCCACATGTATTAAAGACCCTTCAACAGGTCATACATAAGTAGAATGACCTGCAACAAGAAGTCAACACTCAAATATAATAAAAAGTGCATTTTAATGTGACAGGCTATATAAGAATTTTATTAGATATTTATTTAAGGCACTTTTAAACCATTTCCTGACTTATGACATTAGTCATTGATCTTTAAACACTTCTGCCAAGAATATCTTAATCTCTACCACTATATTCTGCAAACACAAGTAACCTCTGCCATACCTTTGATCAATAACATCAACAACATAAATTAACCATTAGGTATGACAAACATTATATAACATGAACCTTATCTTCAACCTCCTGACACTAGATTGACAGCAAGCTTGGCCTTAAACAACATAGCATCATTATGCCCTTGAACACATAGCAAGCAACTCTGTTATGCCTTGTATGATATATTGCATAAATCTAATAAGAAGACTACCTTTGAACCTATGAAGATCCTTGTACTTCTGTATGATCTTTTAAGAAAACTCTTAGTAATAGAAAATCCTCTAATGTAGATACTTTACTTTCTTAATGCAAAACCAAGATATGAGATCTTTTGGTCTGTGATGCACATGCAACATCTTGTATAAGCAACTGATGAATAATGACACCATTGATAATCAACACACCACATGAAAGGTAAACACTAATCAAGACAACTCAACTGACAAAATCCTTATTGAAGGCATAATCAACACATTTATCCTGTCCAAATGAACAACTCCTGATTGGTGTTCCTGATAGAGTGAACAACTGTGAAAGACATGATCCTGAACAATCTATGTCAATAGAGCAAATCTTGATGATAACTTGTGAAGATGCACACTAACTCAGCACCCTCAATACCTTTTTGACATCAATGACAATCTACTTTCATCATCTTGATCCCTTCTCACTAGCATGTATAATTCCAATGGTTGAAAGTGACAAAAAAGAGTGGAATGAATTCACCAAAAGCATGATGAAACTCCCCTGATTACTCAATGAAAGAACCATCTAGGAAAATATAATTATGACACTTTATGGTCAGTGCATTTTCATACATGTTTATAGTTCCACATGAGTTTTATAATTTATAAAATGACCAATATGCTAAAAGTGTAGTTTTTACTCAAATGAGAATAGAAAGAGAGCAACACTATGAAGTACACAAAAACATACACTTTCAAAAAAGGACATTAAAAAAAGAGTTTATATGAGAAAAAATAGAGATCAAGAAATTCCCATAAAGTTTTGATAAAAGTGAAAATTATGGAAACATGGGGTTCCAAATATTAAGGTAACCATACCGATACATAGTTGTCAAAAAATAGCCAGATGCGAAAAAACCTTGACCCGAATTGGAGTTCATATGAGAGAGAATGGGACTTTCAAAGTAAGGGTACTGAATTAAAAATACAAATCTTGCCAATTTAAAATAAAAATGCACCAAAATGTAATAATTTCCTAATAGCTTTGGATTATGTACACCAACTTATAATTAATTAGATAAGTTTAGGTTTAGAGAATTGTTTATTAATATTTTGTACTTAAATTTCTCTTAGGCTTTAGTTATCTCTGGGTCTGAAAGGAAATTCAAACTAGTTTATAAAGTCACTTGAATTCATCAATATAGAGTACTTAAAATAAACTATCATCATGAGTATTGTTTCTTCAAGGTAGTTGATGGATTTGACATATTTTTAAAAATTCTTGAGGAAAAATTTAGGTTTATGACTCGTATAACGTATGTTTTACCTAAGTAGTTTCTCATATAATCTTTCTTTATGTCATGTGTCAGTTAATCATTTCATTATGAGAAGTATGATAAATTTGGTTATTCCAAATAGTCCAAGAACTCTGGCTTGTCTAAAATCTAATCTTATTTCATATGCTTTTCTCTAACATTGCTTTCTCTTTGGTTCAATTAGAGCTTGACATGTGTCCTTAGTTGTAATTAATGGTATAGTTTATTTATTTAAGGTAGGTGTTAGTTAAGGAAAGGGAATTTAATTTGAATCATTTGTTAAGTTTCCAATCAATCAACTAAGATTTATTATTCATGATGAAATAGTTTTACATCAATATTTAAGGGAAATTCAAATAACTGCATTTATTGATAGATGAAAGGATTCAAATTAATTTTACTATTATTTTTGGTGACATGCGATTTATCTCTCTTAAATTAAAGTATTGTGCTACTAAATAAATTTGTTACCACTTGTTGAAAATAAAGAATTTTGTAGGTGACAAATAGTATAATAGATTCTTAGCTCCATTGGTAACATGTTATAAAAATGTTTCCCAAGAAGAGAAACATACCAAACATTAGGGATAATCAACTTTTCAACCATTATGAAATGAATTTCAATGTATTACATCATTTCTTTAAGAACTAAGGGAAAGATAAAGGACAAAAGGTCACTTTTGCAAGAAGAATTCATGGTTCATACCTTCACCAAGTTGAAAGGAAGTTTAATAATGTGTTTTCATGCACGAATTTGCTAGCTAATATTTTCAAACATTGTTCAATAGACAATGAATATATATTTTTTGTTGGTAAGTTGAGAATTTTTAGCTTGGCCTGAGCCATAGAGTCCACAATTATCACCTTTCCTTCTATAACACATGCCATCAAATATGTGATCTCATTCACTCAATAGAATCATAAGGCGTATGATCTCAATGAACCAGTGGGGGTTTCAACCTTGGTGGTGTGATAGTAAGACCAAGTTTTTAACCAATGTACCATACCCTTATCACTAGTAGAAAATTAATATATTAGCAATGTTAATATTCAATCCATTGTGTTTGTTTCTGGAATATCCTTTTAGATATTTTTGAGGCCCTAGAACCCACTCTAAAATATAATGTTGTCATTGCAAGGAAGTTATCAAGAAATTTCCTAGATGTTATTAAGAAATTAATGATTTTGATGTGTAATTTATTTAGTAAGAAATGATTTACTAAATTTGGATGTTGTGTGGTTACCTCTAATATAAATTATCTTAGAGAAAGAAGTTAAACTAAATTGGGGGGAATTCATATCTTCCTATTTGAGGAAACAATCTATAGAAGCTAAATTTGGTGGGGATTTCTTCATGGCTTTGTATTTAATTGATGCAATATGTGCAATGATGAAGTTTTCTTCTTGTTTGGTCAGCTGGAGACTTTCTACTCAAATCATAGTGCACATAATGTTTGAATACCTTTATCATAATAGGCATGAGAGTTCCATTGGAGTCATTTCCAATAATTTCATCTTATTATACATCTATAAGAAAATACATAATAATCCTAGTCAAGGATGCCTCTTTTGTTAGCTATTGAGATGAAGTCATTTGTTATGTCATGGATTTTTCCACATTTTATTATCATTGTGGTTGAAGGAGATTTGGAGGGCCCCTATTTTCCACTAAGTTTTATTTTGTCAAGGATTTCTATCTATGCAATTTATCATTAGTTATTTATTGGAGTAGTTTTTAGCTAAAATTGAAGAGAGTTGGATGTGTCCCATCAATACCAATTGAACTAATAGGAGAGCTTTGTAATTTCACCAATATCTGTTAGAAATCTGAAACACATGCATAACCCAAGAACTTTCTAAGAGAGATTTTAAGCTACAAAAGATATAAATGCAAAACAAAAATAGACCAATGATTCCAAGAGATATGCAAATGTCAAGATGATAGAATTACATTACGAGCTCAAAGAAGCTAATGGAAAGATTGGAAAAAAGAGTAATACCAAATACAAGCTAGGTAGTGAGTTTATATAGACCAAGGAGAGGGGTGGAGGTGGAAAAACTGACCAATAGGGAGAGACCACCAAACATTCTAAACATAGTAAATATAACTCCCATGTAGGATGGTGACACCTCAAACTACCCACTCACCTAATTAAACTCACTTTATTAACCTAAGCAAGCTTAATAAAAGTGTAGGGAAAACCTTAGTAAAAACTAAATAAAAACCTACACTAACACCCCCTTTAAATGTAGCTTAGGTGGGTGAAAAGATAGGTCTGAACAAATTAAGCTTGATGAGGTACCCATATACAAAGATTTCCCCCCTAAAGAGAAGAAGCTCCCCCAATAATAGAGAGAGAACACCCCCCATAATAGAGAGAAAATAAAAGGACTAAGAAGCCACCCCATGGTGGACACCTGCCGCACCCCTAGCAAAGCATGCAAGTGAAGGGACTTGCTCTCAGTGAAGGGTTTTGTGAAGATGTCTACAATTTGTTTTGACGTCAAACAATACCTAAGGTAAATGATCTTCTCATGAATCATCTCTCAAATGTAGTGCATGTGGATCTCAATGTGTTTGGTTCGTTGGTGATGGACTGAATTGCAAGAGATATGTATCCCACTCTAGTTATCACAAAAGTTGATTGTAGGCTTCTGGAAGGGAATGCCAAACTCATTGAGAATGTTCTAAAGCCAAATAGCCTCAGTAGTAGCATTAACTGCTCCTCAATACTCAACCTTTATAGATGAAAGATCAATTGTAGACCGCTTCTTGCTCGGCCAAGAAACTGGACTGAAACAAAGTGAGAAGCAACAACTTGAAGTAGACTTGCAATACTAAAAATTGTCTACCCATTATGAGTTTGTATGTCCCACCAAGTCAATATCGACACCCGCTACATATTGAATTCAATAAATTTGAGTTCCCTACACATAGTGGAGAATCTGCTTAGTTGCTTTCCAATGCAACTCATGTGGCTCTTGTATGAACCTAGAGACCAAGCCCACAACATATGAAAGATCAGGCTTTGTTTGAGTCAAGTATATGAGACTTCCAACTAATTGGTGATACAAGGTAGCATCCACCATTAGTGAAGAACAATGAGCCTCAAGTTTGACACCTAATAGAAATGGATTTAGTGTAGGCTTATAATTAGCCATGTAAAATTTGGAGAGCATATCAAGTGCATACTTCGGTTGTGCAATGAAGATACTAGACAAAGACTGAGTGGTGTCAATCCCTAATAAGTAGTGCATAAGGCCCAAGTCTAACATCAAGAAATGATCATGAAGGGTAGTTTTCACTGCCTTGATAGTGGATGAGTGACTCCTTGTTAGCAACAAGTCATAAACATAGAGAACAAGGAAGGTGAGAGTATCATCTAAATATAAAAATTAAGATCAGAATGGCATCGAGTGAACCCAATTAACAAAAGGAAGGAGTCCATCTTGGTATTCCAGGCCCAAGGGGCCTTTTTGAGGCTATAGAGAGACTTCTGAAGATGCCAAACAAGTGAAGGATCCTATATGAACCCCTGTGATTGCTCCATGTATATCTCCTTCTGAAGGTCACCATGAAGAAAAACACTCTTCACATCCATTTGATAAACTTCCCAATGATGGGTATTAACAATAGTGAGGACAAGTCAAATAGAATTCATTCTAGCAAATAGCACAAAAGTATTAGATTAGCCAATCATAGGAACTTGGAAGAATCCTTTAGCGACCATGTGAGCCTTATGCTTATCAATTGACCCATTTGCAAGAAATTTTGTTTGATAGATCCACTTGCATTGAACAAGTTTTCTTCCCTTAGGAAGGGGGACTAAATCCCAAGTATGGTTCCTTTCCAAGGAACTGAACTCTTTCTACATAGCAACATCCCACTTGGGGACACCAAAAGCTTCTTGAAAGGACTATGGATTAGAAGATGAAGTAATGAAGAGATGTGGAGCCTATTAAAATTGTTACCTTGTCCATCTTACATATGAAGGATCACCAACCTAACCACCTATTGAATCCAATGTCTATCGAGCCTAAAGAGGCCCAATATCTAAAGAATTAGGAGATTCTAGAGGAGAATCATCACCCTCTGAATGATGACTAGGAGAAGAGGAAGATGAATCCTCATTATCATCATCTCCATCTGAAGTGGAGGTAGAAGACTCTTCATCAAGATTAGGAGGATTAAGATCCTCTAAAGAACTATCATCATGTCATATTGTCTCCAATGTGATGGTAGATGGAGAAGTGGTAGGAGAAGAACTGGAAGTATCCTCCTAAAAATGAACACTCCTCTTAATGAATAGCTCATGGGTTAAGAAGCTTGTAGCCTTTGACACCATCTGGGTATTGAACAAATATGGAAGGCTTGCGTTGTGGATCCATAGCCTTGCATTTATCTACTAGAATGTGGGCCCATGTAGGAGAACCAAACACTCAAAAGTGCTTTACTATGGGTTTCCAAATAATCCAAGCTTAAAAATGATTTAACCCCCTTCATCATTCGGTGAGGAACTCGATTCTAAGTGTAGCACACATAGTTGATGGCTCCACCCAATGTTGATGTGCCATTGACTTGAGTGAATCATACAATTGGCCATCTCTTTCAAGGACCTATTATTTTGTTTTGTGACACCATTCTATTATGGACTATAGGGAATTGTGTGTTGAAGATCAATGCCCTCCAAAGCACAAAACTGCTCAAACCTATGGTTGACATATTCCCCCCATTGTCTGTATGTAGAATCTTGATGGAATTTGACAAGGGTCATTGTAAC
Organism: Cunninghamia lanceolata; assembly: GCA_027924645.1. Taxonomy (NCBI): domain Eukaryota; kingdom Viridiplantae; phylum Streptophyta; class Pinopsida; order Cupressales; family Cupressaceae; genus Cunninghamia; species Cunninghamia lanceolata. The sequence goes on along the minus strand of BSBN01000241.1, from coordinate 11,742,482 downwards.
TTGGCATTTAATAATGTTTTTCATGTGTAAAATCTAGGGCCGTATCCTAGAGTATTTGCAATAAGGAATTCCATAGTCACTAGTCCATTAACTACTCCTACTGATCTGACTCTCAAAGATTAATACTACTAATTTGTTTACTGTGAAAGGAAACTCTAAAAACACCAAAACAATGCTGAAATAGTAAATTGCTGAAATTGACCTATTCTAATCCACACAACTAAAAATATGCATTTATTGGAAACAACTATAAACATAAATAAATCTATCTTATTAAAGCAGTAAAACTATATTCCTAATAGAATCTGAAAACAAGATAATGAAGAAAATAGATACTAGCCTCATGTCTTGATGGCAGGAGTGGGCCCTTGCTCCTTGCCTTCAGGACTAAAGGTAAAGCAAGAACTCAGTACAAAAACTTAATAACACAATCTTTCCTTCAGTCTAATTCCATCAAAGTATGCTTGTATTCAAAAAGTATGTAAGTTTGAAAAATGGAAATTACAATAATCTAATAGCCAAAATCTATATATCCTTCTGCTGCTCCTACCTAAACATATATTAGTCCAAGCAATGAGTTCTCTTTTGGAACTAACTGTTCTATCTATGAGATACCACTAATCTCTTATTCTAAGTAAAACATACAACTGTTTAACTGCAGAGTAAAATCATGCAAACTGAAATAGGTTTTAGTGTACAGAAGTCCCACTAAATCTAGAGTCTTAACTTAAATAACAAATGGGTAGTGAGGCCCTGAAATATAGGTCCTTAACAAGTCTTTCAAAACTCATGCAAAACCAATAAAAGAGGAATCAGATCCCTAGCAATGAATTGGAGTCTTCGCCAGATCATTCTGGTGCTAGCTAAGTAGACTCCAAAGCACTGCAGTTGTCTCCAGAGATGTAGATTAATAGCGGCAACGAAGACTCTATAGTGTCACCAGGAGCTTTGGAGTCTGTGTGCTATTGCCAGCAGCTTTGGAGGTGCATCCATGACTCCAATATAGCTCTAGAGATGATCCACCCTTTGCTCCCTTGTTCCTTCTACTTTAGAATACCTCCAACAGTTTGGGAAAAGGTTGGAGTCTGGTGTAGTATCCTCCATGTCAGCTCCGGAGATTATTAGGACCATCTCCGAAGATCCTCAAAATTGCCTTTGCCCATACAACTGCACCTATAGATGCAAAAAGAGAGACATTTCTGCACATTTTAATTAGTTTGTTGCACATTAGTCCTTCAATCAAGAATCATGATCTTTAGTAATTAATCTCTCATTAATGTAATTAAAATGAGTCTTTTCAGTTTCTATGGTGCAATTACTAGGACAACAGAATGGAAGAATGGGAAAAAGGGAAGTAAAAAGGTGTGTTAAGTTGAGTGCTACCTGTCACTCATTATCCCCCCCGAACTTAAAGGTTGGCAGGTCCTCCTGTACTTCACAGCCTGGACTTGTTGAGTTGGTATATTTTATCAGTAAGGTTGTACTCCTTCTCATGAGTTGACCAAGTAGTGAAGTTTGTATTACCATTTCCTTTGAATTGTTTAACTTGTCTCATCCATTCTTGAAATTTGGCATCCTCCATCTGTTCAACCCATATGGGCAGTGGCTCAATAATGAGAGGTGGTCTGAAGCGGCCACCTATCCAATCTTGTTTGTATTTGTCCATCAATTTGGACAATGCTCTAGCTTTCCTCGTAAATAACCCGAGGTTGGCTGGGGACACTACTTCTGTCATCTTTTGCTCTGGAGTTAGAGTATTCCACCTTTTCTTCCTTATTAGGAGCATTTGACTGGATGATCTATGCATGAAGAGAACAAATTCAATAACACACTCCTGTAGGTGTTTCTGATACAGGGGAAAATTTTTTATTCTACCTTCTGGGGAGTAAATTTTTACTCTGAAATGAATCTCAAAGCCCATGGGATTTGGGGACTCTCTCCTGAGGAATAGGCTTGTCTCTACATCTTTCTTGGTGTAAACCTCCATCCTTTCATTCCAAATCTGATGATTTCTCATTAGTGACATAAATGCTCTGAGCTGGCATTCACCCACAAAGTATTTGATGAAGAAAGTTAGTCTTTAATGTAGAAATCATGCAAATATAGTTCACACAAGAAATTTTTATCTTCATCAGAACTCTACATATACACCTCCATGAAGTCTATCTCATTTTGTATGTTTTTAGTTATATCTGACAGAACCAGTGATATCTTCCTCTTGAGGATCCACTCTTGTAAAAATAGAGCATAACTTCCACTAGGAGGTCTGTAGGATACGATTTCAGCATAGAGTGGCCACAGTAGAACCTTTTCTTATAGGGTCTTTACCTTTTTTGACATGGTGGTCACTGCCCTATGCAACTACAACATTACTTTGGATCCCTCTAACTCTTGACATCTTCTCTCCCAATGGAATAGGGCTTTTGGTATGTCTATTGGAAGCACCCCTAGATATTGATCTATTTGTGTCCCCTGTTCAACAGTAGCAGCTGGATTGGTCAGCTCATGAAGCAACTCTTCCTGATCATCTATCTTGTTGTTGGCCCGTGTTAGTTGCTTAGCTTGATTCCACATTTTCTCTATTAGTATTGAAATCAATGTGATACCATTGTCTCTGGCTTTGACAATATCAGAGGTATTCTTTGCTCCTTCTTCATTTGAATGAACTCCTATTTTTCTTTGAGCTCACTTCTCAGCTCCTCTATTATCTGTTTCTGTTCAATGTATTTTTTCCTTCATGACCTTCTTGAGGTTAGTGATAATCAAGTTCTTTCCCCACACTAGCCTCTTTAGATTATCAATCTCTTCCATCAATTGTTGCTCTCTTGGAATCTCCACATCTTCTTGATCAAAAGGATGTAACTCTTTGTTTCTCCTCCTTCTGTCCTTTCTTCATCAGGGGTTTCTGTTTGTGCCACATTGTCAACTTGCTCCCCTTGTTCCTCTTCCTTCACTTGCTAATCCTCAGCTCCTTCCTAGGTTTCTTTTACCTGAACCTCTTCCTCCTCAGCCTCTTCATGCCTCTCTTCTGCAGCTGCCTCTTCCTGCCTCACTTCTGCAACTGTTGGGGTTGATGAAGGTCCAATCTTCTCCATGGAAGTTCTGAAGCCCATGAGGACATCAGCCAAGAGAGCAGTGTCCTATTCAGCTTGAGTAGGTTGTCTCTTCCATTTACTTCTCTGGACCACTGGTGGAGACTGTGTCTCTGAAGTTGGTTCATTTCCCTCAAAGTTTGAAGAGATGGTTAGGGTTTCTCCCTCTACTGTCTCTGGAGCTTGAGTGCATTGTGGCTCTAGAGTCTGAGTCGTTGGAGGCATAGAAGATTACAGAGTACTTCCCTCAACTAATCTTCTTTTTATTTTTCTTCTAATCAGGGGAATTTCCTCTGAATCATTAGACTCTTCCTCTGCTCTTTGATGCTTGATGGACTTAGGTGTTCTTAGAGGCCTTTTTGTTTTCTCCCTTTGCCCTGTTTCTTTCCTATGTTTTTTGGGGCTAGAAGTATGGGCAGATGCCAGTGTTATCTCCTCTTCCATGATCATAGCTCCCCTCATTTTCTTGGTTGGGGTAGACCCCTCAGCTAAGGTTATCTTTTGTTTTGTTGAGTGAGTCATATGGAAGTGTTGCTCTATAATTGTTTTTGCCAGCTGCTCAGTTGCAACTGAGGCTTCTCCCATAGCTTCTTTCCCTTTATTTTTCTTCTCAGCAGTGGTGGAATAAGTTGGTGTTTTATCCACTATTCCTTTCTTGCCCTTGCTCTTTCCAGTGGCTGGGGAGGAAGTAGAAGGTGTTGTTTCCTCATCCTGATGAGTAGAGAAAGTCTCTTCTGCACCATGTGTCTTGCCTAGTGTCTTTGCCTATGATGTGTCAACTAAAAATGACTACCACAAAGCCTCTCCATCAACTTGAGACATGAAATGGTGTTTTACAATCAAGAAAATGAGGTTGTGGTATTTCATGGGACCCTTCCCTTGTTGGTACTTATCTACCGAAGCCAAAATAGAAGAATACAAAAAGTTTGGGAGATTGATGCTATATTTTGGATGGGCATGCCCATGCCTTAATAAAATTAGCATCTTCATTATGGATCCTAAAACCAGAGAGAATTGCCCATCACATGTAAAATATTTCATGAGCCACATGGCTAAAGACTGCCATGGTTGGGTGAGTGAGGTTCTAACAATTCCCTTGACTTCATTTTTATTCAAATGTAACTAGATTTCAGGCTCACCTTCTACTGAAAAGTTTTTAATCAAATCAGAGTCTAGGGTTTTGAGATGATAGAACCTCTCACCTTGTTCTGGTAGGCCTAAAATGTGGCTGATGATGGTGGCTGAGGCGTTGATTGGAACTCCTCAAACTTTGGTTTAGTTATTCTTCAGATGGCGCAAGAAATCATCTACTATGTCCTCTTGAAACCCTTCAAATTTTTCTAGAAATTCTAACCACCCAACATTTCTTAAGATATCTGTTGTAGCACGATCTTGTAGCAGTCTTATTGCATTTTTAGGCTCTAACTTCTTTTTCACTCCCATACTGCCTATATTCTTTCACTCCTTAATGAATGAACCTTCCCTTGGTCTCTATGTAGTTCTTTTTCTCTATGATGATAGACCTCTTTTTCTTTTCCCTTGGAAGACTATGTTGTAATGGCTTGAAGATTACCTCAAGGGTTTGGAAAGCTCTACAATTTATGAAGTTTGGGACTTGATATCTGTTAATGGAAATTGCTTGTATTATGTGAGGGTTAATTCACTTCAATTAATTTGAATTGATGGTTCATTCATAATCACAGGGGATGATATGACACTCCAGAGTGAGGCTGTTAGTGTTGCAATTAAGGCGACATGCATAAGTCATAAAAGGAAATGATGGCAGGGGTACGTGTCGAAGTAATTGCACCTAAAAATAGAAATGACAAGACAGGTAATAATTAACTAACTTGAGCAAATTACCTGGATCACTTTTCGTGATGATGGCCTGATGTACTTGCCTGCTGTATCACCGCTTTGATGAGGTGTGATGGTGACTTTACATGTGTGCAGCCCCCTCATCGCTTGGAATGATGTCAACATCGTTAGTATCACGTGGTCTAGAATTTTTCCCTGTGAATATATTTGAAAAGGATGCTTTATCATATGACATCATGAGGAGTAACTAGAATGACGTGTGTTGGTAACTGCAACATAAGTGTCCTGCGTGGGTTTCCTTTTTGATGATGGACTATGAGTTGGCTGGCCTCATCGATTTCCTTTTTTGAAAGTGGAGGATGAATCATGTTGACCTCATCATTTGGTGTCTCCACTTTGATTCTTGAAGAGGTGGGTCCCCCATACCTTGAAATGCTTTCATTATTGATGAAGCATCAGAGGTGCTCCTAGACTGCTCCGGCTGTGTGTTTTGATGGATCTTGAGTGCCTAGTTAGCTCTGGAGATCTTCTGCTGAAATCCTACAAAAAGAAGGGAACCACCATTTTCTGGTTTTCAGTCCCCCAAACGGGAAAGACCACCATTTTTCTAGTTTTTAATCTTCCCCCCTTTTTTTGAGAGACCACCATTTACTGATTTTCAATCTCCCTTTATTTTTTTCTCTTTTTTTGAGAGAGAGACCACCATTTCGAGTTTTCAATCTCCCTCTATTTTTTTTATGTGTCCTTTGGATCACTTCTCCTTAGGGTAGGGGATGTGACCTCTGTCATCAAACACAAGTCCTTGGTGAATTCTTCTTTGGTTGCTGGCCTCTAATAAAGATGAATCATATGGGTATTTACTAAGAATGTGGTTTCTTTTGCATCTATTGGTGCCAACAAGATTGTCCCATTTTCATAGACTTCTCTGATGTGGTAAGGTCCCATCCAATGGGTTTGTAATTTCCCTTTGAATTCCTTGAATTTTGAGTCATACAAGAGAATCCAATCTCCTTTTTGAAATATCTTTTTCTTGATGTGCTGGTCATGCCACTATTTCCTTTGATTTACTGAACAAGTTTTGTTTGTTGTATGGCCTTTGTCCTGATTTCATCCAGCTCATTGAGTTGAAGAATCCTATTCTATTGTGCTATTGATAATGGTAGGACAATATCCAATGAGGTCTTCAGTGTTTGCAATTTAAATTCTATGGACAGTATGAGTTTCTTTCCATAAACCAATTCATATGGTGAGAACTTGGTTGTGTACTTCCACATGGTATTGTAAGCCCAAACTGCTTCAAGTAACCTGCTAGCCCAATCCTTTCTATTCATGGCTACTGTCCTTGTCAGGATGTTTTCCAGCTCTCTATTTGTCACCTCTACCTACCCATTAGCTTAGGGGTGGTAAGGTGAAGGCTTTCTATGCTTGAATTGGTATAGTTTTTTGAAAGCTTGAATGACCTGAGAAGTGAATTGTGGTCCTCTATCTAAAACTATTGATCTCAGAGCTCCAAACCTCAAGAAGATTAGGTTATACAAGATATCAACAACGTTTTCTTCCCTTGCAAACTATAATGCTTGAACTTCTACCCATTTTGTGACATAGTCTGTGCAAACCAAAATATATTCTTTGTTTGAAGAGGGCAGAGAAATGGGTCCCACAAAATCTAGACCCCATTGCTCAAATGGTTCCAAAATCACTTGAGGGTGCAGTGACATTTCTTGGGTAAAGGTTGGCTGACCCATCCTTTGGCACTGATCACACTTCTGCACATACCTCTTTGTGTCTTTATGGAGAGAGGGCCAGTAGTAGCCAACTCCCAAATTTTTTTGGATCGTTCTTTGTGACGAATAATGTCCACCAGAGGGTTCATCATGACATGCTCTTAAGACATCAAAAATTTCATCATCTCACAAGCACCTGCATAGAATAAATTTAGGACCACACTTAAATAGTAAACCATTTAACCATTTGTAAGATAAACTTTCTTTTACCAATCGCTTCTTTTGTTTTGAGGTGAAATGAGATGGAAACAAGCCTGTAGATAAGAAATTAGCTATGTCAGCAAACCAAGGTGTAGTAGAAGAAACAACAAAGAGATGTTCATCTAGAAATTTGTCTTCCACTGGTTGGTTTTCTCCACTTGTATGCAACCTTGATAGAAAGTCAGCAACCAAATTGAATTTCCCTAGATTGTCAACTATGGTAATGTCAAATTCTTGCAATAGTAACATCCATTTAATTATCCTTGCACCCACTACAGGTTTGTTCATTAAGTACTTAATGGTTGCATGATCAGTGTGCACAAATATTTTGTATCCTATGATAGAATGCTTGAATTTGTTAATAGCATATATGACTGCCAAGAATTCCTTTTCAATTGTTGTATAATTTTTTTCTGTTGGGGTGAGGTTCTTACTAATGTAGTAGATGGCATGCATACCTTCCCCTTCCTCTTTCTATCCTAAGACTGTCCCAATTGACTCATTTGAAGCATCAATTTGTATATGAAATGGTAAAGTCCATCTAGGTCCCCTCAAAAAAGGTGTGATAGTAAGTTTCTCTTTAATGGTTTTAAATGCTGATTGGCAATCCTCTGTCCATAAGAAGTCAACATCCTTGGTGAGAAAAGAGAACATAGGGGCAGCTAGCTGAAATTTTCTATAAATCTCCTATACTACCCTACATGACCTAGGAAGCTTCTAACATCTGTTTGGTTCTTAGGTGAAGGTAATTGCTTTATCACTTCTATTTTGTTTTGGTCTACTTTGATCCCTTTTGTTGATATGTGGTGTCCAAGGACTATACCTTCTTCTACCATCATAAAGCATTTTTCATGGCTTAAGGATAGTTGATTCTTTTCACAACATTGCAACACCTTATCTAGGTTTGTGAGGGTTTCTTCAAAGGTGTCTCCATATACAGTAAAGTCATCCATGTAAACTTCCATGCATTGATTAGCTAATTTAGCAAAAATGGATAAAACAACCCTCTGAAAGGTATTTGGAGCATTGCATAGGCCAAATGGAATAACTCTATATGCAAAAGTTCCCCATGAACAAGTAAAGGTGGTTTTTTCCTGGTTCTCAGGTGCTACTTGAATCTGATTATACCCACTAAACCCATCTAGGAATGAGAAGTACTTTTTCCTTGTGAGGTTGTCTAGCACTTGGTCGATGAATGGTAAGGGAAAAGAATCTTTCTTTGTAGCTTTGTTTGGTTCTCTATAGTCAATACATACCCTCCATTTCCCATATTTCTTAGGCACTATGACTAAGGGTGAAACCCACTGACTGTTTGAAATAGGATAGATGAACCCTACTTGTAGCAATTTCTCTATTTCAGTTTTAACAATATCTTTCAAGGTAGGGTTTAATCTCCTCTGGGGTTGTCTGATAGGTTTGACATCTTCAATGTATATATGATGAGTACAAATCTAAGAGGAATGCCTTTCATATCTTGATATTCCCAAGCAAAAGCTACTGAGTGGAGACTAGAAGTTTAAGAAGTGCTTCTTCCTGTTTTGTTGCCAGTTGTGTGTTGATGTTCAAAGTTTTCTTAGGTAAGATAAATTGTCAGAACTGTCTCAGGAGCATTTCATAATTCTGAATTAAATTATCATAGCACCCATAAGGAAATTCTTGCTGTGGTTAATACTTTTCAAGCTTTCCAAATGTTCATAGCTGACAAACGTTTTCTGTTGAAAAGTGATCTTCAGCATTTAAGAGGATTTTTCAGGAAAGAGTCCAAGAATAAGGTTACACGAGGTCATCTTCTCAGATGGGCACAGCTTCTCAGCACGTATGAGTTTGATTTTGTTCATTTACCAGGTGTTGAGAACATCTTTGCAGATTTTGAATCCAGAGAAGGATTTAACATTAAGCTTGATCCCGTTGAAGAATCAAGTCCAGTTGAAGAAGGTAAAAATCGACAAATGCATGGTAAGGTTCGTGTTATAAGGGTCCGAGAACAAAGATGGACAGAGCCTTGTTGTGAACAATGGAGTTGCAATCCCTTTCCTTGAAGGGATCTTCATAATCATTAGATGGCTGTGGATTTTCTTCATGATAGGTTGACTTACAGATTTTTTGCGCTTGGTTGAGCCCTTTTTCATGGATGAGAATGACAGAGATTGATAGACTCTGGGTAATTGATACAGACCTTTGAAAGATAAAAATTCTTTATCAATGATAAATGGCTCCCATTCCCTAATAGCATTGCTACCAAGAATACCATCATAATCTTCAACTTCATATTCTACAAAGAGAACATTTGTAGGATGGTCTTCAAAACTTAAATGGACTGGGGCGATGCAGAAAGACGTACTACCTTCAATTTCTTGATTGGCAAATGTTATTTTAGTCTTTCCTTGCTGCCAGGCATCTTCAGGGAATGCATTTCTTCGTGCAAGATTTAGATCTGCACCTGTATCAATTAAGAAGGCTAGAGGATATCCTTGAATTCCTCTGAAATGGATTGTTACAACAGCAGCTGGGCAAATAGATGTGATTTTTGCGCTGCGACAGTATTGGTAACTTTTAACCATATTGAGCCGACTGCTAGATCCTATTTCTCTGGCTGGAGATCCTATAAAGGCTTCATCACTTAGGTATCTCAGAGGATCACCTTCTTCTAAAGGCTCTTCTTTAGGACGGATCCTAATTTGTTCTTTACTGGGAGAGCTAGGAGAAGAATGCATTTCTTCAATACTGTGGCGCAAATAGGGGCTGTAAGGTTTTTCTTCACAAAACAACTGGTTTTCTCTAGACTGAACTTGAGATGCTATTTGAATTGAACCAGCTGAATTAAACCTATTGATATACTTATCCAACTCAGGAGAAGATTCAACTTCTTCATTTAAACAAGTATTTTCTTCTTCTTCAAGTTCTAATACTTTAGCTTGAGCTTGTGAAATTACCTTGAGAAGAAAATCTTTTCGTTGTCGATGCCATAGACGCCGAGCCATGCTTCCTGGAGCTGGAGCTTCTAGCAGACCTCGTTTTGGGAGAGGTACAGTTGATGAAAAACTTCGCTGAGGATTTACGACAGTTGCTTCAGCAGGTCGAGGATACCATGGGGAAGGTCGATATCCATGAGACTCATGAAAACTCGAACCAGAAGATCTTGGAGGTGGTCGACTGACTGTTGAATTTCTTTGTTGTAGAAGATACAACTTTCTGGCCTTGAGTTGCTCCAACTGAGCTGTGAGTTTTCTCCATGTTTCTAGACCCATATTCATTTCCTTCAGACGTATTTCAATCTGAACAATCTGATCAACTATTTGATCTAGATCTCTTTTGGTGTTACCTCTCATCATGCGGCAGTAAAAAGAAATTTCACTACCAGAACTTTCATCAGAACTTTCTTCTGAACTCTGCTGCTTTTCTACAGATATCAAATTCATTTTTCCAGAGGCTTCTTCTTCTGCAGAAAGAAAATCTTCATCCGAAGATTCTTCAGAACTAGAAGAGATCACTATGTCTTCTGAATCAGAAGGGTAACCATTTATATAGACATAGTCGTCTGTTATGCCATGAGCCTTTACAGCTCGCATTTTGCCTCTTCCTTTTTTATTTTTCCTTTCCGGACATTTATTTGCAAAGTGGTCTCCTTTGCAGATGTAGCAAGTTGGCTTCCACTTGCCTCCTTTCTTTTGCTTATCCTTTTTCTGGAAGAATCCTTTCTTTTTCTTTTTCTTGAATTTCTTATCTCGGATGTCCAATCCTTTGAACTTTTTCCAGAATTTCTTTTTAGACTTTCCCTTGAAGCATCCTTCACAAGCATCTGTTCCTTCATCATTAATCCTGGAGCAGATGGTGGTTGACAGTATAGGCTGCACTCGCTTTATCTCCTTTTTAGCTTTTGCTTCATCACAAATGTCAGAATTTATTTTCTCAAGAAATTGCACTAACTGAGGGAAAGTTACTTCTTTCATTTCTAATCCTTCAGCTACCATATTTTCAAGAATCTTCTTATGATAGAATTCACCTATGGTAGGACCAAAACTTTTAAGAAAAGTTGTATACATTAAATCATGCTGCTGCTCATGTCCTGAGAGATAGAAATGTTCATACTGTTGCTTACAGTATTTTTTGAAATTTCGGAGATCTTTACATTTGTTCTTTATGAATTTCTGATATTCCAATTTCTCCATAACATCCCTTTTTCCCACAAACAGCCTTAGGAGTTGGGCACATACCTGATCAGTTCCACTATCCAAAAGTCTTTCTTTATAGTCATCCTCCAATCTTTCCCAAACATGCTTGGCGGTTCCTGTCATAGCATTGAGAGCTTGCTTGATAACTTCTTTCTCATTAGCATCTGCATTTGTTGACATATAGTTAGTTATCCAGGAGCGCATAGCATCTATGCCTCGAGTATTTTCCAATACTTTGAGCTTGTCAAAATTTACCAATGGAGGTGTGTCTGCTTTATATGTCTGGATATTTTTAAAAGGGTCATTCTCCTTTGGAGAATTTCCAGATCCTCTGGCCATCTGAACAGTTCCATGAGATGGCGGTGTTTCTTCATACAGACCTGTTTGAGGATTATAGACTTTTGTTTCTTCAATTAATGAAGGCTTTGGGGTAAGACTTGGACCTTCATATTGAGCTTTCAGGTATCCTTTGGAATTTCCTGGGAAGTTCTTTATCTTTACAATCTGACGACTTGACTGACTCTGCATGACTACAGATTCATTCCTGACAGTAGTTTGAACATTGGCAGACTCAGATTGTATCAAGTCTTTAATCTCATAACTAGATTGACATATAGAATTAAATTCATCATGCATCTGAGAGATGCGCTGTCCATTGTGCTTTACATGAAGATCAGTTCCATTGAGCTGGGAACCAAGCACATCCATTTCTAACTTAAGAGCATTACGTGCCTTTTCAGTAGCACTCAACTGCTCTTTCCTTTCATACTCAGCTTGAACCCTGAAGGCATCATAACTTGCTTTAAGCTCAGAGAGCTCTTTTTTAACTGAATTAGTCCATTCTTCAGAAAGTCTTCTTTCTAACTTTTCTAGCAATTGGACTACAGTATGGAAATTTTCCTGATGGCTGAGATGAGCTTTTTGGGACTTGACTGCTTCTATTTCTGCCCATTTCTTTCTGTCTTCTAGGAGAAGCATAGTTTTTCTCATACAGAGATTTGTCCAATTGAGGAGGTTACTTTGACTAGGGGCATTACCTCCTATTGGAAAGACATGCACTGGCCAACAGTTGACTTTGTAATGACCATTATTGTCTATGAGCATGAAATCCTTGAAGGGAGGAATTCTACCAGGGATTGTACAAGTTCCACCTGGGGTATCAACTATCTTACTTTCCTCTACTTCAATACTTTGTTCAGGTAGGGCAAATACAGTTGATGACATCATTCGGACCTTTCCACTTATTGGTGGAAAAACACAGGAACAATCTTCACACTTGAAAAGACCATTACTTAACTCAGAGTACTTCTTATGTGTGCAAGTAACTAGAGATTGTTCTTTTGGGACAGACTGTGTTTGGACCTTGGGAACATTTCTTACCGAAGGAATTTTAAACAAACTTTCAAAACCCTTTTGGGGTTGCAGACGGATAGATGGGGATCTTGGCAGGATAGCAGGATTAACAGGCTGTGGATATGGTTCTACATTATCAAATGAAGTTTCTTGACTTAAGACTGGTGTAGACATCCTACTACTACTACTTCTGTTAGTAGTTCGAGACTCTGGCTGAGTATTACCAGCAAATCTTATAACAACTTGTTCTTCCAGTTCTTCAATTGAGATTCCTCTCAATCTACTCGTTGATCCATGTCCTGCTTCTTGATTTTCAGAATCCCACAAATCTAATGCCCATTCTTCTGGCATTTTAATGTCTCTATGCCTGACTATCTTGGGAGTAGTGAGCTGTGTGCTATCACTTGAGGAAGTCCATATAGTAGACAGACCTTCTAAGCCTTGTGACCGTTTTGGGTTTATCATTAGAGGCATGACCTTATTATACAAACGGTAATGAACCAGGAAAACTAGGGAGTGGTCAACTGAATCCTTTTTCATGAATAGATTCATAGTGTTAAACTTATATTCTAACACATCCCTAAGATTTTCATCTTTCAGGCTTACAAGGAAGTCTAAGAGACAGTCTACAAAAATGGGACCTTTTGCCATTGAGTCAAAACCGGCTCCTAATAGAGAATGAGACAGTTTCAGAAACCTTGCATCTTTCAGCATCATTAAAACTATGATGGGCAAACCTTTACGGTAGTGTCCACATATACCAATTCTTACATAAGAGAGATGCATAAACTGGGGATTGTTCTTATTCTCGTAGGCTTTCTTCCTAAATTTCTTAATCAAATCATCAGAGAAAATATTCAGCTTTCCTTGATTTCCACCTTGGACTACATGTTGCAATTCGGCTACATGACAGTTCTGAGAAGACTTATAACCAAACCACTCTTTCAAACCGACATTCTTATTATTTAACATATCTACTAATCCTTTAGGAATATCTCTATATATTTCATGTGCGGGAATCCGAGGAACCACAAGGAATAATATTTGCAAGGGTACAATGGGTAGCAGTGAGGAATTATATTCTTAAGTCCTGGGTTAATTCCATGATATCCTTGTCAATAATAATGTGAGTTATGTCTTCAAGTGTGTCATAGTTTATTTCTTCTTCTAAATCACCTAAAAGTTCCTTAATGGTAACCATAGCTACTGAAGCACTATTTCCCATGTTATTAGGCTCATCTACCCATACTTTTCCTGTGTAGTGTATTGATGGTTTGGATGGAGGATATAAAGAGATTTTCTTCAAGTTCATCCCATTGGAGATGACACTACAATAGAACAAGCAATTAGCACCTAAAATAGTGCTAGATTTTAGTGCATTTAAGTTCATGAATTGGACACTTCTGTCAGAGAAAAACTTGGCACTAAATTACATTTCAGTTTGGCGTCAGATTTAGCACCAGATTTTGTTGCTTCCAGTTTGGCTTCTTCTTTTGCTTCTTGTGTTGCTTCTAGGTTTGCTTCTGGTTTTGCTTCCAGGTTTGCTTCCGATTTTGCTTCCAATTTTGCTTCCAGTTATGCTTCCAATTTTGCTTCCAATTTTGCTTCCAGTTTTACTTCTAGTTTTGCTTCCAATTTTGCTTCTAATATAACGTCACTTGTTGCATCTAGCTTTGCTTCCATTTTTGCATCTTTTTTTGCTTCTAATATGGCTTCTATATTGCATCTTTTGTTGCTTCTAAAATTGCTTCCATTATTACTTCTTTGTTTGCTACCTGAATTGCTTCTATTTTTGCTTCCTAGATAATACCAAGTTTTGCTTCCAAGATTGCTTCTGGTTTGCTTCTAGTTTGGCTTCCACTGTTGCTTCCTTTTTTGCTTCTAAAAATGCTTCTTATTTTGCTTACATTTATTAATTTAATATGTTTTCTTTCAATTTAATTAGTTAAATATATCATGCCTCTTAAATAACTCATATGATTATAGAGTAAGTAATTTAATTATTTAACTCATATGATTAAATAAAAAGATAATTATTATAACATGATCATCATCTATAATTAAAACAAGTGAGTCGAATACCTATAATTTAATTGAATTTGATAACATCCATCCTGAGCAGTAAATTAAAATCATCATATGTAATAAATATCCATCCAAAAATCATCGACCACTTTCAATATATATAAATTGACAAGTTAATACTGATAAGATTATCATCATATATAACTAAAACAAGTGAAATTCAATTATCCCAGTAGATCAATAACATGTCAAAATGATACATGTCCAACAGTCGAGATAAGTCAAAATGATACATGTACAAATGATATAAGTAAAAATGATAAATTATGTAACTCAAAATGATACAAGTCAAGATGATACATGTCCAAATGATATAAGTCAAAATGATACATGTCAAAATGATACAACTCAATAATATGGTATTGCAGGTCGTAAAAATGATACATATGATAGTAACCATGAAAAGAGGCATCATAACGATATATCATAAATGATCCATGATGCAGTCTATATGATCATGAATGTCACTGGCTACTACTAGCAACTGCCTCATCATCATCATCGCCATCATGATCATGATCATCATGATCATTGTCGTCATCATCATCATCGTCATCAGCCTTGGTGTCTTCTATATCCGCATCATCATCATTCTCTGCCATGTGATCTATACGAGAACCAACATAATCTGGATCTATATCATGAGGATCATCTTAATCTTCTAGAAGACCTGTGTTCTGCAAAAAAAACATTTAAAATGAAAAGTTATTATTTATTTCATGCAATAATTTATTTTTCTGTTATATATCTAATATTACAACATATGAAATGAAACAATAATCATATTACATCATATCAAAATGCACATACCATAATAAAATTTCAAAAAAGTTATAGCTAATATGTCATTCCAATGATGTAAAATATGCAACAATTCTAATAAACGTTAGTAAAGATCATAAAAAAAATTGTTATACAATTTAACTATCAACTGCAAATTCTATTACATAACCTTAAGTGCCACAAATTACTTGGTACATGTATGTTCTTTTTCACTATTAATGTAATAACCTACATTAGATAGAAACATTAAAGAGTTTTTAAGTAGAAGTTGATTAAATTCTCTTACATGTCATTAAGGAATGCACAATTTTTTTTCAATAATTATTTATCTTAAGGTTCATGAGTAACCTTAAGATAAAGGTCTATTTTGTTTGAAAAAAAAATGAAGTTAGCAATATGGCTTTATCCGATCGATTTTAGAAAGAAAAAATGTTAGCCCTGTTCCTGCTCATAGGTCTTCAATGTGAGTGGGAATAGGGCAAATTTGGGGATTTAGAAAGAAAGATAAAGTTTAGGGTGTCTTCAAGATGTCTAGCATGGGCAAGGAGGTCAACCATGCACACATAATGATCAACCAAGGAGGTTTTATGTCCCTTGTCTGCGCTTCCACATTTTTCATATATGCCTATCAGAGCATTTCCAACTATAATATCTGACAAAAATCTGCCTCCTATTATGCCTTAATGGATGTCCATACCCTGTTCCAAAGCTTACCATTTTGATACAGGCAGAGAGGATGCTGGCAAAGGTTGTGGAATCTGGCTTTACACCTGCCAATTTCATTTGTATGAAAGTTTCTAAGCCTTTTCTCTTAGTAATGAAAGCAACATTACTTCAATGGAAATCTGATTCGAATAAATTTCAGCAATCTTTAAGTGTGCATTAACAATGGATATTGTAACAAAACATAAACCCACAATACATAAATATACTAGAAGCAGAATGAAGCACATAACACAAGTGTTTAACATGGAGAAAACCCTTGCGGGTAAAAAACTCCACCAAGAAAAGAGGCCAAGTTGTATTATCTTCACAAAAGGAGATTACAAATACATTCACTTCCTCTTTCCTTCAACCTTCACTCTGGCAGAACCTGGGTACCTATAAACTGTTATATGCATCTCATCTACTATGCTATGGTTTATATAGAATTTACACAACCTCAAGACATTAAATGACTTCTTACAAGCCCATAACACTTGTCAAGAGTCAAGAATACAACCTTGGGCGTCCATGGCCAAGAATAGGCTCTTACGGGGTCATAAATGTTGTCATACATGCACCCTACACTTGGAAAAATGTGCCCATGCAAGATTGAACACCTTGGGGCCAAAAATAGCCACTTACAACATCTTATGACGCATCATATGCTATTATAAGTGTCATAGATTCTTAGGACAACTTACAGTTGTCATAGAATCTCTTACACCTTCTTACAGCATCTATGACGTGCGTCATAAGACTAAAAATAGATTATTCCTCCACATGTGCACCCCACTTTGACCAATTGCCATTTACCATAGTAAATGACATCCCGTAACTACCATCAGTAACTCTGGGACTTACTGTGCAGTAACTCCATAATTACCATGGATAGTAAATAATTTTTACCACTACCAGTGAAACGTGTACATCCCTTATGGGTAATTACAAATTACAAATAATAAATGGAATAAATACAATATTGGGATTTATAAGGTTAATGGCACCTTATCCCAACATTCTCCCACTTGACATTATACATTGTAAATCAACCCATAGGAAATCAAATGAAAAATAATCAGGCACTAGAAACAAGGCCCATGGCCTCTCTGCACCACATGAACTTCTCTGTGCTCACAAGCTTGGTCAATGAATCTGCAACATTCTCCTGAATGTCTATCTTTTTCAGCTCAATCTCTCCATTTGCAACCAACTCTCGAACAAAGTGATACTGAACATCAACATGCTTAGTCTGAGCATGATACATGGGATTCTTGGCCAAACAGATAGCACTCTAGCTATCACAACCAATCTAAATGATCCTGCAATCAAAACCAATACCTATACACAGTCTCCTCAACCAAACTACCTCCTTAGAGACATGAGTAGCTACCATATACTCTGCTTCTGTGGTGGACAAAGCAACTGTGGGCTGCCTCTTACTCATCCAACTCACTGCACCTCCAAACAGAGTAAACACATAGCCACTAGTAGACCTTCGACTATCTAAGTCACTTGCCTAATCTACATCAACAAAACCCTATATGTCCAAAGATTTATCAGCACTATCAGTACCATAATAAACCAAAAAATGATCAGGAGTACCTACAAGATATTTAAACACCCTCTTTGCATAGTTCCAATGCTGTCTACCAGGGTTAGACATAAATTTGCTCAAAACTCCCACTGCTTGGGCAATATCGGGTCTAGTGGAAACCATTGCATACATCAAACTCCCTACAACACTAGCATATGACACATTAGACATATCCTCAAAATCATCCTCAGTCTTCGAACACATATCTAATGAAAGCTTAGTACCAATGGGTAAAGGAACTCTAACTGGGTTATAGTCCTGCAAACTAAACCTCTGCAAAATAGTATTTACATACTTACTTTGTGACAACCAAAGCTTTTTCTTAAATCTGTCCCCCCTGATCTCCATTCCCAAATTATACCTTGCAGCACCAAGATCTTTCATCTCAAATGTACCTGAAAGTTGGGCTTTAATCTCACTGACCATACCCTTAGTATTGCTGAAAAACAACATGTCATCAACATACAAAGCAATAATTAGTATAGAATCATCAACACAATGAATGTAAACATAGTGATCCTCCTCACTTTTAACAAAATCCAATTTCAAAACAAATGAGTCAAACTTTTGATACCACATTCTAGGGGACTATTTCAGACCATAAAGAGACCTCTTTAACCTGCAAACCCTATGATCTTTTCCTTTTACCTCAAAACCCTACGTTGTTACATATAAATTTCTTCTTCAAGATCTCCATGCAAGAACGTAGTCTTAACATCCATTTGCTCAATCTCCCAATCATAAGCTACAACAATGGATAAGAGAAATCTAATAGAAGTCAATTTAGCAACAGGAGATAATATCTCACCAAAATCAACTCCCTCTCTCTGGGGGTAGCCCTTGGCTACCAATCTAGCCTTGTACTTCTCTAATGACCCGTTTGCTCCAAACTTCTTCTTAAAGACCCACTTACAACCTATGGCCTTTCTTCCTCTAGGCAAATGAACAAGATCCTAGGTATTACAAGAATCTAAAGCCATCATCTCCTCCTGCATGGCTAATTGCCAAGACTCATTATCATCTACAGAAATAGGTTCCCTATAGGATTTAGGTTCATCGTTAGTACTCAATAAAGCATATACACAACAAAAATCTGGTGGGCTATACCTATCAACTGGATTCTGTTGTCTTGTGAATCTCCTCAAGGGTGGAGTAAGAGACTCTACTCGTTCTTCTGCATGATCATCTGTACCAACTTCTTCTGTCACAACAAATTCATCTTCATCAGAAGTACTTGAATCTTCTTCTTCTTCACCCCCTAATCCACCATTCTGTTCTTCCTGAGGTGCATCTTGTTGCTCTAAATCAAAGTGGACCTTCTTTACCTTTTCTTCTTTTTCTTTTGGTTGCTCAGGTTCGAAAATAGCTCTAAGTTCCCTGAAAATAACATCTCTAGAAAAGATAATCCTGCGGGTTAGTGGATTCCAAAGCTTATAACCTTTCACATTATCACCATATCCAATGGATGTACACTTTTTAGCCTTTGGATCTAACTTAGATCTCTTTTCCTTAGGCACATGAACAAAAGCCTCACAACCAAAAACCCTTAAATGTGAAACAGAAGGTTTCTTACCTGTCCACAGTTCATAAGGTGTCAAATCAAGAGCCTTATAAGGAGATCTATTTATCAAGTAGCAAGTAGTACATATAGCCTCTACCCAAAATCATTTATCCAACTATGCATCACTAAGCATACTTCTGGCCCTTTCCATAATTATTTGTTTCATCCTTTCTACAACACCATTCTGTTGTTGTGTATACAGAGTTGTCTTTTGTCTGATTATACCTACATGCTTGCAAAACTCATCAAATTCCTTAGAGCAATATTCCCCTCCATTGTCAAATCTTAATATTTTTATCTTTAAACCTGATTGGTTCTCTACTAAGACTTTGAATTCCTTAAACTTAGTGAAAACTTTAGATTTATGCTTCGTAAAATAAATCCATGTAAATCTGGATACATCATCAATGAAGGTTACAAAACAACGAGATTTTTAGATAGATTCATTATCCACAGGTCCAAACACATCCATATGAATAATTTCTAACTTCTCTTTTGCTCTATTGCTTCTTGAAGGACATGATTTTCTGTTTTGTTTACCAAATGCACAATGCTCACATAAATCAAAGTGCTCATCAGAATAGGAGAAACCATCCAACAAATTTTTATTCTTAATAGTTTTTAATACATTATTACTTGTGTGGCCCAATCTATGGTGCCACAACATACATCTATTTTCAGTAGTGGCCTCATATACATAGGAGGCATTACAAATTGAAGTGGCTTCAAGCTTAAACAAGTTTCTAAATCTCTTCCCTTTTGCTACCACCAAGTTCCCTCTCACAAATCTATAGCCATGCTTGTCAAATGTCACATGCATTCCCAAATCATTCAACTTCAAAACTGAAATCAGATTTCTAGCTAATCTAGGAACATGCAAAACACCAAGGAAGGTTTTAATCCTCCCATCACTGAAACACAACAATACCTTTCCTTTCCCGACAATCAGATATGTAGAGTTGTCACCAAGGTAGATATTACCTCCATCATATTCTTCATATGTGGAGAACCATTCCTTATGTGGGGTCATATGAAATGAGCATCTTGAGTCAACCAACTAGTGATCATTAGAAACAAGATTACATGCAGAAAGTAAAACTTCTTTACCTGCATTCGAGGACTTATCCGAAGCACTCTCCCACTGTTTCTTGGGGTTTCTGCACTCCTCCTTCACATGCCCCCTTTTACCGCAGTTCCAACACTTAACTCTATTCTTTTTACCAGGAGTCTTAGACCAACCCTTTGACTTGTCCTTAGCCCCTTTCTGATCTCCTTTAGGTCCCCTTTCCTTAGACCTTCCCCTGACACTCAGAGCATCCCTTGAACTATCTGAACTCTTCTTCCTCAATTCTTGTGACAGTAGCACTGAAACAAGAGCATCCTACTTCAGATCTGCAAGGTTAGTAGTGATAGCAAGGATAACATTCTCCCAAGACTCAGGTAAAGAACAAAGAAGTAAGATACATTTATCTTCCTCACTAACCTCAACATCTATAGAATCAAGTTGACTCACCAATAAATTAAAAGAATTTAAATGCTTTGCAACCGACTCACCCTCTTTCATTTTCAAAGAAAACAACTTCCTTTTTAAATAAAGTTTATTTACCATACTCTTGGCTTGGTAGATCTCACCCAACCGATTCCACAATTTGTGTGCAGTCTCTTCCTTTGTGACATTCAGCAGCACAGAATCTGAAAGACACAAATGGATGGTTCACCGTGCCTTCTTATCAAGTCTATCCCACTCATCTTGAGAGACATCGTCAGGTTTCTTCTCTTTTTGGACAGCCAACCACTGGTTTCTTTCCTCAAACAAATCTTCCATTTTTAGCTTCCACAACTCATACCCCATTCCGTTGAACTTCTCAATGTCTAATCGAGAGGTTGATGCAACAGTGGATGTAGCCATAATAACAACACAAGATCTACAAAAGAAACACAACAAAATCTCCCACTGTAGCTATAGCTTCCACACTACCACCCAAGAGTCAAAGTTGGCGAGGATCTGATACCAAATGTTAGAAATGAAAGCAACACTACTTCAATGGAAATCTGATTCGAATAAATTTCAGCAATCTTTTAAGTGTGCATTAACAATTGAGATTGTAACAAAACATAAACCCACAATAAATAAATATACCAGAAGCAGAATGAAGAACATAACACAAGTGTTTAACGTGGAGAAAACCCCTACAAGTAAAAAAATCCACCAAGAAAAGAGGCCAAGTTGTATTATCTTCACAAAAGGAGATTACAAATACATTCACTTCCTCTGTCCTTCAACCTTCACTCAGGTAAAATCTGGGTACCTATAAACTATTATATGCATCTCATCTACTATGCTATGGTTTATATAGAATTTACACAACCTCAAGACATTAAATGACTTCTTACAAGCCCATAACACTTGTCAAGGGTCAACAATACAACCTTGGGCATCCATGGCCAAGAATAGGCTCTGACGGGGTCATAAATGCTGTCATACATGCATCCTACACTTGAAAAATTGTGCCCATGCAAGCTTGAATGCCTTGGGGCCAAAAATAGCCACTTACAACATCTTATGACACATCATATGCTATTATAAGTGTCATAGATTCTTATGACAACTTATAGTTGTCATAGAATCTCTTACACCTTACAGCATCTATGACGTGCATCATAACACTAAAAATAGATTATTCCTCCACATGTGCACCCCACTTTGACCAATTACCA
The DNA here is from genome assembly GCA_027924645.1 of Cunninghamia lanceolata. Taxonomy (NCBI): domain Eukaryota; kingdom Viridiplantae; phylum Streptophyta; class Pinopsida; order Cupressales; family Cupressaceae; genus Cunninghamia; species Cunninghamia lanceolata. The sequence continues at coordinate 11,720,616 of BSBN01000241.1, read as the reverse complement.
TTTACCATAGTAAATGACATCCCGTAACTACCACTGGTAACTTCAGGACTTACCGTGTAGTAACTTTGTAATTACCGTGGATAGTAAATAATTTTTACCACCGCCGGTGAAACTTGTACATCCCTTATGGGTAATTACAAATTACAAATAATAAATGGAATAAATACAATATTGGGATTTACAAGGTTAATGGCACCTTATCCCAACATTTTCAACAAATCCATTTTGTGCATATCATGCAATCATTGCAATCTATTAGACCACATTTCTTTCAGGGATTTTGTTAAACAGTTCACATGCCTTGTCTATGCTTCCACATACATCTTTCTCTATATATGTATATTCAATTGCATTTTCTTGAAATTTTTTAATGCCTTATCAACAAATCCATTTTGTGCATATCATGCAATCATTGCAGTCCATGAGACCACATTTCTTTGAGGGATGTAATCTATTTTATGCACACAACTTAGCATAAATTAACCTAGATTGGTGGTATTTAAGAACCCCTTGAGAGGATTTCCATTATGTTGCTAGGAGACATGTTATCATAGGTTAACCCATGGAAAACTTGTGTAAAGGATTTAAAACAATAGGCTTCAACTGTGCAAATGCATCTAAGATGAATGTGTAGATAGATTCCTTTTAATTAATGGCATAGGAAACTACAAGGAAATTCAATTCTTATCCACACATTATAAGCTACAAAGAAATTGATTACAATTTGAAATCATTCAAGAGAGAATTTGTGCATAAATTCTATTCTTCTTTATTGAATTTTGTGCATAAGTCTTTGTGAAGGTTTTCATGATCGGAAGTGGCACTTGCAACTAAACATCTGACAAAAATCCACTTCCAATATGCTTTGATGGATGTCCATATCCTCATCCAAAGCTTCAATTTGTTCACAGGCAAGGATGATGCTAACAAAGGTTAAGGAGTTGGGCTTTACACCCGCCAGTAGGAAATCTGACATGGTGCACATTATTATAGTGTAGGCCTATTATTTAGATTGCTTCATTTAGCATCATCAATAATCTCCACAAGAGCATTGTCCCTGTTTAAAAAGATGGAAAGGATTCACATCTCACAACAATTTCTCTTGTGACAATCTTGGAGATAAATTTTGTTGCAGTGTGGCAATCAACACATACTCGAAGGTTCTTAACAACTCTAATAGTTGTTTCATGGGGCTTGTTTAACAGACCAAATGCAATTGCCAACTTTTCACCATGGTGGTAGAGAAATAATTCTTTTTCCCATCCTTCTGCAACATTACATAAATTATTGAATCTAGAAAATACCTTGCCACCTTCATCTTCCAAGCCAATTTCTCCAACTTTGCATAGGTCTCCTTTGTCTATGGATGTGATTTGTTTCCTACAAAAAAAGCATGTACCATTTTATGCCCTTCAATCCAACTGTATCTGGGGATTTTTTTAATTCCTCTATCTTTCATCAATATCCTTACCTCACCACACCTGCCCACTTGTGGATAGATGTTTGAGAGAAGAACATAAGTTGTACAGTATTTTTAGGATCCAAATCAAAAAGTAGTGTGGTTGTAAATACTCCTAAGCCTATATTCATATGTGATCTACAGGCACCAAGAAAACACATCCATACAACCAGCACAGATTTAACAGGTATCTCAATGATAAAGTTTAGGGTGTCTTCAAGATAGCCAGCATGGGCAAGGAGGTTAACCATGCACACATAATGATCAACTATAGGTGTAATGCAATAAGGGTTACAAATGCGATTGAAGTATGTACAACTCTCATCCACTAAACCTACATGGCTGCATGCACCTAGAATACAAGCAAAGCTTACAATGTTAGGATATGTTCCATAGTGCTTAATTAATTCAAATATTTTGAGAGTGTCCTTGTAAAATCCATTTTATGCATATCCTGCAATCATTGCATTCCATGAGATGACATCTCTTTGAGGAATTATGTCAAACAATTCACATTTTTTGTCTATGATTCCATAGTTTGCATACATGTCTATGAGAGCATTTCAAACTATAATATCTCACAAGAATCCCCCTACCATGATGCCACCAGTTAAAATAAGAAAGACTTTACATTTATTTTCTTTCATGTTTCTAGCTTTACACCAACCAATTGCATTTTCTTTAAAATTTCTAAAGCCTTTTCAACAAATCTATTTTGTGCATATCCTACAATTATTGCAGTCCATGAGACCACATTTCTTTGAGGCATTCTGTCAAACAATTCACGTGTCTTGTCTATGCTTCCACATTTTGCATACATGTCTAACAGGGCAGTTGCAACTACAACATCTGACAAAATTCCTCTATCCTTTATGTTTTGATGGATGTCCATACCCTATTCCAAAACTCCCATTTGACACAAGTAGGGAGGATGCTGGCAAAGGTTGTGGAATTTGGATTTACACTAGCCAATTACATTTGCTTTAAAATTTCTAAAGCCTTTTCAACAAATCCATTATGTGCATATCTTGCAATCATTGGAGTCCATGAGACCACATTTCTTTGAGGCATTCTGTCAAACAATTCACGTGCCTTGTCTATGCTTCCACATTTTGCATACATGTCTAACAGTGCAGTTGCAACTACAACATCTGAAAAAAATCATCTATCCTTTATGTTTTGATGGATGTCCATACCCTATTCCAAAGATCCCATTTTGAAACAGGCAGGGAGGATGCTGGCAAAGGTTGTGGAATTTGGCTTTACACCAACCAATTGCATTTGCTTTAAAATTTCTAAAGCCTTTTCAAGAAATCCATTTTGTGCATATCCTACAATCATTGCAGTCCATGAGACCACATTTCTTTGAGGCATTCTGTCAAATAGTTCACGTGCCTTGTCTATGCTTCCACATTTTGTATACATGTCTAACAGGGTAGTTACAACTACAAAATTTGACAAAACTCCTCTATTCTTTATGTTTTGATGGATGTCCATACCCTATTCCAAAGTTCCCATTTTGACACAGGGAGGGAGGATGTTGGCAAAGGTTGTGGATTTTGGCTTTACACCAGCTAATTGCATTTTCTTTAAAATTTCTAAAGCCTTTTCAACAAATCCATTTTGTGCATATCATGCAATCATTGTAGTCTATTAGACCACATTTCTTTCAGGGATTTTGTCAAATAGTTCACATGCCTTTTCAACAGATTTAATAGGTATCTCAATGATAAAGTTTAGGGTGTCTTCAAGATAGCCAGCACCAGCAAGGAGGTCAACCATGCACACATAATGATCAACTGTAGGTGTAATGCAATAAGGGTTACAAATGTGATTGAAGTATGTACAACTTTCATCCACTATACTTGCATGGCTGCATGCACCTAGAATACAAGAAAAGCTTACAATGTTAGGATATGTTCCAGAGTGCTTAATTAATTCAAAGCTTTTGAGAGCATCCTTGTAGTGCCTTTTCAACAAATCTATTTTGTGCATATCATGCAATCATTGCAGTCTATTAGACCACATTTCTTTCAGGGATTTTGTCAAATAGTTCACATGCCTTTTCAATAGATTTAATAGGTATCTCAATGATAAAGTTTAGGGTGTCTTCAAGATAGCCAGCATGAGCAAGGAGTTCAACCATGCACACATAATGATCAACTATATGTGTAATGCAATAAGGGTTACAAATGTGATTGAAGTATGTACAACTTGTTGGTCATGATGTTAGTCATAAACAAGCATAGAATAAAAGTACACATTAACCTTTATTCATCTTGAAAGATACGATGAATTCAGAGAATTCATGATCCCAAGTCTCCGGTGATTAGGTCTTAATCATCTGACATTACTCAGAGGTTAATGTGAGTTGTTGTTTCCATTTTGGGGCCTTACGTGAAGTTCATCATCACGACAATACTCCTGCAAAGATTCTTTACAGAGAAGTCATTTTATACAGTTATTTGATGAAATGATGCAGAAATACTTCAATCTTGGCATGATATTTTCAATTATGCATGCTTTGTATTCAAATATGCTAAATATTTGCAATTATCTATGAGATGTCCACATATTTGTGTTATTTGCTTAAGATCATCAATTATTTGCAATTTTGAGGGTGAAATGTTCTGAAATTTAAAAGAAATTGAAAGGAATGCTTCTAATTAAAGTTGAACCTTTAGCTTTTGAACCACATGTATATCAGATACTATCATGAAGAGAAGAAAACCAAACCATATTTTCACCAGGACATTCCACAGCTAGATATAGTTGATGCTAACTTCAAAGGATTTTGTATGAACACAACACATGTAAGTAGACATGCACTCCAAGGGATGCAACAAATCACCACATATATCCAGAATTCATACACTGATTACTCAAGATTTACTATGAATTGTAATCGACACAGTCTTCTCATTCATTAAGCATGCAAAAATATAAATGTATACAAAAAACTTTGAAATGAGCTCTGAATGTTTCAGCAGACGGATTTCAATTAAGTTTCGAATGATTACAATGAGGCATTCCATCACCTTTTATAGAACAAGGTGAGGAATCCGTTACAAAAAGATACACGATCTTGATTTATCAATGCATATCTACGGTCAATATTCTCTTTGATTTTGTCAATCCTATCAAAAGTGGCACAAGTTGCCAGCTGGCAACTATCTGGAGTACTTACTTTCATAAGTAACTGATGCTTATATCTTCCTTTATGATGTATCCTCATCATGCTCTTTGTCTGATTCATGAGCTCCATCATCAGGAGCATCACTTCCTGAACTTTCATCATCCTGATGATGATGACCTCGTATGTGAGGCTGCATGCTGCTCCGGATTTGCTCATATAACTGCACAATTTTATCTATTTCTCCGCCATCCTGAGTTTTTGCTTTGATGATGGCATGCTTGTGTGCCTCGTATTTGTGTCTACTGCTGTCCAGTTTGTCTTTCCTGTTTTGTAGCGTCTCATTGTAATTTTCCATCTTGACCTTGATTCTCATTATTTTATCTATGACTTCTTCTGTCAAGTGAACAAGTGGATCATCAGTTACTGATTGGAAATTGCCATGTAAAGCTTTGATGGCAAACTCTTCATCTTGATTTTCTACTTTCCCTTCCACTTTTCCTTCTAGTGTTTCCAATATTTCTACCTCAACAAACATTAAATCATGCAACTTCATGCTAATATCTCTTAGTTTATTATTGCATCTTTTAAGTACTCCACATTCAAATTGAATGTCCTTATACCATATATCAACCAACAAGGCGGTATTACTGTTCAGTACCTGTTTGTTGATAAGCAACTAAGGATTTATCCTCCTTATTTCTCCCAGTCTGTCCAATATCTTTTCCAATTTGTAAGACCTTTTACCTGTCTGCATCTGCAATTTATCTACTCTTGACCTGGAGTCACTGAAAGTATTCCACCTCTTCAAAGAGGCCTTTACCATTTCCTCTGCATTATCCAATGTGGATAACATCCATTTCCTTAGTACAGATGCCTCATGTTTCATGAGATTTAATTTATTCACCTCCTCTTGAGAAATGGCAGTCAATGGGACTGCATGTTCAGTTGAAGTATCTTTAGTATTAGTCAGCCTTCCTATGTAGGCATGCAACTGAGCAATGTGCTATTTGTGTTGCTTATTTTTCTCCTTCTCTCTTTTCACCTTTTGAATTAAAGAATCAATAATATCTTTGCCTTCTTGACCCTCTTGGTCTTCATTGGCAAAACCTAAGTCCACTGTGCTGATCTGAAACTCGTCTAAGGTAATTTTACCTTTTTCTTTCTCTACAGTAAGTACTGCAATCTGTACAGTCCTTCTCCCAGTTGTTGGATCCCTCTTAATGGCTGAAGTCATTCTGGCCTTCCTCTTAGGTTTTATTATATTCTAAGAAAATAAAGTAGATACGTCAAATTCTTGAATTTCAAATTCTACTTCTGCATTTACCTCTTTCTCCAACCATGGAGGTACCTGATCATGTTTCTCTGCATCATCATGATGTTCACCTTTACCTCCCATTTCTATCAGCAGATGTGATGGAGAAGGTGATTTTCTTAGTTCTTCTTCATGATGCTCGCTTTGATGTTGATCCTGTGGCACATCCCCCTGTTGAGGAACTTCTTTCTCCGGAGGAGCATCTTCCTGAGGTGGGGAATCTTGTGATGTATCTATATGTTGATCATGATGATCATGATCCTTTTCTGTTATCACCTCATCCATTTTCAACTCTTCCTCTTGTTGAGGTACATTTTCATCAATGGACATTGTGGCATCCTCCTCAGGTGCTGATGTTGGTTCTGAAACCATTATTTGTTCCGCACCCGTACTATCAACTTCCTGAGCTGTAGCAACAGGATCCTCTATTATTTTCTCCTCATCAGCTTCCTTCTCTTGAACTTCTACTATGGTAAGCTTAGCTGATGTATCCTCTTGACTTATCTATGAAGTATGGCCCTTTGATTCTTCCATCTTCACTTCTTCTGCTGGTTGCCCTTTATCAGGTGATCCTGCTAGATGTTCAGGATTCACATCCTGTTTCTCTATCAAGTCTACCACTACAGGACTTGTCACCTGTGCAATTAATGTATCTAGCCCTATTTCTTGGGCCATCCTCTCTGGGCTTTTTTCCTTTTCTATTTCCACTTGCTTCATCTCCTCCAGTATAGTTTGAACTGGTGGAGTCTTGTGAGGGGTCATGCTTGTACCTGCAGCAAGGGTTTCCATCTTTTGTGAAGCCACTTCCTTCACAACTTCATCATCAGACAAATATATTGTCTCCTCCAGTGAGATGTGACCTTCTTCATGTGCCTGGGAGGTCTCTTTCATTTGTTCTTCTGCAAGCTCCGTCTTGAACTTGACGATGGTAGGAAGTGGAACATTGTGTTGAAGTTCCCTATGCACTTCACTACCTACCCCTTGTAACAATGTAGGGGATTGTCTTATTTCACCCCTCATGGAGGTTCTTGGTCTCTTCGGTGGGGTAGATACCACCACCTATGGAGCTCTTCTCTTCCTTTTGAATAACAAAGGGGCCTCTTCTTCTTCAGGCTCTTCCTCCATTAGGATATCCTCTTCATTTGGTTTTCTTGAGGATTGACCCTCTTCTTGGGTCTCAGTAATTCCAGCCTCTGTTGTCTTTTTCTTCTTGGACTTTTATTTTCTTGTCCATGGGGGTGATGCGGATCCTAATCCTGATCTTGATGCTGCTACTTCTTCAGCTATGAACACTGCCCGCTCAACAATAACCCCTTTGGGTTCATTATCTATTTTCTTGCCCCTTGTGGGTCCTTTGCTCTTTTGTTGTTGTGGAGGGAGTCTATCTCCCTTAGACTTTCTTTTCTCATTCATGAAGTCATCATACTCCCCATCAGGAATATCCTGCCCCTTCTTTTTGTTGTCCACAGTAATGGCAACACCTTTCTTCTTCAAAGCCTCTATCTGTTCATCAACCCAAGCTTGGGTTAGCTGTAGGGTCCTAGCAATGAAGGGGTCCAAGGATATGTCCTCTTGTATGGTGAGGTCAGGTGCATAGATGGTATCATTATATATCTTCTTCTCCTCATACTCATCTGCAATTATCCTACCATCATCTTTCTTCAATTGTTGAGGGATGGGGATGCAGTCAAAGGTTCTAATTTGATTCAATGTTAGCCTTTGATATCTTCTTTTTCTCACTTCTGCTTCATCTTCACAGTCAGCCCAGAAGTCCTCTAGGTGCCTCTGGTGAATAGGCTTTCCTACAATTTTTTGCATCCTGCCATAAGGGTCATATGGTCTTATCAGTGGAAAAGGCTGCAACTTCATTTTATTCAAGGTGACCATCACCTTCTTGATGTTCTCTGAATCCAGACACATATACCAGCCAATGGTGACTGGAAACAAAATTGGCGGCAGTTTCCAGGCATCCTTATATGTTTTCAACATTGTGGAGCTCTACCTTATAAATTCCATCAGTATCACCGCATCAGTGGGATACCTTGGCAGCATGAGGGGATTTCCTTCAAAACCCTCAATCCTCATGTATGAAAATGTGGCAAATTGTATATACTAGGCTCCATGCCTGTAGATTATCTCTTGAGCCTCCATGCTCAATCATTTTGTTCTATCCTCCTCCATGGTTCTGACCAGATGCATAGAGAATGCATCATTTACCAGTTTGTAATCTTGGAGGTAATTAGCTCTTTGCAGCTGGGGATGATGATCCCAAACATGTATAGCATTAACTGTACCTGTAAGTTTTCCATCTGTAACTAGTGCATCAAATGTGCCTTTGTATGCACAGGAGTAGACAATATATGATGTCATATAGAAAGCACAATTTGAACCTCCTAGGTTCAACAGCTGGTCATGCAGAGCATCACTTATTAGTTGGCCCCACAATGGCTTGGTGTCTGAATATATGCACATCAAGATCACCCCATACATCCAATCTTTAAAACTACTAGCGTCAGGCTGGCCTATGACTCTACCATACATACTCATACTCATGTATTGGTACTCATACTCATACTCAGCAATATAGTGTGGACCTGAAGAAATCAGAGAAAGAGTATGAGTACCAATACATGATTCAGCAATCATGTCTTCAAGTCCACACTGTTGACCTTCTTGCCCAATGGCAGTCCAAATGTCTAGGAGAGACCCTTGATGGATAGGTCTGCATATACCCTTCCATGCTTCATCACCTGTCGGGTCTCTGGGTTGTAATTCCGGGCACACTCGATAACCAGCTCCGGAGACTCCATGGAGTACGGGAAATTGGCGGCATTCCACATCCTGGACATGAATACGGCATCCAGCACAAGACTTCTGTTCTTCTCATCATTCAACATAGCTGACCAGGCTTCCAAATTAGTATTCCCCTGATGGGTATCTGTAATTGCGCCATATTTGAACATGATGCCCCTCTGAGATGAAAACATGGGCTTACTGAATTTAGCCTCACACTTAGCCAACCTCTTGTCAGCCATGGCTACCTGCAATTAACAAAATCATGTTTTACAATGGATACTCACATGCATGTAGATAATAATTATCTCTACTAACCATCATGCCTACTGTACTTATTCAACATCAACTTATCATGGGGGGTGTATAAACCAAGACTTCAGATTAACAACACCATATTTGACTATTACAGAAACAACATGGGGAGGGTTTCATTTACTTACCTGGATATGCAAATTTCTTTTATACCAGTGGACTTCTGAAAGTGCTCTTAATTCTGCCGATGATCACGCACTTCCTACTGCCTGCAAACCTCGTTCGTCGTTGTATCGCCTGTTTGAGGATATGGAAGCTGGTGCTCTGTAAAAGTAATTTCTTCACAAGGTAGATGTAAAAATGGCATTAGATTTACCTTTTAACCTTGTAATTAGGGTAAATTTAGGGCAAATCCTAATAGATTAGATTCTATTCGTTGATCCTTAGCACAGAAACTCAGGATTTTGCCAGGTGTTTCATCAGGTTTAATGATCGGGGGGAAATACCAACCACCTCGGTGTGCATTTAATGTTAATGGCAGGAATAGGAGTGGGGTGATATTCAAACGGCAAGATGATATTTGCAAATATCGGGTGATGTTTGGATATCGGGCGACTTTCGCCGCTAGGTCATGCTTTAGATGCCAGGAGGATATTAGAAAATATCAGGTTATGTTTAGATGATGATGACCGAAGTCATTCTTTTCTTACTCTCAGGATATCAGGGTGACGTCATCCAGGTATTCATTCACTATATTGTTAAGGTATGATGATGTCATCGTCATGTTATGCGAATAGGATCATGTTTAGAAAATATGCACCTGAAGAGTAAATGTGATGATTACGTCATCGTCATGTTCACTTCTTTATTTATCAGACTCATATGACATCATTAGAATAATGGCTTAGGGTGATATTTCACGGTAGGAGGATATTGAGAAATATCGGGTTATGTTTAGATGATGATGACCAAAATATAAGGCTGTTGGACGGGTAAGGGTCGCTATCACCTAAAGTTGATGTCCAGATATTTGGACCACATGATTTATTAGGTGATGGACTAGATCAGGATGATCTTTGGTAACATGACTGATATTACGAAATATGATCCTCCTCTTGCGAATATCAGGTTTGACCAAAACTTTGACCGTTCATAACTTTCACATCCTAATGAATATCAGGGTGATGTAAAAGGCAAACCTGCATGGAATTTAATGCTCTTTCTAAATATGAGGTCACAGAAATGAAATATGAATTTTGACAAACTGACCTCATGATGATGACTTACCTCATCCTCTTTCTGCATGATGATGCACATGACTTACTTTTACCAAACCGCCAGAAAGCAGACAACACAAGCCAAGCCAAAAAGTTGGGTCCCTATTTTGTCAAGTCAAAATGGGGTGTGTTGTGTAACCACACAACACAACTCTCATCCACTAATCTACTAATGCTTTCTTTGGTTCTTCCAGGCATTGCCAGCTCCCATGCTTTAGTTCTACTTTATCTCTTGATGCTTTAGTTCTACTTTTTCCACTAGTGGTTTGCTTAGGTTTGAAAACTTGTTTCCTTGCTCTTAGCTTCTGAATGTATTCAATGCTTCTTCTTTGAATGCTTTCCACTTAATAATCTCATTTAGACACTTCTTTCTTTGGTAAATTATTTATACTTTCAAGTGCACTAGAACATAAGTGAAAAGATGTTTTTTGTTGTTTAAATGTGGTGGTGGTGGACAAGCAGTAGTAGACTGATGCCTTGATCAGTTGGATAAATGAGTGAAGCATCAAGCCTCACATACAAACACATGTGCATGATAGAACATAGGAACTAGAAATGCATTCATCAATCATAATCTAGGGTCAATGATTAAACAAAAATATTCATTTATATAACCAAAAGCATACATAACAAAGCATACTTTAGTAATCCATGAATAAACAAAGTGAACCCATATATTGCATTAGAAAGATTAGAATCAAATACACTTTGATAATGTTTTGCAATTGTTGCATGCATCAACTAACTAATACAACACCAAGCAAGAAAATATTGTCTTAGGAACAAGTACGGAATACCAATGCCCTAAATTCACCTAGACACACATGAAGACACTTGTGTTATGAAGAGACTCTACAATCTGGCATCTTCCCTTAACCTATAGCATATGTTGACATGAAGAAACTAGGCTTGATCTACATTAGTTGATGCCCCAGAACATGCATGATCAAAATGGAGAACAACTCTACAACAAGGCATAGCCCAAAACCAACCAACCCCCTTAGTATAGCAAAGTTATACATATATGCCACTAAGGGTAGCTCTAAGGCTAAGAGATCAATCCAAGTGTCAACATTTGGAACACCAAAGCATTTACAATACCAATTCAAAATCAAAATTGGAAAGAATTACATATGACAACACAATCCAAAGGGAATCCCTGAAATAGTTGACTCTAACAAAACGAGGGCAAGAATGCCCTCATGAACAAGTTCAAAGGACCTGCACACCATACTCTCACATTGGGATCTTAGTCAACATTAAGATCTAGAGTGGAACCACATAATGAAGGCCAAGACATGAGCAAAGACAACCATAACGGCCATATTGGGCATTAATCTCTCTACAACCAACACCAGGCATAGTTAGCAAGGAATGACCACCACAACACTCCACTACATATAATAGAAATCCAAAATGAGTCCTTGGACCATCACACAAGGAACATATTGAAATCACCCACCAATTGTGGCCACTTGTGTGATTAAAATCCCCATCACCTTTGAAAACCATCTACAAAGAGCCAAATTTTTTGCATAGGTACTTGAAAATGCATTGTGTAGGGACATTGGATCTATTATAATGACTAACATTCTCAAACTACAACATGCTCATACCAAGCTCAAGAAAATCTCGAGGGCTAAGCTTATCATCCTCATGAATGCAAACATCATCACAAATGTTGGAAACACATCCTTGGTTCAAATTGACATCTAGCTCATTAACAAAGAGATTAGAAACTTTAGGTATACCAAGAAGAAAGTCAAGATCATGAGCCCTTCATTACACAAGTGTTAATAAGTATGAAGTTCAAGTAGTAATAAGACATGTTATGTCTTGCTGATACCCACATGTTCTTTCCACTGCATCAAGTGTTACTTGATCAGAACTGAACATCCTGTTGTATGAAGTCATGCCATGCCTTCCATACATTGGTAGTTCCTTCGTATTGCATCAAGTGTTACTTGATCAATTATGGAAGTTCAGCTGCTATAGGTCATGTCTTGACCCTTCATGTAACCTTGGATTGTTTGCTTTGTTTCAAGTGTTACTCCAACAAACTTAAATCCCCAACACTTCAAGTCATGCCTTTCTTCCAACTGCCTATCCAATTATGAATCATCAATCTGCCCCTATTGCAAAAATAGTGTATCTTTCACAAAAGTTAGATTTATGTACATTTGATTTAAGATGTAGTAACCTATGGTTTGAGTTTTTAAAACCATTTAGATGAAAGTATTTTAAGGGATATTTTCAACTTTGTAGTTCTCATGACAAGGTTAACTGCTTGGACTAACAATACCAATATTTGGTGACCATTAAAGGCGATTCAAGATCTTATTGTTATAAGAGCTTGTATCCCAAAGTATTTAAACTCAGGTTTATCAAATCAATGTCTAACTTTATCTCTTAGAGTAAAGACAAGGTCTTATTCACCCTTTATGTAATATCATAACGTTCACTCTTGTTAGCTTGATTGCTACAATGATTTACACATCTTTTAGCAAGTGTTCATAATCAAATTAACTATCAAGACTATTCAAGCCATATACAATAGATTCATACTTGATCAAAACACTACAAAGAACATATACACTAATGTATCGCCACATCCATTATAACTGTTTAGGGTAAAATTGGATTTTGTTAATCTTTGTTGTTTAGATGTTAAAATCTGCCTCTCCACTAAACATTGAAGGATCTAGGGTCGAGTGGCAAGCACTATCATACCCTAGAGTCACTTTCAGATGTAGGGAAACTTGGATTAGGGAATTAATTATCAATTTTTCCTTCTCTTATGTCCAATTAACCATTAAAACACTAATTATGAAAATACGACAACAAATTAATGAATTATGGAAAAAGCTCTTGCAGATGGGAGTAAAATACCAAATTATAGGATACCTGTTTTTGGGGTTCTGAAGTAGAACAGTCAGGGACACTGGAGTAGGCGCCCAAGTCCATGGTACCTACTTTTTCAAGGAATCTGGACCTCCTTCAGACACTGATCAACCCTGTAACTTCTATATTCTGGAATCTGTTTGCAGAGGAAATTGGAGTGAGTACCCTAGTCCTGGAAGTGCTCCTTTGTCTGTCTTTCCTTCAGATCCTAAATCCCTGATGCCTTCCAAGCCTTCCTGCAACTCCACTTTTCCCAGATGCAACACCTATAACCTGCAATCACAAGACTTGGATTAGGGGATGTGGTGTTTAGAGGCTTTGCCTCAATCAAAGCCTGGAGGACACTTAAGTCTTTGAACACCATTGTTAGATAAAGGGGGTGTACCCTTGTGAGGCAGAGGCCAAAAACCAAAGGAATCAATGATAAAAACACAATTATATGTCACCTTGTAGTGAATCTTTCATGGAGGAAGATGCTCTTCATGCCATGAAGGAATTGATGCTTAAATCTCCAAATATCAACGCACAAAACATACGAGTCTGCTCTTGCAACACAATATAAAGCCTTCAATCACCTTGAGAATCACAATGATCATCTAATAATGCCCCTAGTTTACAAATGAATGTCTAAGCTTGCTTATATATGCATCTACAAGCACTCCCGCCAAGATATTAAAATTCAAACTTTACCGTGTCGGCAAAATAACCAAATAATGGTCATAAACTGACACCCAGAAATTGGGGTTTCCCCAAAATAGGGTAGGACTAGGGCGCGGACGCCCAAGTCCTCCCCCCTATTTTGGGCAGGGTACAACTCAAGGGGTCCTCCTAGCTCCCATTTGTCACATTACCCAGGTCTCATTCTATTGGGATGCCAAAATATGAACTGAAATGTCCTAAATGCACTTAAAAGACCTGGGAGCTAAACCTTATGAGGGAAAAGCCCCCAAGGGGACATTTCCAACGTTACATTTATCCCCCACTTTAATGTATGTATAAACGTGAGGCCAATACATGCATTAAAGTAAGGTCACAAACACAACAAACACATCAAACACGGAGAAGACAGTTACAGTCACGCAGAACACAGAGCAGACAGTTAATGCATAGAAGACACATTAATGCATGGAAGATAGAAATGATATATTTTCTTTTCTTTTTCTCATATATATATGAAATGCAAATGCAAGTACTAGAAAGTAAACAAACCTCCCAAAATGCAGGAAGCACTACTCGATGGCGCTGGTCTCTGCATATGGGGTAACACACGCAATACACGTAAAACCTCCCAAAATGCATGAAACACTACTCAAAGGTGCTGGTCTATGCATATGGGGCAACACACATGCCATACAAAACAAGCACGCTAAAACATACACACTTGAAGACATGGAGAAAACATGATAGACAAGCGATGGTGTGTCCCCTATTTCTAGGCTCATCACCATCTCAGGCACATTACAGGTACACACCGACAATTGGGCTTTGCCACAACAATCATCAAAAACATGCTTAAGGGTTGAGTTATTCACAGAACCACTCCCCACCTCCGCAGAGGACTTTTGAAAATGATAGGATGATGTAATGTGCTCTGAGAAACACACCATCCCCGCCTTCATAGTGGGCTTAAGAAAAAGGATATGCTCGATATCTTGCTTCTGTAGAGGGCTTACATGATTGATTGATTAATTGCAAACAAACTCAGGATGCATGATGCACTACTCTGGGGCGCAAGTCTATGCATCTGAGGTCAAACACATTGCTAACATCTATAACAGATAGCTTACCTTATATGCCCCCACCTTAAGGTGGTTGATATTAGTTATCAATATCAAGCATGTTAAGGTAGGAAGAAAACACACAAGGGAACACCAACTTTCACAAAGCCCATGCCCCCCAGAGGTGACATGTACTTTACGATCACCAAATGTTCCCACAAACACATCCCTGCAAGAAACATGTTAGTGTCTACAACATCATGATAAACAACAACATCAATGCATATGATTAACCACACAAAGAGCCAAGGTTATACAATGAATTTTGGAGTTCAAGGATAACCGTAGGGCTATATCACAAAGCTCTCCGAATCGAGTACTGCTAAGGCTAGATTCAAAGGTAAACAGAGGTGCATAGAGCAGTAGTATTGTTAAGGGTTGTAAATGGGATAGAAACATCATGAAATTAACTACACAAAAAGCACGAGTGCTTCCACTAGCCAAGCGTCAGATAAGATATACAACCCCATCATCATATTAGGAACTAAGTCCATTTTTTGATTGCTCTCGAAAGGGAAACTAGGTCTGCATCAGTATAAATGTTTGTCATCATCCACCCACTAGATGGAAACACTAGAGGAAGGGAAACAATAAATAAGAGAGGAGAAACAAGTGTCTTAGGGACAGTCACATAGGAGAGTGCCCCCAAGTCACCAACCACGACGCTATGTCCGCAAGACACAACACACAATAATAAAATTAGAGAGAGAGGCAATATAGAGGAATGATGATACAAATAGAAGGTCACAATAGAGGCAGTCTCTTGGTATCCTGAACCTTATGGGAGAATCTGAGGTCATCCTAGGAGGCCTAAACAACATATAACACATCACGGGGGAAGGACATCATGAGAGATAAAGGGTTAGAGATACTTACCTGTAGGGCCCCTACTGGGCTAGCAGGTATCACAAATCTTGATCTTTATCTTAATGGTTAAGGCATTATCACTTCTTCTCTCTTCTCTATGTTCATGAGTTTCTGGGGGTAAGTATGTAGGAAAGTTTTCTCTTAATGATGGCTGAAAGGGAATGTTGCCATAGTTCGTGTCAGTTATAGGAGCATTTGAAATGTCATTTAAATGAACATGTGGAGGTATCCGAAAGGTACCCCATTCAGTCCCTATACAGGGTGTTGGAATGGCTTGAGTAAGAGGGGTAGCTTGTTCTTCCACAATATGTAAGATTTCATTACTTTCCAAAGTATGTGACAGTTCATGGTCTGGTTGTTGGTTTAGCATGTAATTGAGAAGTTCTTGGATATCAGATGGCAAATTATCATTAGAATTAAGCAAATGGTCACAAATGGAATCTGCATCATCCAAAGCTTCATCTTGATTGGGAAGATTGGGAAGGGATGGTAGAGTGGTGTGGATAAAGCTGTCAATGATATCTTCTTCTTGTGCCAATATATCCTCACCAAGTGGGGTTATGTTGGGGCAAGTCTCTTTGTTTGATAGATCACCCATTGCTATTAAATGATCAATTTTATGGATTGAGGTGACTGATATTATTGATATTATTTGTTGTCCCTCCTAAAATTTCTTACAACACCTCTTTTGCTAGGTCTTGGAATTGAAAAACTATGAAAAATAGCCTATTTTTGCTATATTTTCACTAGGTTTTGACCTTAAGTGGCACTAAAAGCGTGTTGTGTTGGATATTTTAGCTCCAAGAGGCTGTTATTTCTGATAGTATTTGTTTTCCATCATCATTTTCCTCACAACACCCTTTGTTATGCTCTCTTACATTGAATTTCGGTGAAAAAAGTGCCTATTTTGACATATTTTCACTATAATCGACTTGGCATTATCTTAGATTTACATCAAGAGTGTGTTGAGAGTGAGAATATTGCTGCATGAGTTTAATAACTCACTACCCTAAGAGAAATATTCCTTTAAGAAGAATCATAAGACACATGGGATCTAGCGCTCTTGAAGAAGTTGGTACTTTCAACACTTTCTTTACAATTTAAGGAGAACCCAAACATTACAAGACATTGCACCTATTGCAAGTACAATGGAAGAACAAACTTTTCATGATGTTGATGATACTATTGAGGTGATAGGATATGTATCAGATGAGAAAATAGAAAAACTGGATAAAGAGTTAGCCGAATTTCAATCATTTACGGAAACTGAACGAATAGCTGAAGAAGTCGTTCCTACAATTCATAACATAAGAGAATTGATAAAAGAAGGACAAGATGGTGTTAATACACTTCGTGGTCTAACACATATTGTGTAAACTAACATTATGCCAGTGACCAAATGTGCACAAGTGATAAAGAACACTCTATCACCATCTCATACACAAGTTTCGTCACCTATACCAACTACGGGAATATCTACCTTCACATCAACAATCTTAACAACTAATGCGAACGCTTGTAGTAATTCTACCACTAGTATCGGAGTATCTAATGGCACAAAATACAAAGTTGTGGGATTTAACTATCAGAATTTGATTTCTAAAGGGACATCTTCTATGAATAATTGTTCTCAACCTCCTATCTATTCCATTCATTTCCAACAACCTATTACATACTTGCAACCATCTTCCACCTACCAATATGTCCAACAACCACTGACCTATTCCTAGCCTCTACTTGTCATATCTCAATCTTATTCACCCCCTCACTTCAGTTCCAATTCCTCACAACAAACCGCATCTCCAAATAATGCCATCCTAAACCAACTTTTATAGGGCATGACTATTTTGCAACAAAAGGTAACAAATTTGACAAACTCTTCGCAGCCTAGTTTACCAACATATCATGCTCGTAATTTGTTATCATATGCAATCTTGAGAACCCCTATGCCTGAGAGGTTTGAGACTCCTCACTTTGAAAAATATGATGGAAAAGGAGATCCTAATATCCATGTGGCGGCATTCACAGCTGTGTGTAGTGATTTCTATTTTGAAGAGGATTTGTTGGAAAAACCTTTCCTGTGATCTCTCAAAGATACTGCTTTAGAATGGTTTTTCTCTTTGTCTCTGAATTCAATTCACTCCTTTTCACAGTTGATTGATCAATTTTTACAACATTTTCAAGCCAATATTGGACCCCAAGTCACTCTTATTGATTTGGTTCAATGCAAACAAGGTCTGAAAGAAAAATTGACTGAATTCATTAGTCGGTATCAAGGCCTTTATGCTCAGATTCAATATCAAATGAAAGATGAGGATGTTCAGAAGACATTCATTACAAATCAACAACCTAATATTCATGATAAGATTCTCTTGATGAAGTACAACTCCTTTCAATATTTATGCACCGCCCTTCATGATTATCAACTTTCGTCTAGTCAGTATGAAAACTAGAATTCATCAGCTCAAGTTGGACAATCCATGGGTGGATCATCACAAAACAAATTTAAAAGGAACAATAACAGAGGTTTCATCAAGATCAATGGACCAAATACAAATGTGTTTGCTATAAACAATCCAAAGAAACAATCATATCAACCGAGGAAGTTTACTCTGATATCTGAGTCCTATCATTATATCATGAATCAAGCTGTGAGTAATAACATTCTGAAGCTTCCCCCAATCAAGCTTGTTGATCCTAGTAAACAAAGACCTTACTTCGATGCTAATGCCTTTTGTCATTATCATCGGATGCAAGGACATTAAACTGAATGATGTATGCATCTTAAACATGAGATACAGGACCTTATTGATTCGAATGTCATCCAGGTATCAGGTGTGAATGATAATGGAAACAAGTCGGTTGCTCTGCTGAATCAAAATTTACAAATCTTCACTAATCCTTTTCCTAAGCATACTGAAAATAATATGGTGGAACAAGGTTTAGTGGAAGTAGATGAGGACGATTACTTGGACTATGATAGTATCGTGGGAATGATTGAAGTGGATAAGAAACAAATGGATAACCCACCTCGTCCACGAAGAAATGGAATTTATGCTGAGATTCCTCCTCCATTATCCTTATATGGATCAGGAGATAATCAAAATGCCTTTGAAAAGAAAGAACAACAACCGATACAGATGAGCAAGATGGTACAAGATGAATCCTGCTACTATTCTAGAAAGATTTACCAACGAAAACTCGCCAAAAATCAGAAAAGAACAAGACAACAATCAATAGTCAGAAATAATAGTGGTTGTGCCCCTCATAAGCAAAAAAATGCCTCATTTAAACAAGGATTTAAAGAATAATAATCATATGATAACAAACAAGACTTCCATAAGAACCACTCAAATTTTACAACAAATATGATCGAATACCTCTCCAAGAGGTTTGCGAGCTCTGACATATAATATGAAGACCATACAAGTAATAATCTCTAACCCTTTATCTCTCTCATGATGTGCTTCCCCCGTGATGTGTTATGTGTTGTTTAGGCCTCCTGGGATGACCTCAGATTCTCCTGTAAGGTTCAGGATACTAGGAGATCACCTCTGTTGTGACCTTCTTCTATTTGTATCATCATTCTTCTATATTGCCTCTCTATCTAATTTCATTGTTGTGTGTTATGTCTGACGGACATAGTGTGATGGTTAGTGACTTGGGGGCTCCCTCCTACATGACTGTCCCTAAGACACTTGTTTCTCCTCTCTTATTTATTGTTTCCCTTCCTCTGGTGTTTCCACCTAGCAGGCGAATGACGACAAACATTTATACTGATGTGGACCTAGTGTCCCTTATGAGAGAAATAAAAAATGGACTTAGTTCCTAATATGACGATGGGGTTGTATATCTTATCCGATGCTTGGCTAGTGGAAGCACTCATGCTTTCCACATAGTGAATTTTTTGATGTTTCTATCGCATTTACAAACCTTAACAATACTGCTACTCTATGCACCTTTGTTTGCCTCTAAATCTAGCCTTGGCGGTACTCAATTCAGAGAGCTTCATGATATAGCCCTACGGTTATCCTTGAACTCTGAATTTGTTGTATAACCTTGGCTCTTTGTGTGGTTAATCATATACATTGATGTTGTTGTTTAGCATGATGTTGTAGACACTAACATGTTTCTTGCAGGGATGTGTTTGTGGGAACATTCAATGATCGTAAAAGTACATGTCACCTCTGGGGGGCATGGGCTTTGTGAAAGTCAGTGTTCCCTTGTGTGTTTTATTCCTACCTTAATGTGCTTGATATCGATAACTGATATCAACCACCTTAAGGTGGGGGTATAAGGTAAGCTGTCTGTTATAGATGTTAGCAATGTGTTTGACCTTACATGCATAGACTTGCGCCCCAGAGTAGTGCATCGTGCATCCTGAGTTTATTTGCAATCAATCAATCAATCATATAAGCCCTCTGCAGGGGCAGGATATCACGCATATCCTTTTTCTTAAGTCCTTTGTAGAGGTGGGGATGGTGTATTTCTCAGAGCAGATTGCATCATCCTGTCATTTTCAAAAGTCCTCTATGGAGGCGGGGAGCGGTTCTATGACTAACTCAACCCTTAAGTGTGTTTTTAGTGGTTTTTATGGTGAAGCGTAATCATCGGTGTGTGCTTGTAATGTGCCTGAGATGGTGATGAGCCTAGAAATAGGGAACACACCATCGCTTGTCTGCCATGTTTTCTCCGTGTCTTCAAGTGTGTGTGTTTTGGTGTGCTTGTTTTGTATGGCATGTTTGTTTCGCCATATGCATAGACTAGCACCTTTGAGTAGTGCTTCATACATTTTGGGAGGTTTTGCATGTATTGCATGTGTGTTGCCCCATATGCAAAGACCAGCACCATCGAGTAGTGCTTCCTGCATTTTGGAAGGTTTGTTTACTTTCCAATACTTGCATTTTCATTTCATATATATGAGAAAAAGAAAAGAAAAGATATCATTTATGTCTTCCATGCATTAATGTGTCTTCTATGTATTAACTATTTGCTCTATGTTCTGCATGACTGTAACTATCTTCTTCATGTTTTGCGTGCCTATTACTGTCTTCTATGTGATTGGCGTGTCTTCTCTATGTTTGATGTGTTTGCTATGTTTATGACCTTACTTTAATGCATGTATTGGCCTCACATTTATACATACATTAAAGTGGGGGCTAAATGTAACATTGAAAAATGTCCCGTTGGGGGCTTTTCCCTCATAAAGTTTAGCTCCCGAGTCTTTAGCATGCATTTAGGACATTTTAGTTCATATTTTAATACCCCGATGGAATGAGACCTAGGTTCCTTGGCAAATAGGGCCTAGGTGGACCCCTTGAGCTATACCCTACCCAAAATAGGGGGGAGAACTTGGGCGCCCGTGCCCTAGTCCTACCCTATTTTAGGGCAGCCCCAATTTTCGGGTGTCGGTTAGTGATAGTTACTAGGTCCCTTTGCCAACACGGTAAGTTTGAATTTCAAATATCTTGGTGGGAGTGCTTGTAGATGCATATATAAGCATGTGTAGGCATTCATTTGTAAACTAGATTTCAATTAGAGATTATGTTCATGTGATTTTAGCATCCTAAGGTGATTGAAGGCTTTCAATTGTGTTGTAAGAGTAGACTTGTATGTTTTGTGTGTTGATATTTGAATATTTGAGCATCAATTCCTTCATGGCATGAAGAGCATCTTCCTCTATGAAAGCTTCACTACAAGGTGACATATCATTGTGTTTGTATGGTTGTTGGCCTCTGCCTCATAAGGGCATGCCCTCTTTATCTTTCAACAGTGTTCAGAGACTTAAGTGTCCTCTGGGGTTTGATTGAGGCAAACCTCCAAACACCACAACCCCCAAACCAAGTCTTGTGATTGCAGGCTACAGGTGTTGCATCCAGGAAAAGTGGAGTTGTAGGAAGGCTTGGAAGACATCAGGGATTTAGGATCTAAAGAAAAGTTAGACAAAGGAGCACTTCTAGGACTAGGGCACTCGCTCTAGTGTCCTCTGCAAACAGGTTTCAGAAAATAGAAGTTACAGGGCTGATCAGTGTCTGAAGGAGGTCCAGATTCCCTGAAAAAGTAGGTACCTTGGACTTGGGCACCTTCTCTAGTGTCCCTGACTGTTCCGCTTCGGAACCCCAAAAATAGGTATTCTATAATTTGGTATTTTACTCCCGTCTGTAAGAGCTTTTTCCATAATTCATTAATTTGTTGGCGTATTTGCATAATTAGGGATTTAATGGTCAATTGGACATAAGAGAAGGAAAAATTGATAATTAATTCCCTAATCCAAGTTTCCCTACATCTAAAAGTGACTCTAGGGTATGATAGTGCTCACCACTTGACCCTAGATCCTTCAATGTTTAGTGGAGAGGCAGATTTTAACATCTAAACAATAAAAGATTAACAAATCCAATTTTACCCATTGATCAAAATACCACAAAACCCTAGCAATTAAATAATGAAAATGCAATGTAAGATTTTGAATTTTTGTATTTTACTATAGTTTATATCAGATTTGATGGAAAAATCATGAATTAGGAAAATTTAGGAAGAACTGACAGAATTTAGTAAGCCCTATAATGCAATTTTTTGTATTTTTCCAATTTTTCAATTTTTTTGAAAATTTCTCAATGCAATAAAGTAAATGCCTATATGAATGAATGAAATCACACCAAATCTATAGACAAACACTTAGAAAGTTGTAATTTAAGTTCAAGAACATGGGTTCACCAAAATGTTTAGGGTAAAATTGGATTTTGTTAATCTTTATTGTTTAGATGTTAAAATCTACCTCTCCACTAAACATTGAAGGATCTAGGGTTGAGTGGCGAGCACTATCATACCCTAGAGTCACTTTCAGATGTAGGAAAACTTGGATTAGGGAATTAATTATCAATTTTTCCTTCTCTTATGTGCAATTGACCATTAAAACCCTAATTATGCAAATACGACAACAATTTAATGAATTATGGAAAAAGCTCTTGCAGATGGGAGTAAAATACCAAATTACAGGATACCTATTTTTGGGGTTCCGAAGTGGTATAGTTGGGACACTGGAGCGGGCGCCCAAGTCCAAGGTACCTACTTTTTGGGGAATCTGGACCTCCTTCGGACACTGATCAACCCTATAACTTCTATTTTTAAGAATCTATTTATGGAGGACACTGGAGTGAGTGCCCTAGTCTTGGAAGTGCTCCTTTGTCCATATTTCCTTTAGATCCTGAATCCCTGATGCCTTTCAAGCCTTCTTGCAACTCCACTTTTCCTGGATGCGACACCTGTAACCTGCAATCACAAGACTTGGTTTGGGGGTTGTGGTGTTTAGAGGTTTGCCTCAGTCAAACCCCAGAGGACACTTAAGTCTCTAAACACCGTTGTCAGATAAAGAAGGCATGCCCTTGTGAGGTAGAGGCCAAAAACCAAAGGAATCAATGATAAAAACACAATGATATGTCACCTTGTAGTGAAGCTTTCATGGAGGAAGATGCTCTTCATGCCATGAAGGAATTGATGCTCAAATCTGCAAATATCAACACACAAAACATACAAGTCTGCTCTTGCAACACAATAGAAAGCCTTCAATCACCTTGAGAATCACAATGATCATCTAATAATGCCCCTAGTTTACAAATGAATGCCTAAGCTTGCTTATATATGCATCTACAAGCACTCCCACCAAGATATTAAAATTCAAACTTTACCGTGTTGGTAAAATAGCCAAATAACGGTCATAAACCGACACCCAGAAATTGGGGCTGCCCCAAAATAGGGTAGGACTAGGGCATGGGCGCCCAAGTCCTCCCCCTATTTTGGGCAGGGTACAACTCAAGGGGTCCTCCTAGGTCCCATTTGTCATGTTACCCAGGTCTCATTCCATCGAGATGCCAAATATGAACTAAAATGTCCTAAATGCACTTAAAAGACCTAGGATCTAAACCTTATGAGGGAAAAGCCCCCAAGGGGACATTTTCCTTTGTTACAATAACAATACAAGGTTACATCTAAGGACTTCAATACTTCCCAAAGCTTTTATGGCAGAGAAGAGTTAATGCCTACTGCCAATGATGGCTCCTTCTCAACAAAAAAATGTGCATATTAAAATTTAAATGTCCACTATTATATTTCAAAGGTTTGAAATATAACCAACAACGTAACTTTAATGCATGCCCCCCAAAGTAAATGGAATAGCATGCATCCACAAAATTACACAAGACACCCTGGATAGTCACCTTGTACACTCTACCACTATCGCACACTATGGATCTATGTTTCCAATATAGCCACCACTACCAACTCCTCACTTGCGGTAGCTCACCAACATAGAATTACTCCTAACTACTTCTGGTCCCTTGTACCATCTTCTAGAACATTATCTTGCTCTCAAATTCTACCACAAGTGCTCCTGCATCACTAATCATGCTCCAACAAACACTAAACTCGTGTACAATTGTGAGTTCTTCATCCAAATGACTTGTGGTTGCTGTCATAGCACCACCAAATGTGAACCAACATATATGATGTACCGCAAAACTTACAACACCATTATCATATGTAAATCACAATGTCGACTATACCGCAATTTTTGAAAACTCACTGCATTTCACCATAACTAAGTATATAGACAAACTCTTCCTACAAGAACTATCTGTAGGTGAATATCACCGAAGTCCCAACACTATGAGCATGGACTATCTTAAAATATGCTTCCCAATCCTTGATTGCCAAACACTTAAATTTTGAACTCCTTGTCTAAGATTGAGGAACATCAATATTTGAAGTGCACATTTTCCATTCAACAGTATCATTTGGTTGTGAAGTATATGGGTGTGACCAACACAGTGGTGAATCTTTTCCCCTTTGAGTACTTAGCAATTTGGATACTTAGCATGCAACCTATGATGAGCAGAAAGGTCTCTAATCCACATATAGCCTTTTTGGTCTCATTGTTGAATCTTTGCAACAACTAACAGTGATGAACAAAACACATTTTTTTGACTAATGTTGATGAGATTACAATTCCTGACCTTTAGGATTCATTAACCAAGGAAAGTTTGCTTGATGCTCAGACTCACACAAGTAACAAGGGGAAAGTCACCATAGGACTCGTCATCCAGAAAGGACTCTACCAATGTAGGCTGCATAGTTTTCTGAGTCTATTTTTCAAGAGAAGTTTGTAGATCATATGTAGAAATTGGGGACAATTTTCTCTAAATAGGGATGAAATGATTAGGTCATCCATTATAGTAACTGTATTAGCTATAATTTTATATAAATAAAAATACATATGCAAGTGAGTAAATTTGTTCAAAGGGTAAATAGAAATAACTTTAAAAGGAGGTGAACAATTGGAAGTCAGTAGGTGGAAGTTAGAAACATTAAATGACTTTATTAGACTTTTAGCAAATAAATATAGTCTTCTCTTATTTAAGTAGGCATTCAGAAATAGAATTATATCACACGAATTCTCTTCCAATCAAAGAGTAGTAATACCTCCACTTACCTTAACTGAAAATAGTGTATGGCCTATATTTGTGAAGACTGTCCCCATACATATCATAAGCAGCAAATACAGCATTAGCCGCAACCAAAAGTAATTAAAATCTATGGCCATGTTCAAGCATGATCTCCATGTCAAGATTAATATGCATTCATAGACATTTGCATGACCCTTTCTTTTAATCATTGGCCCTACCTGCAAAATAAAATGTAACATTAGATGCATTATCTTGGTAGTTATTAGAATGCAGAACATCTCTCACATGTTATAAATTGATAAATAATATTTGGAAATATATTTCAAGAATAAGAAATTACAAAATTTGATAAGGTGATGGCATCCATAGCTAAACTTGTGTTGCTTTGTGTTAACATGGCTCACCATATAGAATTTTGTTTTTAATTTTCGTATCTGCACATTCTAATAAGAAGAAATTATTGGATAAGGATTTGGTTCTTACCCGGCCCTCAAATTGTGAGTCGATCCACTTGATGATTTCCTTTTTTGATGCCTCCCAACTAGTCCATTTTACAAATAGACCGAACTCCTTCAGGTAATCCCTCCGTGGCGAGTTTCATTATTTTACTTCTCCTATCTGATGGAGAGTAGGGTTTACCGCTTTGTAGGTTGTTTTTGGGCACCCACACACTAGGAGCTACGCAGCCCCATACCATAGGTGCACCCTGACAACGTGCACCAAAATCAAAGATGATGCAAAAACTAAAGGGGTTAGCGCTGTATAGTATACACCTAAAAAGGACCACAACAAATATAATCAAATCATGAAAAAAATGAAAATGAGGGGTCACAACCTTTCATGATTTCCATCCTTTGAAAGAGTCACAACTACTTATTCAACCTTTCATGATTTCTGCCCTTTGAAAGAGTCACAACTACTTATTCAACCGATGACTTTTGATGTAATATACCTTGCTAAATCTGCCCTGAATTTTCTAAATTTAGTGTATTGACATTTTGTCAAACACTTAGCATGATGGCTGTTATCACTAAGTTTTCTGAGTTTGAATGCTTTCTTATAATAAGTTTTTCAATTTGTTTTAGATAGACATGTCAATGAACAATAGAGCATACATTTCACATGCATATGCCAATAACCAAATAAGATCAAATGACTGATATAACACTTATAACAATAGAAGTAAACAGGATATATGTATTCAAATTAAAGATTTGAATAGAGTTATTTGTTGATTACATTCAATTTTAGATTATACAATTAAATGCCAACATACCAATATCACCCTTGTGCCAAGATGAAGTTACAATGCCAAAGTACAAACAAGGTATCAAATCAAATTGCCTTCATATGTATATGCTACTCCTACTGTAGATAAATGTCTGAGATGCTAGAAGACTGTTGTAGCTCAACCTTTTTGCTATATACAATCTCCAAAGGTTATGATGACTTCACAAAGAGCCTTTAATAGGTTGTGAACACTCCAAGATAGCTGCACACAAGGAAATGGTGGTTGTGAAGACTTCTATATCTATCAATGACTTTAAAATGTGATGCCAAACCCTCTTCTGATGTTGCGCTCAACCCCCAAGATATAGTTGTGGTAGATTGTGGAAGGCTTTAAGCCTTAAATAATACTCTAAATCACCTTTGATAAGCTGTGATCCCTCTACAAGTGGTATCTCCACTTATTATATGTTGCGGCTGGTTTGTATGGAGCTAGATCTCCTTTGGCATGCAATTGATCCTCTAATGATGGTTGTTCCTCCAATCACATGGTTTGTGTTGATTGTTCCGCAGAATCTTGGAATGATTTTGCCTTCTGTTTGAGAGGTACAGGGGGTGACCCCCTCTTTGCTTCCCTGATGATCCATTCCTATTGCCTTCATGTTGTGCAGGACGCTAATGTTAGTATCCTTTGTTGAAAGGCCTGTTGCCCTTCCTGTAAGCTCCGGCACCACCACGACCGACTCTCTTCTGGCCACAATTGCCCCTGTTGCCACCTCGCACTTTTTGCTGTCCATAAGGGATGCCCTGATGCCAATCCTCCTCTTCCTGCACTTGTCGCCTATTATCTTTACCCTGCGCTTGGCAGGAATTATAAATTGTTTGTTTTTGATTCATTAGTCGGCGCTATAGTCGGCGTAGTTAACACCGACTTTAGTGCCAATTTTAAACCTATAATGTAATCTCTTTGGGGCGCAAAAGGCGATGCAAAGTGTACCTAATTTAGCACCTAGCTGTGCCTAATTTAACTTCTATTGTTTAAGCATTGTTAAGGTCTTCTAATTGTACTTACAACACCTTGATTTTTGTGTAGATATAATTATAATTGGGAATATGTGTTAGATAAATGTCACATGGTGGAGGATGGTGTCAGGATGAGTGTTGATTGTTGTGGCAATGTTATGGTCAAATGTGTTATGAAAATGAGGTGGCATGGGTAGTGGGCTATCAATGTTGGGAAATGGTTAGGGAGGATGTAATGGAGGAAGGGATGTGTGCCATGGTATGATGTCTTAAGGAATGGGAAGAAAGGATGGTGATTCATAAGATAATATGAAGAATGATGGTAGAGTGAGTGGCATTGTGGTAACTATAGCATGTCATGGGGTGAATCATGTGTTAATACATGTTGTGGAGTGAGAAAGATGTGGTATGGGTATGGTTGAATGGAGTAATGAGGTGATTTAATTGGTGATGACCTAGGTGAAGTGATGGGTAAGGTGTCTTATGTGGGATTGCTAGAAAGTGTGATTGGTAATGGTGGGGATAGATAAATGTCATCTTCTAAGGGTTCAAAGGTGAGGAAAGTGTAAGATGGGGATATGGGATAATCCATGGTTTAATGAGTATTCAAGGGAGACTCCTTAAAATGATTATCAATAATGGTGTCGATAGGGAGAATGGAGTCTATGAATGTAGGTGTGGGAATGTGAGCTATGACATTAGGATTGTATTGGATGAATAATGGAAAGTAGGGGCACCTATCTAGTGATGGAAGGAGCCACATGATCAAATGATGTTTGGGGAAGGGCTTTTCTTAGGAAAGTAAGGATTTGGGTGAGGGTCTATGGTTTGGTGGAGAAGAATTTATGGAAAATTTGGCTCGGTCATTAAAATTGACACGAATAGAAGAAGTACAAGATAGAATAAATGGTAGGATCAAAATAGGATAACTAGGATGATGATGATGAAGATGGACAGAAAAGTCAACAACAATAGTATGATATAGGGATATGATTAGAAAATAAGAGTACTACAACTAGCCTTGGAGGAAAGTGAGGACATAATGCAAAGTTAACATGGCATGCACTCTCTTGGAAGGATAAGCATGGACTATAAGAAGATTGAACTAGTTGGATCTATTAGGCTCCTGAAATGAAAGAACCTTAAAGGTTAACCTTAATTAGGTAAGTTTATTTTTGAGTCTGGTTATTTGTGAAACAATGTGTAAATTAATGTTTGTGATAGGTAAAAATTAGGTCAGTAAGATCAAGCATAAAAATGAAATCCTAGTCCTACTATCATCAAAGAATTGAATCCAAATGAAATCAAAAGCATGCAATTCAAGAACAATGTCACCTAGATTGTATAATTCCTTGTAGGAGATGTGGATTGCTTCTTCAATAATGAACAATTATGAAAATTAAAGCTGCCATGATGGATGGATGATAATGATAATGATAATAAGCTCAATGGATACTAAAAATGCTCAAGTGCTCAAGATGATAATGTAGATGCTATGAGAGTGCTTGCTTAGATGTAGTATGAAATGAAAGGGGTGTTTATATAGAACTCAACCAAGATCAATCAATGGTGGAGATTTAGTGGCTATGTGAATGGCTAACATTGAAGGATAGGCATAGGTTAATGTGAAGATGACAAGTGGAGGGAGGATAGGGCTTATGTGTGACCGTGTACATAAAAGGTACTACATGTGAAAGATATTAAATAAAAGATGTAGTACCACTTATCTTTTTTAAATGAAAGAGGGTCACATGTCGGCTATGTTAAATGATAAGAGAAATTAATTAAATAAAAGTATTTAATTAATTGGGAAGTGGGATTTGTGAAAGGAATTTTAATTAAATAAATAAGATTTATTTAATTAAAATAGATAGAAATAAAGATAATTAAACAATTAAAGATTGTTTAATTATGGCTTAGAAAATAGAAGAAATAGCTAATGAATTAATTAAATAAATATAAATTTATTTAATTAATAGAAGAAATAAAGGATTTAGATTGCTAGGGGATTTCGCTTCAAGTGTGTTAGACAAATGCAGATACTAGGTAATGTGATATGTGATACTAATAATAATGAGTCAATTTTGGGTGTCTACATTTTGCCCCTCTTTGATACAATGTTTGATAGAGCGTTGTGTCAAAGAAGATACGATAATCGTTTGATAAACAAGGTTATGCCCCAGTGTAACTGGCGGGTGATGCCCCCTCGAGAGGTAAACTAGGATAACTAGGAAGGGCTGGGTTGGCTCGCGATAAGATAAAAGGGTAGAAACAAATCTGACATGAAGAAAACAGGGATTGGGAGAGAGAAATTGGGATGGAATGGAAAAATGAGGGTTCGGGAACAGGCTATATATAGGTCCTTCAAGGGCAAATATGCCCATTTGTGTTCAGAAAGCTATAGAGATCTAGAGCTCATTAGAGTTTTGTGCGATGAGAGTTGGAGAGTTATCAGGATGGTGATTCCACGCAGAGATCATCGTGCCGAGCGAGTGAGGACACATGGGCGACCAGAGGGAGCAGACACACTGGTATGTAGCTAAACTTTTGCTAAAAGCATGATTTAAATAGGCTATAGGTGTCATAAATGCACACACATCACTAGAAGTGACTAGGTTATAGGATAGGCAATGCTTGTCATTTGTGTAGGAAAACAAGTTGCTTAGGGTAGTTGAGGTCGCATATAGGTGCGGCTTGGTCGCATAGGGAAAAAATGAGTCACTTGTGGTCAGCTAGAGGAAATAGGTAGGTTAAATGTGTAGATGGCTAGAATAGGTCACTTATGGATAGAAAATGAATGCATGCATAGATAGAGCTCGCATGTAAAGGATAGGTGGACACATATGATAGATAGGTTGCTTGTAGGTAGAAAGCGTGTGCTTATAGGGTTTGGGATCGCTAATAGTTAACAGTCGCGTGCATATGGGAAAGAGATCGCTTATAGGCTAAAAGTATGCATGTATGGTAAAGTGGTTCGCTTATGATCATCAGGTAGGTGCATATAGAAAAAATGGGTCACTTGCAATAGATATATGCAGGTATAATAGGCAAAAGTCAATTTTAATAGCACAAAGATTGATACGGTGAGTGAAATGATGCAGGATGTACTACCACCATTGTTATCACGAGAGCCACATCCTAGGGATTTGCGGTTAGTGAGATTGATGGATGCAACAGAGTGGCTAGTGCTAGAGATTCTCAGATTAGAGCATGTGTCGAGGCTAGAGCTAGTGCAAGTGCATCGAGGATTGATGACGTCGATGGTGGAGCGATGGAGGAGCGAGCATAGTTTGTTCTTATTACCGATAGGAGAGGTGACCATTACCTTAAAGGATGTGTTCCAGATTCTGTGAGTTCCTATTGATGGGGACCGGGTAGACTATGATCCTGATATGGGTCCAGCTGCATTCAGACAACTATTCAGGACTCCAGACATTGGGGCTGAGGGTTCAGAGATTTTGATGGTGAGGATGGAGGAGTTATGTGATAGGCTGCAGTGGGTGGTGGTAGTGATTATCAGATGGCTAGTTAGAGACAGACGAGCTAGGGGATTTCCAGTTGGATTGGGGAAAGGGCGAGGGAGTTGCCAGTAGTCACTAGGGCTACCTTGTTTTTGTTGTATATTATTGTATCATGATGAGGCCTATGAGCCAGTTGTATATACATTCTTTGATGGCTTATGGATAGCCCATGTTGTATTTGTAGACACTTGTATATTGACACATGTGATATATATATGTGAGTTTGGTTTTATATGATGGTGTAATGAGTTATGGATGCACTTATGGTATTATGTTATGCATTGTTTGGTATTTTTATGAACTATATGGATGTTTATACAATGGATATGGATATGCAAATGGGAATAATGGAAATGTATCATGCTAATTATAATGTGTTTATTATGATAATGCAAAATATGTAGATGGCAATGATAATGATATGGATATATGCATGTCTAACACGCTTGTTTTACAAGGCAAGGAACGCGGAAAAGAAGATGAAGGAAAAGATTAATCTTGGTTGAGGACTATATAGGCATGTGATAAAATGGATACATGATATGGCAGATTTTTAGAGTAATTGCTTAGAATTTAAAAAGAAATGCAATCCTTATGTTTGATATAGCATATGGATGTTATGCACCAGGGTATAGAAGACCAAGGTATCTAGATATCCAATGCGGGACTAGCATACTACAATCTTGTCTGAATATATGAGGTCAAGATGTTGAACCAACATACACAAGATATGAATAGTAGCTAGTGTTCCGAGATGGACTTTGACACTACAAGAAATGGTTTGAGCTTATCTCCACTACACATAGTGACACCTTGCTGGTTATATGTATGGAGCTAGTCTTGACATAGAATAGTCTCAAATGCATAAGAGACTGTTTAGCTTCTCAAATGCTAGAGATATTGATATGTAAGATGCTAATCCCAACACATACAAGATACCAATATGCATAGGAAGAGAATAAGATCATCCCATAGACATGACACACAAAATCATAATGATCATGCCCCATTCCATACTTCATCACAACATACCAAGATATGATAGATCAAGGCAGTCTTGAATAGGTGTAGGAAAGGGATAAAAGATACTGCCATCATGTTCTCTTGCCAAATTTAAGTGCTCTTGGATAGGTTAAGCTGGCACCTTGTTGAGAGGAAAGTTGCATCCTATTAAAGGCTAAAAGTTGGTAAAAATGATATAGCAAATGTTGGCTTGAGGCATGCGGACAAGTAACGGCTAGCTTATCACTGATTGGTTAAAGTACTTGAGATTTCTCTGATACACAATCTGCTTCTGATTGAGTAAACCAAAGAGAAGAAGATGGAAGATGGGGTGTATCGTTAGTGCTTGCATACTGGATACTTCCTTCGTATTCCAGACTGCCTACATACCCTATGTCCACGGGATCAAAGCACGGGGTAGAGAATCTATGTTGGATATGGAACTTGTTACAAAGATCTTGAACTTCTTGGTTCTTGAAGGGACGACCATTATCAGTGACTATAGCTTGGGGAACTCCATAATGGCAAATAATGTAATGTAGGATAAACTTTGATATTTGCTTGCCAGTAATGTAGGTCATTGGTATTTCTTCCACCCACTTCATGAAATACTCAGTGGTGGTGATGATAAATTTATGGCCATTTGATGAAGTGGGATGGATTTTAACTACGAGATCAAGTCCCCATTGCGAGAAGGGCCAAGGAGTAGTAATAGGCTAAAGTTCATGTGCTGGTGCATGTATTAGATCTCCATGTTTCTGACATTGTAGACATCTCTTTGTAAATTGTTGTGCATCTTTCTCCATAGTTGGCCAATAGTATCTAGCTCATAGAAGCTTCTTAACAAGGCCAGGGCCAGTGGAATGCGATCCACAGACACCTTCATGTACTTCACATAAGACAACTTTTGCTTCTTTGAAATCAAGACATCTAAGAAGGATACCATCGAGACTCCGACGATATAGGGTGTCCCCTAGGATAGTGTAGCGAGAGGTTCGACGGATAAAGGTTTTCCGTTGGGTATTGGATAGTTGAAATGGGAAAGTTTGCATGCGGAGATACTCGTATATATCCTCGTACCAAGGCAAATTGGGACCAACAATTTCACATATAAGCTCAACTTGTGGTACTTCAAATGCTGGGATCAGGAGTTGTTCCACTAGAAACTCACATTTATGTGCATTGGAAGGCATGTCTAGAAGAGATCCAATCATAGCCATGGCGTCTGCTACTTTATTTTGTAACCTTGGAATCTGTTCAAAGGTGATAGTGTCAAAATATTTCTTGAAATCATCGACCATTATCTTGTATGGGAGGAGCTTTTCATCCTTTGTTTGATACTCATCTAAGACCTATTTAATTACCAATTGAGAATCACCAAAGACTTGTAGCTATTTGATAGTCCATTGTACTACCATGTGTAATCCTCTGATCAAATCCTCATATTCTGCTATGTTATTGGTACATTTAAATGCAATTCTATATGACTTTGAAATATAGTCTCCTTGAGGGGTGACAAACAATATCCTTGCTCCTGATCCATGTTGCGTGTAAGATCCATCAAAGTATAGCTTCCACAATGTTGGTGAAGTTAGATTGAACAACTCTTCATCAGGGAACTCTGGATGTATTGGATAAATATCTGTTATAGGTGTTGTGGCTAACTGATCGGCAATGACTTGTCCTTTTATGGCTTTTCGATCCACATATTGTATATCAAATTCACATAAGATCATAACCCATTTTGCTAGTCTTCCTGTGACGAATGCTTTGGAGAGAAGATATTTGAGTGGATCAACATTAGATATGAGCTTTGTTGTCTAGTTTAACATATAGTGTCACAATTTTTGGGAAGCAAACACCAATGCTAAGAATGCTTTTTCCATAGATGAGTAATTGAGTTCATATCCCACAAGAGTTCTACCGATGTAGTAGATGGCTTGCTCTTTTCTTGAATCATCATGTTGAGCTAAGAGAGCACCCAATGCTGCTGTTGTTGAAGAAATGTAGAGTAATAATGGATGCTCAAGTACAGGAGGTACTAACACAGGAGGTGTTGCTAGGTATTCCTTTATTTTGTTGAAGGCCTGTTGACATTTTTCATCCCACTTAAAAGGTTCACCCTTGCGGAGGATATGTTGAAAAGGATGACATTTGTCTGCTAGTTGTGAGATGAATCTACAAATGGATTGTAACCTTCCTTGTAGACTACGAAGTTGCTTTAGATTTGATGGTGGAGGCATTTCCATGATAGCTTTTACTTTGTCAAGATCTACTTCAATTCCTCATCATGATACAATATATCCCAATAATTTACCAGATGTTACACCAAATACACATTTCTTTGGGTTTAGCCTGACTTGATATTTCTCTAATCGATCAAAGATTTGTGCAAGTACCTGTAGATGTCCTTCTCTTGTTTTGGATTTTCCTAGAATATCATCAACATAGTCTTCCATGATAGTGTGAAAAAATGTCATGGAAAATGACTGTCATGGCTCGTTGATAAGTAGCTCCTGCATTTTTAAGACCAAAAGGCATTACAACCCAGCAGTATGTACCCCATGGACAAATGAATGATGTCTTGTCCTAATCTTCCTCTACTATTCTGATTTGGTTATATCCTGAG
Source organism: Cunninghamia lanceolata (assembly GCA_027924645.1). Lineage (NCBI taxonomy): Eukaryota > Viridiplantae > Streptophyta > Pinopsida > Cupressales > Cupressaceae > Cunninghamia > Cunninghamia lanceolata. Next base: position 11,685,978 of record BSBN01000241.1, on the reverse strand, counting down.
AATCTGTCCATCAAGGATAGCATTTCATGTCCAGCTGTGAGATCTACAATGTTGTCTATGCTTGGTAGTGGAAAGTCATCTTTAGGGCATGCTTTGTTAAGATCTCTAAAGTAGGTGCAACAGTGAACTCGTCCATTAGGTTTTTCTATAGGTACCAAGTTTGAAACCCATTCTGGATAATCAATAGGGTTGATGAACTTTTCTTCTAGCAACTTCTAAATCTCTGCCTTGACCAAAAGAGCTATTTGTGGATGCATTTTGCACAATTTTTGCTTCAAAGGTTTTGCATTAGGAGATATTGCTGGATGATGTACTAGAAGTGATGGATCTAGACCCGGCATGTCGGAGTATGTCCATGGAAAATTGATAGCTCTTTTTAGGAAGAAAGCTGTGAAATTTATCCTTTCCTGCTCTGATAGTGATGCTACTAAAAAGGTGGTCTTTGGATTCTATTCTATGCCCAAGTTCATGCCTTGAGATTTCTCAACTAGCACTGTTGATTTTTCATGATAGTCATTGTTGACAGGAAGATCAAATCCCTCATCCTTGGGTGCCTTAGAGAGGTTTTCACCTTCGGATACATCCTTTATTTTTACTTTTTCATGCTCAAGAGGTGCCTTTCAGTTTTCACCTAATGACCTGTCTTTTTAAATTCTATTTATTTCACTTTTGCGATTGAAGGATTTGATACTTCTGCCAAAATATGCTAGTTTAGGGAGATCCATCATGAAGCCTGCTTTGTGATCACCCAGTGGAATACCTTGTCGTAAGCCCATGAATTCGGCAATAGCTTCATCATTTTCAAATGTGTCCAATGTTGGTGCCCCCTATTGGTCCCAATCGACGAGGTCAGGATATACAAGTAAAAGGGTAATGGACGAAGAGTTTTGGCTAGATGATGTTGCAGAGAACATGAAGATAGACATTTCTTGAAAAAGGTTCGTGATATGAAAAGAGGAGTCATTAATGGTATCCGAATTAGAGGTCTCTCCTACTGAAGAAGGTCTGGCTTCCATATCAGAAATACACTTAATGTTCTTGGAAGGTGGTACCTCCAGCTTATAGCCAAGGCCTTGTTTATCCAGCTTCTTAGACACAACAATGGGTTCAATAGGTCCTTGTTCCTGTGATCCCAATCCGCCATGTCCTCTATATCCCATGTTTTTAATGATATGGAATCCATTGTTATATCTCTCCACTTCAAGTTGGACTTGGTCATTCTCATCAAAGAATATCCAAGAGTCAATATCATCAATGTCTTCATCATCAAGGAATCCAGCTTTTATGAATACTGTGGGTGGGGCTTTTATGACAGCTGTGGAAGAAGATGGATTGGATGTAGAAGGTTTGCCATGAGATTTTGGAGATAAGGGAAGAGTGCCAACATAACAAGGATCTTGTAATGTGTACTCGCTCAAGCCATGCTCAGTATACTTGATATGGAGATTGGAAGATGATTGGCTAGAGGACAGCTTGAGTAGGGCGGAGGGGTCCACATAAGATGAAGATGGATATGCCTCGGTGTTGATAGGGATACAGTTGGGGCTTTGATATTTAGCTTGAAAAGCACAACAAAATTTGAATGGATTAGGATCAGCGTGGATGGCTAATTCAACACCGCCATGTGGAAATTTGACACATTGATGGTATGTAGAAGGAACCACTTTGAGGGCATGGATCCATGGATGGCCAAGAATGATGTTATAAGGAAGATCGATATCAAGGACTTGACAATGGGTATCTGTTGTGATAGGACCGACTTGGAAAGGTAAATAGATAATCCCTTCAGTATCTCTCTCAGCATCATCATATGATTTGATAGTAATAACCTTGGAGGTGTCAACATCTTTCTTAAAATATCCCAATTGCTTTATTAATTTTAAGGAACATATGTTAAGACCAGCTCCACCATCTACTAAGATTCATTTGTACAGCGTTGGTTAACAAAAACTTCTATGTGAAGGGCTTCGTTATGTGATGGGTGTATGGATGGTCGAAGATCTTTGTCAGACAAAGTGAGATGGAAAGGGGCTACAATGCTAGCTACCAGAGATTGGAATTATGTGGTATTGATATTGTTGGGCACCGAAGATTCTTGCAATGCTTTGTCAAGGATAGCTTTGTGGGCAGGGGATATATGAAGCAATTTGAGAATGGAAATATGTGCAGGTGTTTTCCCAAGGTGATCAAGGATGTTATAGCTAGAAGAAGGTTGAGGAGGATGGACAGGTGCTCCCTGAATGGTAACACGGCCTCTTCAGGTAGTGATAGTGCAATTGGGTGCTTTGCCTTGGATTTTGATCGTACAGATGCAGGCATGGTCAATGTAGCCAATCGTGGATGATTCATAGGTGTACTAGATGGCATTACCGGCATGGGGGTTACTTGTCTTGTCATGAGATGGAAGTGGATTCTTGAAAGCATCTAGATCATAGTTTGATGTTGATTGTTGGGCCAGTTGTGATGCTGACAGTGTGATTTTAATGAGGCCTTGGTCAATGCAATCTTGAATGACATGTTTTAGGTGCATGCAACCATTGGTTTTGTGTCCTTTGACTCGGTGATATTCACAATATTCATTTTCTTTGTACCAAGGAGATTTAAAGACTGGTTCAGCATTGGGTGGTGCTTTAGGCAATATGATATCTCCCGCTTGAAGAAGCTTACGAAAGACAACTTCCATAGGCTCCCCTAAGGGAGTAAATGGTCGTCGAGGATTTGAAGGTTGTCTTTGTTGTCGGTTTCCTTGGAAAGGTTGTTGGTTAGTTGTAGATGTAGCTTGTATGTTGATAGGAGCTTTCACTGTTTGGATGTTCTTTGCATCTACAACACCGTCATTGACAATATTCTTGTTTTTGTTCCAAAAATAGGATCTATCATTTGATGATTGGGAGTTGTCTTTGTTGTCTCTAAAAATCTTGATAGTTCCCTTGGTGATTAAAGTGTGTTCAATAGTGTCTCCTTTAGATATAAACTCGTTGAAGGTGCTAGTACTTTGCAATTGTAATTGGAAGGACAACTAAGGATGAAGATTTTGGACAAAGATATCAAGCTGTTGTTTCTCAGGTATATGCCATGATAGATTGCTAGCCATGTTATACCATCATTGTGTGAATGAGGAAAAAGCTTCACCATTGCATTGTTTATTGTTAACAAGATCATTCATGTTCACTTCATGTTCAATGTTAAAGGCAAAATGAGATCGAAATTGGTTTGCCAGTTCTGTAAAAGTCGTAATTCTCGGGGGTAAGTGGGAGAACCACTCAAGAGCTTGTCCTGCTAAGCTTTGGGGAAATAGTTGCAAGAGATATCAAAGCATGCAACATAAAATGCTCTAAGATGATCATCTAGATTTCCTTTCCCTTTATATTTGTCGAATTGTGGAATTTCAAAGTGTGGCGAGAAAGGTGTCATATGAAGTGACTTGTCAAATGGGTAAGCACATATATCTCCCAAGGAAAATGTTTTCTTGTTTTGTCCCACTGCTTCGTTAATCATTTGTTCAACATCCGTTTGAGACAATTGTTGTTGTTGCACAAGGGGTTGATGGTGTGGAGGTGGAGTGTAGTATTGCATATATTATGGTTGTTGTTACGGAATATAGGTAGACATGACTGTTTGTTGGGGTTGTGTGCTCACATTATATGTTGAAGGGTTGGTATATGACACATATGTGTTTGAAGATTGTTGTCCTTGAGACCCAAGTGGTTGTTGGGTGTAGTATGATGGAGTAGCTCCGAGAGGTTGCATCACATGGGATGTAGAGAATGGATTGACGTTAGTCAATGGTTGGGGATTCGGATTCGGATTATAGTATGTACTAGAAGGGTTGGTATATGCGGAAGAAGGATGGATAGTTGGATTTTTGTGATGAACAACATGCGGATTGGTGGATGAAGTGTTATGAACAACATGAGGGTTGGTATGTGGCATGTGTTGAGTGACAATCGGTAAGTCTTGGGTTGCAAAAGATGGATTGATGGTCTGTGAAGGATTATACGGAGGTGGAGAAGGCACTGTAAGTTGATTAACATAGGAAACCATGGCGTTAGGATATGCCTGTGACATAGGAGGTGGTTCACTCATGTCAATGAGACTAACATTGGGATTATATGGGAGGTGAGATCGATTCGTGGAAATGGTAGTAACCATGTTAGAGGTGCTAGGGGTATGAGTGTGGGATATGGTCTCCGCATGTGATGCAACGGGAGAAGAAATGTGCAATGGTTGCGAAACTTGGGCTATTGGAATGGCTTGTGATCCTTGGTGTGCTTGTGAAGTTGGTATGGGCTGTGAAACTTAGGAAATTGGCGCTTGTCAAACATGGATAGCTTGGGATACTTGAGGCATGGCTATGGTCATGGTAGCTTGCAAAACATGGAAAGGTGGAAAACTCAAATTTTGTGATTGGAAAGGAAGTGTGTCAGTTGGTGTTAGCAAAGGTTCAATAGAGTACTCCTTGCATGGTGAGCTTGATGGTGCAGCAATATGCAATGAGGAATATGGGTTGGAAGGTGGATGAGATTGGATGGACATGTCATGAAATGGTGCGGTAGTGGTAGATTGTCCTTGTGCAACAACATCGGGAATGTTCAAATCTTGTTTGTGGATGGAAGATAAGTCAAAATCGCTTGGTAATTTGGCTCCCATGCGGGATAGTTGCAAGAAATGATGGTCCAGATCGGATAGGATGAGTTTCTCAGCATGATCCCATATGTGTGTATCTCTAAATTCAGATAAGTCCTCTTGGGATTCCTCTTCATAGGCTTCAGAAAATGTTGGAGGTTGCACTTGTTGTGAGGATGATAGTCCAGCAGTGTATCCTTCAGGTACAAACATGTGAGAAGGCATACCGGTTGTAAATTGAGTCACATCTCTAAGAGGTGTTGACAAGGATTGTTGCATATTAGCTCTCAATTTTGCTTCCATTTCAGCTCTATATTGGCTCCTAGTTTGAGGCATGATGGTTGATGTTAAAAGTTGGACTTGGCTTGTTAAGGTTGAGACCCAAAAGGTGATGGTCGATTGATTGCTTGGTTGCTTGGTTAAAATTCTCTAGAGGATAGCTCACACACTCAAGGGAAAAGCGGGTTGATGTTGCTATTTTGTTGATGTTGTTTAGGCTAAGTAAAGCCAAAGGTGATGTTTTTCTGTTGTTGGATGGGTTGAATGATGTTTGATGTTGTTGTTTTGGGGTCTCAAAAGGATGGAAAGTGCACAAAATCTAATTGTTTGATATGCTCAAGGTTGGAGATAAAGTTCATGTATCTGCAAATAATCAGAGGCAGGTCTGAAAGCTAGTGCTGAAGCTAAGCAATCTAAAAATGTAGCTAATTTGGCTAAGCTGCTAAGATTTGCTATTGTTTAGCCAGAGGTGATGGATAATAGCTCAAATGCGAGTCCAAAAATATCAAAAGCGGCTAATTATAGCTCAAAAGTGATTTGATTTCGGTTTAGGTAATAGAAGACAGTATTTACCAGAGGTGAGCTAGTTTTGCAGAGGCATGCAGTTTTGGATCAAAAGTGATTTTCTGTTGGTCAAAGGCGATGCGGTTCAGACAAAAGGTGACTAACTGCTGTTTAAAAGTGATCTGGTTTAGGTAAAAAGTGACTAATTGTTGTTCAAAAGTGATCTAGTTGTCTATAAGCAGATAGTTTAGGATCAAAAGCAGTATGTGTCTGTCAGAGGATGTAGTTGGAATGATGTTTTTAACAAGAAAATAGTAATTTCAGTCACTCACACTCACAACAATCACAAACTTGTACAACCTAGGCTGGAAAGGACTGTATTTGTTGAGTCCCCTAGCCGTGCATATTCAAAGTGGATAATTTCAGGATCTTGGTAACATCGGCTCCTCTCCACGACACACACTTCTCACGCATACCAAGATCTGGGTTTCCCAAGGCTCGTCCCCCCACCAAACCTTAGGATTGTCCCTGCTTTCTCTACTAAGAACCATGTGAATCGAGGCAGCTTC